>CM019718.1:12339441-12939441 GCA_009760885.1 Achatina immaculata
CTGTAGCTTAACGTGGAAGTCTGGTTCCGTGAATAAAGGACGTCAAGCGATCCTGCAGGCTTGAGCACATCGAATATACTTTTAAATACATGTGAATTGTGAATGATTTGGTCTGAGAAGAAGAAGAAGAAGAAGAAGAAGAAGAAAAGATCACAAGCAGCTTCCAGCCACAAATCTGTGTTCTTGGGTCTTTTTTTTTATGTTTCGTATAAACAGAAAGAAGGTCTCCGAGCCTTTTCTTTTTTGTTTCTTGTGTTTTTTAGTGGGTCTCTGGTTGGAGAGATTCGTAAACGTTGGGTCGTATTCCAGATCTGAAATGTCTGGGTCACTTTTACAACGTTATGTTTAGTTATCAGCGTTGTATGGTAGTCTGTCACTTCTACAACGTCATATTTAGTTATCAGTGCTGTATGGTAGTCTGTCACTTCTATAACGTCATATTTAGTTGTCAGTGGTGTATGGTAGTCTGTCACTTCTATAACGTCATATTTAGTTATCAGTGCTGTATGGTAGTCTGTCACTTCTATAACGTCATATTTAGTTATCAGTGCTGTATGGTAGTCTGTCACTTCTATAACGTCATATTTAGTTGTCAGTGGTGTGTAGTAGTCTATCACTTCTACAACGTCATATTTAGTTGTTAGTGGTGTGTAGTAGTCTATCACTTCTACACCGTCATATTTAGTTGTTATTATATACCTCAGTGAACGTAGTATCGTGAGAGGAAGCATAAACGAATGCGACAGAGGATCTCAACATAGTGCATGCGCTCCGTAGCACGTGAACCTTAGATACATCTAAATGAGGACAACTTCTCTCCTGATAGTGTGACAGAAAGCACAAATGAATGTGATACTTTCATCTATGACACACTTCATGTAACAGAAACCATAAGTGAATGTCATACTTTCATCCATGATACACCTGAACGAGAGTGACTCTTTTCCTGATCGTGTAGTAAGAGCCATAGATGACGCCGCAGAGTGTACAGCGCTGTAATCAAAGTCAGGGAAGTACAGCTGACCACTGCCTTGTTCCATTCCTTTGTGTTGCACTAAACAACAGGTTATCGCGCTGCTGTGGCACTCCTCAGCCCAGAGATGCCTTCAAGATCGCCGCGGCGTCGACTTCAGAGAACTTAAGCTCGTACAACACTTTCAAGAGGACTGTGCTACACTGGCAGTTCCCGAGAGGCAGATCAGAAATGAAAATGAGAGCCAGCCTGTTCTTGTCCTCGACTTGCCAGCAGTTTGTAGAATTGGAGAGGTTTATAATCAAGGCCCAGCGCATCAGTGAACCAGTTGGGCATACGTCAATTCTGTGCAAGTTCTGTCTTGAAAGATTTTTTTATTCTTCATCATAATGAGGACCGTGGAAACACGGGGGCTGTGGTCTAACAGGGGATGAAGGGCAAGACAAAACAGCGAGTTAAGAACAAAAGCTTGGAGTGAGGACAAAAAAAAAAAAATGATTTGGTTTAAGTTATCCATTGAAGTGTCCGGCACTTTGTGAAATCCAGCAGGTTTTTTTTTAAATTCATTTTCTTGCCGCTGTCCATATTTTGTAGACCTACCACAGACGCTTTCGTTCATCTTCGGTTCTTGTTTAGGTACTTCTCGGTTTTGGTTTATTTATTCACTCTCAGAATGTGTTTGGGGCCAAGAAAGATCCTGCGTAGTGTGGAATAATGGAATAAAAGCAAAGGACAACACTGTAATTAGTAACCAAAGAAGATTGGCCAATGAGAAAAAGGAAGGAAGAAGTAGAGAGACAAGTAATGGAAACTTCTGCAGGATCTTAGCACGGCGTGTAGTCTTCTGACGCGAGTCATTTTAAAAACGATTTGGACTCAGCTGGGGAATATAAAAAGTAAGAAACTCTGACTCTAAGTCATTTTAAAGACGACTTGGAGACTCAGATGGGGAATATAAAGAGTAAGAAACTCTGACTAAGTCATTTTAAAGACAACTTGGACTCAGCTGGGGAATATAAAGAGTAAGAAACTCTGACTAAGTCGTTTTAAAGACAACTTGGAGACTCAGCTGGGGAATATAAAGAGTAAGAAACTCTGACTAAGTCGTTTTAAAGACAACTTGGAGACTCAGCTGGGGAATATAAAGAGTAAGAAACTCTGACTCTTAAGTCATTTTAAAGACAACTTGGAGACTCAGATGGGGAATATAAAGAGTAAGAAACTCTGACACGCTTTGCGACTTACTATTTTTTTTTCGTCAATCGGTTCAACGGCTTTACCACAACACGATGTTAGGAGATATCTAAGACAATGCACGATTCAGTAAAGCCATTACGCGAGAAAATAAGTGCGAAGATTCTTGATTAAGAAGTGAATAATCTAGAGTTTATATTATGTGTTGTTTTTTTTCTCTCTCCACAACACAGAAGCACATGTATGTCCTCCAGTATAGTATAATAGTTCTCGTTCTTTTGATTTAGTTATTGAAGCCAACAGTCGCTCTTGTAACACTTTGATTCGTGGAGACTTGACTTGAAGCTGCCTGCAAGGACTTGACACTTGACTTCGACTTGACTAGAAATACTTGAGCACGACATTGGATATATCAGACCGAACGTGCGTAGGAGTTTACCACATGTTTCTTGTTGTTTATGAGCTTAGGCAAAGAACAGGTTGACAATCACTGGAGGTAAGCAGAAATTCTTAACAAGTGTCAGGGTTTGAAATATGATACATAGACAAGAGCAAGCTGAAGCTTGTCTGTCGCCCACGTATTTTTTTTTTTTTTGTTACAACAACGGGCATGCTGGGAGTTGTGCCTCCGTGAATCAGATTTTAGAGTGAAATAGCTAGTTCATAGTCTCTTATAGATGTCATAGGTTACTGTTAGTTGTAGAACAAAAAGGGAGTGGATATAGAATAAGTTGATGAGTTGGCGTCGATAGTTACAGGAACAGTTAGATAATTGCAAAAAGAGGTGAAAGAGTAGAGAGGACCGACTGTATTCACAGAACAGGGGGATTTTCACTATTATACATTCCTTTACAGCGGTAATTATTGAAATGTAGACTTGATATGTCTTCCAGCGGAATCACCTGCCTTTCTGTTGGGAATCAGTGCAATAGAGTCTAACTAATCTAAAAACTAATCTTGTCAGCTGTAATCACTGATATAGAAGGTTAAAAAATCTGAACTATTCTTGTCAGTTGTAATCACTGATATAGAAGGTTCAAACGTCTGAACTAATCTTGTCAGCTGTAATCACTGATATAGAAGGTTCAAACGTCTGAACTAATCTTATCAGTTGTAATCACTGATATAGAAGGTTCAAACGTCTGAACTAATCTTGTCAACTGTAATCACTGATATAGAAGGTTCAAACGTCTGAACTAATCTTGTCAACTGTAATCACTGATATAGAAGGTTCAAACGTCTGAACTAATCTTGTCAACTGTAATCACTGATATAGAAGGTTCAGACGTCTGAACTAATCTTGTCAACTGTAATCACTGATATAGAAGGTTCAAACGTCTGAACTAATCTTGTCAGCTGTGTTACTTACACACAGTGGGGCCTCAGTAAATCGTTGATTGTTTTCAGAAACAGTTTTCATGAACTGAACTTAGTCACTGACCGTAACAGGATGACGTAAAACTTTTTTTCTAATATCGTGGATGAGAATGTCTGTGTGGATGAGAATGTCTGTGTGGATGAGAATGTCTGTGTGGGTTCTGTTCTCCACATTTCTAAACCTCACCAGGTGAAGATTCAGGTTGAAGACGTACATCCCGTCAGTTTCTAACAGGCTAGAGCTTTTCTCTCTCTCTCTCTCTCCTCCCTCCCCTCTCTCTCTCTTTCCCCTCTCTCTCTGTGTCTCTCCTCCCTCTCTCTTTCTTTCTCTCTCTTTCTCTCTCTTTCTCTCTCTCTCTCTCTGTGGGTGGGTGGTTTAGTACTGCTGATCGAACATCAGATGCGGACTTTGCTAATTTTTTTTTAAACAATACAGTCATTTGTCGACTTACTGCCGCTTTTGAGGCCGATCATCTGGCCGTAATTTGCCTTGGCCGTATGTCGCCCGTTTTAGGGGGAGGTCAGACACAGTAACAGTTGGCTACTGTAACATATTAAAAGATGAATAGGCATGTTTATCATCGGCTTAAAATACTAGCAGAATGCAAATTAACACAGTAACTTCTGTGGAAATCCATTGCAAAATATGAATCACAAAACATTAAGTAAAAAAAATCATACGGTAATAACTTTTTCAGTAACACACACAAAAATGTACGTACACATATATGTGTACACACCCACATGCATCCATCCTGTACTCACTATATGAGCGCGCTTCAGTGCCGTGGTGCTGTGGATTTGATTGAAAAGTGAAATATCACTTCACAAGCGACAGTAGCAAGACACTGGAACATACGAAGCAGATACTGAAAGACGTGGTGCCGGAGAAACGAAACTGTTTTACCGTATATTTACTGTACACTGTATTTTATTACTCCGTTACTGGAATGTCGTGTGGGACCTCAGGCGTAGATGGGCGCATGATTGTTATTTTGCATTGGAGAGACCAAATAATTAACGTGGTGGCAAATTCAGACCTGCTTTGTACAGGAAAGATGCTGATGATTTTTTTTTTGGTTCCTGTAAAAGAGAGAGAGAGAAAAAAATTAGTAATCCTTTCACGCAGAAGGTATAGAACTGATGACATTCACTGAAAAACTTAGGGAAAAAAAAAAGAAAATGAGCAAGACGGGGGGGGGGGGATATTGTCTGATCAAGCGGTATGAGAAAGAAAAAGGCGGACGATGAGTTTAGGAAATGCTGAGAAATATTACCAGCTCTGTGTGTGTGTATGTGGCGCTGTACGAAGTGGTTGTATGAGCGAGACATGCGTCTAGCGTCGTAATACCAGAGGATATTGTTAGATCAGGGTAAGAGACGTCGTAATACCAGAGGATATTGTTAGATCAGGGTAAGAGACGTCGTAATACCAGAGGATATTGTTAGATCAGGGTAAGAGACGTCGTAATACCAGAGGATATTGTTAGATCAGGGTAAGAGACGTCGTAATACCAGAGGATATTGTTAGATCAGGGTAAGAGACGTCGTAATACCAGAGGATATTGTTAGATCAGGGTAAGAGACGTCGTAATACCAGAGGATATTGTTAGATCAGGGTAAGAGAGTCCAGGACCCGCTTTGGTTATTTAAAAACTGAAGTCAGTGTTTTGTTCGGGGTTTGTTTTTTTTTTTTTTTAGCAAGTGGTGTAAAGTGTGGCTCACACTCCACGTTTGCTCTTGGCTTTTACTGTAGCTAGCGTACTTTTATTGTTGAATTCTTTCCAGACTAAATGTTTACGAAGAATTATAAAAATATTTTGGCCAAACACCATAAGAAATAATATCTTATTAGCAGAAATGCAGATGAAGCCACTGACAACAATTATTGAGGAAAGACGCTGGCGATGGTTGGAACATGTGCTCCGAATGACTGACAACTCACTACCAAAAATAGCACTAAGATGGACACCACAGGGGAACAGATTGATTGATTGATTGATCTTTATTTCAAAAGGGTTAAGAATTGGGCACGCAGGCCCGTCTGACATTCTGCCCTTTATCATACATCTTTCACTCTATTCCAGACATTCTACAGATATGCTGTTCATATAACAAACATAACTAACATTGAAGCTGAGAGACATAAAATAAAATATAACATTTACATTTCGCTCTTAAACATTCACTCAGTACAGAAGTAACTACATACATTATAAATGACTATCTACTAAACAAAATTTTCGGGACTATTCAGAAAACAATTAATTGTATTCGGTGTTTGTAAGAGCAGCTTAAGATAACTTTTAAGTTTTATAATTCATGGAGGCATGTAGTCGACATCAAATAGGTATTGGGAAAGCTTGTAGTTGTAGGAAAGAGTATAATTTATATTTTTTATATAGGATGGGAGGGTATTCCAAAGATGAGCAGCAGAATAACTAAAGCTTTTCTTGTAAAGATCAAGTCTAGGTTTTGGAAGACATATGTTGTTCAAGCGTTGGCTGCACTTTGGGCTAAATTTAAACAGGTTCCATAGATAAGGCGGGGCATGCCGTGAAAGAATTTGATGTACTAACTTGGCTTTGTTGAAGAGGAACCTGTTCTTAAGAGGTAGTATTTTGATACGTTTGTGATGATTAGTTGTTTGTGCTTGATCTTTGTCACTAATAAGCTTTACTGCTCGCTTTTGGAGCGAAGTAAAGGTAGACCAAAAGAGACATGGAGAAGAACAACAGAAAGGATGTTGAGCAATAGAGGGCTCACCTGGGCAATAGCAGAAAAAAAGGCGAAGGACAGGCATTTGTGGAAAACCCTTGCGGAAGCCCCATGTGCCCTGGGCACTTAAGGTTCAGAGAGAGAGAGAGAGAGCGTACTTTTATGGTTACTTTGAGAGATGCATTCATGTCCTTCATGGCAAGTCTGTGGGTCCGCTACTGAAGATCTTCATATTCAAAAATAACTGAAGGTGAAATATCTTTAGTATCAGTTGTATTTTAGTCTTTGGTTCTTTTATCATAACAGACAGGAGTAACAGCATATTTGCATTAATAAAATTGAGGATATTTATACCTGTACTATTTATACTTGTAGCTGAAGATAGCGCTTTACTCTCGCAAGAACATTCAAGAAAGTGAAAGAAGCTATAATTGTTTGTTGCAGTAAGGAATGAGTTATCAATAAAAAAAAAAAAAACAATTTCTGATAAAAGATTTTGATTTCTTGGGGATTTTCATGTTAAGAAAAAAAAAAGTACTGTACTAAACGAGCATTTATTTTGCGACAAATGCTTGTGTATATTTCCTAAAGAATAAGACTTTGTAGTGAAAAAAAGCACATGTTGGTGCATTAGTCTTGTCTTGTCTCCTTCCTTTTATACTTTTCATTGTTGAGGGGACGGACAGATGTCTTGGCAGGGCTTGGTAATTATTTTTAACATTTCCAAGTCACCTTTCAATGCTGAGGGGACAAACAGATGCGTTGACAGGGGTTGGTAACTGTAGTTTTAACGTTTCCAAGTCAAGTTTCCATTTGTGGCAGTCCGTCTGTTTTTATATGAGAAGTAAAGAGAGGGTCGCCTGTGGCTTATACAGTTACGATGCTGAAAACATTCAATGTCAGTACTTTTTTCTCCTCAGTTCAATTTTGAAAGCAATAAACATCGCTGGATACTGTTTGCTATACTGATACACTTTGATGATCTTGCAGCACGGACTTGAAGCATTCCTAAAATAGGTGCTTAAGTTATCAGATCTTTAATGGCCGAAAGATTTGGTAACCCTAGCGTCTTCGCTGGTAATAAGCCAGGATTGGCAGAGGGTTGGACCCTTCTTGAATTCTCCAAAATGTAGCTGTGCATTCCTCTTCGGATCTGTACAGTCTCAGTAGGATTTTGTTCTCGGGATTATTTATTATTGCACCTTAGAGTAGTGCTAATCCTGGAACTTTACAGTATTCTTGGTTGGTTGTTCAGTCATGTGTTATTTGATGTGGAATTTATTTTAGTACTTGTGTTATTTGACATTTAATGTGGAGGTTATTATACTACTTGAGTTATTTGACATTTAATGTGGAGCTTATTTTACTACTTGAGTTATTTGACATTTAACGTGGAGCTTATTTTACTACTTGAGTTATTTGACATTTAACGTGGAGCTTATTTTACTACTTGAGTTATTTGACATTTAACGTGGAGCTTATTTTACTACTTGAGTTATTTGACATTTAACGTGGAGCTTACTTTACTAATTAAGTTATTTGACATTTAATGTGGAGCTTATTTTACTAATTGAGTTATTTAACGTGGAGCTTATTTTACTACTTGAGTTATTTGACATTTAATGTGGAGCTTATTTTACTACTTGAGTTATTTGACATTTAACGTGGAGCTTATTTTAACATTTGAATAGTTCGATATTAGATTTAAAGCACTCATCACATTAAATTTTAGAATTTTCAGCACTGTGATATTTGGTTGAGAACTTGTTTTATCTGTTGATTTTTACCTTTTTTTTTACATTTAATGAAGACCTTATTTTATTCAGAAGAATAAGAGAGTACAACGAGAAATGGAGGCCATGGAAATGTGGTTCATAAGAAGGATGGTGAAGGTACCATAGACAGCTAAGAAAACCAATGAAGAAGTCTTAAGAGAGGCTGGAGTTAAAAAGCAAATTACAGCAAAAGATCAGAGACAGACAAGCGAGATTTTTAGGGCATTTTCTGAGAATAGGAAAATTAGAACACATTGTGGCAACTGGAAAAATTGAGGGAAGAAGAGACAGAGGAAAACAGAGAGAGAAGTTACTGGATGGGCTGTCAGTGTGGCTAGGAAGAAAATCACCGGCGGATCTGATAATCAAGTCGACAGGAAGGGAATTGTGGAGAGAAATGATCGCCTACGCCACAGGCACGGCATTTGATTGATTGATTGATTGATTGATTATTTTAGCACTTGAGTTTTTTTTTACATTTAATAGGAGCTTATTTGGTGTGGAGTTTTTAAGTACTATTATTTGATGCAAAGCTAGTTTTAACTCTGACAGTGTGACATTTTGTTTATTTACAAACTTGAGTTATATGTAGTGTGTGCAACTCCATATTTGAAACAAGGCTGAAAAAATATAAAAGTTATAATAAACAGATAAAAATTCAGAAAGAAAAATGTGACAATTTTAGCAAAAACATTTGCATTTGAAATAGACAAAACAGTGATGTTAATCTGCATTGAATGACATGATTGTGCACTGGCTGTAGACGCTGTGTTTGCTGGCATCCTATGTATGTTTGGATGACTGTTGAGTCATTGTTGGCATGGTTTTGATCATAGGTTATCATTTTCTTATGACAGCTGGCCATACTTAGCTATGTCCACATAATAACGTGTTATTTCTTTTTGTGGGACAATCTAGTTGAAAGGCAAGAGAGAGAGGGTGGGGGGGTTCGTGTCTATGTTTGTGTATGTTTACGTAGCTTTATCAGGACATGTACACATATGGTTTTACACATAACTGGTCCTACCTGCTGTTTGCCGGAAGAATTGTGTACAAGCATTCACTGTGTACAGACATTCAGTTAATTATTGCCTGAATTACATGAATACATTACCCATGCCTTACATTGCAGTTTCAGAATTGCATTAGCATGTTGCATGATCAGTATTTAATGCTGTTTCATCTGAGTGCCAGGATTGCTTGTTACATTACCAGCAC
This sequence comes from Achatina immaculata, assembly GCA_009760885.1. Classification (NCBI taxonomy): domain Eukaryota; kingdom Metazoa; phylum Mollusca; class Gastropoda; order Stylommatophora; family Achatinidae; genus Lissachatina; species Lissachatina immaculata. Next base: position 12,348,697 of record CM019718.1, read on the forward strand.
AATATGAAGTATTGTAACAGTGCTACTGACTGCGTTATAACTGTCACAGATTGCATGCCTGTCACAGCTACAATATGTACAAGTTTACTCATTGGGATTATGTTGTTGCTAAGTATATTACATTTCTAACAATGTGTACATTTCCATCCGGCATGAAGTTTATTACTGCTGCCTCCTTAACGGCTTACCTGTAGGGCACTTGGTTGTAAGCAAGATGCCCTGCAGCTGATGCATCCATTTTCAGACTATCTACCTCTTGCTGCCATCGTCACCTTGGTCTTCCTCTCTTTCTTTTTCCCATTATATACCCTTCCAAGATGATCTTATCTAAATTATCATGTATATATAACTACTCTGATGTATATATTATCTGGATTTCTTAACTTGTTGTCCATATTTAAATAAATTAAATTGCTACTGTTGTTATAAAATAGTCTATACTTATTAAATTTTGTACAATTAGTATTGTTATATTTCTGTTGCTGTATATTACATTAACCGCCTATTGCATTGCATTATGACTTCAATAAGTTTTATGAATATAAAGCATTAAGTGAAAAAAAAAAAACTCAAGTACTATTATTTAAACTTAAACAGGTTGTTCCCCCCCCCTCCCCCCAATGCATTATTTTGTGTACAGCCTGTTTTAATAAAAGTGAAAGTTAAATAATCTTAGTGTATAATCAAAGAGAGTGTTTGATACTTGATACAGTCGTTACACAGAGATACGTATCTTATATAGCTGAGAGAATGAACGTGATACAGAGCCAGTAATGTGCTATGTGACAGAATGAAATATAAAATCCTTTTTCTTTTTAATGTCACTGTTATTTATTCATTATTTATTTGTTGTTTGTTTGTTGTGTGGGGGAAAAAAAACAAACTTCAGTGATGCATCCATTAAAAAAAATGACAGTGCTTTGATGCAGAATCATGCAAAGAAACTGATTGTTGTTATGTTGACATAAGAAAGGAAATCTGTTATTTGACAGCCAAGAGAGTGTTACATGACAGCCAAGATTCGGTTACATGACAGTCAAGATTCTTTTACATGACAGCCAAGATTCTGTTACATGACAGCCAAAGAGTGTGTTACATGACAGTCAAGATTCTGTTACATGACAGTGAAGTAAAGAGAAATGTTAGGGCACTTCTCTTTCAATAAAGAGAAATAGGTGATGTGTGTCAGCCGTTATACACAGAAATATATGGTAGGTGACACATTCATACAAAGATATTGGTTATGTGACTTGACCAGACCAAGAAATTTGTTATGTTATCAGTCAGAGAGACAATTATTTGACTCAATCAGGAGAAGAAATTTATTATGTGACTCAGTCAGACAGAATGACAAAGAAAATGGTATGTGACTCAGACACCCAGAGAGACTGTTATGTGACTCAGTCAGACAAAGAGAGCATTATGCAACATTGAGTCATGTTTCAGCAAAATGCATCATTATCATGGAAAGATACGCAAACCAAAATTTATTTCTGCATATACCCAAGGTGCATATTTCTTAATGTACGTTACATATGGTTAATTTCATATTTGAGAATTGATAGAGATTTTAAAATATGAATATTTAAAGTGCTTCTTCAGTTTTGTTATCTAAATATGTCAAGTCACTTATCTCAATAGGTAGTTAAATGTTTTAAGTATATGTGTAACCTCACATATGTGTGGTACTTGTGTAAATGAATATGTTTATTTTATTTGTAATATAAAGGAACCAAAATTTTTTTTCTGTTATATGTTTAAAATGTACCAGAAAGGCAGTTTATGCACCCATTTCACTGATAAGTTTATTGTTTGGTTTTAAGATTCATTAAATAATGGAGAAGACTGGCAAGTTACAGGCATTTACATGCAACAGTTTTGACAAGAACTAGAATATAATGTTCATTCACACAGGTACATAAATATGTAACTTATTTTTTTGTAATTTTGTTGTCTCTTACAGGTGCAGTGAATGGACTGAGACAAGATTCACAGGTAATTTTCATCACATCCAGTAGCTCATCAGTCCTCATCACATCCAGTAGCTCATCAGCCATCTCACCTCCACTGGCTCATCAGTCCTCATCATATCCAGTAGCTCATCAGCCATCTCACCTCCACTGGCTCATCAGTCCTCATCACATCCAGTAGCTCATCAGCCATCTCACCTCCACTGGCTCATCAGTCCTCATCATATCCAGTAGCTCATCAGCCATCTCACCTCCACTGGCTCATCAGTCCTCATCACATCCAGTAGCTCATCAGCCCTCTCACCTCCACTGGCTCATCAGTCCTCATCACATCCAGTAGCTCATCAGTCCTTTTCATCTCCACTGGCTTATCAGTCCTCATCACATCCAGTAGCTCATCAGTCCTTTTCATCTCCACTGACTCATCAGTCCTCATCACATCCAGTGGCTCATCAGTCCTCTTCACCTCCACTACCTCATCAGTGCTCATCGCATCCACTGGGTCATCAGTGCTCATCACATCCACTGGCTCATCAGTGCTCATTGCATCCACTGGCTCATCAGTGCTCATTGCATCTACTGGCTCAGCAGTCCTTATCACATCAAGTAGCTTATCAGTAACTCCACTGGCTCATCAGTGGTCATCACATTCAGTAGCTCATCAGTCCTTTCGCTTCCACTGACTCATCCGTGCTCATCGCATCCACTAACATGTAATGAAATGATTAAAACTCTCACTCCAATTTTGGTATTGATCTACTGTATGCTGATCCCATCTCATCTTTTCTGCACTTCAAGGATCCATGTAATAGAGTTACCTCCATATACTTCTAGGCCTTCACTCACCTTTGACCCCTTGTGGAGTCTAATCCACTGACTGTCTTATTTATGTGTTTTCCTGTCACGTGCTAGCAAAACCTACCCACCTGTCTTTTCCTGTCACATGCTAGCAAAACGTACCCACCTGTCTTTTCCTGTCACATGCTAGCAAAACCTACCCACCTGTCTCATTTGTGGTACATCTTAAGATCAGTGTCCTTTATCCTGAAGTTCTTTGGATTGTGTGTGTGTGTGTGTGTGTGTGTGGTTTTATTCCATCTTGTGTTCTTCTGAGCATTCTCATCAACACATGACCCACAGATCCTGTGAGCTGTTTGGCTGAATATACAAGATATGATTTCTCATGGTTTGACAATTTGTCAGAAATATTCTTTTAAGTATATATTTACGTATAATTGTTATCACTGGAATAATTCGGACAGCAGTTCTTATTATTTTTTTTTATTGCCACTTCCAGAAAATGTCCTTCGGAAAGCATGTAACCTTATCCAAAAATGTGAGCCTCAAAGAGGCATTCAGAAAAAAAACCTGTAACCTCATCTGACAAAGTTAAATTAGTACACTCTTTTCAGCCGCATGGTCAGATGATTAAGAAAGTTCTTTATCACCATCTGCCACTAATCCAACTTGACCATGATGCTCACGACATCTTCTCTGATCAACCCCTAGTAGCGTACAAACAGGAGTCAGATTTTATGAACATCCTCGTCCATAGCCACCCGAAGCAGAATTTTGCATACATTGGCACTAGAAAATGTAACTTACTACCCCCCGCTGCTTTACCTGCCCTATTGTCTGGGGAAACAAAAACGGTCACCTTTCTCAAAACTGTCCTCACTCTCCACGAGGGATTCACATGCAAGCTCCGAAATTTAGGTGACCGCATGCAGAAACATGCTTTGAAACCAGTTTCTAATCATTTCAATGCCCTAACCACATAGTCAAATCTGATTTTCTGGTAACAACCATTAAACAATGTCACACTGATGACAGAAGTCACCTAGTGCTTGAGAACCACTTACATCTTACATCCTTCCCATTCACTAAATGTCATAGAGAGCCCACATGGTAGTTGGCCAAGATTTCCTGTCTTCGGTGAGTTTTTCAGTCTCATCAAGGGATGTTACGCCCACTGAACTGGTCTCTCTTAACAATCTTAACAATATCCTCCTTAGAGAACATTTAGTGTGAGAACTTTAGTGAGAACCACTACATTCAGGAATATGGGATGCTGAAACCACATGGAACTCACAATTCAGCTACACATAATATTCCCCTCTTCCACAGTCATATGCCCTCTGCACTAAAGTTCTACCCCTTTCTCACTTGTAACACATAGTTCAGAACCTCCTCACAGCATCAGATTGCAACACCTCTACCCCAACAATAATCACCGATTCCACCTTCTCCCAGCTAGATTACCATCGTATCACTCTCTCCCCTATCTGTGGTTTCCTCCTTCTCCTCCCCCCCTTATGACCCACCACCTATCGCACATCACAAGTTTCCATTTAAATATTCTCTACACTCCACCATGTGCACTTCTGGACACAGCCTTTTACAAGCCACAGCTATATCAAGGGTTAAATGTTCTACAGGGCATGAATAAATTATGCAAAATACTAGCAGCATGTAGGTTTTTAAAAATTAATACCAGGTAGTAGGATCCATGGAAAATTATCATTGATAACAGGAGGTGATAATTTGAAGAAAGGTTGGAATCACTGATTTTGACTTTTTTTTTTTTCCCCTTTGCTGAACACAGCCAGCAACTTAATAATCCAGCACTGACCTGATTCTGATGTCCCTGTTATTAATAGCTTTGTGTCCTCAACAGCTGCCAGTGAGTGAGCCCGAGCATGAGTTTACTGTGGCTTCACAAAGCCACCCAGAGCCGGCGTCAGTCTCAGCTCCATCATCACAGGGGGCAGACGGTCTGCAGCTGAATGTCTCCGTGGCTGAGATGAAGGAGAGATTGAAGGCCAGTAAACGGCAAGACCTTCGCCAGGTAAAGATCCCCTTCGAGCAGAAGTCCAAGGACTTTCAAAGGATGTGAGCAGCACACAGTAGTATTGAGAGTTGTGCGTTTAGGTCAGTAATGTTCTTTGGGGCCACTAAACCAAAATGTTTGTAACTTTTGTTGTGTTCGTATTTTACGTCTATTTATTCATCATTACTTTATTTAATGCTTTTAACATCTTTTCAAGCTAAGCATGTGCATAGAGCTGGGTGCTGCATAATTTTGTGAGACCTACTTTACTCCGAACAGTTTTAAAAACTGTTGATGTAGATGATTAGTCATGTAGTCTCATTTCAGTTTTCAACAGTGCCAGTTTCTTTAATTTATTCTCGCACTTTGTTCTAGATTAGGCTCGTACATTAACAAAATAATGCTCTCACATTTCGGAGCTTTTCCTGTCATATGTAACATCTTCAAAAGTTTTATCATTGAATAAGTAGAATTTAGAAATTATCTCATTTTACTAGAAGAGAAGTAGAATTTTCAACACCTTCAGTTTAGTTCTGATTCAGCTTGTTATGGAAATTTAACATTTTAAAACCTATGCCTTTTTTGTATTTTAAATGGTCATGAAACATGTTATCTAGAAAATGATCTCTTAATGAAGGAGAGTTCCTGTGGAGACCCTGTGTGCTAATTCATTATCAGAATATTAGCATAGAAGTGATTTTTTTTTTTTTTAAATTTAACAAGAAGGAAAAATGTAATTAGTTATTTGAAATGTTTTTATTTTTTGTTTTCCAGTCAGGTTTTAAGTTTTTCAGTTTGTAGTTCAGATTAGCATTGCAGTTTCCGTGTTGTCACTCAAGCATTTAATGACGTTAACTTTTTTTTTTTGTCTGCGGATGAAAACATTTTGTGAAAATGAAGTTTAATAAACACTGTTTGTGTAATATTTACATTTTAAAAATTATGCTGGTTTATACTGTTTTAATAATATATATATATATATATATATCTTAAATGTCTATGATTAGTCATTTAATAATATGATTTTTTTATCATCATATTATCAGTTGATAAACCAGGTTTTTTTTTTCAGACATCAAAATAATCTTGCTTATATTTATATTTGCAGATCTTTAAAACTTGTGAAAATGGTTGACCATACCTTTTTTTTTTTTTTTTAACTTCTTCTCCCTGTTGTCATGTAAGCTTGTTTTGATAGGTTGCAGACTGGTTATTTGATAGGTTGCAGACTGGATATTTTGATAGGTTGCAGACTGGTTATTTGATAGGTTGCAGACTGGATATTTTGATAGGTTGCAGACTGGTTATTTGATAGGTTGCAGACTGGATATTTTGATAGGTTGCAGACTGGATATTTTGATAGGTTGCAGACTGGATATTTTGATAGGTTGCAGACTGGATATTTTGATAGGTTGCAGACTGGTTATTTGATAGGTTGCAGACTGGATATTTTGATAGGTTGCAGACTGGGTTTGCTGGTTGTGAAGCAGTTTGATCATCTCTGCTATAGAAAGGTGCAGGACACTAAAAGATGTGGAAAATGGAAGTAATCAGTCATCATGTGGTGTTCTTTCTATTGAAATGTTTGAAACTGACGATTTATGAAATAAAGAGGAAATTGTGAGAAGAATGGATTTGTCATCCATTGTGAACAGGTGTATAATGTTGTTATGTTTTTTTTTAATGGTTACTTGTCATCTTATGGTTACTTGTCATCTTATATTTGTAGGAGTTTGTGAATTGTCTGATGTGTTAAAATTAATCAGTATTTTTTTTTTGTAACGGAGGGAGTTAAATTCTTTTATTTTAATAAGATTTGTGTAGGTTAATCATCATCTATAGTTTTGTATGAAAGTTTAAATGTTTTTTGTTTTTCTTGTTTTTGGTTTGTTTTCTCAGCAAAATGGTAATATGAGTGGAGTTAACATGCTGATTATTACAAGGCAGTGAAAGAATCCAAGGAGACAGAGATATTATAAAAAAAAGAGGCAGAAACTGAAGGATAGAAAAAGAAAACTTTGTGGAGATGGATAAGCTGACATGTTGTGTGCTCATATGTGTATGCTGCTAGAATGATAAGAGCATACATTAATTTAGTGGATCATATCCCTTAAATCTTTCCAGAAGTCTTGGAACTTGCCTAACAGCATCCATGGTGATGTGTTAGCTTGTTCTGAGATGCTTTTGTAGCTCTTCAGTTCTTCTGTTGGTCATGTCTAAGTCCTCTTTGATTGTCCCAACATTTTCACTCTCTGCAGTTTCAGCATCAGATCCTAGGTTTGCTTGAACACACTAGTTGGGGACCTGAGAAGAGTGAGATCAATCCCAGTTCCAGTTTCTTCTGCTTATTTGTTCCTATGTAGGTATCTGCTTCGGTCAATTCGACAGAGTCTGTAACCAGAGACTGGCATCCCTGCACTCTAGGTATTCTCATATGTGCTCCGCCTTCCGTTCCAACGCTCAGTGAAGCGTGCGCCAGCTGATGGAACCCGTCACATACTGGTTGTGGGTAACGCATGCTGAACCACTTTGTTTGGAAAAACATTCACTTCTCCTCTTCTCCAGGATGACAGAATGATTATAGCCACTTCTCCTCTTCTCCAGGATGACAGAATGGTTATAACCACTTCTCCTCTTCTCCAGGATGACAGAATGGTTATAGCATCCATGTCAAGATTTTGTTGAAGTAGTTGCACATCCTAGAAGTTGAGGTGTCCATTTTCTGAATTGAACTTTTCCCTGTGTTACTACTGGATATATTTAATATTCTCAGAGGCCATTTGAAAGGGGGGGGGAGGGAGGTGGTTTGTGCTTCATTTATTTTATCTTGATATGTTTATGAGTGTCACCAAATGTATATTCCAAAATAGAGTTTCTCCTCTCTCGTTCAGGGCAGTTTAGTTTTTGTGCTTATTTATCGCAGTAACTCGTGCATTTTCTGTTTTGTTTCCAAACCTATTTTATTCTCTAGATCTAGTGAACATTGCGTTTCGGTTCCTTTTTTGTCCAATACAACAGGCCAATCCTAACTACATTTGAGGAAAAGATGTTTTGTGTAATAAGACTCTGTCACTGAATATAAGGAAGTGGGTGTAGAAATGCAGCATTGATCCTGTTTTGTTGTATGTGAATCTTGAGTTATGGGTCCTGTTTTTTGTGTGTGAATCTTAAGTTATGGGCAGTTATAAACTGGCAAATACTATGACTTCTGCAGGCAACAAAGTGGTAGGTTTTTCAGAAGAATGTTGAGTGTCTTGAAAAGTTAAGAGGGTTAGTGAAGAATTTTTAATTTTTCACTCTGAGAACAATGGGAAGAAGATGACCAGTAATCTTTGGACACATAATTAAAGTAGGATGTATTCAGGCAGAGGGTAAATGTGACAGAGGAAGACCGAAGGAGAAGATGCAGGCAGTCTCACCTGTTGGAAAATCACAAAGTTAATACAGAAATGATCTATGAGGAAGTATCGTCGCATGGCATCAGATGGTGATGATGATGATAGCGACAGTGATACTCCACTGAATGTACAGCATTTTTTTATAATTAATGTGAGATTGTCGCATACGGTTGGAAAAAGAGTGAATTTTTCTATTTTTTGTTGTGTCTAGATTGCTGCCATTATAATGGCTTCTGCTTTATCTGGTTAGATTTTTTTTTTATTTGGTTAGATTTTTTTTTTAATAATAAATATTTGCTAATTTTGATTTTCTTTGTTTAGTTTTGGATTAGCAGTAAGAGATGTATAAAACTGTTCACTGGCTTTATAGAGATGTATAAAACCGTTCACTGGCTTTATATTGTATAGAAGTTGTACTGTAATGTTTTTCTTGTTATTCAGTATTAAGAAATTAGCACTTTAGATACAGGTAATATATGAGCAGTACTTTCAAATGCTGAAAGTAATTCCTCTTTGATCTTTGTTGTATATTCTGTGGTATTTTCAGCTCTCTTTTATGACTGCCATTTCAATTGTTTCTTTTCTTTTATGCAAGATCCATAATCTGTTAATTATTGCAAGATCATTCATGGGTCTAAAAACTGCAATACACGTTGATTTAATTATTGCAGTATCCATAATTGGTTAATGAATGTGAGACCCCACGATTAATGATTGCAAGACCCATAATTGGATTAATGATTCGGAGGCAGAAGTTCTTCTAAATCTACTGTGAATCTCTAGAATGAGCTAATGAAAAAGTTTTTTATAAGAGGAGCACGGTTAACGTAAAGTGGATGAAATATTATGTCTTATCTTGTGCCAGCATTTGTAAGACCCATTTGTTACATTCCCCTTTACTGATCCAAGATCTGCATTTATTCTACAGTTTCTGATCTTAAGTATTATTCAAGTTTTCTGGGTTGCTTGTAACAGCTTATATGAAGAAAGTATAAAATTGTCTGTTACTTAACAATAAATGTTGCCCAAACAAACATGGGCATTTCAAAAGGACAGTTTGTTAATAGAACTACTTATCTATGAACTATGTTGTTTATTTGCATTCAGACTCTCTCATTCCAAACCAGCTTTCACTACATGCTTTCATTATACAGAAATTTGAAACTTGCTCCTAAACCAAGTGGAAGTGAGACCAATTTACTAAGCTACCTTACCTTAACGTAAACACAGATCCCTCATAAATGAAACTAAAGGGAGACCAGTTTACTCTTTTGTCTGAATTACCAACCTTAATGCAAGCTCGATCCTGCTCCTGTTTTTTGAGCATTCTTTTCTCGAGACGTGTTTCGGGTGAATTAGAATATCTTTAAATAGCTTTCTGTACTTCTTATGCATCTTTTGTACAATAAATCAACTATTTTATACACATTAAAATGTCAACGAATGTTTTTTTTTTTAAATGCTATTGTCTGCACATTCCATGATTGGCCTTACCTGTTTTCTGAATTCAGGATATTTTATTTCACACTTAATCATGTAGCCAAAATGTATGGTAATTTTAATATGGCCTAAAGAGGCTGTCAGCATGTCAGTTCAGTTTTGTCCTTTGATGTTCATGCAAGTGGTGGTAGTAGGAAGAGAATATGGTCAGTTTCTCTGGTTTTCTTTTTTTTTTCTCCCATATCTTTTGTGTACCTGTGTTCTAGGAAATTGTTGAATGCCCATATTACAGATCTGGATGTAAAGTTGCTCACACACATGAATGAAATGGGCAGGATCAGTGTTTAAATGCTTTTTTTTTTCATTCACTTGCCAGTGGAATCTTAATCATGTGGCAGATGGACAGTTTTCCATCTTTTTTTAATGCCTTACTTTGATTGTTAGTGTCCCGTGTCACAAGCTTTATCTGCACGTGTGTGACTGTAATCATAACGATGTTGTTAACCAGAGATGTCATTTTATTTATTATGTTAAAAATTTCGAATTTTTATCACTAATTTTTTTATTGATTATTTTTGACAGAAATTTTCCATGTCTTATAATTTGGAATATTGAAATCAGATTAAAAAAAAAGAAATTTTGTTTCATTTTCTTGAAATATGGCCATGAGTACAAGTATCAAAATTATCATTTGTGAAATAAGCCATACACAGAATACTTTAAGTTTTGTGTCCTCATCTGACGTGTGGCATATGCAATAGGCATGCCTTTCTCTCATGTTTAACATTGTCAGAATGTCATGTAAGAAGTACTTGCTAGAGGGTGTCCCACATAAAACCAGACCCCCCCCCCCCCCTCACGCTGCTTCATCATTTGAGGTGTGCTGGTTTTATGTGGGACACCCTGTTCAGGCACTGATTCCAGAAGCATAATGTCCCCTGTTATCGTGATGTTGTCTTAGCTTCCTTTTATCCTCATCAGTTATTATCTTGTCAGTTGTTATCTTGTGAGTTTTTATGTCATTTTATGCCTTTGCATTTCACAATAATCTGAGGCTTCCAGAGGATTTGAGAGAGTATGAGAATGTGAAAAAGGTGTGTGAGAGATTGAGCGTTCTGAACAGATTTTAGTACCAACTGAAGCATTGAAAAGATCTTTGAATGATTGTGGATTGATCATATCACATATTTTTAAAATCAATTATTTATAGTTAATGTCTTAGAAATACAACATGGACTCCAACTGGGTTCTGTAAGACCTCCTGCTAGAGGTCTCTAGGGGCTGTGGTAGAGATCATGGTTTAAAATAAAAAATTATATTGCTTATAAATAGATCCAATTCTGGGTCTACTAATCCGGTAGTACTGGTTTCAAATTCCAGAAGTGGGATTTTTTTTTTCTGGTATCACCACACCAAAAAGGCCCTGTTTTCCACACAGCCTGTAAAAATTGGTACCAAAGAAATCTAGGAAGGTAAATGTGGCCAGATGTGATACTGACTACGTCACACTTTCATGTGGCAATGGTCTTGGAAGTATGGGCTTAACACCTTGTCTCATCTCCTTCCTCTTATACCTTTCGGTGTTGAGGGGACAAATAGATGTCTTAATAAGGCTTGACGATTTGCTTCATAAAATGGGGCATTTAATGCTTCTGTAATTTCCTCTCCCTCTCCATCTCTTGCATTGGCGACCTCTTCCTCTGCTACATATAAATCTTAGTGTGAATGTTTTCTGTGATATACTGCCTGGTGGTAACCGTGTAACATGGCCAAACTATTTGATTTGCTGTTTCTGAATATAGCGTAATACTGGTGTTACTCCAACCTTTGCTCTTATGGTGTCATTTCTTATTTAGTCTCTTCTTGTCACATTTAGTATTCTCCTTAAACATCTCTTTTCTGTCATGTTGATTTTTCTTTTGTTCTTGGCTCTTTCTGTTTCATTTGTGATATATTTGTTTTCAGTAAAGGAGTCATTTGTCCAATGACCTGATTTGCTTTATTGCATCTGTTCTCAGTCTCAGCGTATTTGTCCTTGAGGATATTAAGCTACCCAGGTATTTGAAATGTTTCACTTGTTTCAAGGGCTGGTTGTCCAGGAAGATCTTTGTTTGAATTTCTTCTCTCACTATAGTCATGACTTCTGTTTTTCAGCACTGATCTTCATGTTGTGGCTTTTATATGCCCTTGCTAAATTATCAATGTTCTGCTGTAGGTCTTTTTCTTATGTGGCTATAAGTGCTTGATCGTCAGCAAAAAGGAGTTCGTTTATGGTCCACCTTTTGTATATGTCTTCTGGAAGGTGTTTATGGGTTTATCTTTATTCTTTCTGGGGTTGGGCTGTTGGGCAACTTTGTGCTGGAGTTTTTACTATGTATGTTAGCTTCTTTGCAGATGTTGTCAGTGTATGTTGTGAATAGTAAGGGAGATAGTACACAGCCTTGCCTATGGTTCAGAGTGTCTTGCATTTGTTCTAACTGTACACTGACTGTTTTCATATAGATTTTTGCATGGGTTGATCAGATGTGTACTAACTCCATAATACTGTAAGATTTCCCACAGTTTATATCTGTCTGCTCTATCAAATGCTTTTTCTTGATCTACGTAAACTATGTGCAGTATCTGATTGTGTTCAACTGATTTTTCTGTTAATTGTCTTAGGGAAAATATGACATCTGTGCAGCTTCTATTTTTGCTAAATCCATTCTGTGTTTCAGTTAACATCACTGGCTGCAGTCTGTTCTCTAAGATCTTGCAGAACATTTTCCAGTATGGCTTAGCAGTGAGATGCCTCTATATTGGTTGCAGTCCCTTTTACTGCCTTTTTTCTTCCATATTGGAATAATTACATTTCTCCAGTCCTGTGGTGTTTCTTGTTTTTCCCATACCAAGTTATAGAGTCTGTGAGGCCAAGCTATTCCAACCTCTTTTGAGATTTGATTAACTCATTGGGTATTCCATCACTTCTTGGGATTTTGTTAATTGGGGCCTTTCTGGTGGGTTCTCTGATTTGTATGTCTAGTTCCAGTTCTGTGGAGTCGTCTGTGTTGTTATCATGGATTTGGCTTGCCTCTGATGGTATATTTAGTAATTTGTGAAAGTACTGTCTCCATCGCTATACTACCCTCTCTGGTTCGTATATTGAATCACCATTAATATCGCTCACAAAGGTTTCATAAGGGTTAAAAATTGTTGAGTAAGACTGGTTTTGCTGAATAGATAAAATTAAAGAGTTAAAGCAGTTGTTGTGGCTAAAGTTGGACAATTTATGACATCAGTTTAATAAAACAAATTACATGAGCACTGAATTTATGAGTGTATGTCGTATGGCACTAATGACTGCAACTCATTCTCCAACTTGACTGATGTAAGTGTGGCTTCTGTGAAATGATAACTTAAGTAAAAATTTATAGAACTTTTCAGTAATAAAGAAAAAGCTCCTGTGAAATGATTGTTACTTTGATTCATGGTTAAATTTACTGGTTACAATAGAACTATTCCAAATAAAATGCAATGTTTTGAGAACCCCACCAAATTTCACTGGTTCTCTTTATATTAGATGTAATAAAATGGACTGTCAGTCATTGTCAGAATTTGGTTTTTATTGGTGTTTTTTTGCAGTTATTTTTTTTTCCTGAACTTGGAACAAAAACAGGAAACAGAAAATAATTTCAGACCTGAAGGAGTAATCTTGTACATGTACTTAACTTTCAGAGGGCAACTTCACATTAAAATGTTCTCTTTCAAGTTCTTTGATGATGAAAATGAAGACTCCCTAATCGTGTTCACTCACTCCTTGCTTATGATGAACTTCAAATTCACCAGTCATATACCTCAGGGTGAACGCAAAATATCCCAGTACAGATTCACGTGTGCTAGTAATTTCTCTCATTCACTTCTAAAACTGACTGAAGTGAATTCGTCACCCAAAATCAAAATAGTAACGGCCAATCATTGTTGCAAATGTGTGGAAGAATTCAAGGGCGGTAATACTGAATATGATATGTGGATGTAACATTTTGTTATGACCCTTGGTTGTTTTCTTTACGTGGAGAACGGATAGGTTTTTCCCCTACCTGCAAAATGACAGTGATATCGAAACCTTTATGGACGTTTAGTTTCCTTCTTTCTTTCCTTCTCTCGTATGCCAGTTTTGGTGTGAACATATGATTTTTTGTTTCTTTACAACACTGATGACCAGGTGTACGATATATTCAAGTGTTTGGTGACTAGCAAGTCTTGGTGGTGTTATGTTTGTATGTACACAGCTATCTGCCAGCCTATTTGTTGTAGCTTGATGTAATGATTGATAAACTTATGACAGAAATGATGTTTATAGATATAACATAGCAAAAATGTATCCCTTTTATGCCATAGAGGTGCCGTAGGGGATATGGTGTTAATGACCATATTTTCCTTGACTTGCATGACAAGATGATGTGGTCTGTGTCATGTCAGGGCTGCCCGTACTTCCCCAGCTCCAGATGGAGACAGGTACCCATCTATACAGCTGGACGGCCATGACAGCTCCATCTGGATTCATAGTACCAACCTTCAGTATGAGAGTACACTAACAATTTCTCAGGTGGTCAAAAGTGATTGGATGCTTTGTAATTATAAACCTGTGAGCTTTTATCTTTTTTTGAGCCTGTTCTGAGAGTTGTGTGTTTTATTGTTGCTTCATGATGAAAATAAGACTGCCTAATCACGTTTACTCATAACTTGTTTGTGCTGGACTAGTAGGCTATTTAGAATTTACCAGACGTATACCTTGGGATGGTCGCAGAATGTTCCAACTCACATTCACATGTGCCAGTAACTTCACCCAATCACTTCTAAAACTGTTTTAGTCTGAACTAGTAATAGCAGTGATTGGTGTGTAGAAGGGTTATATCTTGTCATGTAGACAAAGGTGATGGAGATCTGTTAAACTAGTAATAGCAGTGATTGGTGTGTAGAAGGGTTATATCTTGTCATGTAGACAAAGGTGATGGAGATCTGTTGAACTAGTAATAGCAGTGATTGGTGTGTAGAAGGGTTATATCTTGTCATGTAGACAAAGGTGATGGAGATCTGTTGAACTAGTATTACCAATGGTTGATGTGTAGAAGGGTTATATCTCATCATGTAGACAAAGATGGTTTTTTATTTTCATCCAGATTATGAAGATCAACACAGAAAACAAAAATATTTTATGATGACACATTCAGTCAAAAAACAAATCTTTTTGAATGACATGATGTCATTTTGTACATGGATGTCATGTCTGGAGCCACTGTTTTTGCAAATTTTAAAAATACATTAACTCTTTTAACATTAGATACTTCCTACAATTTTTGATACCACATTGCCTTGTTAACTTACAAAGTGTTTTGAACATGTAATTTTCTTTTCTAATAGCTTCAGATTGTTTTGTTTTTTTTTGTAGATCATATTTTAGAGCGTGTCCATCAGTTGTAGCTCTTGGTGATGTCATGACCTGAGAGGGTGAGGGTGGCTGCATCAGTAGCTTCATGGTGTGGTCTGCTCCAGCTACCATCAGCCTCCAGTCAGTCCTGATGTAAAAATGGGTTCTCTGTCTCTTGTGATGAGAAAAACTGCCTGCCAGAATTATATATGTGTGCGTGGCAGGGCACATAAGATTACATTATACACACAATGAGGGAAAATGGGATGTGATGTGGAATCCAAGTTTCAGAAAATTGGGATTTTTTTTTACTCTTCAAGTCACACCAGGGAAGCAACAGAAAAAAATTCCATCTTTGAAAAATCTTTCTGTGGTATCCACTCCCTCGTATTCTCCAGTTTATGGCCTTTTTTAGTGAAGAAAACTAAACTGTTGTAAATAAGTTTCCTTAAAGGAGTGAAGGAACTTGATTTAATCTCTCACTTGCTTCTGTAAATCTTTATCAGAATTGGTTTGTGTGGTATAGCATGAGACAATTGTTTAGTAAAGAAATGAAGAGACTTTATATAGCATACTGGCCTTGTAAACAGAATGTAGGGGGAAACAATTCCTTGTATGCATACAGTATGCAGCAAGCTGAAACATTCCCTACCTGATATACTTAGTGTGGTATATATACTTAGTGTGGTATATTTTACAGGATGTATATGCTGCCCTATATGTTTATGAAAATAAAACACTTTTTTTTTTGGATGGTTATGAAGTACATACATATTGTACTTTATTTTCTTATTAAAGATAGCATATGCAACTTTATAACATTTTCATGTTTTCTTGTTTTGGTATCATATTTGTGTTTGTGCTAATTGTTTATAACAAAACAGGAACTCGGGCTGGGTGAAAATGATGAAGCCCAGTTATAACAGAGGAATAAGAATGCAAGAAGTTTGAAATAAAACTTTTAGTAAAAATAACAAAGCCCAGTTATAACAGAGGAATAAGAATGCAAGAAGTTTGAAACAAAACTTTTAGTAAAAATAACAAAGCCCAGTTATAACAGAGGAATAAGAATGCAAGAAGTTTGAAACAAAACCTTTAGTAAAAATAACAAAGCCCAGTTATAACAGAGGAATAAGAATGCAAGAAGTTTGAAACAAAACTTTTAGTAAAAATAACAAAGCCCAGTTATAACAGAGGAATAAGAATGTAAGAAGTTTGAAATAAAACTTTTAGTAAAAATAACAAAGCTCTGTTATAACAGAGGAATAAGAATGTAAGAAGTTTGAAACAAAACTTTTAGTAAAAATAACAAAGCTCTGTTATAACAGAGGAATAAGAATGCAAGAAGTTTGAAACAAAACTTTTAGTAAAAATAACAAAGCTCTGTTATAACAGAGGAATAAGAATGTAAGAAGTTTGAAACAAAACTTTTAGTAAAAATAACAAAGCCATGTTATAACAGAGGAATAAGAATGTAAGAAGTTTGAAATAAAACTTTTAGTAAAAATAACAAAGCTCTGTTATAACAGAGGAATAAGAATGTAAGAAGTTTGAAACAAAACCTTTAGTAAAAATAACAAAGCCCTGTTATAACAGAGGAATAAGAATGTAAGAAGTTTGAAATAAAACTTTTAGTAAAAATAACAAAGCCATGTTATAACAGAGGAATAAGAATGTAAGAAGTCTGAAACAAAACCTTTAGTAAAAATAACAAAGCCCTGTTATAACAGAGGAATAAGAATGTAAGGAGAAATTTGAAACAAGACTTGGTGAAAATAAAAAAAGCCTTGTTATAACAGAGGAATAAGAATGTAATAAGTTGTGGGATTGCTTCAGTTTCAGTGACTGACTTCCTGCATAACTGTTTGATAACCATGTTTCATTCCTTCATTGTATTTCCTGTGCTGTTTTGGCAGTCAGTTTCATTAATTCATTATATGCCCTGTGCTGTTTTGGCAATCTTGTTTCATTCATTCATTATATGTCCTGTGCTGTTTTGGCAATCTTGTTTCATTCATTCATTATATGTCCTGTGCTGTTTTGGCAGTCAGTTTCATTAATTCATTATATGCCCTGTGCTGTTTTGGCAATCTTGTTTCATTAATTCATTATATGTCCTGTGCTGTTTTGGCAACCATGTTTCATTCATTCATTATATTTCCTGTGCTGTTTTGGCAGTCAGTTTCATTAATTCATTATATGCCCTGTGCTGTTTTGGCAATCTTGTTTCATTCATTCATTATATGTCCTGTGCTGTTTTGGCAATCAGATTCATTCATTATATGTCCTGTGCTGCTTTGACAATCAGATTCATTCATTATATGTCCTGTACTGTTTTGACAATCACATTCATTCATTATATGTCCTGTGCTGTTTTGACAATCACATTCATTCATTATATGTCCTGTGCTGTTTTGACAATCATATTCATTCATTATATGCCCTGTGCTGTTTTGGCAATCATCTGTCAATGTTTTGTTTGGTCCTCTTACATTTCTAATATGTTTGTTAGTTTTCTTTCCCGGTTATCTCTTCACCAGCCTGTAAAACTTGGAGGTTGGTGCAAGTTTTAGCCACAGGGAACTGAATACTTATGAATCAGGAGAACTTAGGGAACTTAGAAACCAGCTTCTCAAATTCTATGTACAATCGTACATAGAGAACAGTTTCTGAGTCCTATGTACCTTGAGACGAATAACTTAACTTCAACACAGGTCAAGGTCAATCACTATCGGAAACAAACACACGACAGTATGGATTCTCTATGGGCCACACGTGTTCCACTGAGTAGCCATCTACAAGCCTCTGCAGAGATTCTTTTTTTTTCCTTCTTTTTCATTTGAAAGTTCCAGTGATTATCAGGTTCGCTAACTTCTGTCTTCTCATGACATGTCAAATGATTGTTAGGTTCTCTAACTTCTGTCTTCTCGTGACATGTCAAATGATTGTCATGTTCTCTAACTTCTGTCTTCTCGTGAAATGTCAAATGATTGTCATGTTCTCTAACTTCTGTCTTCTCGTGAAATGTCAAATGATTGTCAGGTTCTATAACTTCTGTCTTCTCGTGAAATGTCAAATGATTGTCATGTTCTCTAACTTCTGTCTTCTCGTGAAATGTCAAATGATTGTCAGGTTCTATAACTTCTGTCTTCTCATGACATGTCGATTGTCAGGTTCTCTAACTTCTGTCTTCTCGTGAAATGTCAAATGATTGTTAGGTTCTCTAACTTCTGTCTTCTCGTGACATGTCAAATGATTGTCAGGTTCTCTAACTTCTGTCTTCTCGTGACATGTCAAATGATTGTCAGGTTCTCTAACTTCTGTCTTCTCGTGAAATGTCAAATGATTGTCAGGTTCTCTAACTTCTGTATTCTCGTGACATGTCAAATGATTGTCAGGTTCTGTCTTCTCGTGAAATGTCAAATGATTGTCAGGTTCTCTAACTTCTGTCTTCTCGTGAAATGTCAAATGATTGTCAGGTTCTCTAACTTCTGTCTTCTCGTGAAATGTCCAGTGACTCTCATAACATTTTGGTAAACAACATCACAGGTGTGAAACTAGACCGTAACATTTATGTTTTAACGTAATCGATACGATGTTTAAACATATTTTTTGTAACATCGTATAGTGTTTAGAGCTACAGTGATAATCTGGGACTATTATAGCATCGATATCCTGAGACTAGTGTATCATCGGCTGTCCCGTTCATTGATATCCCGGGACTAGTGTATCATCGGCTGTCTCGTTCATTGATATCCTGGACTAGTGTATCCTTGGATGTCCCATTAATTTATATCATGGGGCCACTGTATCATCAGCTGTCCCATTAATTGATATCCTGAGACTAGTGTAGCATCGGCTGTCTCGTTAATTGGTTTCCAGGGACCATTGTATCATCTGCTGTCCCTTAATTGATATCATGGAACCATTGTATCATCTGCTGTCCCTTAATTGATATCATGGAACCATTGTATCATCTGCTGTCCCTTAATTGATATCATGGAACCATTGTATCATCTGCTGTCCCTTAATTGATATCATGGAACCATTGTATCATCTGCTGTCCCTTAATTGATATCATGGAACCATTGCTTCATCGGCTGTCCCGTTCATTGATATTCTGAGACTAGTGTATCATCTGCTGTCCCGTTCATTATTTCTCAGGATCAGCACGCCCTTCGTTATTGTACTTTCTATGCCATTGAAGAAGAAAAAAAAAGGAAAGAAAACTACATCAAAGATAGCATAGAGAAAACTATATATTATCTGGAATCAAATCCATACATCTATCCATGCATCTATCCATACATCTATCCATGGCTTTTAATATAAACTTGCTCCCATCCTGTTTGTGGTGTCTTAAAACGGACACTGACAAATTCTCTCCACTTGTTACCATCTTCAGCCAGTCATTCTGAGGTGTATAATAATGTTTTTTTTATAAATCAAATCTAGTATCAAATCCCCCTCCATGTTTGACGCTTTTAATGAAGGTGAGTTAATGCGTGTGTGTGTCTTATTACTGGCTTGTGTCTGTGTACTTGCACAATTAGTCCAATGGTTACTGTTTCTGTGTACTGGAATGTTGTCTGTT
Source organism: Achatina immaculata (assembly GCA_009760885.1). Taxonomy (NCBI): domain Eukaryota; kingdom Metazoa; phylum Mollusca; class Gastropoda; order Stylommatophora; family Achatinidae; genus Lissachatina; species Lissachatina immaculata. Next base: position 12,368,336 of record CM019718.1, read on the forward strand.
ATATTGACACGACGCATGCCAACGGTAAACAAAGCGCAATTAAAAGCTCGTTTGCTCATCGCCCATAAAATTTCTGCTACTGACTGTTCGCCCTGCTACATCTCGATACCACTCATCAAAAAAACTCCAGCAAACTTTGGGTTTGTTGTTTGAAACCACACACAAGTTCATTTGTGTGAACTGCTGTGCTGACTTCAAAATACAGTCAATGATATCCCGCAAGTTTTCTGTCAAAAACTTTTTGGTCTTGTTTGGGGTCACCGGGTTCATCTTTATTTTTTTTTCTGTGTTGTCGCCCTTCCTGTTTTGTTATTCTGTTCTTCCACCTACGATTAAGAAACAGAGAAATACAAGTATTTCTAGTCGATATCCTTGCCTCCTTAATAGACAAGATCCTATCTTCTTTATTAGACAAGATCCTATCCTCCTTATTAGACAAGATCCTATCTTCCTTATTAGACAAGATCCCATCTTCATTATTAGACAAGATCCTATCTTCTTTATTAGACAAGATCCTATCTTCATTATTAGACAAGATCCTGTCTTCTTTATTAGACAAGATCCTATCTTCCTTATTAGACAAGATCATACCCTCCTTAAATACAATATTCTTTATTGGACAAAATCATATCCTCCTTATTAGACAAGATCATGCCCTCCTTAAATACAATATTCTTTATTGGACAAAATCATATCCTCCTTATTAGACAAGATCATGCCCTCCTTATTAGACAAGATCACATCCTCCTTATTAGACAAGATCACATCCTCCTTATTAGACAAGATCACATCCTCCTTATTAGACAAGATCACATTCTCCTTATTAGACAAGATCACATTCTCCTTATTAGACATCCTATCCTCCTTATTGGCGCTTCTAGTTCTCCTTATGTCTGGTTAATGAGTTAGGGCTTTTTATAGTCCTCATAGCTTGTTTCCTGGACTCTATCTGGGTCCCAAACCAAGCCATTGTATCCCACCTTACAGTCTACAAGATTCCACTCTAAAACTTACATGATCCCACTCTATAAATTTACATGATCCCGCTTTACAATCTACATCCTACAAGTTCCTGCTCTACAGCCTACAAGATTTCTCTCCACACCCTAAAAGATCCCACTCCACACCCTACAAGATCCCACTCCACAACCTACAAGATCCCACTCTACAACCTACAAGATCCCACTCTACAACCTACAAGATTCCACTCCACACCCTAGAAGATCCCACTCTACAACCTACAAGATCCCACTCCACACCCTATACGATCTCACTCCACAACCTACAAAACGTCTGTGCTTCAAAATTATAATGACGTTGGCTACAAAGAAACAAAAGTTTGTGTTTCCAAGCAAACTAGAACAGGAATAAATCTCGTTAAAATACAGCACACAATAAATACAATGTTATAAAATAAACAGTACAGACACATGGCACTGAAGTCTAATGGACTGCCACGTGGCCACAGAGAGGAATTTTATAAGCCTGTGCAAACATTCTTAGCCTATTGATTTGTCATTCTGTTTTCATCTTAAAACAGCAAGCGCTCCTGGGCTTCCCTTAAAACACAAGTGGCCCTTCCGGCCCAGAAGCAGTGCACCAGCCGGACCCCCCCCTCTCTCTCTCTCTCTCTCTCTCTCTCTCTCTCTCTCCAAACACACACACACACTGTGTCTGGCCTGACAAGAAAAAAAACGAATACGTCAAACATTGTAAGATTTGACGCTAGATAAAGATTTTTTAAAATGTGATTATGCAGCGCTAAAGCAACGAAACAAATGTATGTGATAGTGAGTGTGCAATATCTAAACGTGATTGATAAAGTTGATTAAAAAAAAAACGGAGGGAAAAGTGGATGGGGGAAGATGTAATAAATGAAGAGAAATATTGGTTGGGAAATAAACCAAAAGATGGTTTGTCGTTTGATTTACATACACAAAATCTCGAAATATTAATTCATTTCAGAAACAAACTTTCCAATAAGTCTCGTTTAACCTGGAGTAATATGCGGGGGGAGAGGAGGCGGCAGAGGTTCAGTAAAACCTTGTTTGCTGAATTAGATAAATCTGTTTTGTTCACGTTATCTAGTTACCATAGTTACCACACCTCCAGTCACTGCTAGCTCTATCTCACGGTCTGCTGACGATGTTATCTGCACCGACCACTGTCTGGTTTTCCGCAGTATCACGGTCAGTTCTTCCAAGTTTAAAATAGTTCGCATCACTTGATGGTTTTATTTTTTTCGAAGAACAGGGTGGTTTATGAAGATGAAGTGCCTTTTGCTGTTGATGGCATTCGCCTTGCGGAAATGTCTTGCAGCTTTCGCAGAAGACATTGACTCTGAAAGGAAAGCTAGAGCGAAGCTGTATGATGATTTAGCCTCGCACCAAGCTCTGGCCAACAAACTACGTCCTCTGCCTAAAGGAGGAGTGACTGACGTAGATCTAAATGTTTGGCTTTACAAAGTAAGTGAGAATGTATTATTGTTTAACTCTGTTTAAAATCTGACCAGGTAAATTTAAATAAAAATAGCGACTACAAGACAAGATCGTAAGATGAATTAGGAGAAATTAAATTTTCCTACTAAAAACTTCCCGTCTGTCATGGCCGCAGGGAAGACAACTTCTCTACACTTGTGGCGCAGTTTTTGGTGCACGCAAACTGGAACTGGCAAATCTTTCTTCTTCGTGGGGCTCATGAAAAAAATAGGATATTGCCTAGTAATCGGGCAGAGATCAATGTCATCGCCATGGAAGTGGAGTCTACAAAAAAAAAATCTTACTCTTGGAGTCCCTCAAGTAATCAAATCAAATATGAGCAGCTCAGGCCAGATCTATCTGGCTGTCTTTGCTTATCTGCGGAGTTGGTTTGTGATGGTTGCAGTGGATCTGCATATTTTGTTATTCTCTGCGGCGGTGGTTTAAGCATGACTGCGGCTGCGACCAATCTGCTCTTTGCTTTGCTTCTGGTTTCACTGTCTACCAAGTCCAGCTAGCTCCTCATCAATGTTCTCTCTAAGCTGTACGGCAACGCTACCGGGCATACAAACAAATCATACCGCGCACGAAATGTTATATGCCGCATGCAAAAGTAAAATTAAATAGCTACTTTTTTTTAGTTTCTATAGTACTTGTACAACTGTTGTTCTGTGCAGCCGATGCTGTAGAAGTGTACAGGCACAGCATCGTATCGGCGTGGGAGCGGGTTGTGGCAGCTACTTTTTCAGTCCCGGAGTACAGCTAAAAAAGTAGGGAGTGTCTAATGCTTCTTTAGCAGACTCCGCCTCCATGGGGACTTTGGCGATCCCTGCCCCGTTAACCATGCTAGGCCTGTTACTAGAGGTACCACGGAGAGGTGGGACAGGGTCTTGGTTAGCTATGGTTCGCTAACCCTGACGCTAGCATATCAGCTATGGGTCGCTGACTACCTCATCAGACAGGCGTCTTCGCTCCATTTAGTTTCTATATGTTGCTCTATGATATCGTAGCTCTAAAGAAAAATATGACAGAATTACATGAATTTATTTTCCCGATTTCTTTTCATTTTAGTATTGTTTTTTTTTTCCAGGAGAACTTTGAAATTACATTCTGTAGTTCGATGTTACTAGGGACATCTGCGCACAATTTTTTTAAGAATATATCTGCTCGTGGGTTGAGAACTTTTTTTTTTCCGCACGAACGTTCCTGACCATAAATTGCTGACCTACATCGTAGTCCTTGTGCACTTTTCTCTTAACTTGTCTCCTTCTCTCTAATTTCTGATGCTTGGTACTATGCCTCTTGATGTAGACATATAACTTTAATGTATCAATTTTTTTTCTGTTTAAATTTTGTTCAATTACTATCATCAACATCAACATCATCATCAATATTATTATTATGTACGTCTTTGCCTTCTGTAAGTCTATAAACTTTTCCCTAATTTTTTCGTCATTAGCTGGCAACTCTGGCATAGTCCCTTATTCATTTGAACATCCATTTATATTGTTGGAGCACTGACAGTCGTGTATATTCTGGTTATTTATATATATTAACGAATGTTGGTATGGCCCAGTTTCTGAGGCATTTTTCGCTAACATGATGTGTTGTCCGAGTACCAGCTTGTTTGTATCTATGAGTCTATTAGACCAAGACAGCGGGTTTTATCTCTAACTTGTTTGAATGAGAGGACAAATAACTATATCTTTAGCTACTTCCTCGCTTATGCTGGCATAAAATGTGATCTGAAGTAAATACATTGTTATACTTTGCAGATCGGTGAAGTTTCGGAGACTGTGCAGACGGTCGAGACGTATCTTAACGTGATGATGTCTTGGGTGGACATCAGCATGGCCTGGAACATAGAAGATTATGGAAATATTTCCTCAGCCAAAATACCATCAGATATGTAAGATCTCTTGGAGATATATATATATTTATTTCTTCAGCTTTCCGACCCATCAAGGCTCATTTCTGCATATGAAGTTCGCCTTCATTCCTCTCCATTCCTAATCTTCTCTCTCCGGTTGATGAAACGAATTTCCTTTATATCCTTTTCTATGTTGTCTTTCTATCTCTGTCTTGGTCTTGTTTCCTTCATCTCTTGTATGTACACAGTTTTCATTTGTCTGTTTTCTTCCATTCTTTTTACATGACCAAACCAGTGTAGTCTGTTCAGTTTCATGGGATTTAATTAAATCAGCAGTTCAGTTAAGTGCTCTTTCTAGCTCTCCATTCTCCACTTTTAGTATCCTTTATGGGCTCAAAGTTCCTTTTAGGATCTTGTTCTCAAAGACCTGGTAATTGCTGTTCATCTTTCTCTCTCTCTCTCTCTCTCACACACACACACACACACACACACACACACACACACACACACGCACACACACACAGACAGATATATATAATCTGCCTTAATTTTGGTATTTCTATTTAAGCAAAAAGACTGAACAGAATAATTCCAAGAACAGGGATGACTGGAGACCCTTTATCCTTGGCCTATGCTTCCAAGCATATGTTGGTCATTTGATGAGAAGAAATGATCAGAGAATCCCAAAACAAGCTATCAAGTGGAACATAACAGGCCAAAGAAAAAGAGGCGGACCGCGTGAAACTCTGAAGAGGACATTGTTAAGCTGAAAGACTCGCCGAAGACAGGAAAAACTGGCGAACTACTTTGCGAGCCCTACATGACGTTTAACGGCAAGGGAAAGATATAAGATATAAGAAGATATAAGATAAGGTGCTTCCAAGGGAGTGAAAGGCGATGATGATGATGATGATGATGATGATGATGATGATGATGATGATGAAAAGACTGAAGAAAAACTAGCCATATTCAAAGCTTCTGACGATACTGAATTAACCACCATCAGGCCCCTAGACTGTATCCAATAGGGACTCCCACCCAACCCAGCCTATACGGATACATGATCTTATTCCCCTCTAGTTGTGATTTCTACCATCACTTTATGACTTTGTATGATGGCTATTCCAAAACCAACCTTCCACTGCCTAGTTGTTTAGAAAAAAATGTGTTAAATACAAAATTTACATACATAACTGCATTGCTTTTTCATATAGCCATTAGCCACTTGTCGCACCGTGCCACCAACTTTTACAATTCCTCGTCAAAGAACGGTGCGGCCATAACATCCAGCCAGTTGTTTACTCCATCCGTGAGCACAACATTAGTAACCCAATCTCTCTGTGACATTCTGAAACAGACCAGTCCTCAGAATTTGAAGAAATTCATCAGAGAAACATGCACTTCTGAAACGACTTTTTTTATGCACGACTTGGTCGATTTTTTTTTAACGAATATCGGTCACAAAAGAGCGGTATCCTTGTCCTCCCTCATCATGCATAGCTGTGCTCCCCTCCCTGAATTTCCTGCACCAGTCAGTCACAGAATCCCGACTCATAGCGTTATCACCTTGTACATGACACGATCACAGATGAATTTCGGCGGCGCCGTCTTTCTGTTTGCAGAAAACTAACCGCACTTCGGACCTCGCAGCTGACGAGAATATTGATTACAAGCTCCATGTTTACTCTGTCACTACTCGTGCAGAACTGAGCAAAATGGACATTGGGTGGCATTTTGTGAAAAACTGTACTCTTTACTGTTTATCAGAGGAAATTCGCCGTGGCTACTGGTTTATTCGCTGTGGAAACGGGTTTATTTTTACCAGCCAATAAGATGTTAATTTTTGGAATTGCCAATTCATTACGTAGACCAAACACAAGTGATACGTCACTGTCAGTCTTACTTTTCAGTAAACTTATTACGTGTGTTTTAAATTATGTTCTCATAAATTACGTTTGCTGTGTTTACAGAGCTCCTCCCCCTCCCCCTTTGGCTCTGACCCCTAACATGACATCAGTATACTTGTATTAAGTCGAGTGTGTGGGAAGAATGAAAGATGGAGTGATTAAGGGCATGTGACAGACTGCAGTAAAACTGGTTCAAACAATAAGGGTGAAAAGAGGTGTATGGTGCAGTTTTACAAAGCCGCAGAGGGAGTGAGTAAAATGAGAGAAAAAAACGAATAGAAAGTATGAAAGTAAGATGAGAATGTATAAATGAAAAAAAGATATAATATCCAATATTTCGGCGTGAGCCTTTTTCGAGGATTACATACACAAACAAAACGACTTATAACTTATCTGAGTGGCGTCCTCCTGAATAGGAAACAACACAAGAATACGTGTCCCTTTGACTAGACATAGAGGCCATATAGGGGCCACAAAGGAAACCAGAAGAGGCCAGAAGAAACCAGAAAACAGAAAGTAGGAGGCGGGGAAAAGAGGGCCAGAAGGACAATAGACACCTCTAACGCAGCTGTCGGGGGGGGGGGGGGGAGAAAGGGATGGGAAAGATAACAGAAGAAGAACTAGAAACGAACAGAAGGTGCCCTAAACACACGTAGCACACTATAGACGCAAATCTTAGTGGGGCGAGGGAAGCAGGGAGATAATAAACCTGGTGAATAGGAAAGCAGGGAGATAATAAACCTAGTGAATAGGAAAGCAGGGAGATAATAAACCTGGTGAATAGGACCATGCCTGGAGGGGCAATAAAAACCAATAAGCTGCCAGAGAATTGGCGGTGGGAAGCTAGGAGAAAGAAACAAGAAAGTAGATAATAAATCGCAGAAAAAAATTGCGGAAAATAAAGAAGTTAAAGGAAGCTGAAGACATTGTTAATTCCAGCTGGGTGGAGACAGCCAGCCTGGAGAATAAGGCGCTGTTCTGGGACCCTCCGAGATCGCACATCAGCAGAGCAAGAGCGGATCACACTAACAGAAATGTCCTGCTTTCCCCTGTGGTTGCTAAGGCAAAAATGTTTAGCCACAGGTGTCCAAGCCCTCTTAGAAACGTCGTTAATATATTGGAGAAAACGGTCTCCTAAGCGCAAACCGGTTTTCCCTATATGTCACATCGTTTGCACATAATAGCATAAATAACATTGCGTGAAGGGCAGGTGAAGCCCTCCCGAACTGATAACATGGACTTAGGGAAGGAGATCTGGCTCTAACCTCGACAACAAACGAGCAAGTGTTGCACCTGCGACGTCCGCAATGTCTGGTAACATAAAAAGTGTCATCTGTCTTTAGGCGACTACGAATTAAAAGGTCTCTGAGATTCTTGTCCCGTCTGTAGGCCACCAATGGGGGTTCCTCAAAGAGTCCACGTGTATCGGTTTTGGTCTGGAGGATGTGGAGATGGCGAAACAGTATGTTCTTAACCGCCAAACTATGAGGGTGGTGCGTAAGTACCAGTTTAACTCTGTCTGAGCTACACTGTGGTTTAGGAGTGTTATCCCTCTTGATATTCCACTGTCGGCTGATGAATTGCCTGTCTTGGGCACAAGTTTACAGTATGTCCCCCTCCGCCATTCTGTTGACCAGTTCTCACTCATTCAGGATGTCCACCTTTTCCATTGCAGACTTTGAAGTTCCATTTCCAAGACGCGACCCAACCATCATCCCTATCTGCCTCTGATGATGACCCTTTCTCTCGCTTCTCTAAACAACCGTCCACCTGGACAACTTCTACACGAGCGTCTCGTTCCTTGGGCCTCTACATTGATCACACTCTCCATGAAATGGGCAAGCTTCGCTTTCCCCGTGTACGAGACTCTAACCTGACCCCCGGGGAGCAGCGCGCACTTTCACAACTTCAACGCAGGCGAGATATCGTGATCAAGAGTGCAGGCAAGGGCGGGGCCATTGTTTGTTGGAAGAAGGAATTGTACACTCAAGAGGCCATGGGCCAGCTGAGCAACACTGAATTCAATGCCTCTCACCTTCAAGATCCGACTCTGGTCAACAATCACCATGTTCGTGACACTGTCAACGAAATAATCCACAAGACTGGCCCTTCTCCCTCTGCTACCCATCTACACATCCGCGACAGCTGCTTATGGAAGCCATCCTTTTATCTACTCCCTAAGATACACAAACCAGGCAACCCGAGGTCTATAGTATCTGCTTGTTCCTGCCCTACAGAACAAATCTCTGACTTTCTGGACATTATCTTTCGACCTCTTGTCACTAGTCTGCCCACTTATCTTAAGGACATGAATCACGCGTTCGCTGCTTTTGAGACCCTCACACTTCTGCCTAGTCACACCTACCGTATCTTCACTCTTGATGTAGTGTCTTTATACACATCCATCCCGCACAATCAGTGACTTCAGGCCGTCAAGTTCTTTCTGAACAAAAGACCCCATCCCTCTATTCCTACGTCTACTATCCTGCGCCTTATGCAACTTGTCCTCCAGCTCAATTCCTTTGAATTCAGTGGCCTGTACTTCGACCAGATTAACGATGTAGCCATGGGTACCAAAATGAGCCCCAGCTACGCATGTCTGTTCATGGACCACTTCGAACACAAGGTTCTGAGAGCCTATAGAGACCCTTTTCCAGCCTTCTATAAACGCTACTAGATGACGGCATTTGGGGTCACATCAATGCCAGAGGAAGACCTTGACAACTTCATTAATTTTGTTAAGGAGTACACTCCTGTTAAACGTCACGTAGGGCTCGCAAAGTAGTTCGCCAATTTTTCCTGTCTTCGGCGAGTCTTTCAACCTCATCAAAGGATTTTATGCCTGTTAATTTGGCCTCTCTTAATAATGTCCTCTTCAGAGTTTCACGCGGTCTGCCTCTTTTTCTTCGGCCTGTTGTGTTCCATTTGATAGCTTGTTTTGGGATTCTCTGATCATTTCTTCCAATCAAGTAACCAACATATGTCCATCTCCTTTTCTTGATCACCTATGAGACTGGTTGTTGTTCAGTCATCTGTCTTATCTCTGCATTGTTCTTAAATGCGCAATCATAGCAAGGTAAATATTGAATCCTAACGCGTCTTGCCCTGAAAGCAGACCTTCTGATATCAGAAGAACTGTTCCTTAAACAGTATTTTCAGTGCCGATTTTTACAACTGGACAGCAACTGATTGATGAAATACAAGGTACATGTAAAACTCAACAACAGTCGTTTAAGAACAGTCTTTGGTACAAGACATTTAAAGGGACTAAAATTGTCCAACTCTACCTTTTATTCTGCATAAATGAAGACAGTGTTTTTCGACATTTTCTATGTTAATTACATCAGTGTTTCTCATTGTTTATTGTAGCGACTACACCAGTGTTTCTCAACGTTCTCCATACTAATTACTTTAGTTTCTCAGCATATTCTTTATTGTGATTACATCAGTGTTTCTCAACGTTTTGCGTACTGTAATTACATCTGTATTTCTCAACATTTTGTGTACTGTTATTAAATCAGTATTTCTCAAAGATTTCTATACTGTAATTACATCAGTGTTTCTCAATGTGTTCTATACTGTGCTTTACATAATTGTTTCTCAACACGTTCTGTAGTGTGATTACTTCAGTGTTTTTCAATGTTTTCTGTACGGTAATTACTTCAGTGTCTCTCAACGTTTTGGTACTGCGATTACATCAGTATTTCTTATAATATTTTTGGCAGTAGCAATTACTTGCATAGCTGTGACAGTATTTTAGCCTTTTAAAAAACTCTTTTAAAAATCATGACTCCAGTTATCAAGATACTTTAGACGATATATATTTTATATTATGAGATGTATCAGCAAATGTTCATTTATTCAGATGCATTGCTATTTTCTTGGCCTTCAAGTTTAATTATTTCATGATTTGTAATGATTTTATGAAGTGTTTTCCAGAATCTTGAAATCTCTGGTTCGGTGTTTATTTAAACTGTATGTAGAAAAATAAAATCTTAAAATATTATCAAGGAGATGCCAAGATTAATTATTTATTCTCTATGCTCTGCCAGAATAAACTGTGATGTGAAATTAGTTTCTCTACAATTTAAAAGTAAGGTTTTGGTCGGAAATGTGCTACTTTCATTTTATTTACACTCTGTTTAAATATTATCTTACATCTTACATCCTTTTCGTGCCGATAAACGTCACATAGGACCCGCATTCGCGAAGATTTCCTGTCCTCGGTGAGTTTTTCAATCTCATCAAGGGATGTTATACCCATTGAACTGGCCTTTCTTAACAATGTCCTCTTTAGAGTTTCACGTGGTCGACCTCTTTTTCTTCGGCCTGTTGTGTTCCACTTGATACCACAATCTAAATATTGTACTGAGTGTTAATTTGCATAGGAGTGAAAGATCTACCAACACTGCCAGTGCTGTTTCAGAGTCAAAGAGTTAATGGAACAACAACAAACAACCTCAGATATGCAGGCGACACATAGACATAGAAAACTCTCAGAATGTTTTGACACAAATACAGTAACAAAAGGCCAAGAATATGATACAGAACCAAAAAAAAAATGTTGAAATGTTTAATTCCGATTTTGTTTAGAATAAAAACATCTCTTTTTAACTATGGAATTCCCTTTTAAATGCAGGATATGGCATCCGTACATCGATGTTCTGAACTCTGCTGATAGTTCCAAGAGTTCACTCGGTCAGCCATTGTTTCTGAGTCTTGAGTCTGATGGAAAAATCTCATATGATGTGAATGATTACGCAAAAATTCACTGCACTTTTGACATGACTTTCTTCCCATTTGACAGTCAGACGTGTAGAATCGTTATCAGATGTGATGGGGTTGATGCTAAAACTAGACTACGAAGCACAACCATGGTCGATCTAAACACGACTTTCTTGTCTAACGTTTATCCTAAAGATGGCGAGTGGAAAATTCGTGACATTGGTAACATAAGCTCAAAAAATATAAATTTTGGTTTTGGGGTTGTAGAGTTAACTTTCACCATGGACAGGCGCCCTTGGTTCAGTCTTGTGTGCTTCATTATGCCGATGCTGGTTACATCTTTACTGAGCTTTTTAGTGTTCTGGATGCCCCCGGACAACGGAGAAAAGATGTCGTTTCTTGTCTCCATCTACATGTCAATGGCGCTCTACATCAGCTCCTTCGGGTAAGCAGCCATGACACACGTGCTAGATATATTGTTTATTCTTACTATCTGTCTGACCACTTTTACTACAAAATGCCTACATTTTTTTTATAATCACCTTTGCTACAAAATGCCTACTTTTTTTTTATAATCGCCTTTGCTACAAAATGCCTACATTTTTTTTATAATCACCTTTGCTACAAAATGCCTACATTTTTTTTATAATCACCTTTGCTACAAAATGCCTACATTTTTTTTATAATCACCTTTGCTACAAAATGCCTACATTAGTTTAACCAAAATGTCTACAAATGTCTACTCACCTGTCTACAAAATATTTATATCTGTCTACCAACTTGTCTACAAAATACATATATATGTCTACCCATTTGTCTACAAAATAGATTTATTTGTCTGCTTACATGTCAACAAAATACATATATTTGCCTACCCACCTATATACAAATACATATATTTGCCTACTCATTTGTCTACAAAATACCTACATTTGCCTAATTACCTGTCTACAACACATCAACATTTGCCTAATCACCTGTCTACACCACACACCCATATTTGTCTAATCACCTGTAAACAACATGGTTATACCTGTCTCTCTCTCTCTCTCTCTGAACCTTAAGTGCCCAGGGCACATGGGGCTTCCGCAAGGGTTTTCCACAAATGCCTGTCCTTCGCCTTTTTTTTGCTCTTGCTCAGGTGAGCCCTCTATTGCTCAACATCCTTTCTGTTGTTCTTCTCCATGTCTCTTTTGGTCTACCCTTGCTTCTGCTCCTCTGTCTACCTAACCACAAAGTGCCTACTTTTGTTTAGCTATCGGCCAGCAACAGAACTATTTTTGTCTAACTGTCTATTTACTATCAGCACATGCTTAGTTTGATTCTCTGGCAATCAGACTGAATCTCGACCTGCTTACATCACAGATCTATTTTTAGTACACATGCACCTAAACCTAAAGGTGTATGTTTTGTGTGTAAAACTACATGTCAGTATAAAATTTGCACCAGTGGAACGTTCACTATTCATTATATTGGATACGCAACATAAGAGAAACCAACATACGTAATTCTAGTCATGTTAGCAAGCATTTACAAAGTGCTACAGTGATTTAGAATGCATTTAGAGTCTCTTATGAGTTTCTAGCCAACAGTGAAGGTTGAAATATTCACATTCACATTTTCTTGATTTACTTTTCTGAGACTGTAGGGTATTTTTTTAAAATTTCTTTTGAGAAGTTATATTTATAATCCAAAATAAAAAACAAAATCATGCAATCACATAAAGTGTTTCTGCATGAACATGTTTTCACTCTCAGAAGCTTATTGTCACAACGATGTGTTGATGCAACAGCAAGAACTATCAGAGCATGAGAAAATCTACATGAAAAATGTTGCCATGATGAACATTTTATAGTTTTGATGTCTCTTGTATAGTTTTAAACAAAAATCATGTTTTCATTTCTTCTCTCTCTCTCTCTCTCTCATCATTTTTTGTTTCAGTCAGTTTAATTTGTATAACTGTAATTGTTTAACAAGAAATCAGCGGCACATTTTTCCAAATATAAAATAGAAGAAGAAGAAGTCAATATGGTCCAAGCTGGTTTCAGGTAAGGAAGAGGATCAAGAGATCAAATATTCAATATAAGATTAATAATAGAGAAATGCAGAGAATTTAATGTGAATATATATTTATCTTTTATAGACTATTCAAAAGCATTTGATAGTGTACAACACCAGAAATTGTGGGAAATAATGAAAAGAATGGGATTTCCAACATGTGTGACACAACATCACTGCTGTATCTAGGCCAACAGGCAGCAGTAAGAATAAATGGTGAAACAACAACTTGGTTTGACATAAAACAAGCCATATTGTTGCCTTACTTATTTAACTTGTTTAATGAAAATATAATGAAGAATGTTAGAGGATGTAGACAAAGAATATTACAATGCCATTAAAACTGGAGGTTATGAAATACCAGAGATTAGATGTACTGATGACACAGTATTACTGTCCACAACACAAAAAGGATTGCTAATTATATCAGTCCATAAGAACAGTGAATAGCAAAACCTTTATCTTAATGCAAAAAAAACTAAATTGATAACAGATTACAAAACAAATAAGGCAGCTGAAATATATATATATATATAGGTAAAGGTGACCCTGTCATGCCTTGGAGGCACATAGGGATATGGTGTTAGTGCCCATATTTTCCTTGACCTGTCAGCACACTAGAGGGTGATATGGTCAGTATCACTCCTGGCTGCCTTTCCTTCCCCAACTCCAGAAGAAGTCGGGTACCCATTTCTACAGCTGGGTGACTGGGGGTGCCGCCGGCCGGATTCCAACCCCCGACCTTCGCCATGAGAGACCAGTGCACTAACCACTTCGCCACTCAGACACCCATATATATATATATATATATATATATATATATATATATCAATGAAGAAAAATTGGAAGAGGTGGAGAGTTTTTAATATCTTGGATCATTACTAACTAATAATGGAGAAACAATGAGGGAAATTAAAAGGAGGACATCTATCGCTCTTCAGAAAGTAAAACAAAAAAAAAAAAACAAAAATAAGAATCTGTGGAGAGGAACAGACAGAACTACAAAAATAAGATTTTTAAGGGCATGCATCTTTCCCATCACAACATATGCCTGTGAGACCTGGACACTTAACAAAACAGCTGAAAACACATAAATGCCTTTGAATGTAAATGCTACAGAAGAGTTCTTCAAATATCATAGACACAAAAAAGAACAAATGTATCCATACTACAAGAACTTAACATTGAAGAAGGTTAGCTAATAAAGAAGATTAAACAGAGAAAACTTAAATATTTTGGACATATTAAATGTCATGAGAAAAAAGAAAGAGGGATGAAGACTAAGGTGAAGATGGCTGCAAGACGTCGTTGATGATCTGCGAATGGATGTGTCGGCATCAGGGCATCTTGCTTACAACTGAGAGGCCTACAGGAGAGCTGTTAGGGAGGCAAAGTTCCGAAAGAGACATGTAAATGACTGATTTCTCTAACCACCTTCCTGTTACATGCTTAATTGTTTAACCATATTCCTTCCATATACATAACTATGTAACCACATTCCTGCCATATACATAACTGTTTAACCACATTCCTACCATATACATAACTATCTAACCACAATCCTGCCGTATACATAACTGTTTAACCACATTCCTGCCTGCCTGCCTGCCTGTCTGTCTGTCTGTCTGTCTAACCATATACCACCTTTTAGCTGCATTCTAGTTGGTCTAACTATTTGTCTATCTTTGCACTGAATTTACTTTGACTAGACTATCTATCTACTATCTGTCTAAGAATTTACTATATGCCTTTGTCTAAAAAATATTTACTGTATGCTTTTAGTTACACTAAACATTTGCTGTATACCTTTTTACTAGACTAAACATTTGCCATGGGCCTTTAATTTGACTAAATATTTGCCATGTGCCTTTGACTAGACTGAACATTTGCCATGTACATTTGACTAGCATTTGCATTAGCCTTGACTAGACTAAAATTTGCCATGTGCCTTTGACTAAACATTTTCAATGTGTCTTTAATTAGACTAAACTTTTCCCATGTACCTATGACTAGACTAAATATTTGCCATATGCCTTTGACTAGGCAAAACATTTGCCTTGTGTCTTTGACTAGACTAAACATTTGTCATGTGCCCTTGACTAGACTAAACATTTACTGTACTTTTGACTAGACTAAATATTTACTCCATAGCTTTGACCAGACTAAACATTTACTATATGTCTTTGCCTGTATACCCTAGACTAGACTAACCATTTACTATGTGCTTGTGACTAGTCTTAATACTTACTACATGCCTTTGATTAACTAAACTTGTATAGTATGCCACATAACATTTTTTACCCCTTGATTAGACAAAATAAGTAAATAACAATAAATAAATAAATCCATAAGTCAGTAATTTTCAATCTGGGGTAATGTGAAACATTGTTAGGGTAACTGAGAGAACTGTCACATATCACGTATTTAAAAAATCCTTCAAATGTCATGGAATTTTTCCTTCTGAAGCCATGAACTTAATAACTTTGGGGGGAAAAAATTTAGACAAATGTGATTCACAGGGCTGCTTGGCATGTTTTTCTGTGGCACCTGATGTCATGTTGGCACCCAGTACGTAAAGATTTTGTGCAGACACATAATATGTAAAGAACACATATTCTGGGACAGAATTTTAACTGTCTCTGGGATGTACTCATAAGTCATAAATGTAATTTCTTTGTTTACAAATCTGGGAAATAAATAAATAAATGCATAAGTCAGTAATTTTCAATCTGGGGTAATGTGAAACATTGTTAGGGTAACTGAGAGAACTGTCACATATCATGTATTTAAAATATCCTTCAAATGTCATGGAATTTTTCCTTCTGAAGCCATGAACTTAATAACTTTGGGGGGAAAAAATTTAGACAAATGTGATTCACAGGGCTGCTTGGCATGTTTTTCTGTGGCACCTGATGTCATGTTGGCACCCAGTATGTAAAGATTTTGTGCAGACACATAATATGTAAAGAACACATATTCTGGGACAGAATTTTAACTGTCTCTGGGATGTACTCATAAGTCATAAATGTAATTTCTTTGTTTACAAATCTGGGAAATAAATAAATAAATTGCCACAAAAACCACTATAAATGTAGTGTCAAAATACTTATCATGTATAGTAAAAACCTTATGTTTGCTATATTTTAGAAAATACTGACTGTATCAAATATATATTCCATGATTTTTACATTTTTCATAATTTTTTTCCCCTATGAAAAAATACAGATCATCACTTCCAAAAAACTGGAGCTCTGATAAGATTCCTCGAATACTGCAGCTCTTACTGCAGATTGTTTTGAAGGAAGTATTGACCATGCTGGTGACAGCCATTGTCTTGTATAGGCATGGAAAGGAGCAAGAAATTGCTAAGAAAAAACACAGACAGGAACAGGAAATTGCTAAGAACAAACATGTTAGTGGCAGTTTTAGTGAGGACACAATAGACAAGAAGACATTCTCATCTCACTTTCCCAGTGCTACTAGACAAAACATAAGTCACATCCAAGAATGCAGAAAGGTGAGGGACATATTAAACTTTCTGGTAGGCCGTATGAAAATGGCTGGTTTAAGAGCTCTGCCATCACAGAACAAGAGAAAGAAACCGTTGAATCCAGGGCCAATAATCACAGCTGTAACGCTGGATAAGATTTTTTTCTTGGTTCTGCTTGCACTTTACATTGTTTGCCTTGTTTTTTATATTAAATAACATGTAATATTTATTCAGAAACAAAAAGGATCACATAATATTTAGAAGCATGATCACCAATGTTATCTGGCATTGCAAATAATAATAAAAATGAAGTTTTATATACCTTGATAGTGAAACCTGTATAATGTCATCTCTCTTAATATGATGTTCACTTTTTTGTAGTAGGAGCTCTTCAAGTTATTGATTCAGGCAGAGTTTTTTACAAAGTGTCCTTTAGAACTGGTCATGACAGGAAAGGCAAGAAGCAGCAGAAGAACTGTTATTAAAATTTGTGCCAACAGCTTTTGTTAGCAACAGCAACACACTGGGAGAAGATATATTAAACATGAAATGGGCATTGTGATTCCCACCACTAATTCATGCAGGCACATTTCACATCATATATATTGAAATTGTATGCAAAACCACTGGACTGGATATCTCTTACTCAGCTGCCCAACCTTTGGAATGCCCTAACAACTTATGTGAAACTTACAAGTAATATTTGCTCTTATTACCTCAAAATTTGCCAACACCTGTTTGATATGGACTTTATGCCTCCCTAAGCATAGACTAGTTTAAAGTATGGCTTGATTGTTGTAATTTTTAACAGCTTTTCTATAAATTTTAGTTTTGATGTAAGAAGGCAAGTTTATTTCATTCTATTGCATAAATGAGAGTGTGGAGTGTATGGACAAGAGATAAGTTTATTATTTATTTACGTAATCATTTAACGATAATCTAGAGAAGACCGTCTTGGAAGGGTGGTACATAATGGGAAAAAGAAAGAGAGGAAGACCAAGGCGAAATTGGCTGCAAGACATCGTTGATGATCTGCAAATGGATGCATCAGCAGCAGGCCATCTTGCTCACAACTGAGAGGTCTACAGGAGTGCTGTTAGGGAGGCAAAGTTCTCCAAGGGACATGCAAATGAATGAATGAATGATTTAATTGTGTCTTCATGATTATTAATGCTCATTAATAAATGCTGAATGACTGTTCTCTGACTCCGAACATTTTCTCAAGTCTTCTCTGACTCAAAACATTTTCTCAAGTCTCCTCTGACTCAAAACATTTTCTCAAGTCTTCTCTGACTCAAAACATTTTCTCAAATCTTCTCTCACTCAAAACATTTTCTCAAGTCTTGTCTGACTCAAAACAAAACATTTTCTCAAGTCTTGTCTGACTCAAAACATTTTCTGAAGTCTTCTCTGACTCAAAACATTTTCTGAAGTCTTCTCTGACTCAAAACATTTTCTCAAGTCTCCTCTGACTCAAAACATTTTCTCAAGTCTTCTTTGACTCAAAACATTTTCTCAAATCTTCTCTCACTCAAAACATTTTCTCAAGTCTTGTCTGACTCAAAACAAAACATTTTCTCAAGTCTTGTCTGACTCAAAACATTTTCTGAAGTCTTCTCTGACTCAAAACATTTTCTGAAGTCTTCTCTGACTCAAAACATTTTCTGAAGTCTCCTCTGACTCAAAACATTTTCTCAAGTCTCCTCTGACTCAAAACATTTTCTCAAGTCTTCTCTGATTCAGAACATTTTCTGAAGTCTTCTCTGACTCAAAACAAAAATTTTCTCATGTCTTCTCTGATTCAAAACATTTTCTCAAGTCTTCTCTGACTCAAAACATTTTCTCAAGTCTTCTCTGACTCAATTCTTAACCCTTTGAAAATAAAATATGTGCGTTCGTTCATTACATATGGAAATGTTGTATATATGATATATTCATATTGTTCCTAAAGAAGGCTTTTGGTCAAAACATTGGTTGTAGTTGTTGTTCTATATCTCTTTCTCTCCAAATTTTTGTATAATAGGTTTACAATTTTCACTTATGATTAAAAAAAAAGATTAACAATATAAGATAAAATAAGATAATAACTTTATGGCTCATACACTTTCACATTCTCATCTCCTCCACATCTTCCCATCGCCTCACTCCGAGCCACATGGAATTCAGTAGAAGCTGGAATACATATCTCGTTCTTCTTTCATGATTTGTCTCTGCTTATCTAGTGTGCTCCATCTCAACTTCTTGCTTTATGTTCACATTCATGAAAGAGTTGACTAATGGCTAAAAGAAATTTCTTATTAAAATTTACACATTTTTTTGGGGGGAGGGGGGGGAAGGGGGGTGCTTTCCCACCCAAAAAAAAAAATAAACAAAAATGCTTAGTAAACCTTGTCTCTCATTCTGAATGTATCATGGTCACCTCAAATGTAAAAGTATTTCTGAGCGAAAAGCAGAAAGGTAGCTAGGGATTATAAAAACCACATACCCTCTAGTTTGCTGACAAGTCCAGAAAAATACAGTCACTATTAAAAGTATTATCACTACTAATAGTATTATCACTACTAACAGTATTATCACTACTAACAGTATTATCACTACTAACAGTATTATCACTGCTAATAGTATTATCACTGCTAATAGTATTATCACTGCTAATAGTATTATCACTGCTAATAGTATTATCACTGCTAATAGTATTATCACTGCTAATAGTATTATCACTACCAATAGTACATCCTTAATATGCCTCAGTGAAGCATGACCAATCTTTCAAAATATTCAGCTTATATTATTTGTGCCATTTCTGCTTGATTCAGAAATATTTCTTCACAGTTTTTAAATGACTTCAGGGTGCATTTGCACTTGAAGAGGTGGTCAATATATTCCTCCCAGAATTTTGGCTTTATGTCCTATGCCTTTATAATCTCATATGCATTTATCTTGTAACCAAATTTTCAGCATCCAGCCAATATAAATAAAGGATCTCTGCAGCGGATGTGTTTGTGCAGTCAACACAGAAGAAGGAATGAACGAATGGTTCCAGATTGAAACAGGTGTGAAAAAAAAAAGATGTAAACTACCTCCCTTGCTTTTTGGAATTGCCATAGACTTCATAATGAACAAATGTTGCACAGGTAAAATAGGTATTGGTTGGGTACATGGGATGCAACTGAAAGATCTTGATTTTGCAGATGACATAAGTCTTATCATTGACAATGTGAATTTGATGCAAGAAAAAACAGATACCCTGTCTTCACTGGTTAGTAAAATAGGACTTGAAATTAATAAGGAAAAAATAAAAATAATGAAACTTCCCATTAATCACAAAGGAAAAATATACGTAGAAGGAACAGCTGTTGAAGAAGTACACCAATTTGCATACCTCGGCAGCTAAATAGACCAAGATGGTGAAACTAGAAAGGAAGTTAGAACTGCAAAAGTAGCATTGACCTTCAAGAATCTTGAGAAAATATGACACTCAAAAGTTATAAGCACAAAAACCAAGTTAAGATTATTCATTCAAATGTATTATCCACCCTCATTTATGCATGTGAAAGATAAAAAACAACTAAAGAAATAGACAACAAATTAGATTCTTTTGAAAACAAATGCCTAAGGAAAATACTCTGTATAAAGTAGAATGAATTCATAAGCAGGAAGGATGTAAGATGTATAAGTATATATAAATATATACAGAGATTGTATATGTTTCTAATGTCACTCACTAGGCATAGGTAAGTAGCTAAGACTGCACTGATGTCACTGAGAAATGTATATGCTTAAAAGATTTTAATTTAACGCCATGGTAAAATCACAAGTTACCTTATCATGGACGTGTGTGTGTGTGTGTGTTCTCTTGAAATGTTTACGTTAATTTTGGAACAATAGAATGAGACACCTTGTTGTGTTCAAGAAGTATGTACTAAAAGTTAAAGAAGTGTAAGTGAAATATAAAGTGGCATAATGAAAGATGCATGACCAGAAAATGAGTCTTTACTCTTACATCCTTCCTGTGCCATCACAGGTCACACAGGACTCACAGTGTATCTCACCCTAAGTCTCTATTCTCAGTGAGCTTCTCAACCTCATCAAGGGATTTGATGCCTACTCTTTCAGCCTCTCTGGTCAGAGTTCTCTTTAGGGTCTCTCAAGCTCTGGCCTCTTTTCCTTCTTCCAGATGTTTCCCATCTGATGGCTGACTTAGCCAGATCTTGGCTTTTCAAATCTCTGGATCATGAGCTCTCCCTTTCTTGCAGACAGCAAGACATACAAGTCTTCTCTGACTCAAAACAAAACATTTTCCAAGTCCAAGAATACTAAACAATAATATGTTACACTGGGCAATTCATTTATTTTGTCTTGTGCAAAAGGCTTGATGAATATATGTACATGGAATACAACAAAGTGCACATACAATTTCACTTTCCTATATTTTGACACTCAGTCAATGGAGATAAATTACATAATCAGAGATAAGGAATGTTTTTGTACAGTCTATCTTCTCACAAACCACCTGGCACTTTCAATCTGCTAATGCACAGACCAGCATGCTTCTTCTAACCAAGAACCATAACAATTACAAAGGAGAATTAAAAAGTAATGGCAAAATGAAAATTATGCAGTAACAACAATGGAAGTAGCTGATGCAATACAACACTTTTGGAATGACCGATGGTAGCTTGAGCATGCAAAGTGCCATGCTCTTCCCTTAGTGTCTGGTTAACGCCAAATCAAATAAACATGGGTGCTTCACTGCATGATTGCACCAGTGTTGAACAGCATGCCATAATGAGATTTCTTTGGGCAGAAGGAATGAAACCTGCTGGAATTCACCGTCGGGTATTGGCTCAGCATGGAAGTGAAAAGAGCATGAGTCAACAAAAAGTTGTATATAGAGGAAGAAAGATTTAATGTGGGAAGAACAAGTGTACCCAACAAAGCTCAATCTGGTCAGCCATAAACATCATACACACAAGCCAACATCGACAGCATGCAAGTCTTGATCAGGGAATACTGATGGATCACATTTACTACTGCTGCACATTTGAGATATCTGGGTTCACACATGCCACAGTCCATAACAGCTTGGGGTACCATAAAGTTTGGGCAAGGCGGAAGTGGTGCAGACCTGGATTCAGAAGCAAGTGAAGAGCTCTATCTCCCAAAGGAATTAAGATGCCAGTGAAATGGTACAAGAAGTGCACCAATCCGCAGGGGGCCTACGTAGAGAGGTGATATAACCACAATGTTCAATTAGTTACCTGTTATAATGGATAAAAGAGGTCGACCACGTGAAACTCTAAAGAGGACATTGTTAAGAGAAGCCAGTTTAGTGGGCATAACATCCCTTGATGAAGTTGAAAGAGTCGCAGAGAACAGGAAAACTTGGCAAACAACTATGCGAGCCCTATGTGACGTTTAACGGCATGAGAAGGATGTAAGATACAGTGGATATGTTGCCATCACTTTTTTATTCTCCCTTGTAATAATAATAAAATATGGTAACATTAACAGCCTCTGTTTAATCCAAGAAATATATTAACTGATACTATTTGTTGGGGTATACTTAGGCCACTTAAGATTTAACTTAAGATATGCTGGGGAATACAAGTTATTTACAGGTTCATTTGCTGAATTTGTTTCATGCACAAGTTATCTATTTAATTTTCTTTGTGGCTGATTGTGTTTGAAATTCATCCAACAATATAATTTCCTACGTTTAACTGTAGATCAGCCTTTCGTGTGCATGCAAATCAGCATTAAGACTCATGTCATGCACTATGCTCTGTCATCCATACTACAACTTCTGTTTTGTTCACCATTTTAGCAACAAACAAAAAAAAAATGCAGCTGCCTAGAAACTGCTGATAAGATGTCATTAATATAACTAATGACATGATAATGGTGTACCATTTTAGATACCATATCAGCAGTTTTTTGCTGAATTACCTTAGCTTACTTTGTCAGGTGCAGCTTTTTAATGAACTGAGTCTAGATATGTAGACTTTGAATGGTGATAAAAAATGTGGACTGTGAACAAAAACTTGGAAGTTCAATCCTTGAAAAGGGTACTTTTTTTTTTTTGCATAGTTCTAAGTTTAAAAAAAAATTATCACTTCTTCTCCCATAATTTTTTTATAGATTATAGATTGTCAAATATGCACCACAATAACTCAGTTTAAACTCTGGGTAAATATATCTCTTGTACACAATTAATAATAAAATTTTTTCACCGATGAACCACTTGCCCAAGAAAACTGACACAGGACTACAACATCCAAAACTGGCTAGTAGAAAATAATGCTTTGGCAAAGAATATGAAAGACCTAAAAAGAAAACAAAAAACCACATACTAAAATATATGTGAATTATGCTATGGCTGTATCTGAAAGCTATACTCCACACCCTGAACAAAAAAACAAAAGTTACCTACTGAAACAGCTGCTCACAAGAAACTCACTCACAACACTGTACACAATAAAATGAAGATCTGCATATACTCACAGCCCAATTTGCTCACAGAACCTTCAATGTCAAAATTATCTGCTCATTTTGATTGAGATCTTTAACATAAAACGTACTAAAATACATACACCATAAGCAGGCAGTAATTACTGACAAAAAAAACCCGGAAAAAATGAACATCCGAAGGTAAGACGAACAGGGCACTCCAAAAAATTCCGTTACACTTTTTTGAGGCTATTGTAAGAAGACGTGCAGCTAAACGGAGACGGTGCGTTATTCTGTGCAGAAATGTTCAGTTTTAGATTTGCCTTACAGAGACTCCATGTAAGCTCCCCATCTCTAAATGACATGGCACATGTCAATGCAATAATTAAGTTCCTCCCAAGTTTTATGCAGCGTATCTGGAGTGACAGACGTGAAGATGTTCATGATCTGCTGCTTCAGAATGTTCAGATCCCACAAAGTGGGGGCACAATGTCTTTAACATACACCCACAAGAAAAGGTCACAAGGTTTCAGGCCAGGGAATCTGCAGGGAGGGGCACCTCCAGTTACATCTTAAAATGTGAAAGAACTTTTGGAACACCTTGTACTTCTCATTTTTTCCATCCATATTTCCCAATGTTAAAAAAAAACATTGCCATATAAACTATCATTTTTTCTGGAAAACAAACCCTTAAATTAATCTTTTAAGATTTATTTCTGAAGCCATACTGAAGGGACAAGACAAGGGAAATGAACAGGAGGACAACAAAAGTGTTCACAGGTGGACGGACAACTTCAAGAGATGGGTTATAAAACAACATGACCCGATGCGATGTGAATATAAAAGACAGAAAAGCTGGAGATCCACTGCATCCAACAAATTCTGGAAAGATATCTCATGATGATGATGATCAAGCACTATCATTTAATGTACCTGCTCTCACAACAACTACAAGTTAAAAAAGATTTGGTCCTGCAGAAGACTGTAAACAACAAGAACCAAAACATAAGCAAATCTGGTGGGAAGGTACAAGATTATAGGATTAAAAAGATGTTAAAAGGGCTATCGTCACTGCACTTTGGACAAGTCTACAAATGCTCCACTCCTTCTTTGAAGGATGATTTCAGTGTGGTACCCCAGCAAGAACAATGACATATGAAAACAGCAGCAGGCCAGAAAGAAACTACATTCGGGATTCAGTTTTTCCTGCTCTATAAGGATGAAAATATGGTAGATAAACAAACAGCTTACAGACACTTGCTAACAAGGAGAAGAAACTGTAAATTACAGTATACATAATTACCCCAGCATCTGCCTATAGGAGGATGGTGAGGGAGATAATCTGAGGTTCAGATATTAAGCCCCCTTACCTACAGCAGGTGCCGCAGAGTGTACTAGCTAGGTTTTTATTCTGCCCCCCTCCCCTCCCCCGACAAAAAGAAATCCCAGACCTTAACTCTTCCCGTGCCCAGAAAAAAAAAACCGGACGCTATCGTCTGTGCCACACATAAAACGCAGGTCTTGATATGTTAGTCGGTATAGTTGTAAAATGGAATGGAAAACAGTATTTCCATGTACTTATTTTGTTTCAAAGTATAACTAAATGTATGAAAATTTCATAAATGCAGAGTTTTTTAGGAAAAAAGAAGTAATGTGATGTTTTTAGACAACGACTGTGCCCAGCTCACCATCGGCTAGGTCTAGATCTGCACTACTTACCATCTGAGATGTCCAGATCTACTTGTCGATCTTGTATTGTGATTCTATGTTGCATTCTCGCTAAATTAATGTCTGAAATAACCTCCTAACTACTTCTCCAGTCGTCTAATATGTCTAGATCTACTTGGGATACATTCAAGAGCAGTGGGGTGGTCACAGGCCATGTCCATACCCCTATCTGCATCATCAAAAATTGAACATTTTTGATGTTTCTCTTCCTTTTTCTCGCTCAGCATTGCTCATAACTAAGGACTCTTTCACCATTTTGAAAAGTGTCACCGGAAACGCGGACGAAATATGTGTAATCTAAATATTACACCGGTTGTTTTATTGAAACAAATGAATTGTCACTATAACAACTATGGCACGCAACTCAGTAACCGGAAGTTAGCACTATAGCGATGATGGCACAGGATGAGTTAAGGATTTGAATTTGTATTTCATGAAAGAGAAACTAGCATTCAAATCACATGAACCACACTGCCTTGAGTATAAATATTTTCAAAAAACCTGTCACAAAAAAATTAAGGATTCTGAACATTTGAGAATAAAATAAGCAAGAAATTTTTCCACAAACTTAATCCATAGGTCAAGACTGCTGTCATCTGATGAAGATAGAAGCAGATTAATCTCAGAAATAACTCAAAATAGCTTCCACCAAAAGCATTAAAAAAAAAAAATTTTTTTTTAACAAACCGCTGATCGTAATAACATGATTAAAAAAAAAAAAAACAAACAAACCAAGTATATATTGCACAGTCTATTTTCATCAGATTTTTCAACCACATGCAAGCTGTCTGACTTATCACATATTATTTACAATTAACAAGAGAACTATATGTCTGATTACATGTATTATTTATATATGCTGTTTGTGAAATCCCTCAACATTCTCAGACTCTAGTCTCATGACCTCCTGCCTCTGTCCATCTCTTCTACCATACTAATGAGCTTCTGCCGAGACTTACGGCTCAAATGACCAACTGAATTGACCAAAGCTAGGAGCTGCTTGTTCGTATACTCCTGTGAATGTGAATCCAAAAAAAATAATTTTTTTAAAATGTATATACGTTCGAAGTTAGGTAATGGAAGACTGAATACATTCAACAAACAAATTTTGATGAGACGAGGCACAGGTTATGTTTGAAATTGGCAGCAAATACCATAACGATTCAGGTTCATGATGCATGTCATCCAGATAAACGATAACAATAAGATTTTAAGTTGTCATAAAATGATATCATTTGATTGTAACATCAAAGTTTTCACTTTTTTCTATCTTTATCAAAAGATTTTTTTAATAAAAGTGATTAATTTTAAACATTTTTATTAATCACATGCAAGAAAGAGGAATTCATTTTTTGATATCTACCTTTTGAAAACTGATAGAAAAAGGGGAAAACTAAATTTTAACTAGCTTAGCCAGTTGCTTAAGATACAGGCAACATGGCCAGGTAAGGAGCTGTAGATCAGATCCACTGATTTATATAAGCAAGCTTACCTTTGTAGATAAGATCCACTGACTTATATAAGCAAGCTTAGCTCTGCAGATCAGATCCACTGACTTATATAAGCAAGCTTACCTTTGTAGATAAGATCCACTGACTTATATAAGCAAGCTTAGCTCTGCAGATCAGATCCACTGACTTATATAAGCAAGCTTAGCTCTGTAGATCAGATCCACTGACTTATATAAGCAAGCTTAGCTCTGTAGATCAGATCCACTGACTTATATAAGCAAGCTTAGCTCTGTAGATCAGATCCACTGACTTATATAAGCAAGCTTAGCTCTGCAGATCAGATCCACTGACTTATATAAGCAAGCTTACCTCTGCAGATTAGATCCACTGACTTATATAAGCAAGCTTACCTCTGCAGATCAGATCCACTGACTTATATAATTAGGTGGTCTGTAGATCAGATCCACTGCTTACCTTGTGGTCATGTACCCAACCCTCCAGCTCATGCTCAGGTAGATAATATGCCTTGATGTAGGCCTCCACAAAATCTCTCTCAGGGACTGGCCTGTAAAGTTAATATAACAATTTCTTATTAAATCTCTAACAAGCAGCCGCTAGTACTCAGCTTTTTAAACTCTCCTGGCTGCTTACATAGCTTTTTAAACTCTTATCCTACTCCTGGCTGCTTACATAGCTTTTTAAACTCTTATCCTACTCCTGGCTGCTTACATAGCTTTTTAAACTCTTATCCTACTCCTGGTCACCTACATAGCTTTTTAAACTCTTATCCTACTCCTGGCTGCTTACACAGCTTTTTAAACTCTTATCCTACTCCTGGCTGCTTACACAGCTTTTTAAACTCTTATCCTACTCCTGGTCACCTACATAGCTTTTTAAACTCTTATCCTGCTCCTGGCTGCTTACATAGCTTTTTAAACTCTTATCCTACTCCTGGCTGCTTACATAGCTTTTTAAACTCTTATCCTACTCCTGGCTGCTTACATAGCTTTTTAAACTCTTACCCTGCTCCTGGCTGCTTACATAGCTTTTTAACAAATTAAATGTAAAATATATATAACACAACATAATATAATAAATATCATATGTGGGAAAACAGTCAGGGCAGTTGCCAACCTTATTTCTACAATCTGGTCCAGTTTAGTGAGAAACTGTTGGAAGTCTAACTGCATCAGTGCTCGCCCTTCATTGCTGCACTTCTTTGTACCTGCATACCTGGAGAACACAGAAAAACGAAAAACTGCCTAGCAAATATAACAGAGTGAAGAAAATCATAACCTGTCTTAGTTCATATGTCAAGAAGGAATTTCCTCATGAAATGTTTCCTTATGAAATAATTCGTGTTCACTTGTTACTTCCAGAGATTATAAAAGTTGAAACAAATTGATGGCAAGGGAAACCATGTGATAAGAAAAGGAGCATGGATGAAGGGGAAAAAAATGTTACCCAACATTAAAAACCTGATGTAATGTGACTGCCTGCTGGTTCATCATGGAGATAAACAGAAAGGAATCTCTGAAACTTTCAGTTACCCATAATCCTCCCCTGTTGACAATTACCTTCTTTTTCTATCTCCCTGGAACTAAGAGCTGATGTTCTTTGCAGCTGATGTGGTGAAGATGTTGAGGCACATAGTCATGTCAGATTGGGACCGGGTTATGGCGCAGACTCTTTCAGGGGGTGTGCAACATTTTTTTTAAAGCAGGACTCCACTGCTGTTTGGACTATGGCGATCCCTGTGCCGATAGCCAGGCTAAACCTGTTACTGGGGGTCCCAACGGGCAGGTGAGACAGGGTCTTGGTTGGCTACGGTCTGCCAACCCTGACTCTGGCATGTCAGCTATGGGTCGCTGACTTCCAAATCAGATAACATCTTCACCCTCAAGACCATTATGTGAAAGATAATTCACAGGTTTTCGTTTCATTTTTGAGATGAAGAAGAACCTAATTCCCATGTCTCATCTTCCAGTTTCTCACAAACTTCTAAGGTCAATCACTAACACACAACCTAATTCCCATGTCTCATCTTCCAGTTTCTCACAAACTTCTAAGGTCAATCACTAACACACAACCTAATTCCCATGTCTCATCTTCCAGTTTCTCACAAACTTCTAAGGTCAATCACTAACATAATAAGAGGGACAACAGTTTATAATATACCCCTCTACAAAAACAGTTTATTGGCAAGATGAATATACCGTTCCCATATTTTCCCATAATCTCCAACAAACTTCCCAGTGAGGACAACACAACTCACCCCTCCACAAACATCCTATTGGCGTGCCGAATGCACTGCTCCCAGATCAGATTGGTCACAACTTTTGGTAGTGGAACTCTCCTGTGCAAATCCACCAGCTTGTTCTGGAATTCTGCAAAATTCTTTGAGAGAAATATGGATAGATAACATTCAGAGAGTTGGAAAAACAAATTCTGTACAAACAGTGAAAACACATCATAACTTCAATACACCATTGACGTATATGTTAAAATTAGATATTGCTGTTCTACTGTAACATACATAATGATCAACTAGGTCCCACTTTTCTACTGTAACATACATAATGATCAACTAGGTCCCACTTTTCTACTGTAACATACATTATGATCAACTAGGTCCCACTTTTCTACTGTTGCATACATAATGATCAACTAGGTCCCACTTTTCTACTGTTGCATACATAATGATCAACTAGGTCCCACTTTTCTACTGTAGCATACATAATGATCAACTATGTCCCACTTTTCTACTGTAACATACATAATGATCAACTAGGTTCCACTTTTCTACTGTAACATACATAATGATCAACTAGGTCCCACTTTTCTACTTAACATACATAATGATCAACTATGTCCCACTTTTCTACTGTAGCATACATAATGATCAACTAGGTCCCACCTTTCTACTGTAACACATATTACAACTAATGCTGCCCCTGAAAAATAATGAAATCAGTGGCAGAATGCAAAAACAAAACAGCAACTTTTCATGCGCATGAAAATCACTGCAGTTAGCATGGCGGGGATGTGTATCTCACACTTGTGCTAAAGAACAAAATGGGACTGAGCACATCACTTACACATAGCGAGCCCTTCAAAAATGTAACACATCACTTTCCACTAACTTTGTGGCTCTTGTCCCAAGATAAAACATTTGAGAAGATAAAAGAACAGTCAAGAATAATAAATATAAGATGGCTACAGACTAAATGGAAGAAAAGTTTATCACTCATAGGCAAATATCATCTCTGAAATTTACAATAAAAGTTAAAAAGTATGCCATAAAAGGTACAGGATAAAACAAGAAGTTATAAGTATATTATCAAACATATATTGTATATACGAAATCACTGTCGTGCAGCTACAGAAAATAATTTGAAAATAATCTAAAAAAAATATATGAAGAATTAGGCATATTTTATGGAAGCAAATAAGTACTATATCAACTGAAACTGAATGGAGAAATAATGAATAACATAAGAACCAAGCAATTAAAAATATTATGGCTAAAGATATACAGAACAATTCAATTATTTTGAAGAGGTAGTCATTAGATAACTGAATACAAAGTTGCGGTGTTCCAGCTTTTCGTTTTACTCATACAAAAAACATATAAGAGGGAAAAAAAAAAGACAAATGTTTGATCACTTCTTAAGACTGAACTAATACAAGACAAACAAGCTACAAATAATAAATAAAACTTCTTCTAAAAAGCTTATATCAGTCCCAAATTGAATGGAGGTCTTCAAAACTGAAGATGGACTATCATATTTTTAAATCAACAACTTCACAGCAAAAACTATAAATGTCTAACAACTTCACAGTGCAAGCTATAAACAGTGTAATAACTTCCCAGCACAAGCTATAAATGGCATAACCACTTCACAACTCAAGCTATAAATAGCAAATAGTGCAACAACTTTGAGCATAAGGTAAAAATGGTTATAACAACTTCACAGTACAAGCTATCAATGGTGTGACAACACAGTCTAAGGCTTAAAACAGTATAAGAACTTTATATCACAAGCTATAAATGGTGTGACAACACAGTCTAAGGCTTAAAACAGTATAAGAACTTTATATCACAAGCTATTAATGGTGTGACAACACAGTCTAAGGCTTAAAACAGTATAAGAACTTTATATCACAAGCTATAAATGGTGTGACAACACAGTCTAAGGCTTAAAACAGAATAAAAACTTCACAGCACAAGCTATAAGCTATCAACCACATTTTTTTCATGATCCAAACTTTGAAAAAAAAAAAAGGTTATTTTAAAGAGAAAATTAGCTTCTTATAACAAAAGCAGTGTCTTGAAATCTTATTCCAGTGCTCTCCAGTCAGCTTCACTGCGAATGAATGGCCTGCATGCTTGGCACACACTCTTCATGTATTAAGCGGCAATATGACACACATGAAGATAAGTCTGCATGTGTTCAATGACTGTTCAAAATGAAAGTGTGAGAAACTGGAAACACAAAATCCAAATTTTTTTTACCAGTTTTATGACATATATATATATATTTTTTTTTTTTAAATGTCTTCATGTATGGTTTACATATTTGGTTTTATATACTCATACACTGACTGTTCATGTGTTACTAAAAAAAAAATGATCCAGAATATTTTGTCTAAGAATATCTTATCCGCTGCCTTCTTAAGAAAACACTTACAAAGATTCTGTGGCTACCACTCTTTCTGCTAAACCATAAAGTGTGGACACTGATGACAAGTTGACCATTGTAGACATGTTGGCTGCTGGAATCTTGTCCTGGAATACAAGGCAAAACTGAGGGCTTAGATATCAATATTGATATTTATGTAAACAGAAGGCACACTGGACATGAATAGTGCTATTTATGGAAACAGAAGCCATATAGGACAGGAATACTGATATTTATGAAAACAAAAGGCATACAGAACATGAATACTAATATTCATGAAAACAAAAGGCACATAGGACACAAATACTGATATGCATGAAAACAGAAGACATACAGGACATGAATACTGACATTTATGAAAACAAAAGGCATACAGGACATGAATACTAAAATTCATGAAAACAAAAGGCACACAGGACGTGAATACTTATATTTATGAAAATAAAAGACATACTGATATGCATGAAACACAAGAAAAAGTCTGAAAATCAATGAGAAAAAAAAAAAAACTAGAAATACTGAAGGCAACTGAAGCAGTTTGACATTAATCCAAAGGTGATAATTAAAAACAGAACTACTAGACAAATGCTGTAAGGTGTCAAGCTCAACCTAATGATATTTGAGAGTCATGTCATGTCTTTTTTGCACCTTTACAAATATAAAATAAATGTCATACGCTTTACTCATAAATATTGTTGAATGTACAGACATAGGGTTAGATGTAAAAAGTTGTTCATTTCATATTTATTATTGTTCTTTACATGTATATAATATTAGTACTATATTGCTGTTGAATGAATGCATCAAAATGAAAACTGAGAGATGGAGGGCAGAATATTGCACGCACACACGCACGCACGCACGCACGCATAACATCTCTGATTAGGATCTGGGATAACTCTTATAGCAACTGTTGTAAAACTGATACTAACAGTGTTAGATGGAGGTTTCTCGGTTCCCACTCCTTATTACTAACTTTAGGAAGTTGTGTTAGAGCAGTGGATCAGTCACTGGCTCACAGACCAGGTGACCTGGTTTCGATTTTCACTCACCGCAGTTAGACTAAACTGGTGCAACGAAAACCACAGTGTCACGCAATGCCGCTTCCGTAACCCACTGAGAATATAGGCCCAAGCCCCACGATGCTCTGAGCCTCCATCTTAAATGAGACTATTGCGAGAACCAAAGGAGTAAATTCAGTAGGATCATGAGGTGATCTTGGTGGTAGAAGCGAACGAAGAAGAAGAAGAAGACTCACCACAGTGGTGGTCAAACCACGGCTTGCCTCTAGAAAAAAATCAGTACCAGGGTTAATACTCTGGGAAGGAAGAGGAATGACTCCATTAGCTATGGAGTCTGTGCTGATGGCAACACCAGCTGGCAGTTTCTAGTCAACTTATAGTCTGACCATGTGCAATGATGTTGACTCACAGCTGATCCCTTTACCACACTTTTTATTGCTACCTTCAGCACCTTTCTTCCCTCCTTTTCCTACCTGTTTTTGTAAAACTGCACCATACACCTCTGCCCAACTTTACTCTGATTAAGATGAAACAGCTAGAAGTAAAAGGAGGTGCTGACAGACATAAATGTTTTTAAAAAAAGGGACAAGAACTAGAAATCAACTTAGAACTATCACCATCAGTTGCTGTGCACTGAAGGATACATTAAGAAAGATACTTGAGTAGTCCTGGATCTCTTTGGAGCACAAGGATGACAAACCTACATTAAAAACTAATATGATAACAAAAGCAAGAAACAGGGAAATGAAAGAATAATAACGTATTGTTATACATAAGAAATATTTCTATGGACGCGGTGGATTCTGGGTCATGGACCACACTTACGGTTAATTCTATGCTGTCTGGAATGGCTGTGGGTCCTGATGCAGCAGGCTGAGAAATCAAGTTATCTCGTATCCTCTGTAGGGTTGTGTACAGTCGGGTGTTCACCGTCTTGTCACTATGTGGAGGCTGAGAAAAGAATTACTGATGTACATAACTTATGACATTCATTTCAAGATAGCTGGAACCAATGAGAGAGACAGAGACAGAGAGAGAGAAAGAACATAGCCGAAAAGTATAAAAAAGATAACATAAGGCTTCAAAGGGTGGGCAGATAACAGATTAATGGACATGGATTATGCCTGCATTAAACACTCTTACAGCAGTGATTCCTCAATGGAAGTCATACAGTTCTGAAGGGAGACCGTAACTAAAAATACGAGTAACATCTTCCTATAGTGGAAGGATCTGGAACAGCGGGGAAGGGGTAGAGTCAGATAAAATTTTAACATGGGTGCTAGGGCTGGTAGTGGTACCATGGGTAGAAAAAGGTTTAGAAGCCCTCTGGGGGGAAGGGAAGCACCAACACTGAAGAATGAAGAAGAAGAAGAACTTGAAGGAGGAGGAACAAAAGAAAAGCAAAGTTGGATTAGAAAATGACGGACATAAAGAATATGAAAGAGAAGTTTAAAAACATCCTCCCCCCCCCCATCCCCTCCACAAACTATAAACTAAAAAAATACACATGAGCCAGACTTGGAAAACAAACACCATAAAAATTAGACCATTAAGATAACAATTTCAAGATGTCCATTTTACCACAAAATTTGTACAAGTTTGTATTATGTTTCTGAAACCTAATACAAATGATTTCACTTTAAATATGATCTCCCCATGATGAAATTTTTTTTACCTGAAAATGTAATTACGATGAACTTTTTTTTTATTTGAAAATGTAATTATGATGAACTTTTTTTTTTTTTTACTTGAAAATGTAATTACGATGAACTTTTTTCTTACTTGAAAATGTAATTAAATCATATATACTCACTGAATCTGAACCAAAGAAGGAATAAACCTGGGAAAAAAAAAGATATGAAAATGATGAATTATCTTTCACACAATCCAATACTGTCCAGTAAATTTTGAACATCTTAAAAACTGAGAGGAAAAAAACTATAATGAAAACAAAACACTTGCCTAAACTATTATTTATTTATACACCGAATAAACTTACATACTTACTCTGCCTGTCTTTCATGCTTTAAACCATAAGAAAGAAAAATAAATATAAAAAAAAACAAAAATAGGAAGACACCCCCCCCCTTTCCTGTATTTACAGACATACAGGAGTATAAAAAAAGACAGATTTTTTTTTTATCTGTTAGACAGATTTATAAATCAGTTTCTTCAAACAGGCTTTAAATGTTTGTCAGGTTTATATTTATCAGTGATCACACTAGGATTTTTTTAAACCTGTAGAATTGTACTGTCTTTCGCCAACATTTGGTACTTTATACTTTTTGTTTTTTTAAATGTAAAAGTAAACACACTTTATACACATCACTGGGAACCAACGTTTTGTTCTCACCTTATTTGCATCAAGATTTAATCTCAACAAAATTCTCACAAGCTGAGCCAATGTCAAAACTGGCTGATTCTCCTCCACACAAACTGAGCATCATTTGCCTACAACCGATTCTGCTGGTTGCTTTTTATTAGGTTTTTGATAATATAAACTGATTACAGTAACTGACAACCTCTAAAAATTTCTTTTTTTTTTTTAATCACTAACTGCCAGCTAACACTTTAATCACTAACTGCCAGCTAACACTTTAATCACTAACTGCCAGCTAAACTTTAATCACTAACTGCCAGCTAACACTTTAATCACTAACTGCCAGCTAACACTTTAATCACTAACTGCCAGCTAACACTTTAATCACTAACTGCCAGCTAACACTTTTATTGCTAATTGCCAGTTAACACTACTACATAGAGGCTTTATTTGCTTCTTGGATTTACATTTATATTTCTATTTCTGCTGGTGGTTTCCGGTTTTATATGGATATTTACAGTGTTAGAATGATAAATGTGACGTAGTTCTACTCTACCAATGTGATTATTTAGCAGTAAATATCCTGTCCATTCATTCACTCATTCATCTGCATGTCCCTTGTGGAACTTTGCCTCCTACCAGCAGGCCCGTAGGCCTCTCGGTTGTGAGCAAGATGGCCTGCTGCTAATGCATCCATTATCCTGTCCATAGTTGAGATATTTTGG
The DNA here is from genome assembly GCA_009760885.1 of Achatina immaculata. Lineage (NCBI taxonomy): Eukaryota > Metazoa > Mollusca > Gastropoda > Stylommatophora > Achatinidae > Lissachatina > Lissachatina immaculata. The sequence goes on from CM019718.1 coordinate 12,403,241, forward strand.
TCTGGTTTTTCACATCAAATTTATGATATTGTTATTTTGGTTGGGAATTTATTGCATATCTGAAAATCGATCCACCTCTTCTTCTCTATCTCTCTGATGGCCTGTCTGTGCAACCTTGCTTTAAAGCCCTCTGCTGTTTGTAAGATGGACTGATGGTGATGATGATTATGATGATGACAACAACAACAACAACAACAATGATGATGATGATGGTGATGAGATGATGATAATGATGAGAAAGCAATAATGGATGACTTACTGTGAACAGATAAAAATCAAACAGCTGTGACATGCAGCTTATAACATCAAATGCAATGGGCTTGAGAACTGAAATCATCTGCAGGTATTTTCCTGAAAGTTAATATTTAATGACAATTATTTCTGAAATATGTGAAACCAGAAATTTAAGACTACAAAACCAAGTGGTGGTGGTGGTGGTGGTGCTTCTCCCTACTGCTGTGACCTAGAAGCTCTTGGTAGCTGATGCCATAGTGAAGAACATGGCTGTCATCTGTAGTTGTTCTGCTCTGGAATATAGACAAGTTTTGCATTGCTGGATGTCTTGGAAGCAGTTTTATTCATAGTTCATCTAGTCTGGGGCATTTAAGTAGGAAATATTCAACTGTTTCTTCCTCATTATAACACTGTCTGCAATTTGGGCTGGGGTTTTTCTCGATTTTGCTGAAAAACCAGAAGCAGGAGAGATGTGGCAGGATGTATGAGAAAGTTGGGCTGTGGTCAGGATGACATGGTATAGCTGACTGGTCTTTGGCTGACCAATGATCTTCCTGTAAACTTGAGCTTTTTGCAGGCAAAGGTTAAAAATATGCAAACTTGGGCACTGAGTCAAGTGAGGAGGGAGGTGTATAAGTTTTCTTGAGTCAAGAAACTGCTTCTTCGTTGGCTCCAACACTACGGTGGACATACCGTTCCATGTTCTTCAGGCAGCGAGGCTGAAATAACACAACAGCCCGTTCCTACAAGCACAGAAAGGTTTGATGGTGTCTTGGCCAGCCCTACTTTACTGACCCTAGTGTCATCTCTCTGGCTCAGATGCCCTCACTCCTGATAGTAAACAAGGATAACACATGAAAGAAGATTTATATGAAAGTAATAAAATGAATTTATAAAGAAGCCAATCACTGTAAGACTGACGCAAGATTTGATAAGAAACTTAGAGCAATTCAAACACAAGAAAGAAAGAACACAAAGAATGTCTAAATATACTGAGGTTCTACGTATATCCACACTAAGGGTCTCTCTTCTACCAAGACAAAATTCTTCATTTCCCTTAGCACACATGGAATCTTATCTTATATCCTTCCCGTGCCGTTAAACGTCACATAGGGCTCACAAGGTAGTTCACCAATTTTTCCTGTCTTCGGCAAGTCCTTCAACCTCATCAAGGGATTTTATGCCTATTAATTTGGCCTCTCTTAACAATGTCCTCTTTAGAGTTTCACGCGGTCTGCCTCTTTTTCTTTGGCCTGTTGTGCTCCATTTTATAGCTTGTTTTGAGATTCTCTGACTGTTTCTTCTCATCACTGACCAACATATGTCCATCTCCTTTTCCTGATCACCCATGAGACTGGTTGTTGTTCAGTCATCTGTCTTATCTCTGCATTGTTCTTGAATTCGTTCCACTTGATGCAGAGTATTTTCCTTAGGCATTTGTTTTCAAAAGAGTCTAATTTCTTGTCTTTTCTTTAGTTGTTTTCCAGTTTTCGCATGCATAAATGAGGATGGATATTACATTTGAATTGAATAGTCTTACTTGGTTTTTGTGCTTATAACTTTTTAATGCCATATGTTCTCAAGATTCTTGAAGATCGATGCTGCTTTTGTAATTCTAATTCTAACTTCTTTTCTGGTGTCACCTTCCTGGTCTATGTAGCTGCCAAGGTGTGAAATTGATTGACTTCTTCAATATCTGTCCCTTCTATGTGTATTTTTCCATTCTGATTAATGGGAAGTTTCATTATTTTTGTTTTGTTCTTGTTAATTTCAAGTCCTATTTTGCTAGCCAGTGAAGACAGGCTATCTGTCTTTTCTTGCATGGAATCCACATTGTTACTGATAAGAGTTATGTCATCAGCTTCTTCTTCTCTTCTTCTTCTTCGTTCGCATTGTCTGTCTATACCTGCAGTCCTGTCTCTTGGATAAATTTCACTGTTTTTTGTAATTCATGTATGGAACCGCAGAGCTTATCTTCTTTAGTGGTTTCACTAGGCCAGTAATTATTTCTCAGTGTTTCATAGTTGGTGCAGTTCTGGAGGATATGTTCCACAGTTTGGGACACCTGGGCACATGTACATAGATTAGTAGTACCAACCTTAAACTTTGTATACATATGACTTCGGAGTCGGGTGTGTCCTGTTTGGAGACGGAAGATGGTGACTTGTTCTTTTCTGTTTAGCATGTGATAGTCATCATGTGGTGGTGTTTGTGGCTTCCTGTAGGTTTTTATCATGCTTTTCTTCTGATTATAGGTGATTAGTATGTCTGGTTGCTCCATTTCAGTGCCCTCTTGGCCAGATGGTCAGCTTTCTCATTGCCTGGTATCCCACAGTAGGAGGGAATCCATTGCAAAGTGACTCCATGTTGTAAGCCAATTTTTGACAAGGCATCCTTAAGGTCTGGTAGTTTGTTGCACTGAAGAGCTTCCAGTACTGATCTTGCATCTGTGAGAATTACTACAGGACATGTATCAATTCTGGAGTCTGATAGCTTTTCAACTGCAGCAAAAATTGCCCTAACTTCTGCATCAAAGTTGTTGCAGTATTTTCCAGTGGTATGGAAATCTTGTCAGTGGTGTTGTTTGGATATTCAATATGTGCTCCTGCCCCTCCATTCTTTATGGCATTGTGTGCAGATCCGTCTGTATACACATGTATCCAGGTGTCACATGGATATTTGTCATCTAGCACACTAAGTGTGGCTGTTGATCTTACAAGGCTGCTTTGCATCTCACCATTCTGCACACCTTTCACTTCAGTCTGAATAGTTATTTGTGTATAATCTGCTTCTTTCCATGGTGTATGCTCTGGTACAGATGATAATGGAGCGACTACAGTTGGAAGGTCAGGTATCAGCTTACGCATACGCTTGGCCTGGTGAATGAAGCTGCTTCTTTTAAGTTGTCTTAATGCCAAGTTATTGAATCTCTCCTTCAGGGGATGGCTTACAGAGCTGAGGAATTTCTCTCCCATGGTCATGACCTTTGTGTCTCTACGTTCCTTTAGCGCTTGAACACCAACTATTTTCTGCATTTCTACTATTGGTGTGGACCTCATGGCACCTGTGATAATCCATAGTGACTGATTTTGAACCTTGTCTAGATTATGCAGCGTAGTGTTTGATGCTGTGCACCAAGATGTTGAGCCATATTCTAAATGTGGTAGAATACTTTGCTGATATACATTTTTGAGGATTTTTTCACTAGCTCCCCATGTGGTTCCACTTAATTTTCTTAATATGGCTAGTTTTCTTCTGGCTTTTGCTTCTGCACTGTTGATGTGTTGCTTCCAGGTCAGTTTTGAGTCAAGAGTCACTCCTAAGTGGGTTGGCTGTCCATCCTTAAGGATATTTCATTTACAAAGATCTTACCTGCTTTCTGTTTAGATGAGAGAGTGAACAGAGTGGTACTTGATTTCTCTGTGTTGATACTTACACACCATTTGTTTGTCCATGATGTCAAGATGTCTGCTGCTCTTTGGAGTCTCTGTGTAGCAACTGTCGCATATTCATCTGCACACCACATGACCAGATCATCTGCATACAGTGCCACTTTGATTCCATAGGGAAGTTCCTTGACCAGGTCATTAATGAACACAAGGAATAGTGTAGGTGAAAGGACTCCTCCTTGTGGTACACCGTGTCGCAGAAGTACTTTCTGGCTTTTGTGTCCATCCATTACTATTCTAGCTCTTCTATTGTGTAAATAGGACATTATCCAGTTGTATAGTCTTCCATTCACATTGCAGTTTCTTAGTTTCCACAGCAGACCTTTTTTCCATACTTTATCAAAGGCTTTCTTTAGGTCTATCCACGCTGCTAGTACAAGGTTTTTCTCTTGGAATGCATCCTCAATCTCTTGAGAGAGATAGGTCACTTGATCTTCCGTACTGTAGTACTGCCTAAATCCTGCTTGTTGTGGAACGAGAAGGTTTTCACTTTCTAGGTACCATTTTAGCCTCAGGTCAATGATGCGTTCCATCGTTTTGCATAGGCAGCTAGTGAGACTGATTGGTCTGTAGCTGGAGGCAGTATCACTGTTTTTCCCTGGCTTTAGCAGTGGTACCAAGCTTGCTTCCTTCCAGATTTGAGGTAACTTACCTGTGCTCCAGCACATACTGAAAATATCCAACAGCTTTCCCATTGCTGCCATTCCCAGGTTCTTGATCATTTCATTGGACACTCCATCTGGTCCTGGTGACTTCCTTGGTTTCAGTTTACTGACTGCTAGGTCTAACTCGCTGCGTGTGATTGGTGCATCCATGACCTCCACTTTTCTGACTTGTTCCTCTTCCTTCTGTAGGTCAATGCGCACTGCACGCTCTTTCTCTGGATGGATATCAATGTTGCAGTCCTGTGCAAACATGTGAACAAAGTGATCTGCTACCTGCTTACCTGTAAGAGTTTTCCCATCCTCTATTAGTGTAATCTTTGTACTTCTTCCGGTACTCTCATCATTTAACTGTTTGATTAGTTTCCACAGTTTCCTTCCATCCTTTTCAAAGTTTAGGGACTCTGTTTTCTCTCTCCAACTTTCCCGTCTGGCTTGCAGCTTGGCTCTCTGAAATTTGGCCTTAGAATGTTGGTAATTATTGTGGTGTTCTTGGCATGGTCTATTTTCTGCTTGCTTTCGAGCTGCTTCCACGTCATCATGGAGTTTTTCCAGCTCACTAGACCAGTATGGTTTATAGTCCCTGTGAGCTCCTCTAGGAATGGTTTCACGAGCGGCCTGAAGGATACAAGCATTTAATTCCTTCACTATGCTGTTAATATTCTTACCTTCTATTGACAGATGTCCCACCAGGATACCTGTACGATGTCTGTACATTGTCCAGTTTGCTTTTTTATAGTTCCATCTGGGGAGAGGGCTACTGGTGTTAAGGAGTTCATTTTCTATTGTCAGGAAGACTGGTCGATGGTCGCTACCTCCAAGTTGTTTTCCAACTTCACGTGTAATGTTCCACTTCAGATCTGGAGAGTGGAATGCCAGATCTGGTGTTGAGGTTGTACGCCAAGCCCTTGAGTAAAATGTTGGGGGATCCATTGGCTGGTTGATCAGGAGAAGTCCATTATCATCCTGCCAGCTCTCAACTTCCTCTCCTCTCTTGTCTATGTGGTCACAGCCCCAGCTCTGGGAATGGCTGTTAAAATCACCACAGACCATCAGTCTCTCTTTGTGTGGGATTGTTTCTAAAGCAAGTGGGTGGTCATTAGGACAGTAATAGTTAAGGAGGTGGAAATCTGTATTACTACTTTTTAGATGGATCATCTGATATTTGGCTCCTTCCATGAACACTCCCACCTGACATGAGCTGATGTTATTCTTAACAAGTGTGAGTACTCCTCCTTTTCTTCTGTCGGTCTGATCTAAAACACTGATAGCCTCTGATTTTAAAGGCGGCATCTTTGGTTAGGTGTGTCTCCTGTATGCAGCATATACTTACCTGCTCTGCAAAAAGTATGTTCTCTAGTTCCACCTTTTTGCTATAGCCATCTCTAACACTGCTGACACCCTCAGCATTCCACTGCATTATTTTAAGTTCTTGCTTTTGACTGTTTTCTTCCGTTGTATTTTTTGGCCAGTAGCTCTACTCTCATGTCTCCTAACTCCACAAGACGAACTGAGAGGACCTCCAGTAGCATTGGGTGGACCCTTTCGAGCAGGGGGCCCGGCACTGCACCTGCCTGGTTAGTCTTCACAGGGCGAGCACCATGTTTGAATACTGCAGATAGAGACATTCATTAGCGATAATGCGTGTTACCCTGATTTTTGCGATGCGCCTTTGGCTGGGTAACTCCGACTTCAGCACCTTTCCTTGCTAGGGCAGACTGTGGTCTTGCTCGGACTGCCATGAAGACAATGTGGCTGGCCTGGCCAAGACTTTGTTTTCCAGCCTCTGGTGGCTGTATGTAAGTCCCTTCTCCATGTCAGATGGTTTGGAGACAGTTCCACAGAGACACTCTGACTTCGAGATGAGGAATCTGATGAGTGCTTCAACGATATCCATTCCCCGCCACCTATAGTCTGCTGGCTCTGTTTTGTTTACATCATTCTGATAGCCACTGCTGTAAAGACCTATAGGCGTGTCACGTCCTGGATTCATTGGTTTCATACCAGACTTCCCTCACCCGCCAGAGATCTCCGTGTCCCCATCCGTCCACCAACCTGACATTACATTTTACCAAAATAACAATTACACTTAGTGTTGATTGCTACAAGTTTCTGGGCTACAGAAGTAGGTCAGAGTTTTTAAGCAAACAGATCTATGTTCCCTGTCTCACAAACACTATGTTAAGATAAGTGTGCTCTTAACACAGCTGTACCCAGGGGAATGTCATCAGCAAAATCTTCTAGTTGGGTCCCATGTACCCAGTCAATACCTGTGTTACCTGTGCAGCATTTTTTCATTATGAAGTCTACTGTAATTCCAAAAAGAAAAGGAGACAGTATACATCCTTGTTTCATGCCTGTTTCAATCTGGAACCATTCACTCATTCCTTCTTCTGTTTGGACTGCACAAACATAACCATTGTAGAAGTCCTTAATGATATTGACAATTTTAGATGGTATTCCATATAGACTTAAAATTCTCCACAATGAATTTCTATGTATGCTATCAAATGCCTTTTTAAAGTCTATGAAGTTCAATATTAGTGGTTTCTGCTTTTCAATATTCTCTTTTCAAGTATTATTCTTAGAGTAAAGATCTGATCAAGACAGCTTGTCCCTTTTCAAAATCCTGCTTGTTCTTCTCTCATTGCTGTATCCACTATATCTTTAAGTCAAATATCAAAATGACCTTGCAAAATACTTTTGACACAACTGATGTTAAGGTTACTCCTCTTCCATTGTTACAGTCACTAAGGTTGCTTTTTTCTGGTATTTTAACAACGATTTCCTTTTTTCCATTTACAAGGCCTTTTCTTCTTTCCAAATCTTATTAAACATTCTCTGCAGTTGTCTCATGCTGTCACTATTGATAGCTTTTAACATTTCAGGTGTTATTTCATCTTCACCTGCAGCTTTGTTGTTAGCCATTAAATTCACTGCTGTTTCAATTTCATGCAATGTAATTTCATCTAAGTTGACATTTAGTTGCGGGGCTGTTGAGTCGGTTTCAAGGTTTAACAATTTTTTTGGGTGTGGTCGATTAAGTATTTCTTGGAAGTGTTCAGCCCATCTTTGCTTTTAGTCTTTACTTGAAGGTTAATAGGGTTCCAGTTTTGCTAAGGACTGGTCTTTCTTTAGATGTAATAGTACCTGTTAGCCTCTTTTGTATGTTATTTAGAGTTTTGCTGTCTCCTGTTTTTTGCTTCTTTCTCTGCCTCTTTTGCCATATTGTCTATGTATTCTCTTTTATCCCTTCTAGATGAACTTTTTTACTTTTTTACTGATATCCATGCTTTTCTATTTGGTTTTTTTCAGTCCAGCGTTTGCTTTTGCTGCTGTGATTATGGCTGTGCTATAAGAATTCCATAATTCATCTATGCCTATCTCCTCTACTTCACTGGGTGTTGTGGAATGATTGGCAAGTTCCTGATTGAAATTACTGTTAGTATTCTCTTCTTGTAGGTTGTGGCTATTTATCTTTCTGTGTATTGATTTCTTGTGTTGGCTTTTCAGTTTTATTTTCCCTATACACAGGTTGTGATCACTGTTAACATCTGCACCCCTATAAGCCCTTACATCTATCAGAGATGTTCTGTATTGCTTTCTAATACAAAAATGATCTATCTGGTTTCTAGTTCTATCATCTGGAGATATCCACGTTGTTTTATGTATCTCTTTGTGTGGAAATATTGTGCCTCCAGTGACCATGCACTCTGTTAGACATATTTCAATTAATCTTTCTCCGTTCTGATTAACCATGTCAATTCCTTCTTTCCCCATTACTTTTTCAACGTCGGTGTAATCTTTCCCTACCTTAGCATTGAGGTCCAACCATAGCAATTAGGATGTTGTGTTTAGGGACTTTGTTGATGATTTGTTGTAAGTGGTGATAGAAATCATCTTTCACCTCATCATCTGCATCGTTCATGGATGCGTAACACTGTATTATTGTCATTCTTCCATGTCTTAGGTTGTATCGTGCTCTTATTATACAACTGTTCACTGGTTCCCTTTCCACAAAGCTCTTTGCTGCTACATTTGACATAAGAATACCTACCCTTCTCAATGTTTACCGTTGTCTCTGCCTGAATGTATTATTAACTTGCCATTTTCCGCCAATCTTTTACCTGCTTCTGGCCATCACATTTCACTGATGCCCAGTACATCTAGGTGGTATCTCTCTATTTCTTTGATGACCTGAGTAGTTTTTGTTGGTGCTGCCATCGTTCTTACATTCCAGAACCCAATCTTTGTCACGTTTGGGGCCTATGAATGAGCTCTTCGGAACTGGCATCCCTGATGCTCAGTTGGTTTCTCTGCGAGTTTCCATAACGATATCTTTTTTCCGATCTGGAGTCGCCTCTAGATAGATCCCAGGATAAAGCTGTTAGTCTTATGCCCAACTCCCAATACAGGATATGTGACAGATCAAGTGGAAATCTGGTGCTTTCTGCATGCCGGCGAGAGCACTGAATATGTTATACTAAATATAGTTGCATGTTCACATCTTCATCAGTTTCCACCTGCAACCCTGTAACTTATGCCTCAAATAAAAATTCTATGACTAGGTTTACTTGCACAGATCTGCATTATATTGAACCCTGTGTTCTGGAGTCTGTATTCCATTATACAGCTGAAGTCAGAGAACGTACACTACTCTCTTAGCAAAGTACTCTTTGCTCCATTCCTCCCCTTTCCCCCCCCACCTCCCCTCTGTTCCTAGCTGTTGAGAAACAGGCCAGTCTAAGAGAATGTGTGTATCTTACTAGAAAAGTGAACAATCCAGAACACAAAGCAGAGGTACATACCCATGACTCTAAGGACATTAAGAGTGGTGTTCGTGATATGGGGGCCTTGTTTCTGAGACCTGTTGCTTGCTATCCGTCTCCTGCCATGTCTTTAAGTAAGAGAAATTAAAACAGTAATACTGAGGATTACACTGTTAAAATTTCAATACTTTTCATTAGTAACTTACCTCACACTTCACAAGTTTTCCTTAATAAAATTACCTCACATACATTCTTTTCCTATTTTGTACATCACTGTTGTTATAACTTATTAACTCTTCCCCTGTCAGCATACTTATATTAACACTTCTGGTTTGTCTAGTTTTGGCTAACATCCTTCTAAGTACACTAGCTTTGTTTCAGTGTAAAACATGTTCCAAATTTTGGTTTGCATGTTATCTGCACATGTCCAATGTGCCCAGCTTCCTTTCACGAAGCGTGGGCAGCCGGTAGACATCTTGTAAGTGTCTCAGTTCAATTCTTGTGAATATTTTTCTACCTCGAGTCGAGATTGAACATGCCCTCCAACAAGACTAGTGTTACTGAATGTGCCTCAGTTAGGTCTCAACCAGAAAGACGGGCTAAACTAGGTGCTAGACAGTTATTTCTGAAAGTAAGTGGAAAGAAATCTTCTGACAATGTTTCTGACAATGATTCTGACCGTGATGGTCCTGAGAATGCTTCTGATGTAAACACTGACCTTGAATCTGACAGTGATAGTGACAATGCCTCAGACAGTGAATCTGATCATGAAATTGATTCAGACAATGCTTCTGATGGTTCAGATTTTGACCCTGATACTGCAGTTAGTGATAGTGACAATCGTCCCTCGACAAGTGCTTTTGCTCTTGCCACTTCTGCTCCTCTACCTGCCAAACGGGCAAAGAGAATGTTTCGCAGCTCAAACAGCGAACGTAGAACCAGATTCGACATGGAGAGCAGTACAGACAGATGAAGAAGTAGGTAATGCTACTTATGATGATGATGGCAGTGGTATATTGCTGAATCTTGGCAATGATAGACACCTATGGGTTTTTTTCTGGCACTGTTCACAGAAGATATTTTGGACAGTCTCATTAGTGAAACAGCCAAACTGCAAGCCTCAAAAGCACAGTAGACTACATCAGTGGTTACCTGTTGGTCGTTATGAAACGTACAAATTTCTGTCGACACTCATAGCCATGAGCATTCTACGTAAACCCCAAGTCACTGATTATTGTAGCACCATACCTTACTAGCACACTCAATTTTTTGCTAACATGTTTTCAAGGAATCAGTTTCAACTGATATTCAACACCATGTTGCATGTCAGTGAAGCTGATAGTGAAGGCAAGTCCAAAATTGAACCTTTTGTCAATCTGTTGTTGTCATCATTTCAGAAAGCCTTTTACTCGTTCAGTGATCTGAGTCTTGATGAAATGGTAATCGGCTACAAGGGACACTGGAGACGCAGGCGGTATAATTCCAGCAAGCCATCAAGACCTATGGTCTTTGTGACTCCATCACAGGTTATGTTTTCAACCTGTTGGTTTATTTTGGGTATGACACCACTTACGCCTCTACCAGTGCTGACAATCCCACTCATGCTGAGAAAGTGTTTGATACTCTGCTGAAGCCAGTCAGATCTTCACATCACATTTTTGCAGACAGGTATTAAACCAGTCTTCCATTTGTTGAATATTTGCAGTCCAAAGGCCACAACTACACTGGCACAATGAATGTCAACCATAAAGGTTTTCCACCTGAGCTAAAAAATAAGAATATAGCTCCAAGACAACCCATCTACTATGTGAAAGATGATGATAATAAAATTCTCTGTGTCTCCTGGAAAGAAAAGCCTACAAAGAAACTTGTTCCATGTTGTGACAACATATGGACATGCCACAGCAACTCATGTTGTCCAAGAACAGGAACAGGAGGAGTTTGAAAAGCCCACCATCATTGACATATATAACAAGTGTGTGAATGGATGAGACAGGACTGACCAAAAGGTGTCATATTATGGCTTGCATTCAAGAAAAACAGTGAAGTGGTGGAAGAAGATATTCACTTGGACTTTGGAAGTTGTACAGGTGAATGCTCAGACATTATATATTATCTCATTAGGATGAGCCTGCCAGGGCAAATTCATCTCTAGTCTGGTTCAAGGAACAACTCATTGAAGGCTTGAGAGCCCTGGCAACCAGAAGCAGCACCATTCCTGGTGTTAGTATGTTAGCTCCCAGGTCATTGGGAAGGAGAGCAAATGCTCCAGTAGATCTTAGGTTCCAAGGTGCTCACCTGGTGGACGTGGACAATAACTGGAGGATCTGTGTCTACTGCAGCAGACCTGATAAGAAGGTCCGCTCAAGGTTTTACTGCACAACGTGCCAGGACAGACCTCATCTGTGTCCAAAAGAAGTTTTGAGAAGTATAATCAGCAATCTTCGGCATAATGCTACTGTTTCCACAACTTAATTTATCTGTGCTGTCTGCATTTTCTGTTTGGGCCAACTCTTTCATCTTTGTATTTATACCATTCTTGTTGGTTATCTTTATTTCTTTTCCATTTCTTGGACTGGAGACAATAGATGACAGTGTGTTGTGCAGTGTTCATGTGTTGTACATATATTCTGTATATAATATTTTTTTTCCCTTTTTTTTCACTTTTCATGTCATGTATATATTTTCTGTAGATAATGTTTTTATGCCTGTTTTGTACATAGCAAATGTATACTGCTTAGTGGTTTTTGTTGTTGTGGTGTTTGCTGGCAGTCAGCTGAAAAGTTATCAAAAGTTCCTGAAAAGTTGTGAGAATATTTTATATGAGGAATTCCATTTACCATCACAGTCACTGAGTTTTTGTTTTTTTTCTGGAAGAAAGTGAAATTCTGCAGAATTCGAGTTCAAGAAGTAGAATTGTGAAAATTTAAAGTCACTAGAATAGAAAATACAATTTAAAGTTATTTTATGATCATGCCTGCATGCCGGACAGTTTGTATTATGTTTGTGTGAATATTTACTAAACGTGGTGTATGCACTGAAGCCAGGGTCCCACTCTGTACAGTTTCGGCAGCTAATAGCCTTCACCCCAGCCAACAGCTCTCAGCCCTTTTCAGGGCCCTCTACTGGCCCTTTTTAGGGCCCCACTGGCCCTTTCACAGCCCTCTTCAGGGCCCTCCCCCACATTCTCAATAGTTATGATGAACATAGAAATCTGCACCGAGTTCTCAACGTTTTCTGTTGTGTTTGTGTTTTCATTTGTTTGTTTAAAAAGTGATTATATTTCAAGTGAGCAATTCAATTTACCATCAAATTGTGTTTTACAAGTGGATATTTACAGCTCTAATGGTAAGTAGAAAACAATTTTATTTGTGTGTCATAATTTATTTTTTTGGGGACTGAAAATATTGTCTTATTTTCTCACGTTTTTTTTTCCTAAAAGAAATCTGCATTTATGGAATCATCACTCTTTTTTTTTTTTTAATGTAAGTTAAGTATACTTGTAAAATGGAAATAATTTGTTACATTCACTTTTTCAACCATACCCCAAAAATAGCGTAACACCCGCGCATTTTCCTTGGCACCAACGTGGCGTCCGCGTTTTTCCCTGCGGACACAGAAAGTGTTAAGTCAAAGTGCCATCATGTCCAGCTTTTTTTTTCTTCACAAATCTACCTCCTGAAGCTCTTCCTGCTGAACATTCTTTTAACATTATAAGTATCAGCTCTACTCTGGCAAACCTCCTAGAGAAAGTAAGTCATTATTTGGCTTCTTTAAAAATTCCTCTACCACACTTTCTTTAGCAGATGATCTTCTTTCCTAAATTACAAAGCTTTTGTAAAAACCAGATATACGCTCATGATAGCTGACACTGTATTAAACTTTCATTAGGGACCTTTCACAAAATTTATTCCCAATTTTCAAAGATAACTTAAATGAAAGAAAAAGTCAGTAACAAAAAGAAACTCATTTACTTGTAGGAATGGGCTTCGCCTGTGATTTCATCAATGTAGTCTTTCTTCAATTCCTCAGGCACATCTGTATCACTATCTGAATCCCCAAATCCATCTTCATGATCCTATATCAAATTTGTAGGAAACAAATGAGACAAAAAACAAAATAAATGAGACAAAAGGTTTATAAGAAACAATTTAGACAAAGACTTTCCATATCAAGTTTGTAAGAAACAAAAGAGACAAAGAATTCCTATATCAAGTTTACAGGAAACAAATGAGACCAAGACAAAATAACTAATACAAATTTTTACAAATATTTTCAGCACTCCATAAGAACCATAAAACAAGAAAAAAATGTGGATGTACAGCCACATTTGGTACATACTTGAATTTAAAAAGAAAAATGTTAACAAAAGAAGAAATATGGACATGAAGAGAATTACTTTAAATGGCTTACAGTATATGTATACATACATGTAAATGTACATAAACCAGCACATTTGTGAAAGGAAGGTAACTCTTACCCCAATTCCTGAAAACACATCTTCTCGCTCCTCCTCTTCACTTGGACGATCAAAAGGATTTCCTTCTTCCAAATACAAGGAAAAATAACTCTTAACATCTGTGTCTGAATTGGAAGTGCCAGGACTGTTCTCCCTTTTCGTTTCATTTTCTGGAATCATATGTCGAGAACTGGCCCATTTTCTCATGAAGCGAAATTCCTGCAAAATCATATTCCCTTATAATAACAAATCTTTACTATATGTGTAAGTGATGACCTCACATACTTACTAATGAAGCTAAAAGAGAATAATTCAAAACTAAACAATACCTTGCACTAAATAAACAATATTACAATGATATATGATCATTATTACAGAACTCAATGAATAAGTGAACAGATATGCACAGCAACATAACTCCCTTATATATAAAACTTCCTTTTAAAACAACAAACATGAAAAATAAAACACACCCTGAAACAAATCTGCTTTTAAATTTATGAGATTTAATTTTAAGACCAGAAGGACATTTTTTTATACTTAAACTTGCACTATCCAATTCAATGCTCTATGTCTCATTAACATTACTGATAAATCAAATATCTGTTAAACACTTTAAAATAGAATGGCACTTACACTGATAACACTTGAAAAACATTTTTTCTCCAAATATCATAACAGCTGCTTCCTTTAAACATGTGTATTTGTTCAATTTAATTTTTATGGAAGTCTCTAAATATTGTATCTTTTGACAACTAAATTTCAGCATTTCCAGTCTTTAGCACAAGATTTATTTTGATATGTCAATGACAGAAACTAGAGGAAATCAAAAACAAGTATTAATAGGTCACTTAGCAATGACCCTATACCCTGTTAGCTAACATAACCATACTCCTCTTTCTCAGAAATGAAAGACAGAAGACTCAGAACACATTGTTCATGGTCCCCAAATGAAAATGAACCTGAGAACTTAATCTTCATAACTGAAAGAGAACCTAAGGAAGACTGAGAACTTAATCTTCACAGCCCTAACCGAAAGAGAACCCAAGAACTTAATCTTCACAGCCCTAACTGAAAGAGAACCCGAAAACTTAATCTTCACAGCCCTAACTGAAAGAGAACCCGAAAACTTAATCTTCACAGCCCTAAATGAAAGAGAACCTAAGAAAGACTATGAAGCACTAGATGAAGTGAAGTGCACAAAATGCAAAATAAATAAAATAATAATAACAATAATAATATTTTTGGAACATTAGTAGTTTTTCAACTGTACAATCTCTTGGGAGATTTTATTAGTGGTTCATTCAATTTTGTGAATTTAAGTATAGAAGGATGGGGACAAGTCTTGTCTGTAGTAATGAGCACAGTGGCTCAGAAAGCTAAATGAATGAATGAATACATGAATGAATGAATGAGTCCATATCTCAGAAAAGTATGTGTATCAAAGGAGTGACATAAGAAAAGACTGGATATAACAACAGAGTGACATAAATACCGTACCAAAGAAGTGATGTAATATAAGAGTGATATTTATAGATGCTTATTAAAAAAATATTTCAAAGTGAAAAATCAAATAAGTGGTCCTATCTCTTGATCTGTGCAGAGGCCTTCTTTTATGAACTCTTTTATCACTGATACTTTAAACCTAAACCTTAAACCTAAACTTGAAGTCTAAAACCTAACCCCAAACCCTAATCCTAACCATAAACCAAAAAAAAAAAAACAATGCCTAGTATTTTTGTTGCAATCAAACAGATTCAATGTACAATTACCTAATCTGTAGATATGTCATTCCTTTGTTACAACTTCTTATCACTCAAATGAATTCATCTCCCAATTTGTCAATCTGCTATGTCACCGTTTCGATGAGTCTCTCCTCTGAACTGCTTCCCTCAGTAAAAGATGGACAAAAGTATAACTGCACAGACAGATTCATCATCATCATCAGGTGCCGTGCCAACTGGCACTGGCTATTATGCTTCTCCAGAGTACACGATCCTTCATGCAGGCCATTAGCTCAGTTGGTGATCTCCTCTCACACCATCTCATCAGACTATCATTTCTCTTGGTCTTCCCCTGGCTTTTCTTCCATCTATTTTTCCTGTTGTTATATTTTAAATGCTCCCTCTTCTCATTGCATGCCCTTATTTTTTTTCTATCTCCAAATCTTCTCAAACACTCTCCATTTTTTGCTGTCCACAGGATTCGCAACATTCTTCTAATAAACCACATTTCTGCTGCTTCCAACAACTTTTGTGCAGATCTGCCTATTGTCCATGATTCACTTCCATATAACAAGATAGGTTCAATATAGCACTTTAGGACTCATTTTCTAACACTCATTAATAAGGATGTGTTGCATAATGTTTCTCATTCTTTAAAATGCAGTCTTTGCTTGGCCTATTCTGTTCTTAATTTCTGTTTTGCATTTCCCATCTGAAGTTATTACTGCTCCAAGGTATTTAAATTTCTGTGCCTTCTTTAGAATAGTTCCCTTTAATTTTCTCTTTCTTAGTCTCTGTCCTCCATAGTCTCTATCTTTTTGATGTTCAAAGTAAGGCCTTTCTGTTCACTTTCTTTGGCGACTTTATCCAAGAGATTTTGCAGGTCTTGTTGGTTCTCAGCTATCAGTACTGTGTCACCAGCAAACCGAAGGTTATTTATATTGTATCCTCCTACTTTTATACCTGGTTCTCCAATGATCATTCTTGGAATATTCTCGCTGTACAGAGAAAAAAACGCTACAGACAGATTTTGTAAAAAAAAAAAAAAAACAGATTAAAAAAAAAAAAAAGGTAAACTGATATTTTTCCCCCCCAAGTCAGACAAGAATCTGATGATTTAACACAGAGACATACTACCACTAACCATCAACTGAAGGATGTTGAAATTTGATTTTACTGGACACAGTTCCCAGGCCTCGTTTTCCAAGAACATCCTCAGCTCATCCAGCCTACTGTGGTGATGTGTCTTAAAATAGTTCAGGCTCTGCTGCTTCAAGGAATCCTGGAGAGCTTCAGACTTGCTGCCACAAAACTCTTCCCCAATCTCAATCATCCTGTCACATAAGGAAAATTATCACTCAAAAGTCAGTCACAGCTATAAGAGTGGTCTAGTAAAAGTCACAATACTGTTATCTATCAGAATTGTTTAAATCACATAAGGAAAATCACCATTCAAAAGTTACAAAAGTGCTATCTATCAGAATCACCTTAGGTAGGTAACGTATAGAAAATCATCATTCAAAGGTCACAACAGTGAGAGAGATCCATCAGAATCGTCTTAGGTAGGTCACATAATGAAAATCATCATTCAAAGGTCACCAAAATCTTACAAGTCAAGCAGGCCAGAAAAATGAATGAACAAAACAACTTTTATTTTGAAACGATCAAGAATCAGGCAAACATGCACTAATGGCACTATGCTCATATCTCTCAACTTTAGCAGGTGAAGACACTGTCCAATGTGCCAATCAATGACCCATATCTGACATGCTAGTGTCAGGGTTCACAAACCATGGCTGGCCAAGACCCTGTCCCACCTCTCTGTTGGTACCCCCGTAACAGACTTAGCCTGGCTAATGGAGCAGGGACTGACATAGTCCCATGGTGGTGGAGTCACACCCTCTGCTTCTTAGTTCCACTCAAGGACTAAAAAAAAACAGCCACCACAACGCACTCCAAAGCTGGCTTGATGTTGTGCCTCAACACTTTCACCACATCAGCTGCAAAGAACACCAGTTCAGAGTTTCAGGGAAGATGAAGAAGAAAGAATCAAACAAACAAGCACTAATGACATTTTAGAAAGCATCAAGAAAATAACCACTAATGACATTTTAAAAGAATCAAACAAATAAGCACTAATGACATTTTAGAAAGAATCAAACAAACAAGCACTAATGACATTTTAGAAAGAATCAAGCAAATAAGCACTAATGACATTTTAGAAAGAATCAAACAAACAAGCACTAATGACATTTTAGAAAGCATCAAGCAAATAAGCACTAATGACATTTTAGAAAGAAACAAACAAACAAGAACTAATGACATTTAAGAAAGAATCAAACAAACAAGCACTAATGACATTTAAGAAAGAATCAAACAAACAAGCACTAACGACATTCTGCCTTTATCTCTCCATTTTATCTCCCATCTGACTATGCTCAAACTCAATTTACTAAAAAGTGTAAAATACTCATATACATAAAGACAATGAATAAAAGGAAATTAGCAAATACTTTAACACTTATTCAATAATACATGTAACTAACAAGTTAAATATCGCATGGAAAGAATGTACTGTACATGTACAATATTTAGGTATATGAAAAATTTGTAGATATAAGGATAAACACCAACTAGAAGAGCTCTGAATGGTATAGGAGCAACTTAGAAGTATATCAGACTAGAAAGATTCACAAAGGAGATTTTAAATATTTAGTCATTATTAGCCTCTGATGGCTTTATCTCACCAAGAAGTTCTTTAATTTTCCCTTATCTGCTGTTTCAAATAGCTCTAAGAGTGAAAGGTGGCAGTGCAAAAGAAAAGGCAGCTATCAGGGTCCACAAATAGAAGTCTGACAAGACCCTTTCCTACTTTCCTGCAGCACTTCTGGCCACAGTTTGTAGCAAAATTCAGTCTGGCTAATGTATATGGGATAAAAAACTTCAGTCTGGCTAATGTATATGGGATACAAATTTTCTTAAGTTTTGCTTTCATTCAGCCACTGTTGGTATATACAAAGTCCCTTCTGTGTGTGACTGACCCTTGTGTGATATCTGCTTCCATTTCATTCAGTGATAACCTTACATTCAGCAAAATTACCCTAGAAACAGGCAGCTCTACATTTTCAGTGTATGTATGTATGTATATATGTATGTTAGAGCATCACGCTGGAACGCCTGGAGCAATTTCAACCAAACTTGGCACACATATGACTTACAATCTGGGCAATGCACTGTGGGGGTTAGAGAATCCCTAGGACCCCTGGGGGGGCCTTGGTGGTAGGGGCTTCGATCGATGCAAACAATACCCCTCTGAACGACAAGAAGTAACTCCCGTTATATTTATGCTTGCTTTGGATTGTCAGTCGTGATGGATAAAGGGGCTGGCATGTACCAAGCATAAAAAATGACAGATATTAGTGTCGAATCCATAGTTTTCAGGGTCCCTGAGATGAATAGGGACATTCTCGATGCTGTTTAAGTCCAAGGTCAGCCCCCATCGGCTTGGGGGGGGGGGGGGGGGGCCTGGAGGTGGGGGTTGGATTGGGATGACAGATGACATGTAAAAATAATTGAAAATGACAGCTATTAGTGTCGAATCCATAGATGTCAGTGTTGCTGAGATGAATAGTGACACACTCAATGCCATTTAAGTCCAAGTTCAGACCCCATCGGCATGGGGGGAGGGGGCCTGAGGATGGGGGTTGGATTGGGGTGACATGTAAAAATAATTGACAACGACCGATATTAGTGTCAAATCCATAGTTTTCGGTGTCGCGGAGATGAATAGTAACACTCCCGATGCCAAGTTCAACCCCCATCGGCATGGGGGGCCTGGAAGTGAGGGTGGAAAATAAAATGTCCAAACTGACCGAGATTAGTGTCGAATCCATATTGTTTGGGGTCACTAAGTTGACTGGTGACAGTCCTGATGACAATTAAGCCCAAGTTTAGTCAAACAGAATGAATAGAATTCTGTAGAACAGTCTAGACTCTGTAGAACCTTCTAGAAGATTGTGGAAATGAATAGAACTTTCGTGACTGGGATAAATAAATACCCAGACAAAGTTGGGTACTCAGCTAGTATATATATATATGCTCACATCTTGTAGTGAAACTTGTTGAAAAGCTCATTTCTTAACTTTATTTCAGGAAACTAAGAAAGACATCATATCACACTCCCTATCCAACTCAAAGTTGTCAGGTGCAGACAACTCAAGCTCAACCAAGCATTCAAATGACCCCAAAAAAAAAATTATTGTTTCCCATGGGGAAAATTTGCATTCTCTTGTTAACAGTGCTCAGAACATTAAAATAATCCAACTCTAATCTCAGGTACCTGACTGCTAATTAAACCCAATTAAGCTTACCTGTTAATAATATCCAGCACATAAATAAAATCATCCAGTTTGAACCCACTCAAGTCAGTGCCCAACACAAACAGGCATCATATCGTGTTGGGACACAGGCATCATATCATGCTGGGACACAGGCATCATATCGTGCTGGGACACAGGCATCATATCATGCTGGGACACAGGCATCATATCATGCTGGGACACAAGCATCATATTGTGCTGGGACACAGGCATCATATCGTGCTGGGACACAGGCATCATATCATGCTGGGACACAAGGCATCATATTGTGCTGGGACACAGGCATCATATCGTGCTGGGACACAGGCATCATATCATGCTGGGACACAGGCATCATATTGTGCTGGGACACAGGCATCATATCATGCTGGGACACAGGCATCATATCGTGCTGGGACACAGGCATCATATTGTGCTGGGACACAGGCATCATATTGTGCTGGGACACAGGCATCATATCGTGCTGGGACACAGGCATCATATTGTGCTGGGACACAGGCATCATATCGTGCTGGGACACAGGCATCATATTGTGCTGGGACACAGGCATCATATCGTGCTGGGACACAGGCATCATATCGTGCTGGGACACAGGCATCATATCAAACTGGGAAAGGGTTTTGGTGTCTAACCTTGTAGACTCTGAATGGATCCACACAAAAAAAAACCAAGTGAGCCATGTCCGGTTTGCCAGGCTAAACCTGTTTACTAATAGCACCACAGAAAAGGTGGCACAAGATTCTGATCTTCTCTAGTCTGCTGGCCCTTTTATCTGCAGCCACCGCTCTAATACAATCATCTTTGCTTCCTATGAACAGGTTATTTGAGCATTTCAAGACGTACAATTCTCCAACGTTTGACAGCCCTTGTCACTACCTGCCAGTTCCACAAATGTATACAAATTGAAAGTAACCAATGCCAGTTACTCAATTTTTAAATGTTTTATATCCTCATGGGTAAATAGTTGCTTGTTTTGCCAGATTCTGTGGTTTTATTCTCAACCACTCTCTATTTTTTTTCACTCTCTTATCTAAAGTGCTTTGTTTATAAATTTTTTTAAGCAACCCCATCAACTTTGGTCCAATATTGGGATTTTTCACTACGTGAAGACATTGTATATATGTTGCATATATATTTTATATTTCTTCATCATAGCCTAACTAATAAAGAGACGGATTTACTACCAAGCAGTCACTATGCAGAACTGCACAAGCGAAGACTTCTTTTCAAAAGCTGGAATACATACTTTGTACTAAGTCATTTGACAGTGAGGAAAATAGTGCTACATTGTTACACTGAGCCAATCCTGTTCTATGTATGTGAAGCCGAGATGATCAATACAGAGTTGGAATCAGCTGAAATGTAGTTCTTAAGAGGAATACTGAAGGTACCATGGACAGTGAGAAAATCGAAAAGGAAGTTCTGAAAGAGCCACAGATACCAGAGAAAATTATCACAAAGATCAGAAAACACAAATCCAAATTTGTGGTGTGTGTTAGAAGCAGGCTAGAGCACCTAATGGCAGAAGAGAAGATCGAAGGCAGAAGAGATAGAAGTAGACAGAGAGAAAAGATGTTTGATGGTTTGGCATCCTGGCACAGGAAATGCTCAGAGACAAGCCTGCTGAGGTGCACAAGGGACTGAGGGTTATGGAGGGACATGATATCCTACAACTTTTGGCAGGAACCTTGAGAGAGAGCCATTATAGGTTCAAAACATGCTTTTCCAGTACCACCTGGTCAGCAATCACTCACTGTGGTGCAGTGTCTTTCAAGTTACAAGTACCAGACTAACTATCCTAGCAAAACATTACTCATGAATTACCTGATTCAGAATTGACAACTTCCTGATCATTGACCTCGTGCCACTTCAGTGTTCTGTAGTAGCTTTTCATGATTTCCCATAATGCCTTGCACAGATCAACCAGGCACGGAGTGAAAGTCTCGGTAGTTATGTTCTGTTATTGTTAAAGACAAAAAAAAAAAGGCAACATTACAGGTTTGGCAGTCAACTTCAGCTGAACTTCTTCAGGCTCCACCTTGTGCGCACGCTCCATTCCCTCACACCATTATACAGAAGTAATGTTAAAAAAAAAAATAATAAATGTCAAAATAACAAAACGTTAAACCAGATACTATATGATATTACAGACAGTAAAAAATGTCAGCATATCAAAATGATGCCCATTAGAACTAAGTTTACACCATACTTGTTCTTTTTTTTAATTTCCCGGTGTTTATAAAAACACAAATTTTACATAAGCATGACTAGACAATTATTTCAGCAAACACATTAGTTGTTTATATAAATAGATCTTATCTAGGACAATTATTTCAGCAAACACATTAGTTGTTTATATAAATGTATAGATCTTATCTAGGACAATTATTTGAGCAAACACATTAGTTGTATATATAAATGTATAAGATCTCAACTGCAGCAAAAGAAGTAGAAGATACAATAGAAATAAAACATCTGATTTAAATTAACCAAGTTTGGGAAAGAAATCTAATGAGAGACTTAGGCCTGTTTGCAGGAGGTCAGGAAAGGCATCTCTGTACGTTCAGGACCCAACATGAAGCCACTAAACTGGATATTTAACTGTGGGATCAGCTGCTAAAGAGATTCTGCTTTCTAGATACAGGAAAATCCTACAAAAACTTCTAGCCACTTTTAGACCCTTACTGAGACCAATCTGAATTAATCAAGTCTGATATCAGGTGAGTCTGATACCAGTTCAGATGGTTTATGAGGCACAGAGGTTATAAAACACCCTACTTCTATATACTGAACACCAGATTTATGCACAGATAATCTGACATTCACTGAAAAAAGAGAATGAGTTCAACAAACTTAGTTAATAACAATCACAGATGCAATGACATTATCATGAGGTGCTATGTCAACAGACATTGCTCATTATGCCTGTCATTCATTATCTCTGTTCTCTGTCTTTCTGGCTTTAACTATCCCACTACTATGTATCTATTTGTTTAGCGAGCTGATTTTAAGTAATTATGATAATGGGAAAATAACTGCATCACATGTTAATATTGCTGAATTTGTAGATTAGATGCTGAACATAAAAAGTTTTATCATTTCAAATTTTACTCATGCCCATTATGATGCACTTAGTGCACTTGCACCAAACTGATACTGAATGTTTGCAATAAATAGAAAGCTGGGAGATGAAGGGAAGAAACGTCAAATGAGTCACAAGCACAATTTTAAAATCTGTTCAGTATCGAGAATGACATAAAGTATTTTAAACAAAATAAAAATTAACAACAATAAAAATAAAACTGAGTAATATGAAACAGAGAGAAGAAAACATGAATTCATAAAGAGATGTCTAAATTTTTAATATTTCAGACTAGAGGTAATTAAAGATTTGTAATATCAAAATGCTTAATTGTTTTAGTAGTAGTTCCAGTGTTTCATTTTATAATGCATCTTCACACTCAGTTACTGGCCCACTAAGGGTTAATTACTGCACTCTCTATCAGTTTATTATTTAATGATGATCCTTTATTCAAAGCTGTAGAAGGGCCAAATGCCTCTAAAATGATAGTTTTTGGTCAATTTTAGAGCCAACTATCTCTAAAAGTTACAGTTTTTAGTATATTTTTGAGCCAACTGCCTCAAAAAATTATAGTTTTTAGTTAAAAAAAAAACAACAAAAACTCATGTATCAAGAGTTAATGGCTAATTGTTTTTTTTTTAATGATTTCCCTATATCAAGCAGAACCTCCTTAGTAGCTGAACCCAGTTAAGAATTTATTTAGTGGTTTCATGTCGGATTCTGACAATGATTTTCCTGACTTCCTGCAACAGATCTAAGCTTCTCTGTGGAAAAAAAAAAAGTGCTTACAGATTTTATTATTTTATAAAATAATGCTGTAAACTTTGGGACTCTCCTTCAATCAATACTCTTCTGACCCCATTATTTTCTGACAGCCAGCGTGTGCACTGCACCTTATCCTTAAGGTATTTATTCTCCAAATTATGGAGTTTTGTTCCCCTCACTGCTAGCATGCTGTGTGCCCATTTTTATTCTGGGTCATTTGCAGGGCATGAGTAAATGGTCACAATCTTACATATCTCTCTGATGCCCAAACCATGCAGACTTGAGGCATGAGACATGGCTAGAAGACATTCCCGATGCCATTTAAGTCCAAGTCCCCCACCCCCATCCAATCGGCAAAAGCTTTGGGGCTCCTATCAGGAGCTGGAGAGGACTGCGGGCTTTGCCATGTCGACAGGGATCAGGATCTGAAGTGACCAACAACCTCAAACGCAGAAGAGGAAGATCACCACTGACTAGATTACTCATATCCTCTATTCCAGATCAAATGGCTAGCTCTCTGATGACCAAAAAAAGACTAATGTATCAAGAATTTTTTTAAAAAAACATTTAATATATGGCCACTATCTTCTATCTCCATGAATTTTTTCAGTGACTGTATGCCCAAATATCACAATAATCACTCACTTTGCACAGATCTGCATACTGTCGTTTCTGCAAGTTGGCCCCTCCTCCTGGCCCTAATGCTAACTCTACATAGCCCAGAGTGATAGCAAAGGCTGTGTTGTGGATAGCACTAGCAAAATGAATGTGCAACTGGTCCATAGCAGTCTGTTAGAAATGTAAGAGCACTATCACATTACACCATACAGTGTATATTAACACAAAGAGCACTACAATGCATGAGACGATCGTACCATTAATATTCAATAAAATTTCTCTTCAGCTCAGATATAGTAACAGTCTCTGACAATTCTTCTCACAAACAATCATTACTCAGTTTACTTTCATTTAACGGGGTGTCAGTCGAAGAAAAAAGAGCCGCTGACCTGAAGTTTCTATATTTACCCTGTGGGACGATATCCACTCATTCGATTATTTTGATACTATTCTACTCACTGTACTCCACAACAGCAGCCTGATCAAGAGATACAAAAGGTCAATAGAAAAATTTTGATGTATGTTTGTGCATGTGTGTGTTTGGGGTTTTTTTTCCATTGACCTGGTTGGTGACTGGTTAGGCGCTCAGTCTACTAACCTGGTGGTACTGGGTTCAAGTCCCAGCAGTGGGGATTTTGTCTGGCACCACTACACCAAAAAGGCCTTGGGATCCACCCAGCCTATAAAAATGAGTACCCATGAAATTTGGGAAGGTAAATGTGGCTGGCCATGATACTGACTACATCATACTTTCATATGTCAATTGTCTTGGACATAGGGCCTAACACCATATTCCCAATATGCCTTAATGGCATGGAAACAGCATACCTTAACCTTTATATATGCTCAGTAGCATACACTTAGCTCTTCTTAAGTATTTATGGTGCATCAAAATCTTGTCAGCCTAGTCCTCTTTCTCCACAAGATTCCTTGCTGTACTCTGCCTATAACCCTACCTTGTCCTCTTTCCTCAAGCACCTGGCTCCTTTCTGCTGTCTATAAGCAGCCTCCTGTCTGTCTGTTCAGTACTCATTTCTTTGCAATTTCTGCCTCTACGTTTCTACTAAAACACTGCTACCTAAAAACCACATGAAGCTAATAATTTTACAAAGGCCTACCATTTGCAATACACTGCAAATTATCTCTACAGAAATCTCAAAACTTCCGTTAAACACAACTTGAAAAAAAATAACAATTCCACTCAAGTGTACTAACTCTACTTTCTCACCTGTGTTTTACCGAGCTGCCTGTATGCCCGCTGCACCTTCTGGTAATGATGCTCGTCAAAATTCGCACATGTTTTTGACAAAGCCACATCCAACTGTTCTTCTATCATTTCTAGAGTGTCTTGCAACTTTGAGCTGAGCTCGCTGAAACAGTCAAAAGGATGGCAACAGATCATTTTATTGTGTGATGGAGCAGTAAGGAATGAGTTTACAAAGCTCAAATAAAAGAATGAAAAAACTAGTTCATTTAATCCAGGGGTTTTTGAACTACTGCTTTTGGGTCATATATGACATAATAGTACTTTTTATTGCTTTGTGACATTTAACATTTCAACAACACATAAACCATCACACACACAAATCAATGCTTACTTAAACCATACAAATTCAATTATCACATAAACCACACAAAACCTCAACCACTCACATAAACCACACAAAACCTCAACCATCACATAAACTACACAAAACCTCAACCATCACATAAACCACACAAAACCTCAACCATCACATAAACCACACAAAACCTCAACCACTCACATAAACCACACAAAACCTCAACCACTCACATAAACCACACAAAACCTCAACCATCACATAAACTACACAAAACCTCAACCATCACATAAACCACACAAAACCTCAACCATCACATAAACCACACAAAACCTCAACCATCACATAAACTACACAAAACCTCAACCATCACATCACATAAACTACACAAAACCTCAACTATCACATAAACTACACAAAACCTCAACCATTACTTAAACTACACAAAACCTCAACCATCACATAAACCACACAAAACCTCAACCATCACATAAACCACACAAAACCTCAACCATCACATAAACCACACAAACCTAACACAAAATACCTCTTCCTCTTCTTCATCCAACACTTTCAGACATCAACTTGACCACCTCTGAAGAATGCTGCCATTTTTCTTTGGCTGTTAAGGCCACTGTCATGGAACAAAACTTACAAACACTGCCATACAAACCAAGCAAACTTGCACAAAAAGAACCAAAACAAACAGTCACAAACCTGATACATCTGTAATGTTTGAATGTGCTTGCTGCTTTCTGGCACTCCAAGCAGAGTTGTATGGCACCACTGTAATCTTCTTCCTTAAACAACAAAGAATAAAATCTTATCTATGAAATGGGAGGCTGAATAAGAAAAATAGGGGGATGTCTGTTGTTTTAAGGAATACAGAGATGTTCTAGCTTCCTACTGTGCTCTAAGTTGTTCTATCTTCCTACAGCTATGCACTTTGTTGTTTAATCTTCTTATGACTATGCATCTTGCTGTTCTATCTTCCTGTAACTGCATATTGTTGTTTTGTTTTCTTATAACTGCACTTTATTATACTATCTTTACTCTGAAGTTCTATCTTTTATAACTCTGCATTTTCTTCTTTTGTCTTCCTACAACTAGGTATTTTATTTTTATATTTTCCTACAACTGCGCAGTTCATTTCTCTATCTTGCTTTGATGTTTTAACTTCCTATAACTGTGCACTTTGTTTTCTATCTTTCTGTTATGATGTACTAAGTTTCATATTCCTTTTATTATTCTAAGTTCTATATTCCTTTTACCATATACTAAGTTGTCCTCCTTTTACCATACAGGTCTATCTTTTTTTTATCATATACTAAGTTCTGTCTTTCCTTTACCACATACTAAGTTCTATCACAATAATTAGTGTATAAGTATATAACTATACACGAAGCACTGCAGTAAAGCTGTGATACTAGAATGTATAAAACAAGAAAAAGTAGGAGCAGCTTTATTACTTAACGATTACAAAGTTGTGACGTTTCGGTGTGAGCCTTAATCATACAAAAACATACAGGACAAAGAAGTAGAGAGAGGAGATAAAGTATAGATTCACATGAATGCTATTAAAAAAAAAAAAATTTTTTTTTTCTAAAGAGTACTTAGCTGTAAATTGTAAGGTGTGGCTTGTCTGGTGGTGTGTGTCAGGAATGGATTTAGTAGAACATGGAGACTTTAAATAGAGACCTGTGACATGTGGTCGGTAGGTTGTAACTGGGGGTGGTGGATGGGGAACCGGGGAAGGGAGACAGAGTGTGTGATGCAATATTGCGGTCCCCTAATCTGAGGCCAGTCTCACCAATATATGTTATCCTGCATCTTTTGCAAACGATGACATATATCACATTACGGGACTCGCATGTGAATCCCTCATGAAGGGTGAGGATAGTTTTGGGAAAGGTGATTGTTTTCATTTCCCAGACTACAGGGCAGGTAACGCAGCGGGGGCGGTTACATTTTCTGGCATACAAACGTGAGCCAAACCTTAAGGACATCCTCGTCCACAGCCACCTGAAGCAGAGCCTTACGTATGTTGGCACCAGAAAATGTAACCGCCCCCGCTGCATTACCTGCCCTGTGGTCTGGGAAATGAAAACAATCACCTTTCCCAAAACTATCCTCACCCTTCATGAGGGATTCATATGCGAGTCCCGTAATGTGATATATGTCATCATTTGCAAAAGATGCAGGATAACATATATTGGTGAGACTGGCCTCAGATTAGGGGACCGCATGCAAAAACATCTGAACGACATCACCCAGCATGCTTTGAAACCAGTCCCAAATCATTTCAATGGCCCCAACCACAGAGGCAAATCTGACTTTCTGGTAACAGCCATCAAACAATGTCACGCAGATGACACAAGCCGCCTGGCACTTGAGAACCACTGCATTCAAAATTATGGGACGCTGGAACCACATGGGTTAAACTCGCTGTTTAGTTACACGTAACATTCTCTTCAATCATTACAGTACCTTTCCACAAAGTCCACCCCTTCTTACTTTTCAAACTTCCTCACAGCATCACTCTGCAACCCCTCTTCCTCAATCATCTGTTTCAACTTCTCCTAGCTAGGTCAATATTGCATCACACACTCTCTCTCCCTTCCCCGGTTCCCCATCCACCACCCCCAGTTACAACCTACCGACCACATGTCACAGGTCTCTATTTAAAGTCTCCACGTTCTACTAAATCCATTCCTGACACACACCACCGGACAAGCCACACCTTACAATTTACAGCTAAGTACTCTTTAGAAAAAAAAAATTTTTTTTTTTTTAATAGCATTCACTTTATCTCCTCTCTCTACTTCTTTGTCCTGTATGTTTTTGTATGATTAAGGCTCACACCGAAACGTCACAACTTTGTAATCGTTAAGTAATAAAGCTGCTCCTACTTTTTCCTGTTTTATACATACTAAGTTCTATCTTCCTTTTACCATATATTAAGCTACTGTCTTATTATTACCATATACTAAAAGGCTTTGACACCTGGCACTGTTGTGGTGGTCTTGTAACAGGGCTATTATTATAAATGGGGGATGAATGCATGCAGGTTTTATACTGCTGTCAGAGCTGAGCTTACAGATATGCTCCTCTGTCCCACTAGCCATGCTGTAGTACTGCCTGTCCTACCCAGAAAACCGCTCAGAGTAGGAAAGAATCCTGGCGAACCATGATTTGCTGGCACTAATGAAACTATCATCTCACAAATACTGATAATATTTGTTCGATGGAGATAAACTAATGTTAGGCTCAAGATTACAAACAAAAACAAACAAAAATGCTTAAGAATTAATTCAGTTGTTTTTTAGTTGTTCAGTTTTCATAACAGGATTTGTTTAAAAAAATGACTATTTTGAGCGAGTTGTTTATGTAATCTGATTTGCAGTCTGAATGTAACATACAAGATAAAAAAATGTTAAGAAGATGCCTATATATATAAATAACATCATCATCCTTGACCATTATCACATCTGGGGAGCATACACTGACTATAAACCATAAATGAAGTAAGCAATCTACACACTGATTATGATATGTTAATGAATATGACACACCATTCGTCTTGGCGGAGAAGTGATTAATGCACTCATTTCTCATGATGAAGGGCAGTGTGGTTCAAATCCAGTCAGAGGTGCCGCACTCACCCTGTGTTAGAAGTGGATATTTGCCACCTCCTGGGGTTGGAGAAGCAAAGGCGGTCTAATGTGATACTGACTACATCATCTCTAACATGCTAGCAGGTTAGGAAAATATCAGCAATAACACCATACCCCTTAGCTGCCTCAGTGGCATGACAGAGCTGCTGTTACTACCATTAAGCATATCTGAAAAGGCACACCGCCAAATCTAAATGTTATAATGGTCTAAAAAAAACATACTTCCATTATCTCACGAAGCCTTAGGTCTGTTCTTTGTAGAGTTTTGATTGTCCGCAAAGATTTTAACAGACCAATCAACTGCTGCCGTTTCCGGCAGTTGGCAAGGAGACCCAAGCTAGCAATGGTAAAGCTCTCCCGTGCACGTGACAGTTGTCTGTGGATACAACATTTTCTTTTTTAGGACAGAAAAACAGAACATGATGCAAAGGAGGGGTCATTTTGGAGAAAGATGTAGTATATACTACAGATGGCCAGAAATAAAACAGACTCTCAGACAGGTTGCAGAACATCAAAAACTAATTAAAATGTTAAGGATTTGATAATCAAAAATGGCTTGGACAAGTCATGAGAAGACTAATTAAAGGATCTGGCAATCACTGGAGAACTCATGGGAAAAAAAAGTGAGACCATGAGGAAAAAAAAATATCAGAAGAGCTGGCAGAATGACTCAGAAAAAGGAAAGTAACCATCAGACATACCAAGTACTGCACAAAGTGGAAAAACACAAATTTCTATTATCAAAATAGCCTCCAGCAAAATAAGATTTTCAAGAATTAACAATTATTCTCTTTCAATATAGATGAATGAGAGAAGTAACACAGATGTTACAATTTCTCATTTGGTTAGCCCTGTTAATGTGTTGCATATTCTGCTTCAGAGTTGTACTGAAAAAAAGAAAAAAAAAAACTATTCAGGATGTTGCAGAATCTGCTAACCTGTTTTCCTCTATATAGGTCATCATACAATACATAAATACTAAATGATACTATAGGACAGGCAGGTGAAGTCTTTGTGAATGATGGAAGTAGTTTCTGGGGAGTAATTTCAAGAACAAAGAGGCAGGTTTTGCACAAACAGGCTCAGTACTCGACACCAAATTAGGATGAATAAGCCATTTCAAAGCAAATTCTTCCACATCCTGGCATATCTAAATTCAAAATATTTATAAGTTAGAATGAATGAAGAGAAGTGACAGAACAAGATACGCAGATGGCAATCTAAGACTAATTCAACTTTGCTGAGTAAGAAAGTGTGTGGAAGAAGGACCCCAAGTGGGTCTGTGTGTAGGCTCACTCACCTTCTCCCATTCTGACAAACAGAGCCAGCTGATCTCAGTGTTCTCTGCAGATCCATAACACGCTGAAGCTCTGTAGCATATGCTGGATGGTTCTGCAGGATTAATTCTGACACACGCTTGGACACCTACAAACATTACAGATGATTCTGGTTGGTTTTTTTTTTTCTTATTAAAAAGTGAAGGTACTTTAAGATCTTTTTTTGTAAATATTTAATGCTTTAAAATCAATGAGTCTTTTATCACGTGCTATGATTAGGTTATGTGGTCTATCACAGATGTACGGCAAACTAGCAGCTGTAAATTCATCTCATTTGAGTTCTCCTGTCATCATTAGTTAAAAATGTTAAGAATTCCATTCACCTACAGCAATTCACTATTTCTGTTAAACTTCATACTGGAAATAAAAAATGCCTTCATGTAATGAAAATGCAGTTTTTCCAATAAATTTAACAAATAATGTTACTTGTGAAATGTTGCTGTGCTACACTGTATTATTTTTACAGCAGAATGGTTAGCTAAGGAAACTAAATTTAGTAGCAGTAGTAGTAGTAGTAGTAGTAGTAGTAGTAGTAGTAGCAGTAGTAGTAGTAGCAGCAGTAGTAGTAGTAGTAGTAGTAGCAGCAGCAGCAGCAGCAGCAGCAGTAGCAGCAGTAGTAGTAGCAGCAGCAGTAGTAGTAGTAGCAGAATTAGTAGTAGTAGCAACTGTAGTAGGATCAGCAGTAGTTTGTTGCTAATATAAACATAATTAGATTAGTAGCAGCAGTTTGTTGTTAACATAAATATAGTTAGCCCTAGCAGGAGCAGTAATAGTCTATTACTAACTAAAGCTGTTGAGTTGAATACTAACACTAGGATAAAGTTTTGTATTATCTCAGCATGTTAATCTTGGGTACTACATACAGAAAATGTGAGTTCTGTGCATTTTCTATTTCAGGACTTGAGATCATGTGCTTCAGTTACAACCAGTTCTAAAGCTTGACTGATTCTCATGACTGGGAACTCTCTAGTTTAGAAAGATGAACACAAAAAAACACATATCCCTAAATCATCAGTGGAAATATCCTTCCATCAGGCATGCATTCCAGCATTTAAGACTTCTAATACTTTAAGAGAGATGAACCTGCGGGTTGTGAAGAAAAATGACTACACTGAGCTTACAGCTTGCAACTGTGTTTGAAGTTTTGCAGAATCTTCAGCAATCTTTTCAAGGTCCAGCTGCTCAGGCAGTTTCTATGGAAAAAGGAGGAACTTAACTATCAGATAAAAGTAATTAAAGTATAACTGAATTATTACAACTTTCATTTACAATGTGGAAATCGAGAATCATGTTTACTGTTTAAACTAAAGTCATGCACTATAACAACAGAGCACGGTCATATTCTCCAGTATTCCCACTATGTGACTACTGATATGAAACTGACTGTTCAGTCCTATGTCACAACCATTCTTCTTTCCCTGTGACTTGACAAATGTAATACAGTACATAGTTGAAGCTCCTGCAGTTGCCACTCCTTGGCTTCAGGTGAAAGGGAAATGCTTTCTGGTAGCTATGTGTGTAATAACAATATCATGTTATAAATAGAAGCTACACATGCCCAATGTTCAGATTGCTTATCTCCTGGAAATCAAATGCCGGGAATTCTCTTTTAGTTAGTTCACTCAGCTGAAAACAGTCTATGGCAATGATCGACTCATACCTGACATACTAGCATCAGGATTTGTGAACCATAGCTGACCAAGACCCTGTCCCATCATTTCATGGGTACCCCCAGTAACAGGCCTAACCTGACTAATGGGTCATGGACCACCATAGTCCCCGCAGTGGTGGAGCCTACTAAAGAAGTATTGCACATCCCCTGCTTTTTTAGCTTCACTCAGGGATTGAAAAAATTGTCACCACAGTCTGCCTTCAACCTGACATGATGTTGTGACAGAAATATTAATGAAAAATTGGAGACCTTTCAGTTTCACTGTCAATTCATTTTTTTTTAATTCATAACAAAAATAATGGCATTTCATACTTTCACAGTTAATTTGTTGTTTTTAAAATAACAAAAACAATGATCACTGTCAATTCAAAGAAAACTTTCCACACAATGTAATGCCAACTTCTTGACATTGTGTTGTTCCAGCTAAGTTTTGATTTCTCATTTCCCTGATAATGATGACAATTCTTAAACCTGAATTATCATAAAACAGAAACTTTTTCTCAGAGCTCTCATCAAGTTAATAATAATAAAAAAAATATCCAGCTGTTATTTTACCTCAACTTCAACCAAAGTCTCAAAAAAAAAAAAAAAAGGAACCTAGAGATGTTCAGTTTTATTTTATTGACACAAGAATAAAGAAACAATCAAGAAATGCCTAATATTCATATCATAATCATTATCATGTGTAATGCCTTGTGACACAAGTAATTTAACCTCGCAACAGATCCTTTCTATCACCCGAGTTTCTTTTTTTTTTTTCTTTTTTTTTTTTTTTGGAAATGCCATCATGTTAGACTGCACAATATCTTCTTTCTCAGCCTTCCGCTGTCTCTCTTTCATTCAGTATCTTTTTTCTCAGCCTTCTCTTGTCTCTCTTTCATCCAGTATCTTCTTTCTCAGCCTTCTGCTGTCTCTCTTTCATCCAGTATCTTCTTTCTCAGCCTTCTGCTGTCTCTCTTTCATCCAGTATCTTTTTTCTCAGCCTTCCGTTGTCTCTCTTTCATCCAGTTTCTTCTTTCTCAGCCTTCTGCTGTCTCTCTTTCATCCAGTATCTTCTTTCTCAGCCTTCCGCTGTCTCTCTTTCATCCAGTATCTTCTTTCTCAGCCTTCCTTCTGCTGTCTCTCTTTCATCCAGTATCTTCTTTGTCACCCTTCCTCTACCTCTCTTCCTATTTAGCTTTTCTGTGACCAATGATATTTATCATTTTGCTTTCATACTCTGGAATTTCCCTTTAAAATATCAAGAAATGATATCAAGTATTATGCACCTCACCTGTAGCTCATACAGGCTTGTATCAAAGGATTCATTATTGTAGTATTTATCTTCAATCCCATCAATGATTTCTTGCTCCTCATGAGGATTAACTGGTGTCTTATCCACCTGTTTAGAAAAATGTATCTGTTAATTTTTTTTTTACTACTAACTTTCATTTTGTTACTTTTATCATTTTCATTTTGTTACTTTTTTTTTCAGTTTTTCTCAGACTGATTAGAAAGACAGATAACAGCATGTTGATAGCTAATACTCTATCACCATACTAACTATTGAAGAAGGCTGGCTAGTAAAAAGGATTAAAGAGAAAAAACTTAAATATTTTGGGCACATTAAACATCATGATAATCTAGAGAAGACCGTCTTGGAATGGTACATAATGGGAAAAAGAAAAAGAGGAAGAACAAGGTGAAGATGGCTGCAAGACATCATTGATGATCTGCAAATGGATACATCAGCAGCAGGCCATACTGCTCACAACCGATAGGCTTACAGGAGTGCTGTTAGGGACATGCAAATGAAAAGATCCCTATACGAAGGTTTTCAGTGCAAAGTTATCTGTGGAGAACGTGCCTCCAGCGGCTTTAGGGTACAAACAGGAGTGAAACAGGGATGTGTACTATCACCAACATTATTTATCTTGGCAGTAGACTGGTTAATGAAGGAGGCAACATCAGACAAACGCAGAGGATTACAATGGACCCTTGACACAGTGCTGGAGGACCTTGACTTTGCTGACGACATTTGTCTATTATCAAGCAGTCACAAGGATATGCAAGATAAAATAAACAAGTTAACCCAGAATGCAGACAACATAGGACTAAAGATCAACGTAGGAAAGACAAAGTTAATGAAGCAAAATGTGAACAACAGAAATGTACTCAGAGTAGATAACAAGTTAGTGGAGGAGGTCAACGAATTTGTATACCTTGGCAGCAGAGTAGTAGAAAATGGAGACAGCACAGAGGACATCAACAGCAGACTTAATAGAGCAAAACAGGCTTTTGCAATGCTGCAGAATATATGGAAATCAAATAAACTAAGCATAAATATGAAAATCAGGATATTTAAGAGTAATGTTCTAAGTGTACTACTCTATGGAAGTGAATGCTGGAAAATCACCAAAACCATAGAAAACAAGTTGAATTCTTTCCAGACTAAATGTTTACGTAGAATTAAAAAAATATTTTGGCCATACACCATAAGAAATAACATCTTATTGGCAGAAATGCAGATGAAACCACTGACAACAATTATTGAGGAAAGACGCTGGCGATGGTTGGGACATGTGCTCCGAAAGACTGACAACTCACTACCAAAAATAGCACTAAGATGGACACCACAGGGGAGCAGAAGTAAGGGTAGACCAAAAGAGACATGGAGAAGAACAACAGAAAGGATGTTGAGCAATAGAGGGCTCACCTGGGCAAGAGCAGAAAAAAAGGCGAAAGACAGGCATTTGTGGAAAACCCTTGCGGAAGCCCCATGTGCCCTGGGCACTTAAGGTTCAGAGAGAGAGAGAAATGAAAAGATGTGCTGGCATATCTTATCTTATATCCTTCCCGTGCTGTTAAACGTCACATAGGGCTCGCAAAGTAGTTCGCCAATTTTTCCTGTCTTCAGCGAGTCTTTCAACCTCACCAAAGGATTTTATGCCTGTTAATTTGGCCTCTCTTAATAATGTCCTCTTCAGAGTTTCACACAGTCTGCCTCTTTTTCTTCGGCCTGTTCAGCTGGCATATACACCATGTTTATCTTCGACATTTCTGAAGAAAAATAATGTTACCTCATTATAAATTCATTTTTAAAAAATGAAAATAAATTGAAACAATTTTCAGGGAATTAGCGTGTAGTTTTTTTGTTTTTTTTTTGGTTTGTGGCCCAAAGTACTGTGCCATGCTCATTTGTAAACTAATTTATGCTGACCATGAATGCAATGTTACAGCAATGTATACGTTAGTTTTGAGCCACGGATTTAGAACATTTAAAACGTAATATCAATAGTTTTCTTACACAATGTTTAAAGTTTTCTTAACACAGCTGTGCCTACTCTTTCATGGATATATAATCCAGAACAGTCTCCGCTTTGAAGTAACCAAGCAAGATGACATGTACAACATGTGAATGAAAACTATCTATAAAGTGTCATGGCTACCGGCATAGCAGTCATAACTCTTCACAACTATTTATTCTGTGTTGCCTCTATGAGTTGTTCTGCTGTCCTCTTTCCATGTCATCTTGCCAAACCATCCAGGATTTTCTTTTCTGGTCTACTTTAGCCCCTTTTCCCCTCTAACTTTCCTGTTGTCATGACTTGCCTTTTCTAGTGACATGTCCCATAAAATTTAGACTGTCTTTTCCCCAACTGTTTCCCGAACAGTGGAGTGAGAATTGCACAGAATATATACATAAAGTGACTTCGCATATCAAATTCATTATTGTAACATTTCATTCATTCATTCATTTGCATGTCCCTTGCGGAACTTTGTCTCCCTAACAGCACTCCTGTAGGCCTATCGGTTGTGAACAAGATGGCCTGCCACTGATGCATCCATTTGCAGATCATCAACGATGTCTTGCAGCCATCTTCGCCTTGGTCTTCCTCTTTTTCTTTTTCCCATTATGTACCCTTCCAAGATGGTCTTCTCTAGATTACCATGACGTTTAATGTGTCATAAATATTTAAGTTTTCTCTCTTTAATCCTCTTTACTAGCCAGCCTTCTTTAATATTAAGTTCTTGTAGTATAGATATATTTGTTCTTTTTTGTGCCCACGATATTTGAAGAACTCTTCTGTAGCATTTACATTCAAAGGCATTTATGTGTTTCTCAGCTGTTTTGTTAAGTGTCCAGGTCTCACAGGCATATGTTGTGATGGGAAAGATGCATGCCCTTAAAAATCTTATTTTCTTATTTTTGTGGTTCTGTCTGCTCCTCTCCACAGATTCTTTAGTTGTTTTACTTTCTGAAGAGCAATAGATGTCCTCCTTTTAATTTCCCTCATTTTATCTCCATTATTAGTTAGTAATAATGATCCAAGATATTCAAAACTCTTCACTTCTTCCAATTTTCTCTCATTAATACATATTTCAGCTGCCTTGTTTGTTTTGTCAGTTGTCATCTTTGCATTAAGATATAGGTTTTGCTCTCTGCTGTTCTTACAGACTGACATAATTAGTTTTTCCATTCCTTTTTGTGTTGTAGACGACAGTAATACTGTGTCATCAGCAATATCTAATCTCTGGTATTTCATAATTTCCAATTGTTATGGCATCGTAATATTCTTTGTCTACATCTTCTCTAACATTCCTCATTATATTTTCAATATTCAAGTTAAATAATTAAGGCGGCAATATGCACCCCTGACGGACCCCTTGTTTTATGTCAAACCAAGTTGTTGTTTCACCATTTATTCTTACTGCTGCTTGTTGGTCTAAATACAGCAGTGATGTTAATTGTATCAAATGTAACATTTACAGCATTTAAATCTGAAATGTCAGCTTCCTGCCTACAAGAGGCCTTTGGCTACTGAGAAAGAAAATGTAGATAAAACATATTATATGCTGGTATATATGACGTAACAACATATTATATGCTGGTATATATGATGTAACATCAAAGTGAAAAGGCACAGAATTAAAGCAAGTGGATAAGCTCAAGTATTTAGGAACAATAATAACACAAGACAGAAGGAGCAGAATAGCTCACACCAAGTCAGCATCTATGAAAATGAAAAATATGCCATGTAATAAAGCTCTTTTATGTCTATAAGGAATACCATCTAAAACTGTCAACATCATTAAGGACTTATACAATGGATATGGTTGTGCAGTCAAGACAGAAGAAGGGATGAGTGAATGGTTCCAGATTGAAACAGGTGTGAAACAAGGATGTATACTGTCTCCTTTACTTTTTGGGATTACAATAGACTTCATAATGAAAAAATGCTGCACAGGTAACACAGGTATTGACTGGGTACATGGGACCCAACTAGAAGATCTTGATTTTGCTGATGACATAACTCTTATCAGTAATAATGTGAATTCCATGCAAGAAAAAACAGATAGCCTGTCTTCACTGGCTAGCAAAATAGGACTTGAAATTAACAAGGACAAAACAAAAATAATGAAAATTCCCATCAATCAAAATGGAAAAATACACATAGAAGAGACAGATATTGAAGAAGTCAATCAATTTGCATACCTTGGCAGCTACATAGACCAGGATGGTGACACTAGAAAGGAAGTTAGGATCAGAATTGCAAAAGCAGCATCAATCTTCAAGAATCTTGAGAACATACGGAATTCAAAAGTTATAAGCACAAAAACCAAGTTAAGACTATTCAATTCAAATGTAATATCCACCCTCATTTATGCATGCGAAAGCTGGAAAACAACTAAAGAAATAGAAAAGAGATTAGACTCTTTTGAAAACAAATGCCTAAGGAAAATACTCGGCATCAAGTGGAATGAATTCAAGAACAATGCAGAGATAAGACAGATGACTGAACAACAACCAGTCTCATGGGTGATCAGGAAAAGGAGATGGACATATGTTGGTCACTTGATGAGAAGAAATGATCAGAGAATCCCAAAACAAGCTATCAAGTGGAACACAACAGGCTGAAGAAAAAGGGGCAGACCGCGTGAAACTCTGAAGAGGACATTATTAAGAGAGGCCAAGTTAACAGGCATAAAATCCTTTGATGAGGTTGGAAGACTCGCCGAAGACAGGAAAAATTGGTGAACTACTTTACGAGCCCTATGTGACGTTTAACGGCACGGGAAGGATATAAGATAAGAATGAATACCAAAAAGAGTTATTCAGTGTTACATCGATGAACCCGTATTGTGATATGGATGTGAAGCACGAACTGTAACCAAAAGCACTCAAAATCTGCTAGAAGCAGTGGAGATGTGGTTCCTAAAAAGAATGATGAGAATATCATGGACAGGCAAGAAAACAAATGGAGAGGTTCAAAGCGAGGCTGGGCAAAAAGAGAGAAATTATGGCAGAATTCATAACACAACAATCCAGAATTGTAAGACATGTTTTGAGAAGAGGTAAACTGGAACACCAAGTGACAATGGGAAAAATGGAGGGGAAAAGGGACAGAGGAAGACAAAGAAAAAAAAAGAAATTTGATGCACAAAAAGAGTGGCATAGAGCACTGTCCAACACACATCTTATAGAAAGTGTAAAGGATATATGGTTGTGGAAATCAATGATGACCAATGCCCAACTGGCATGGACCAGAGAGACAGGAGAGATATACATGACATATACAAAACCTACCTTGCTCTTTGTGACTGCTGCCCCAACTGTGAGAATGTCTGATACTGTCTCCTCCACTGGAGAATGCAGACTATCCTGCATGCAAAAAAAAAAAAAAAAATATGCAAGAGTCATGGGGGGGGGGGGGGGGTGGTTATGTTAGTCTGACATTTGCATGTCCCTTGCAGAACTTTGGCTTGCTAACAGTTCTCTCCTGCAGGCCTCTCGGTTGTAAGCAAGATGCCCTGCTGCTGTTGCATCCATTTTGCAGATTATCAAAGATGTCTTGCAGCCATCTTCGCCTTGGTCTTCTTCTCTTCCTTTTTTCTATTGTGTATCCTTCCAAGACGGTCTTCTCTAAATTATCATGATGTTTGGTTCTAAGGACCGTTATAGCTGGAGGTGGGGGTGGGGAATATGTTCTACACTCCAATTAAATGTCTCCAAGGCATGTGTCTCAAATAGCCTCTGACAGTCCACGACAAAAGCTCTGCCATGGTCACAACTAGGAAGGGTAGCGGCCACGACCACAAACTGCTGAAGCTGGAGACACTGGACCAGTGCAGTCTAGATAGACAACCACTCTCACCCGAAGGGGATGTATGCATATCCTAATTACACTGAGGTTTTCCGGTGAGAAAGTCCAACACTGGACTGGAGGGCAACCATCTCTCACCCGGCGGGGATACACGGGTAAAAACACGTTGAGATTTTCCGGTGAGAAAGTCCAATTCTAGGCTGGATGGAACCGCCTCTCACCCGGCAGGGATATACTGATATCCAAAACATGTTGAGGTTTTCCGGTGAGAAAGTCCAACTCTAGATTAAACTGGTGCAACGAAAAGTATTGTGTCACACAATACTGCTTCTGCGACCCACCGACAGTACAGGCTCAAGCCCTGTGATACTTTGAACCTCTTGTGGTCCTCTCTGGGATCTCATATGGTCCTTTCGGGGACCAAAGGGGGCTCACAGGACCTACTGAGGACCACAGGAGTAAATTCAGTAGGATCACAGGGCGGTCTTGGTGGTAGAAGCGAACCAAGAAGAAGAAGATCATGATGTTTAATATGTCCAAAATATTTAAGTTCTCTCTGTTTAATTCTCTTTACTAGTCAACCTTCTTCAATGTTAAGTTCTTGTAGTATGAATATATCTGTTTTTGTGTGCGTGTGTCCATGATATATGAGGAACTCTTCCATAGCATTTACATTCAAAGGCATTTATGTGTTTCTCAGCTGTTTTGTTAAGTGTCCAGGTCTCACAGGCATATGTTGCAATGGGAAAGATGTATGCCCTTAAAAATCTTACTTTTGTAGTTCTGTCTGCTCCTTTGCAGCTTCTTTAGTTGTTTTACTTTTTGAAGACCGATAGATGTCCTCTTTATTTCTCTCACTGTATATCCATTATTAGTTAGTAATGATCCAAAACATTCAAAACTCTCCACCTCTTCCAATTTTTCCTCATTGATACATATTTCAGCTGCTTTATTTGTTTTGTCAGTTGTCATCAATTTAGTTTTCTTTGCATTAAGATAGAGGTTTTGCTCTTCACCATTCTTACGGACTCACGTAATTAGTTTTTCCATTCCTTTTTGTGTTGTGGACAGTAATACTGTGTCATCAGCAATATCTAATCTCTGGTATTTCATAAACCTCTAATTTTATGGCATCGTAATGTTCTTTGTCTACATCTTCTCTAACATTCCTCATTATATTTTCAGTATACAAGTTAAATAAATAAGGTGACAATATGCACCCCTGATGGACCCCTTGTTTTATGTCAAACTAAGTTGTTGTTTCACCATTTATTCTTATTTTTGCTTGTTGGTCTAGATGCAGCAGTGATGTTAATTGTATCAAATGTGTTGGAAATAGGGGGATAATGTACTCATTCAA
This sequence comes from Achatina immaculata, assembly GCA_009760885.1. NCBI lineage: Eukaryota > Metazoa > Mollusca > Gastropoda > Stylommatophora > Achatinidae > Lissachatina > Lissachatina immaculata. Next base: position 12,444,072 of record CM019718.1, read on the forward strand.
TAAGCACAAAACCTGACGTGTCAGGATATAGAAAGTTTTTCAACAATTAGGATTCCTACAAGAAATCTGGCCCAAACGTAGTTTATGAAAAAATGTTTTTATTTGTTTTATGAATATGTATTTGACTTGTTCTAAGCTCAAGATTTATGACTTTTCTTTTTTCTTTATAACACTATAAAGAATATCATGGGCCACTAAAATTCCCTCCTTGAGAAATATTTACTCTAAATCTTAGCCTGCCAAATAAACAATATCAGGAAGATGGGATGGTGAATGAGAGAAAAATAAATGCTGTCTTGTACTCTATAAATTGCTTCAGACAACTGGTTTTTCGCCTTTTATTGGTGGTGAGAGTAATATTATATATGAAAATGAAGATCAATCCATGTAGACTGTCAATGCGCAAAGGTCTATAAAGATCATCTCTACAGAATTCAGTAACAAAATTCCTAAAGTCTCTAAAGATTTCTGTGAAATTTAATATCGGACATCTTTTACATACTTAATAAAATCTTACCATGAACATCACATTTTGGTTCGTTTATTACACAAGGTAAGACTGCTACAGCCCGACTTACTTGTCTGACTCCTATCAAAGATTTTAGTTTCTGCTTAAACGCCATTCATAAAGTACTCTCAGGCATCAGTGAGGAACCAACACTTCGTGAGCATTCTACATTTCACTTATATATTAGCTATTCACATGAACATTTAACTTTAGCGTAAATCATGAACTAGCAACACAACCAAAAGTGAAAACCGGAAGTCCATGTTTTGAAGGAAGCGACCCGAACTCAAAATACATCGTTATCCTTCAGTTTCGCAATTATTTACAGCCCAATAGTGTATCTGAAATTGTTCTTTCTATGAACGAAAGCATCATCGTATGTTAGAGCTGCTTTGTCAACTTTAAGCATTAATTTCACGACTTTTTTTCTGTTTCCTCTCATGCATTTTGTCAAGACTTTCGAGGTTTACTTCGATAACGTTGTGCCTCAAACATCTTTCGCCTTTCTAATATCGCAGAAACAGTCTTGCTCTTTTTGCTGGAGAAGAATCTATAATATTCTCACCATCAACACTATTCCAATTTTTTTTTTATAACTTGTAAAATCTCATGGCATGGATCAGCTGGTTCTTTGGTCATCTCCTTGTAACTGCGAAGCTCAGTTCTTTGCAACAAACAAGATGACGAGGACTTGGAAACGCAGACATTGAGTCTGATACGGTTAACGGCCGTCACTTTACGAGGAATGTTTCAAGGACTCCATATATATAACTGACCTTGCCCTTTGTGGCTGCTGCCCCAACTGTGAGTATGTCTGATACTGTCTCCTCCACTGGAGATTGCAGACTATCCTGCGTGCAACAACAACAAAAATAAATGCAAGAGTCATTCTAGGGGAGTATTGTCAGTCAGTATTTTCATGTCATATATATATATATATATATATATAACACGTGTGTCTTGTGCTATCTCCCTGTAACCGCAAGCTGGTGTCATTTGCAGCCGATGCTGTAAAGGTGTTGAGGCACAGCATCGTTATCAGCAGCTATATTATTTTCAGTCCCGGCCGGAGTGCAGGTAAAAAGCAGGGAGTGTGCAATACTTCTTTAGCAGATTCCACCACCACGGGGACTGTTGTGATCCCTGCCTCGTTAGCCAGGCTATGCCTGTTACTGGGGATACTAACGGAGAGGTGGGACAGGGTTGGGTCTTGGTTAGCTATGGTTCGCTAACTCTGACACTAGCATATCAGCTATGGGACAGCCTCTTTGTCCCATATATAGCGTTGTGTTAGGTGTGTACTGCACTTAATCTAGCATTCAAGTGAGATTTGCATCCACTGCCCTTGGCTACAAGTAAGGCTGTGAGTCGTTCGTGCGTGGTGCTTTTGGGGGAATTACTTTGCAGCTGTTCCTCGAGTGGTTGTTGTTGACAGTTACAAGATCATTTTTGCACGGCTCACCCTGTGAACTGACAACTCTTGTTTCATCACATCTGATAGGGAAGGAATAAGCTGCAGTACCTCCCCCCCCCCCCCCCCCCAAACCACCACCGCTAAGAATTCTGCTCTTGAGATGTGAGCCTTCTGCCACGTATGCCATGTGTTAGAACTGGGCATACTCGGTTCTTAAGAAACCCAATCTTTCGGGTACCCGTTTAGTAAATACAGTACTCATGGGACCAGTTAGTTTCACGCGGTCTGCCTCTTTTTCTTTGGCATGTTGTGTTCCACTTGATAGCTTGTTTTGGAATTCCCTGACTGTTTCTTCTCATCATGTGACCGATATACGTCTATCTCCTTTTTCCTGATCACTCATGAGACAGGCTGTTATTCGTTCATCTGTCTTATTTCTGCATGGTTCTTGAATTCGCTCCACTTTATACCGAATATTTTTCTTAGATATTTATGGTCAAAAGAGTCTAATTTGTTGTGTAATTCTTTAGTTGTTTTCCAGCTTTCGTATGCATAAATGAGGGTGAATATTACACTTCTTCTTCTTCTTCTTCTTTTTCTTCTTCTTCTTCTACTACTACTACTACTACTACTAACTACTACTACTACTACTACTACTACTACTACTGCTGCTGCTGCTACTACTACTTCTTCCGCACATTGGCAATGATGCGTGGTACCCTGATTTTTGCAATGCATCTTTTGGCTGGGTACCTCCGACTCATTCATTTATTCATTCATTTGCATGTCCCTTGCGGAACTTTGCCTCCCTAACAGCACTCCTGTAGGCCTCTCTGTTGTGAGCAAGATGGCCTGCTGCTGATGCATCCATTTGCAGATCATCAACGATGTCTTGCAGCCATCTTCGCCTTGGTCTTCCTCTCTTTCTTTTTCCCATTATGTATCCTTCCAAGACGGTCTTCTCTAGATTATCATGACGTTTAATGTGTCCAAAGTATTTAGGTTTTCTTTGTTTAATTCTCTTTACTAGCCAGCCTTCTTCAATAATTTCTTGTAGTATTTCCAGACTAAATGTTTACGAAGAATTAAAAAATATTTTAGCCAAACACCATAAGAAATAACATCTTTTTGGCAGAAATGCAGATGAAGCCATTGACAGCAATTATTGAGGAAAGACGCTGGCGATGGTTGGGACATGTACTCTGAATGACTGATAACTCACTACCAAAAATAGCACTAAGATGGACACCACAGGGGAACAGAAGTAAGGGTAGACCAAAAGAGACATGGAGAAGAACAACAGAGAGGATGTTGAGCAATAGAGGGCTCAGCTGGACAAGAGCAGAAATAAAGGCAAAGGACAGGCATTTGTGGAAAACCTTTGCGGAAGCCCTATGTGCCCTGGGCAATTAAGGTTCAGAGAGAGAGAGAGAGAGAGAGAGAGAGTATGGATATATTTGATCTTTTGTGTCCATGATATCTGAAGAACTCTTCTGTAGCATTTACATTCAAAGGCATTTATGTGTTTCTCAGCTGTTTTGTTAAGTGTCCAGGTCTCACAGGCATATGTTGTGATGGGAAAGATGCATGCCCTTAAAAATCTTATTTTCTTATTTTTGTGGTTCTGTCTGCTCCTCTCCACAGATTCTTTAGTTGTTTTACTTTCTGAAGAGCAACAGATGCCCTCCTTTTAATTTCCCTCATTTTATCTCCATTATTAGTAGTGATCCAAGATATTCAAAACTCTCCATTTCTTCCAGTTTTTCCTCATTGATACATATTTCAGCTGCCTTGTTTGTTTTGTCAGTTGTCATCAGTTTAGTTTTATTCGCATTAAGATAGAGGTTTTGCTCTTCGCTGTTCTTACAGACTGACATAATTAGTTTTTTCCATTCCTTTATTGTGTTGTGGACAGTAATACTGTGTCATCAGCATATCTAATCTCTGGTATTTCATAACCTCCAATTGTTATAGAATCGTAATATTCTTTGTCTACGTCTTCTCTAACATTCCTCATTATATTTTCAGTATTCAAGTTAAATAAATAGGGTGACAATATGCACCACTGACGGACCCCTTGTTTTATGTCAAACGAAGTTGTTGTTTCACCATTTATTCTTACTGCTGCCTGTTGGTCTAGATACAGCAGTGATATTAACTGTATCAAATGTGTTGGAAATCCCATTTTTCTATTATTTCCCAAAGTTTCTGGTGTTTTACACAATCAAATGCTTTGAGTAGTCTATAAAAGATAAATATAGATTCACATTAAACTCTCTGCATGTCTCTATTATTAATCTTATATTGAATATATGATCTCTTGATCCTCTTCCTTGCCTGAAACCAGCTTGGACCATACTCATCTCCGACTTCAGCACCGATATTACATTTGAATTGAATAGTCTTAGCTTGGTTTTTTTTGTTTTTTTTGTGCTTATAACTTTTGAATACCATATGTTCTCAAGATTATTGAAAATCAATGCTGCTTTTGCAATTCTAACATCATTTCTGGTGTCACCATCCTGGTCTATGTAGCTGCTGAGATATGCAAATTGGTGTACTTCTTCAATATCTGTTCCTTCTATGTATATAGTTCCTTCTTGATTAATAGGAAGTTTCATTTTTCTTCGCTTGTTAATTTCAAGTCCTATTTTGCTAGCCAGTGAAGATCGGGTATGGGGTGTCTACTTTTTTTTCTTTCATCGAATTAACATTGTTACTGATAAGAGTTATGTCATCTGCAAAATCAAGATCTTGCAGTTGGGTCCCACGTACCCAATCAATGCCTGTTTTACCTGTGCGACATTTTTTCATTATAAAGTCTATGGAAATTCCAAAAAGCAAGGGAGATAAAATATCTTTGTTTCACGCCTGTTTCAATCTGGAACCATTCGTTCATTCCTTCTTCAGTGTTGACTGCGCAACATATCCGTTGTAGAGATCCTTAATACTGTTGACAATTTTAGATGGTAGTCCATATATTCTTAAAACTCTCCACAATGAATCTCTGTGTGTGCTATTAAATGCCCTTTTAAAGTTAATGTTTTTTTTTTTTTGCTTTTCATTATATTCTTCAAGTATTGTTCTTATAGTAAAAATCTGGTCGAGATAGCTTCTCCCTTTTCAAAATCCTGCTTCTCGGCCTTTTGGCTAAGATCAAAGTGGCTATGGTTAAAGTGTCCTCTTGGCAGGTACCCTGATCAAAGAACCCTTTGGTTAGGACAAAAGCGTCGTTATTTTTGAACTAAACGATATGTCCGAGGCCTGCCCTGCACATTGAATGCCGGGGATATGGTCCACATCTCGTTACGGATGGACCCGGTTTGCAGTACCACCGGGTCACGGTCTATTTTCGTCGTCTTTAAAAAAAATCCTGCTTGTTCTTCTCTCGTTGCAGTATCTATTGTATCTATTATATCTTTAATTCTGTTCAGAATAAATTTGCAAAATACTTTTGACACAACTGATAGTAAGGTTACTCCTCTCCAGTTATTGCAATCGTAAGGTTGCCGTTTTGTTGTTGTTGTTGTTGTTGTTGGTATTTTAACAACGGTTCCTTTTTTCCATTTAAAAGGGACCTTTTCTTCTTTCTAAACTTTATTAAACATTCTCTGTAGTAGCTTTGTACTGTCACTGTTAATAGCTTTTAACATTTCGGCTGTTATTTCATCTTCACCTTCAGCTTTATTATTAGCCATTAGGTTCACTGCTGTTTCAGTTTCATTCAATGTAATTTGATCTGGGTTGACATTTAGTTGTGGGGCTGGTAAGTCAGTTTCAGGGTCTATCAGTTCTTTTTGGTGTGGTCAGTTAAGTAATTCTTGGAAGTGTTCAGCCCATCTTTGCTTCTGGTTTTTAATTGATGTTAACAGGGTGCCAGTTTTACTAAAGATTGGCCTTTCTTTGGATGTAATAGTACCCGTTATCGGGTCTGAGTGGGCTTCCCTTGCTCTAAGGCAAAGCCTAAAGGGCTTCAGCGAGGCCCATAATGGATGAAAACAGAATGGCTCATCAAATAGGGTAATCTGGGGACAGGGTATTTTTGTACCGCCTTGCAAAATTCTACTCGGAGGCTTTGCAAATATACATACATACATACATACATACATACATACATACATACATACATACATACACACACATACATACATACACACATACATACATACATACACACATACATACATACATACATACACACATACATATACATACATACATACATATACATACATACATACATACATACATACATACATACATACATACATACATACATACATACATGCATGCATGCATGCATACATACATACATACATACATACATACATACACACTTACATACATACATACATATATCTGTCCTAGTTGCCTTTGCCTTCCTAGGGAATTCCTTCCCCCCCCCCCCCCCCCCCCCAGGTGCCTGATTTTTTTTTCGAAGGCTGGATTGACCTGGATGCCAGCTAGTCCGAAAAATCCTCCTCTCCCCTCCCCGAATGCGAAATCTAGCCCAGACGAGTGCACTAACTACTTATACCACCGCAACACCTTATCTTATTTGCATAAAGAATATTAATTTAGTTCACATACTAATTTATGCGTGTGCTACACAAAGTTTATTTTTTATAACAAAATTATTGCGATTCCAAATATATATATATATAACTTAAGTGCCCAGTGCACACGGGACTTCCGCAATAGTTTTCCACAAATGCATGTCCTTTGATTTTTTTTTCCGCTCTCTTGTCCAGATTACCCCTCTATTGCTCAATATCCTCTCTGTTGTTGTTCTTCTGCGTGTCTCTTTTGGTCTACCCTTATTTCTGTTCCCCTGTAGTGTCCATCTTAGTGCTATTTTTGGTAGTGAGTTGTCAGTCATTAGGAGCACATGTCCCAGTCATCGCCAGCGTCTTTCCTCAATATTTGCTGTCAGTGGCTTCATCTGCATTTCTGCCAATAAGATGTTATTTCTTATGGTGTTTGGCCTAAATATTTTTCTAGTTCTTCGTAAACATTTAGTCTGGAAAGAATTCAGCTTGTTTTCTATGGTTTTGATGATTTTCCAGCATTCACTTCCATAGAGTAGTACGCTTAGAACATTACTCTTAAATATCCTGATATCCTTCATGCTTTTTTTTTTTTTTTAGATTTTCATATAGTCTGCAATATTGCAAAAGCGACAGCATATATTTTGAAGCAACTATTTCTCGTCCCATTCCCCAAAGTTACACTTTGCCCATCCATACAGATAGGGGTCTCCTGTGGCGCCTGAACATGCCAGCTTGTATCACAAGACTTGGTTACATCAATATAAAAAAAGAAGATCGAATCCACCTAAAAAAACAGCAAGGAAAGTTGGTAAGTTACAGTATCCGAGCAGTATCTTCAGCTTTGTGAAGCGGTTATAAACCAGCAAGTCGAAGAATTCTGGGAGTGATGACCCAGAGCCCCCCCCCTCCCCCCGCCCCCCTTAGAGCATCAGAAATTTAAAGGATCGAAACGCTTACCTGAGAGATGCTGCTCTGATGCTATTTGTTGTTGTTGTTGCTGTTGTTGTTTAGCTCTCTACAACAGAGAGTTTCCTGCCTATATTGCAGCCCATCATGTCCCGTCCCCTTCTCTCTCGTTCTCCCACCCCCCACCCCATATTAATTGCTGAGTAGCCCTAAATTTCCCGGCACAGAATTTTACATTATTAGCAGTTCTTCTTTGATGCATTGACAGTGGTATGTATACATTGTGTTCTCTGTTCCTCGCCCTGCAGACGTCGTCTTCAGAGTCATTATCTTCATTAAACATGTCAGGTCCCGGTTTTTTTTTTTTTAACATAATCTGTGCTTGTGAAAATAGTACAGTGCGGCCCTGTTAGTCGCACGACGCCAATCAGGTCACCGTACAGATGTTTGTTGTTGTGGTAACCAGGTTTTTAATCGCAGGAAGCCACTTGAGCATGAAATTCACCAAGCAAACATTTTCTTTACAACTTGTGATCTTTAGTGGAATAGGAAAATAGAATATTTTTTAAAAACATCAATCAGGTTTTTTTTTAAAAATTCCTTCATCCACTGACAGCAGTACCTTTCACAGAGTTTATGCACGTGTCTGTAGCTCTTTCATCATCACACCGCAACCTTCGTGCTAATACCCTGATTCACCAACTTTCTTCCCGCCCGCCCAGTAAAACAAACTAGAAAACAAAACTCCACACTTGTGGCTCAGAATTTTTTTCTTAGAATTTTGTTTTGACAGAAGTTCTCTTTTCCAAGATTGCGCTCACCTCCCCCCCCCCCCCCCCCCAATACTCATTACTGATTTTAAAAGAGGAGATATACTGCGTTTTCTCTTTCACATTTGATTTCTACAAATAAATGATTTTCTGTTTAAATGATGATTCGCAATCACTTTCAGCTATCGTGTGCTTTCTGTTCAGCTGTAGACATGAGGTGAACACGCCGAGAGTTTGAGAGAGAAAGAAAAAACAAAATAAAACAAAAAAAACGATAGCAGGAATGGCCGTATGTAGGAAACAGGAACACCGCTCACATTAGCTGTGAGTAAAACCAACACTTCGGTGCAGCTTACAACCCCTTTGCCATATTCTTCAATGTTCTTTTATGGTTGAGCTAGTAACTTCTATGGTAACCTCTGGCTAGCTGTGGCTTGTTCCAGGCTAGTAACTTCTATGGTGACCTCTAGCTAACTGTGGCTTGTTCCAGGCTAGTAACTTCTATGGTGACCTCTAGCTAGCTGTGGCTTGTTCCAGGCTAGTAACTTCTATGGTAACCTCTAGCTAACTGTGGCTTGTTCCAGGCTAGTAACTTCTATGGTGACCTCTAGTTAGCTGTGGCTTGTTCCAGGCTAGTAACTTCTGTGGTAACCTCTAGCTAGCTGTGGCTTGTTCCAGGCTAGTAACTTCTATGGTAACCTCTGGCTAACTGTGGCTTGTTCCAGGCTAGTAACTTCTATGGTGACCTCTAGCTAGCTGTGGCTTGTTCCAGGCTAGTAACTTCTATGGTAACCTCTAGCTAGCTGTGGCTTGTTCCAGGCTAGTAATTTCTATGGTAACCTCTGGCTAACTGTGGCTTGTTCCAGGCTAGTAACTTCTATGGTGACCTCTAGCTAGCTGTGGTTTGTTCCAGGCTAGTAACTTCTATGGAAACCTCTAGCTAGCTGTGGCTTGTTCCAGGCTAGTAACTTCTATGGTGACCTCTGGCTAGCTGTGGCTTGTTCCAGGCTAGTAACTTCTATGGTGACCTCTAGCTAGCTGTGGCTTGTTCCAGGCTAGTAACTTCTATGGTGACCTCTGGCTAGCTGTGGCTTGTTCCAGGCTAGTAACTTCTATGGTGACCTCTGGCTAGCTGTGGCTAGCTTTCTTTTAAACATTGTTGGTGAAGGACATTTGCAGCTGCGAACTCTGTACAAGCTCTAAGCATATGATACCACTAAACAATGTCACTATGATGACAAAAGCCGCCTATCGATTGAGAACCGCTACATTCAGGAATACGGGACGCTGGAACCACATGGCTTGAACAGCAACACTTAAAAATGCCTTCCTCCACAATCATATTTCTTCTGTACTAAGTTCTACTCCTTCCTCACCTGCAACACATATTCAGACCTCCTTACTGCATTAGATTACTTACCCTCTACACCAACCACATTCACTTATTCCACCTAGTTTCACTCTCTTTCCTTTCCGCAGTCCCAAAGCCCTCTTTACTACCTATTTATCACAGATCGCAAATCTCTATTTAAACATTCGCAACACTCTGTCACACGCACTCCTGGACGTAGCTTCTCACAAGTCACAGGTAAAATCTCCACCATTCCTATTTGATGCATACCGTTCATGTGAACTTATATTAAATATATCTTCTTTCCCTATTTTTTTGTTCTGCGTGTTTTGTGTGATTACAGTGCAAACCGAAACGTCACAACCGTGTGTTTGTTAATTAATAAAGTTGTTCATACTTTTTCTTTCTGAAATAGTTTTAACATTTTATTATTACAGCTTTACTGTAGTAGCTTCGTGAATAGTTATATAGTCAGTTTTATACATTTTATTTTATTCATTTTGCGTCGCCTCCCCACGGAAGGTTGGCTGCAATGAATCTCCACTCTGTTGTTTCTTGTCTTCGTAGAACACCCGGCCAAGCGTGTCCCTGCCCATCTCTTGATGCTTGTCCACCCATCTGTGTCGCTGTCGTCCTCTTGTTCGTTTCCCTTCGATCTTGCCCTCAAGAAGGCTTTTCAATACAGTATTGTTGACATGGCCAAAATATCTTAGATGTCCTGTTTTTTAAAATGATTTTCATTATTTCTATTTTCACTTCTAGTTGGTTTAACACTTCGATGTTTGTTTTCTTTTTTGTCCATGGGATACGCCCTATTCTTCTGTGTATCCACATTTCAAAGGCCTCGATTTTCTTTTCTATTATCTTATTCAATGTCCAGGCTTCTATATCATAAAGGAATATTGAATATATGTAGCATTTTATGTAATCTCAGTTGCTGTGATATTTATTTTTATGTAGTTTTATATATTTATATACTAATTATTATATGATACTACTAAATAAAGAACAATGATAAAAAGACATTACATGAGATTTAGAAAGTGTTGCGATGGTTTCCTCGCTTCCAGACAGTTGTTAAGAAGGAAACATCTCTGCAAGCTCTACTAACCATGCCCTTCCAACTTTCCGTGTATCCGCTGTAGCTCTATTCATGTTCTCTTCACTTTATGACAGGCGTGTGTGCAGTGTAATCAAGAGTTGCCGACCCTTGGGAGTCACGGCGCGTCTTACAACAATTTCCAGCCTATTTGCATCTGCGAAATGAAGTGAGGGATGACATATCGTGAAGTGAAATCATGGGATGGTTTTGAAGCAGGTAGATGCAGCTATTGTGGGTTTTTGCCAAGCATCATCTTGCTGAGCAGTGCCTCTCATGTCTGACTCTACCAATGTTGAATTTATAACACTAGACGTGATCAGGGTTGATATTTTAACATGGCTCCGAACGAGACAATCTTTAAAGTTTAATATTGACAGACTCTTTATTAACAAACCGGTTTAAGGTGTGGCACTTAAATCACGTGAAATATTTTGGTAAACTCTTTCACTCCTGAATCACTTTCCACGCTGTGTCAGATTTAAAAAAAATTTTCTAGGAAGAAGCTACTCTATATTTTTTTTAAATGAAGCGTAAAAAATGTGCTACTTTTCGTTTTATTTAGACTTGCCTAAATACCGCTTTGAGTATTGATTGGCGTAGGCGATCAAGATCTACTAACCTTACCTCTGTTGTCTTGGTGCAAAAAGAGTTAAAAGAGCGCAGAAGTGTGACAACCAGACAATATATTCTACAATGACATGCGGCAGACACACATAGCACGGTAATCTAACAGACTTGACAAAAAATGTCAGTGAAGTATATACAACTTGTTTTGAATCGAAATAGTGGGTTGATCCGCCCCAGCCCGTCTCCAGGGAGGAGTAAACCTGATGAGTATTACCTCCTCTGAGATGAAGCCTTCCCCCCCCCCCCCGACCCACATTCATCTGACAGGGCTGGCGACTTTACTCGGCATTATATCATCTCACTTGACGATCTCTGTGGTTACACAAAATGTATGATGAATCAGGAGTTAAAGTACTTGTATCTGACAGGGGTGACAATAAAGTGATCGCATGTGTACTAAAATTAAAGGATTATGTGCTCTTATAATTTATTATAAGAGATATTCCGTTACTAACTTTAAAGGAAAACAGAAATCAAAGTTAGAACACAAAAAGCAAATGTCATTACATACCAACTGTCGCCGCTACTTTCTCACCCTAACACACCACTCGAAACCAAAGTTCAAAGTTCAAAATTCTGACTCCGGCTTCACTGTATTCTGGACAACCCAATATATGTCGCAGCATCCATCCAAAAGTATGTTTGCCAACAGTTCCTGTCAAATGTTGGTCGTTTACGATGCGTTCTCTGCCACGCAGTTCGGATTTCCTGGCAGCACTTTTGTTTTGTCATAGCTCCAGCAGTCTCCTCACAGCTACACTGTTCGTCCATTCCCACAGTCTGTCCAGTACAGCCCCAGCAATGTCCCCCTGGTGGCCTAACATTGAAGTTAGAAAACACGGTTTTGTAGGATTAGGCCTCTTACTTTACAGTACGAAAGCCTCGTTGTTTCCTATTTATAAATCCTACCAAAATGTGTTTTCTTACTTTACCGTACGAAAGCTTAGCTGTTTCCTATTTATACTAAAAAAAATTATGCCTAACATTGAACACTCGAAACCAAAAGAGAACTAATTAATGGCATATTTATACTAATGTTGTGCTACCAACGTCAAACATGAGCATAACCAAGACACCGAAAAATAAAATACCGATATGCTGAATCAGATGCCTAAGAAAAGCAACAAACGTCACTTGGAGGGTTAAAGTAAGAAATGACGACGTAAGACAGTAGGAGCTACACCATATCTACAATACATTGAGAAACAAAGAATTCAGTGGTTTGACCACTTAATGAGAATGACAAGTCAACCACGAGGGCCTTCAACCAAAGGACATAGATCAGGACGTAGATCCCGGAGAAAATGGATAGATGAAGTTATAGAGACACGAATTACGACGTGAACATCGCTGAGGCCACCCAAAATGGCAACTGCATCTTTCCTGGACACCTCGCGGTATAAGAGAAAGGAAAAAAAAAGTTAAGTAAAGTAAATAATTCATTACATGGGATGAAACACATTTAAATGGCAATTGAGCAACATTTATTCAATACACAGATTATTACATGGTATAAAAACACACAACATCGGATTCTTGACGACAATTCTTGTATATAACATATTTATGTTTTATTTTCCGTTCCTTCTTGCCCTGTAGAAATACGTTTTTTTTCCCCTTTCAGTCGTCCTCTTATTTTTATTCTCCTCTTGAGTTTCTCGGTGATTACCAGATTCTCTTATTCCTGTCCGTCATCTTATTGTTCTTTATACTGAATCACTGATAATCAAATAAATAGGAAAAGAACGCTTCTAGGAGTTCTCGCACTTTCTTACTGTTTCGATTTCTATGCTTAAAAAATAAATAAAAACAACCGATAAATAGTAGATTTCAAATGATCACGCTACATGTGCGACGAAAAAGCACTTCCTGCATACACAGGCCTGAATTAACAGATTCCACGTACCGAGCAGGTGGCACAGTGGAAACCGGTACAAAAACTGAACGATCGTAGAGGGCGCTCTTAGCTTACCAGGAAAAGAGAGCGATTTAGTTCGCAAAATTACAGTCATCATTCAGTCATACCGAAATCAAACGAGAGCTCTTGCTTCAGTAATAATGTTTTTTTTAAAAGTCTTTTACAAGCTGTAACTAAAAGCGATATGATTCATCTCTGAACAGTCCAGTACGAGACTGTAACGCGTAAACAGTATTGCTACAGAATCGTTTCGGTCTGTCGTAGATTACCGTTCTAGGCAGTGTGTCAGACGTTTCATCTGTTTATGTTGCTCTTCTTCCTAATGCACTTTGAATGATTTAATGATTTTGGGGAGTGCTTATCAGTAATAAACTACGGATAAGTACGCCCCGTGGGACTGCTTATTCTTAGTATAGCCATTGCGTTAAAAAAAAAAAACGATGTACTCAAGTTTTTCTTTCAATGTGATGTGAACAAGCGCAATTTCTGTTGTTCACTGTCTGAGTCTTATCTCAAAGCTGAGCATCGTTCGCCAAATTTCGCTAAAAATTTCTATTTTGTCGACTATGTTACTATGTAAACTTCAAGGCGAAGATGGCTGTAAGACATCGTTGATGATCTGCCAAATGGATGCATCAGCAGCATGCGATCTTGCTCACAACCGAGAGGCCTGCAGGAATGCTGTTAGGGAGGCAAAGTTACGCAAGGGACATGCAAATGAATGAATGAATGTTACGAAAGATTTAGAGTCACTGATTTTTTTTTAAAGAAAGCTTTGTAATTAAAATACAATATTCATTTCTTTTCCCACCAGTTTGAAAAAGCATCTGCTAATTTTATTTTTAAAAATTTGTCGTAAAACTGAGGGAAATTTATAGGGCAATAATTCATACACTTATACACTTCTGGCATATCAGCATATCGATAGATGCGTTTCACTTGCCCTAGTACCTACTTTTCATTACTGAAATACCTTTATATATATATATATAATATATATATATATATATAATATATATATATATAATATATATATATATATATATATATATTCTCTTTAAGGATTGTATGAACGTTTTGTCATTGAGCAGGTCGCAGATTTGAGGGGCAACATAAATTCCTTCTTTGATCTTAGCATCAGTCATTTGTCGAAGTTTTCTCTTCAGATACCTGAGTATCTCTCCTTTTTGATTCACCACTTTGATAAAGTTCTACATTAGCTCCAGTCTAATATGCAAGAGAGGCTGAACGATTTTTACCTGGTCAGCTAGAAGAGAGTGCTGGACATTCTTGTATCCAGGTTCTAGTATTTTCTATTTAGGTCAGATTTCTTCTTCTTCTGTAGTGTTTCCAATTTACAGAGAAAACAAGAAATCTTGTTCTATCCTAACTGTATTCGAGTAAAATTGTATTAACCTTCAGGTATCCATAAATCTACCACTGATGAAGCACCATGCAAAAATAGCAATCACTTATGCGATCTGCTTGCTCTCGCCATATCGTGGGAACTGCGAAAGACTGTGATCGTATTTTATTACTCAACCAACCACAGAGATTCACGGTACATGGATTACAGGAAATATGTAGTGTCCAGGGCTTGTCTTGTATAAACTAAGAAAAAAGTAGAAGCAGCTTTATTACTTAACGAGTACACAGTTGTTGAACCTTAATCATAATCATACCAACAAAAAAAAAAAACACGTAGGAAGAAGAAATAGAGAGAGGAGATACAATATAAATACATATGAATGCTATGTTTAAAAAATCAAATAAAATGAATATAGCACTTAGCTATAACTTGTAAGAAGCTATGGTTTGTCCAACTCTGTGTGTCAGAAATGCAGAAGAACTCACACTATATTTAACAAGTGAGAAGAGAATGGAACTTAGTGCAGATGGCTTGTCTTGGTCTCCTGTCTTAGAACCGAAATAATAATGATACGCTTCATGTATCCGAGATGAAAAAGTTACTTCACCATAGACATTAAAAAATATTGAAAAGAAAATTCTTAAAAATAAAACCAGAAACGTAGCAATGTTTAAAATTAACAGCATCTTCACCACAAAACCAGGCCAGTGCTGACTCAACAAACGAAATACATGTAAGCAATATGGCTTCTGTTTGAATTCTATACTTAGGCTCAGTAATGCCTACCCAAATTCTATGGACTGAAAATTTCCTTCACAAAAAAAAAAACAAAAAACTGAATATGATAATAACAATGAGAGCTAAGAGTTTCAATAGCCATACTCTTTTTTTTTTTTTTAGTTTTTCTTATGTAAAAATGAATAAGAACTGATCATTAAAAAACGGAGACACTTTTCATTTTGACTAGCATTAGCACAAAGGATAGGTTAGAAAGCGGTAATTTATTTTCCCATGAAGAACTTTCAATGGGTGTGAAAGGAATGAACGGGACCAGTAATAAGACGCATGCAGTTTCAGTACAGAAAGCTCCAGACAAACTGGCAAAACAGGTGTCTCGTGACAGACAGCGCCATCTTAACCCAGCGTGCTTTGTTTCACGTTTATGGCATGGCGTGGTGCTAAAAGAAGATCGTGTCAAAGTGGTGGTGCAGTTGTAACAACGAGCGACCCGCAGCTGGCCAAGACTCTACCCCCACATTTTACTGGTGCTTCTGGTAACAAGCTGAAGTACTCCTGTAGCCTGGATAAGAGGTATGGGACTGTTGTAGCGGAGTCTGGTAAGGGCAATTTCAGATCTTCAATAAAGCCATCACAATCTATCCCCTACGTGATACAGTCAGTTGCTGATTAAGCACAACCGGGCCCCCTAAGCTAGACGTAATAAAGCTTGGACCCCCTCCTCAGTCTATACAGTTAATCTCTGATGTAAACTTCATAAAATGATACTTTATCCTTGCAAGTGGGGGGGGGGGGGCGTTCTTTGACTCTCATGGCCTTTCAGGCCCCTAATGGCTAATCTGTCAATGTATAAGATGTATTTCAACATCGGCAGGGCTTCGGCTACAAAGAACAATTCACAGTAACAGGAAGATGACGACGACGACAACAACAACAACTCATGAGAAATGTAACCTTCACTTATACACAAAGATCTGCAGGTTTAATGAGTGCCATACCGAGTTCAAGAGGTCGTTAATCTTCCTCCTGAGTGTTCCTTTTTTAATTTTGCATCTTGATCTATTCACCATCATCAGGTGCTGTGCCGACTGGCGTTGGCTATAATGCTTGTCTAGAGTACCAGATCTTTCACGCAGACCATTAGCTCGGTTGTTGATCTCCATTCACACCATCTCTCCAGACTGTCCAGTATCATTTCTCTCGGTCTTCCCCTGGCTCTTCTTCCCTCTATTTTTCCTGTTGTTACAATATTTTCAATGCCTTCTCTTCTCATTGCATGTCCTTGATTCTATTAAAGGTAAAGGTAATCCTGTCATGCCTTAGAGGCACATAGGGATATTGTGTTAGTGCACCAATAATGGTTGATTCTACGAGAGGTGATTGATAAGTTCTCGGCATAAGGTACAACAGATTATTTGTGGACAACTTTTTGGGGTTATTTCTCAACATAGTCCCCTTGCAAGTTTATGCACTTAGTCCAGAGATCCTGGAGCATACGGATCCCTTCTTTGTAAAAGTCAGCATCTTGTGCCAGAAGAAAGTGGTCTACAGCATGAATGACATAATCATCTGAAGCAAATTTTGCGACCACTGAGCTCCTTTTTGAGTTTGGTAAACAGGTAATAGTCCGAAGGGGCCAAATCTGGGGAATAAGGATGATGTCCAAGAAGCTGGAAGCGGCATTCATGAATGGCAGCCATTGCCACCGCCGATTTGTGAACTGGAGCATTGTCTTGCTGAAAGATGACTCCTCTCGTCATTTTCCCTCAACGCTTTTCCTTCATTTTGACCCGCAGTTGCTTCACAAGATTAGCATAATAGGCCTCGGTGACCGTTCTGCCCTTTTGAAGATAGTCTGCTAATAGCACACCTTCTGAATTAAAATGGAAGCCATCACTTTGTCTGCAGACAGAACCACCCTTGCTTTCTTTGGAGGAGGGGATCCGTGATGTTTCCACTGCTTTGACTGTTCTTTGGTTTCTGGTTGAAAATGATGAACCCAAGTCTCATCTATAGTCACAAATAACTGAATAAACTTTTCAGGATGTGCAGAAAAATGGCCAAG
This sequence comes from Achatina immaculata, assembly GCA_009760885.1. NCBI lineage: Eukaryota > Metazoa > Mollusca > Gastropoda > Stylommatophora > Achatinidae > Lissachatina > Lissachatina immaculata. The sequence continues at coordinate 12,461,390 of CM019718.1, forward strand.
TTTGTCTCTTGACACGCTGAGACGCTGTCGTTTGTGATCAGCTCTAAGAAGTTTCGGGGCCCATCGAACAGAGACTTTGTCATTTGAAGATCACTGTGAATAATAGCATGAACACGTTCCTGGGAGATGCCCAACTCAGTAGCAATGTACCGCTCAGTTAATCGTCGATCCTCCATTATCATGTCATGGATTCTGCCGGTGGTTTCATCTGTGGTTACCGTTCTTGGTCTTCCTGGATGGGGATGATCTTCCAGACTCTTCCTTCCATGTTTGAATTGAGCTGCCCATTTCTTCACTGTGCTATAAGAAGAGGCATTCTCCCCTAGAGTCTCTACCATATCTTCATGGATCTCCTTCGATGATAAGCCCTTGATGCAGATGTAGCGAATGACTGCTCGATGAGAAACTGTATCCATTTTCTCAATTTCTGCCACCCCTTACCACTTCAGTAGCCTATAAAAAAAGAATTGGTTGCAATTAATTTATTGAAACTTGGTGTTTAATCTGATCTATAAATGCACCTAATGTCAACTGTGTGTTTCAAGTATTTATACCTTAGGCCGCGAACTTATCAATCAACCCTCGCATTACTGACTGTTAAATAAGTTGCATTACGAATAGTTCTAAAAAATAATGTTATCATTTGACTTCATGTATAATCTATTTAACAGTTCCATCAGCTTTTCTAATGTTTATATTTCCATACTATTCTTCTAATCTGGCTTTAATAACCTTCCATCTGCACTTAATTTCGAATTTTGTAACCCTTTCCAGCCATAAAAAAAAGCCAGGTTTGGCAGACATAGCAACAAAAAAAAAAATTGAATAATCGATCAGCAATTTTTTTTCTTACATCATGCGAATGTTTGGGTGTTGAAAACACTTAACAACAAATGTGTTATTGTATTTCACGGAAAAAATAAAAATAAGTTCTCGTTTATATTTAGCAAGGACGAAACTTGCACGTGATAAACAACATGCAAATAATTTTTATGCGGTGTGTCTACACCGCAAAAAAGTGGGTGTCAGAAACTGATCGTAGAAATCATGTAACTTCGCGACTTTCCATCGTCCCAAAGGAAAAAAAAATTACCTTCAAATTTAAAATAGCTTACAATATTTCATTTGTTAATTAAAAAATTAAGGTATCCATGACGCAGAATAAAAAAAAACTTTCATCGACTGAAAAAAAAATGTAATTGCAATGTTAATAAAATGGTTGACGATTATTCTCGTAAAAAAAATATCAGTTAAGCTATATAGGTCTTATTTTCTTTTCTTGTATAGTTTTTTTAATGAAATTGTCAACTACTGATTCTTATCACTGTTTTTTTTTATTTCTTGGAATCCTATAAAAATATGCGACGTCATCATTACAAAAATGAGCAGGAAGTCACATATTTGGAAAGGTAAAATTACGTGGTCGAAAACTTGTGCGTTCACCGCTTGTACAATGCAATCCCTCTTCCCTGAAAACGGGCATACTTGAGGAAGAGAATAAGTGGAGAAAATTATTATCCTGTTGTGGTAGTTTCGTGTAGTCTTCCAGCCCGAAGATATTGTAAGACCATGGACGTGAACCAGAACAGTCCAATCGTCATACATTCGGACGGTGAGTTGGGTATTCAGTCTTGTTATGGTTCTTTCTCCTTTTCCAAAAACTGAAGGCAGAAAACTCAATCGCGAAGAGATTGTACCTCGCAACCATAAACATAGATCGTTGCTGCTGTGGCGGATTATGACTATCAAATGCTGGCGGAAACAGTCATGAGAGAAGTATTTAGACAACTCCCACACGTAGTTATTATCCACCTGCATCAGAGCCGTCCTGTAAGATGAGAAGATTCACTGTTATTTATTTCCAAGGACCATTGTCCTCAAAATGAATGCCGAAATAGACAAATAAATGACAACAGTTCAGTAATCAATTCTTCAGACATTGAACGTTTTGCACAGAGACAGCATTCTTATATGTAATATGATCTGAGAAACCAGCAGGATGTATGTGCATGTATGTTGTTGATAGCCACGAGCAAAGTCCGCTCATATGATATTATGGTCAACAATGATAGTTAATTTACAAATGTGTGACTTGGGTCATCAGTATCATCAGTAAAATCATTAAGTCCATCATTGAGAGCAGTGTTTTCAACTCTTCAAACGTTCATCTATCATCTTGAAAGCTAGTGTATCTATTCACATAACCTAATTTTAATTTCTTGTGCCATGGTAGGTACACACCTCAAGCTGTAGGAGGCACTGTAGTAACACATTCACGGTATTTGTGAATGGTGGTTGTCTGCACAGTGGTATATCACAGGTTGCAAACAAGGGCGAAATAGATTGAATGTAACCTTTGAACTTGGTGCTTCCACAAACATTAGACATACTTGTATATTATTCTATTTCCTGAAGAGCTTGACTCTGCAGAAAGATGAGCCTTGCATTTATTCATTCATTAAGTGCCATGACAGTAGGAACTGACAGTCATGCTTCTTCATTTTTTGTTTGTTTGTTTGTTTGTAGTTCTTGGTATGTCTAGTCAGGTCAGTTGTTTTTCTTCTTCCAAGCTGCTTGGTCTGCATATTTCAGAAGTTTTTGTTTTTGTTTCTCTTCCTCTTTCCACTTTTCTTTTGAGTTTTCCAGTGTTTGAGATATCCAGGACAGTTCAGATTATCCTGTACAAATAATTGTCCATGCTCATGTTCAGAGAATACTCAGTACAGGGAGAATATAAATTCATTTTCAGAGATAAGAAATAACAAATTGGTGATTGTATCAATACTTATAGAAATGAAACCAAAATCTACTTCCAAGCTGGTCTTATACAACTTGCCTGGTGTATGTTTCTTAAAAGAATGTTAAATAGTGCCTTAAACAGTCAAGTGGCATGATAGGTCAAAATAAATGTGGACATTAACATTACAGATACTCTGTGAGGAAAACAAGTTATCCTTTGGTAATTTTAACAGACGTGAAGGTCAGGGGAGAAAAGTAACAGCTAAGTGGCTTAGTGGTTAATGCACCTGTCTCTCATTCTGAGGTCAGTGGCTCACTTCAGAAACTGAGATGCCCCAGTTGCACAGCTGTAGAAACAAGTGCTCATTTTCTTCTGGAGAGGGTAGAGGAAAGGTGACGAAGCATGATGCTGACCATGTCACCATCTGATGTGCTTTCAGGTCAAGGAAAATATGGGCACTAAGTGTTTCTCTTCTATGATAGGACTACATTTATAGCTCCAATATGCCTACCCTACCGAACATTCTGAAACAGAAATATTCTATAAAACAATGATAGATGGATTTTGAAAAGTATTATAAAGCTGGTATGAAAGATTATTCATGATTGACTGGTAGTACGGATGGATTGTCAAAAACCTCCATATATGTTTTCTCACACTTTTTCCACCCATGAGTTTATACCCTTCAATGCTGACTAGACAATGTAGTCATTATCCGGTATGCTTTGTGGTGTCTTACAAGGCATCAGCAAATTCTTTACACATGACACAGACTGTCTTAGTATGATACCCTTCTTGTGTTGTGTGCTGTCCATCTCAGCTTAAACTGTTCTTCATTAGATTGTCTTTGTTCTGCCTCTGTACATTTTCTTCACATGTCCATGTCATGGCTGTTCCTGCAGTAGCCTCCAGTTTTTTCCAGGGTACATGACCAGTCCATCTCTAGCACATTTGGTTTTATTCTCTGGCAGTTTTTCATCTCTAATGTCTTTGTTAGTTTTTCGTCTCTAGTGCCTTTGTTAGTTTTTCATCTGTAATGCCTTTGTTAGTTTTTCATCTCTAATGCCTTTGTTAGTTTTTCATTTCTAATGCCTTTGTTAGTTTTTCATCTCTAATGCCTTTGTTAGTTTTTCATCTCTAATGCCTTTGTTAGTTTTTCATCTCTAGTGCCTTTGTTCATAGATTTGTGAAACATGATTTGACTAGGTAATGATGGTACGGCGGTGGTTTCCCTTTGTCCTCAGGTTGGTTTGTATACGGTTTTCTCCACTAGCTTTTGTCTAAAGAGACTGACCTGCAAGGCAGCAGGGTAGCTATTTTAGTCTGCTGCTCTTTATTCACATTCTCACAGCTGACCTGTATGTCTAGAGGCTGTTCCACCATCCACCACCTGGTGGAAGGACAGGCTTCTCCCTTTAGGTTCGTTAGTTTTTCATATCTACCACTTTATTTTAGTTTTCATCTCTAGCTGTTTAGCCAGACAAAACTGAATGTATAATAGCTATGATTTTGACTGTTCTCTGACTTTACTGAACCATAACAAGCTCAAATGTATAAACTAGGAAAAAAGTAGGAACAGCTTTATTACTTAACATTAACAATAATGTGACGTTTCGGTGCTAGCCTTCTTCATACAAACAAAAACAGGACAAAAAAAAACAGACAGAGGAGACAAAGTATAGATTCACATGAGTTCTGTGTAAAAGAAGTCATGAAAACATTGAAAAAATTAATGGAAAATGGAACTTAGCTTCAGTCTTGGAAGAATACCAGCAGAAACTCGTGTGTATGCTTCAAAGAACGCAGTTGATATTCCTTATGTATTCCTTATGATATTCCTTATGTATTCTTTATGATATTCCTTAAATCAGTAAAGCTGTTCCTACTTTTTTCCTAGTAATAAAGCTGTTCCTACTTTTTCCCTAGTCTATACATTTTGGTATCACAGCTTTACTGCAATGCCTCATGTATAGTTGTATACTTATACACTAATTATTGTGCATTACAGGCTCTGTGTTGTTAATAAAGTAGGGAAGTCATTCATATCCTATTCCTACCTGCAGTAGTCTTGTTAAAAAGCATTTGTTTCTCATGCTATTGCTGAAAGCGAAATATTGCTACTGCTACCAACACAGACATAAATATTGAATGATATAGTCATATAAGTGTTGTCACAAATGTTGTCTGTAAATATTGAATTTTATAGCTCATGTAATTGTTGATGCATACAACTTGAAAACATCTGGATATAGTACATAAGGATGACCAAGGAAATAGTGGATAAATGGAATGAAAGATTGGGAAAACATGACATGACAGCTGCCCAGGCCTGTCACCTTGCTCTGGCTCTGGACCAGTGTCTGACACTCCCTGTGATGCTAATGGGAAATGCAGACATATAAAAAGAAGAAGATAAACTGTTATAGTTCATTTAATTATTGTTCCTGTAGATGATATTTATAAACATTGACATTCATAGTTTATGTAATTCCAACTGATGAAAGTATGATACTGAATTTTATATTTCCTGTGTTTATTGTTGTTACAGATGAAGATGATGATGATGATGTTGTATTAGTAGAGGATAAAACTGCAGAGAATGATGGGAAAAAACAGGAGGATGATGTTATATTTATATCAGAGGAGCAGCCAACTTTGCCTGGACCAAAATGTGCACCAGAGAACAAAAAAGTATGTTGACTTTAATAATTCAGATATTTGCTCACCATTTTACTGCATATCATTATAATTCCTGTTTCTTATGCGTAGAATCATCTCAATTAAAAACATGTGACAGCATCATGTAATTATTTTAATAAAGAGAATCGTTTTCATTTAGCAACATATGTGTAACTATAGTTATGTTAATACGGAGAATCTTCTTGATTAAAAAAAAATAAAGTTCAGAGGCAAATATAACGTCACTGGGAACAAAAGCAACAAAGTTATCAAAAAAGGGGCTTCTGTCACCAACTAGACAGAGAAGAACAGATCAGGATCTTCAGACTCTGCAGATAGCACATGTATAACAAGCTGAAGGTAGACACAACTAATGAGTGCACCTATGGCACTGAAAAAAATATCCCAGAATCTGCTGTAGGACTTGCATGCATATGAGAATCAATGGAGGTGCTCATGACCTTCACTACTACCAGTCCAGATCAGGCTGTATGGTAATGTTGGACAAAAGCTGGACTGATCCATTCTTCAGGGATATCCAGTTTGACATCTGAGAATATTTGAAGAAAGAGCAATCCCATATTACAGGGTTGTTTGTTGCATTATGTATAAAATTTTCGTTGTACAGTTGGCAGCAGAGGTGGAAGTTTTGGAGGTGTAAAGTTAATAGAGCACAGTATTGTATAGTAAGACCTTGAAAAAAATCATAAACAAAGCATCAAACTTGAGACACAAACATATACATATACCATATGTATATTTGTGTCTCAGGTTTGGTACCTGAGAGAGACTGAATCTTTGTGACAGAATTTCTGTGTCATGGCTTCCTTTCTTTTCCGGGTGTCATGGTTTTTGGTCAGACAAGCATTGATGTCTTAGCTGTCAGGGGGGGTGGGGGGGTGGGGGTGGGGGGGAAATGTTAAATGACTAAATTCAGATTTGTAGGACATGTTTTAAGAAGAGGCAGACTGGAACATATAGTGACAGCAAGAAAACTGGAGGGAAAAGGGGTCAGAGGAAAACAAAGAAACAAGATACTGGACGGACTAAAAAAGTGGCATAGAGCACAGTCCAAAAAACATCTTATAGAAAGAATGAATAATAGGTGGTTGTGGAAATCAGTGACAACCAATGTTTGATCGGCATGCACCAGAGAGAGAGAGAGTTAATGCACTGTGCTCTCATGACTAGACAGTTACTTGTCCTACCAGAGTCCGTGGTTCAAGTCCCAGGTAATTCTCTTGTCATTTTTCTTCTCTCATGTCTAAAAGTGCTTTGTTTGTGATTTTTTTCGAGGTCGAACCATACAGTACTGTGCTCTGTTAGTTTACTGTGTGAAAGCCTCGTTGTTTCCTCTTTGTAAAAAGGAAATGTTGGAGGTGGTACTATCATCAAAGCAGGTGAAGAGCATATCCTTCCACTATGTGGTCCTCCCACAGCCAGCTGCTGTGGCTCTTCAACCTGGACAGATGGGTAAAGGTTGACTTGCTCCTTTCATTCCATGGCACTGCATGCGCAAGATACACTTCATAGGTCAGCTCTTGGAAGTTAAGAAAAAAAAAAAAGCATTTAGCCCACTTTGTGTCCAGCTTAACTTGTAGCTTAATTTCAGTTAATAGTTCAAGATCTTCACCACTCCAGCAGCTGCCAGGAGCTGTAAACTTGCAAGATAAGGAGATGACATCAATGACAAGGATTTACTCAGTGGGTGCACGGTTTACATGTCAACAGGCTTAGTCAGTTCAGTTCAAAGTTATATGTTGTTTTAATCACACAACTATGCTAGCACCATAGATTTCAGTGAGAAATGTATGGTAACTGTTACTGAAGTAAATTTAGTTGTAAAAATACAGCTATTATTGAAGTAAATTAGTCTTTGAAAGCAATATTGAACTAAATTGGTCTTTAAAAGAGATAACATTATTGAAGTAAATTGGTTTTAAAAATCTATAAATAAAAAAAAAGTTATTTTGAAAAAAAAAGATCAGTTATTGAAATAAACTGTTATTAAAAAGAGATCTGTTATTGAAGTAAGTTGGTTTTATAAAGAGATTGTTTTAGAAAATATGGCCACATTGGCATCGTTCATGAATCTTGAATCTAGGACTTACCACCATTGCACCCAGGGCACACCCTTATGTTCCACTACTTGTTTCAGTAACCACCGAAGAGTATGACCACTACTTGTTTCAGTAACCACCGAAGAGTATGACCACTACTTGTTTCAGTAACCACCGAAGAGTATGACCACTACTTGTTTCAGTAACCACCGAAGAGTATGACCACTACTTGTTTCAGTAACCACCGAAGAGTATGACCACTACTTGTTTCAGTAACCACCGAAGAGTATGACCACTACTTGTACCAGTCAGCTATTGGTTCAGGCAACCTCAAATTCTAACAGCCAGCCATCCAGCTCTTCCTTCCCCGCTCATCATACCTCTATCCTTCATCCTCTGTAGATATATATTATCAACACATGCCCTTTGCTCTTCTTGTCCCAGTTCCTTGGCCACTGACTTCAGTATGTCTGTCCTGTCTGTAGGAATCATACCTGTTGCAACAGCATTACGAGCAACATGATTGAGTACCTCTCACCCCCGCATGCCCTGAACAAAATAGCCACATCATCCTGGTGACATTGGATTTCTCTAAGAGCTGTTCCCATTCATGTTGTTGCAAATCTCTTTCTGTCTTGCAAAGCATGCTTTGAGAATCCGTCACCACCACACTGTGTGTGTTATCCTGCCAAACTATCTAAGACAGAGTTAATTCATGGGCTGTAACTTATCCTATGTCAAAATTGTCTTAGATAAACCAGGTTGCCAGTTTGGTTCTCTGTTAAAATTTTTTTTTCTCAAATAACTCATTAAAAATAGTGGTTATTTTTATAGTGCTTAAGTTACATACCAGAAGAAATAATTCATTCGGATCAGTTGTCACTTTTGAAAGAAATTGATTATATGTTTCAATCATTGTGAACGGCAAATAAATTAGTAATCAGTTACAGTGAAATACCAAATTAATTTGAAGACAAACTGGGTTTTAAATATTGCATTTTCTCTTTAAAAAACCAAAATGGGAAGGTAAATGTCCAAAAATGCTAGTTAAAGCAAATTCATTTAATATATTTAATATAGTACTGTGTTTGATTCCATTTTGTGAATTCTGTTTTCCAAATATTTATACATTTCAGAATAAAAGAAAAGGAGCAGTGAGATCAAATAATTCAAGGTCCGGTGTTGATGATGGATGTAACATCCCACGTGACGGATATTTTCCGTCAGATTTCTCCTCACTTAGCTTGATGAATGATATTCTTCGCCCGTTGGACCTGTCCCATGGTTCAATTTTAACTCCAGGAAATTTTCCAGCTGCATTTAAACATCGGTTGAATCTCCTAAAACAGCTTCAGAATTCTTGTAGTTCAGTGACATCACCAGATCAAGGAGGCAACAATTCTAGTAAAGCTGATGATGACATAGAGGATGATTCGGTGAAGGTTCTGCATAATTTTGACATGGGTTCTGGCACAGATGCAGGCAACTCAGGTAAACTGGAAATTATATCACCATTAAAGATTTCAGAAAGGACTGATCCTTTGTCTTCACAGACTTTGAGTGCGTCTGTGTGCAAAATATATGTGGAGAAAAGCTGTTTCAACCTCTCTTTGGCAGAAGGTAAAGAAATGACCACATTAGCAAGTGACATTGTAAATGCTTCTTCTTCATCAGCTTTGGCCTGCACAGACAAACCATCTTTCCTGAAAGACAGACAGGATATCAGTGCAAATCTGTGTGAAGGCAGCACTAGCCAGAAGAACCCACAGTTGAAATCCATTATAACATCAGCAAGCAGCGCCAGTTTGACACAGGGTGCAGCTGCCAGCGATCTTTGTGATGTTAGAAATTTAGGGTTTTCTTCACCTGCAACTTCTGCAGAGCTAGCAGAAGCATTGTGCTCGTCAGTAGTTTCTTCTTTAGACTGTCCAGAGAATGTGAATCCAGATAAATCACCAGGCACAACATCAGCATCCACAAACAACAACTACCTCCTCAGTGAACTACACTCAAAGCCTGGAACATCTAAGCAGTATTCCAGCCTCGTGAATCTGCCTGCCCCACAGCACGTGTTAAACGCTTCTGATTCATGTGTTGTTGCTGATAGCAAAGCATCATCTAGCAGTGCTGATTCACCGCTGTCTTTAGATTTTGACAACTTGACCTCCGAAGATTTCACCACCTTGCTTGATTTCTTTTCTGTTATCGATAAGCCTCAGTCTCCAAATGATCAGCCAACTGGAAGCTCAGGTCTCAATGGAGAGAGTAGTAAGAGCTCAAGTGTGATTGGCTCTGCTGCTGATAAACAAACCAGCCTGTCATGTTCTGAGGCACCCTCTATCTCTGGTTCTTCAGTGACGGGGGCTGTGCATGACCATCACTATTTCATAAATTCAAATAAGCGGGCTGGAGATAACACCAGTTTTCAGCCATCAAGCAGCAAATTTGGTTCCTCTTTGGATTATTTAGATCAAGTGTCTCAGAAATCTTCTGTTCCGGAATTTGGATCACCAGATGGTTCGTCAGTCATAAAGCTCTCTTCTTTTGGTAAAAAATTGTACAAAAGTGGCATAGAAAAAAGCGGCTATTTGAAATCCATATGTCATTCATCAAAAAATAAGGATTTACGTACAAAGATGAGGGCTCTAGTTTTAAGAATGAGAGTATCTTCAAAACGATCACAGTCAAAGTATCATTTATCACTGGCAAGAGGTCATAGACTAAAACTTTCAAAGGTTTGTTCACCTAGAACATTAGCATGTAATGGTGGTATCATATCAAGTACAGATCATGGGAAAGCTGACGCTGGACATTGGCAGATTGTGCAGTCAGAACCATCACAAAGGAGAAGAAAACTTTTGGAAGATGGTCCATGCGATGGCCTTTCAGATGTCAAGAAAAAGAATCTGGAAGGAGCAGTCAGCGAGAAGCCGAGCTTGAAGATTAGGCTTAAGCTTTCTCCATCTGTACCTTGTCTAGAGTCGAGTATTCCTCCGCCCTATCAGCCCAGTAGTATAGGGCTGAAGAAGAGTATAATGAAACGTCACTCAAGTATGATTGGTGACATTTCTGCAGCGGACATGAAGGCATGTTCCAGCATTCATCGGTCTATTTCAGATGGTGGCTCAAATCAGGAGGAGGAGGAGGAGGAGCAGAAAGATCCTGAAATGTTGTGCATAATTTGTGACAAGACAATAAATAGCAGAAAGCTCTCCAGATGTAATAAAGGTCATGGTATATGTGCCACTTGCTTGGAACCTCAGGTGAAGGCCATTCTCAAAGGTGATGTCAAGGTTAGTATATGTGAATCTTGATTTGAACTTTACTTTTTTTTTTAATGCATCATTTTTATGATATTTAGGTTTATCATTCTGTCTTCCTGCTTGTCTCAAATTGCTTTTATGTCTTTTTTTTTCTGTCTTGTTTTTGAATGTAAGTTGTGTGTTATGGAAAAACAAAAGAGGACAGACAATTTTTTCACATCACTTTGTTGGTTGGTTGAGTTCAGGCAAGTGATACCATGTTGAAGATCTTCAAACAGAAGTTTCAAATCTCTCTATCTATCTGTCTGACTGTCTGTCCACCCACCCACATTCTTAGCTCTTTCCATGCCAGAGGAAGAAACACGGACGTGTTGTGGAGTGCCAGAGTAAAAACGCGGGTCTTGATATGTTAGGGGGTATAGTTATAAAATGGAATGGAAAACAGTATTTACATGTACTTCCGTATACTTATTATGTTTCAAAGTATAACTAAATGAATGAAAATTTCATAAATGCAGAGTTTTTTAGGAAAAAAGAAGTAATGTGATGTTTTTAGACACTGATTGTGCTCAGCTCACCATCGGCTAGGTCTAGATCTGCACTACTTACCATCTGAGATGTGTAGATCTACTTGTCGATCTCATATTCTGATTCTGTGTTGCATTCTCGCTAAATTAATGTCTGAAATAACCTTCTAACTACTTCTCCCGTCATCTGATATGTCTAGATCTACTTTGGATACATTCAAGAGCAGTGGGGTGGTCACAGGCCATGTCCATACCCCTATCTACATCATCAAAAATTGAAAAATTTCGGTCTTTCTCTTCCTTTTTCTCGCTCGGCATCACTCGTAAATAGGCACTCTTTCGCCATTTTGAAAAGTGTCACCGGAGTCGCGGATGAAATATGTACACTCTAAATGTTACACCGGTTGTTTTATTGAAAAAAAAAAAAAAGATCGCTAAAGTGACCATTGGCACACATCGGGAATCCGGAAGCGTCATTAAAGTGACCAAAGGCATAGAAAGAGTTAGACAGTGATTGACTAAGCACTGCTCAGTGTGCCTTATTACATCTCGCAGGGCAGCAACAATTCTCTTCATGTCTCACATTTTGCAGCCATCATTTTGTATGGTGCCCCAGCTGCTTTGCACACTATCCATCTACTTCTGTAGGTCTTTGCCCAGTTGTCTTTGGGTCAGCATCCATTTTTCTTTTCCTTCATATATCCATTTTATGATTGTTTTACCAATGTATTGGGATCTTTGTGGAGTATATCACCGGTCTGATACTAGTGTTTTTTTTTGCTGTAATTATGGGCAGTGGTTGCTTTATTCATTTCCCAGAGTGGACCCAAGAAGTAGATTTTTTGCTATTTCCCAGAGTGGACCCAAGAAGTAGATTTTTTGCTATTTCCCAGAGTGGACCCAAGAAGTAGGTTTCTTGTGTTTCCCAGAGTGGACCTAAGAAGTAGATTTTTTGCTATTTCCCAGAGTGGACCTAAGAAGTAAATTTTTTGCTATTTCCCAGAGTGGACCCAAGAAGTAGATTTCTTGCTGGCCTCTACTATTGTAGGAGAGCCAGGTCCACTTCAAAGTTGAGTATGTAAAACTTTATGCTGCTGGTCAAGCTTAAGCAACATAACAGCACATTTTCCTGGATCAGCACAGAGAAATACTGCCTTGGCTATCATCTGCCTTGGATATCGTTAGCCTCTGGCTGTATATTCTGAATGTCCTTTTGGATTACTTCTTTAGCCGAGGCATTATGTAAGACCAGAGCCAAGTCAGGACTATATGAAGCATGATTCAAACATTGTGAAATCATCATTGTTGCTTGTAACTTCCTTGGGAGCATAGGACACGGATAAGGGCTCTCAAGTTGTCCCTATTTTTGGATTTGTACTCTACTTCAAAACATTATGAAACTAAATCTCTGAAATTGTTCACGCTGATTGAGCGTTGTCACGCTGAAGTATGGGTGGATCAGTTATTCTTAAATATGGTTCCAGGAGATCCACGTGGGAGTCCATGAACCAGCAGATGGAATAGTTTAATGAAAAAACTTCTTAGCATAATTTTTTTATTGCTTTATTTTTAAATAGGGATCCTTATCTGTTCTCAGGTCAGAAATGGCCAGCTAAAGGTTAAGAACAACTGGGGTAAATGGTATTTGAGGTGGAGTTCTTCAGAATCAATCTCTCTGACTTCTCAGTGTTTCATAGCAGCTTTTAGAGTTTATTTCTGCACCTTTTTTGAGAAAGTGAGAAACATCTTGTGCAACAGATCCATATCAATGGAAACAAGATTCCAAGCCAATTTTGTTTTATGGATGTGAAGCATGGTCCATGAATAAGAGAGTACAGCGAGAAATGGAGGCCATGGAAATGTGGTTCATAAGAAGGATGTTGAAGGTATCATGGACAGCTAAGAAAACCAACAAAGAAGTCTTAAGAGAGTCTGGAGTTAAAAGGCAAATTACAGCAAAGATCAGAGGCAGACAAGCGAGATTTGTAGGACATTTTCTGAGAAGAGGAAAATTGGAACACACTGTGGCAACTGGAAAAATTGAGGGAAGAAGAGACAGAGAAAAACAGAGAGAAATTACTAGAAAGCCTGTCAGTGTGGCTAGGGAGAAAGTCACAGGTGGATCTCATAATCATGTCTAAAGACAGGGAATTGTGGAGAGAAATGATTCGCCTACGCCACGTGCCATGGCACTTGATTGATTGATTTAGTCATAAACTCTGAATGCATTTCTCTTTTAATATCCCAGAGGACAGAAAACATGACTTTACTTCTGAATTTTTTTTTTTTGGTCCTAGTGACCTTCTTGGCCTCATCTACTATCTACTGTTACATGTCACAGGTGGTTTGACCTGTTTAAAAAAAAAAAACAACCTTTGAACATGAGCAGTCAGTCTTGCTTATAAAAGATTCACCATTTCCACAAGAGGTGTTGCAGAAGGCTTTCCACAACGTCTGATCTCACCTGAATCACCATTTTCTGAGAGACTGGTTTTTATCTTCTGTTTTTCTTGGGTTTTTCTAGGAGGTCTAAGACCTTGACTGTTGACCTGAATGCTTGTCATGGAGGCTGGGTTTATTAGACTTTCTTTGGCTTGGTTCTTTACCTTATCCTTTCAGGTTGTGACAGATCTGAGATCTTTAGTTCACTTTTTGGGTGGTCTTGTCATAGCACACTGCTCATATTCATCTCTTTGATTCATCAGCTCCACTTTGATGGAACTGAAGTGAGTCTGTTGTTTCATTAACTCCTTTGTAATGCTTTATTTGTGTTGTATGACAACTCTTGAGTTTTGGTAGCTGACTTCCCTTCAGGGTGTCAAGTATCAATCAGCAGAGACAGTTGTTAGGGGAGGTATGGAGTTAAATTCACCAGGATCAAGAGTATGATAAAGCTGACAGATTTTCATAGAGAGGCAGTAAAAACCCCCATCCTCTAATATGCACAGTCCAGTCAACTCATAATTTTAAAAAATGGTACCTGACACATCGTGTTAGAGGAAATTGTCTCAGAAATCTGAGAGCAATCCATACCATCATTCACTGTGAACATAATAGTCTGTGAATTGAGGGACAGATGCTCTTGTGTTCGGTCCTTTGACTAAGGAATAACTTCTGAATTTTTTTAGTAAATTAAATCCTCATGAGATGGGCTATGAAGCTGTGAGGTTGATTGTTTTGCTGTCCATTTTAGTTTGCTGTCCCTAGAAATGAATGTTGATTTATTCATAGCATGTTGTCAGTTCAAATGAATTTTGATACATCAGTTGTTTGCTGTCCCTAAAAATGAATGATTTATTCATGGTTTTGTGTCTGTAGTAATGAATGTTGATATTTTCATAGTTTGCTGTCTGTAGAAATGAGTGTTGAATTATTCATAGTTTGCTTTCACTAGAAATGAATGTTGATATTTTCATAGTTTGCTGTCTGTAGAAATGAATGTTGAGTTATTCATAGTTTGCTGTCCCTAGAAATGAGTGTTGAGTTATTCATAGTTTGCTGTCCCTAGAAATGAGTGTTAAGTTATTCATAGTGTGATGTTCCTAGAAATGAGTGTTTATACATTCATAATTTGCAGCCTTAGAAATGAACGTTGATTTATTCATAGTTTGCTGCCCTAGAAATGAGTGTTGATTTATTCATAGTTCACTGTCCCTTATAGATGAATGTTGGTCTCTTCATTTTGTTGAACATTTTATCAACCACAACTGAAGATTTAGTGTTTTTTTTTTTAACATTTTCTTATGTTGTTTTCTTTTTCAGCAGAAGAATATCAATTGCCTGTTTAGCACTTGCACTGAGATTCTCAGTTTTGGTAAGTACTTTAAATGTACCAAAGAGCAGATCACAGTTGGAGATAAAATCTGGCCATCGTTTCATTTTGCAGACTGCAGATCATTATGACTTTAGTCAAACTTGTGGAGACTTAAGTACTTTGATTGTTATGTTTGTGGAGGACCAAAATAGATTTAACATTGGCTGTTCTGTGCTAAATTACATAGACAGCCTGAATTGGCCAGGAGTGGCATTGATTCTTCTCATGTGCGATGATGCTTTCAGGCAACACTAGCGGTGAAGAGGAAATGGAGAGATATTATTGTATATTTAACATGGGATACATTCTAAACATTGATTTACCGAGATGACTGCATACCAGGTCAAATGTTACCACCAAGGTCATGAAGTTTTTTTTTTTTTTTTGCTGAAGTATTGTTATGGGGGTGAGGGGGGTGTGTGTGAAAATGCAGTCTAATTTGGCAGTCAGCAGTCCTTAGCTGGCATACTAGTGTCAGGGTTGGCAAACCATAGCTCACCAGGGCCCTGTCCCACCTCTCAGCTGGTGCCCCCCAGTAACAGACCCAGCCTGAATGCGACAAAGATTGCCATAGTCCCCATTGTGATGGAGTCTGCTAAAGAAGCATTGCAGGCCACTTCCTTTTAAGTTCCACTCAGGGAGTGAAAAACATAACCACTGTAAGCCACTCCGAGTCTGATATTTCATCACATACCACTGTAAGCCACTCCCAGTCTGATATTTCATCACATACCACTGTAAACCACTCCCAGTCTGATATTTCATCACATACCACTGTAAGCCACTCCCAATCTGATATTTCATCACATACCACTGTAAGCCACTCCAAGTCTGATATTTCATCACATACCACTGTAAGCCACTCCCAGTGTGATATTTCATCACATACCACTGTAAGCCACTCCCAGTGTGATATTTCACCACATACCACTGTAAGCCACTCCCAGTCTGATATTTCATCACGTACCACTGTAAGCCACTCCCAATCTGATATTTCATCACATACCACTGTAAGCCACTCCCAGTCTGATATTTCACCACATACCACTGTAAGCCACTCCCAGTCTGATATTTCACCACATACCACTGTAAGCCACTCCCAGTCTGATATTTCACCACATACCACTGTAAGCCACTTCCAGTGTGATATTTCATCACATACCACTGTAAGCCACTCTCAGTCTGATATTTCACCACATACCACTGTAAGCCACTCCCAGTCTGATATTTCACCACATACCACTGTAAGCCACTCCCAGTCTGATATTTCACCACATACCACTGTAAGCCACTCCCAGTCTGATATTTCACCACATACCACTGTAAGCCACTCCCAGTCTGATATTTCACCACATACCACTGTAAGCCACTTCCAGTCTGATATTTCATCACATACCACTGTAAGCCACTCCCAGTCTGATATTTCACCACATACCACTGTAAGCCACTCCCAGTCTGATATTTCACCACATACCACTGTAAGCCACTCCCAGTCTGATATTCCACCACATATCACTGTAAGCCACTTCCAGTCTGATATTTCACCACATACCACTGTAAGCCACTCCCAGTCTGATATTTCACCACATACCACTGTAAGCCACTTCCTGTCTGATATTTCACCACATACCACTGTAAGCCACTCCCAGTCTGATATTTCATCACATACCACTGTACGCCACTCCCAGTCTGATATTTCACCACATACCACTGTAAGCCACCCCCAGTCTGATATTTCACCACATACCACTGTAAGCCACTCCCAGTCTGATATTTCATCACATCGACTGCAACAAAACACCACTGGCAGTTCCAGGGAAATAGAAATCTTGCTCTTGTTGTAAATTTTTAAAAAACCTAGCATTTTGCTTTCTTTTGCTTAGTGATGTTTCTTATATCTTATGTCCTTCCCGTGCCGTTAAATGTCACATAGGACTCGCAAGGTAGTTCGCCAATTTTTCCTGTCTTTGGCCAGTCTTTCAACCTCATCAATAGTGATGTTTATTAAGTTAAAGATGAAAGATGAACTGTTGTGGTTTTCCTCATTTCTTTGGATGTGACACAAAGATGCCTTGTCCATGACTGCAATGCCAGACATCTTGGCAAACTCCATCATTGTGGAGATCCGACCATTTTACAAAAATCTGCAAAAAAAGTATGAGATCCCATCATTTTATAAAAATCTGCAAGAAACAGTGTGTGAGATCCCATCATTTTATAAAAATCTGCAAGAAACAGTGTGTGAGATCCCATCATTTTACAAAAATCTGCAAGAAACAGTGTGTGAGATCCCATCATTTTACAAAAATCTGCAAGAAACAGTGTGTGAGATCCCATCATTTTACAAAAATCTGCAAGAAACAGTGTGTGAGATCCCATCATTTTACAAAAATCTGCAAGAAACAATGTGTGATGGCAACCTCAATGTAGTGACGGTAGTTTTTTTTTGTTTTTTTTTTTTAAAATGAAGCTTCGTATGAAATCTTGTTTAACTTTCTTTTGCCAGTTTTTGTTTTGCTTTAGTTTGTCTTTTGTTTTTTCCCTTCTTGTGTTCTTGTTTCTTTGTGAAATTTGTAAAATAAATAAGTTTTGAAAATAAATTCAAATTAAACTGAATAAATTTTGTTTTGTGTAAATAACTAGTGCAGTTTTTCAGCCACTACTATACAGAATCTTGGGCAGGGGATTGCAGTGAGAGATTTGATGTGACTTGAAAGGGATAATAAAAAATATAGAAAACTGTTTTTCAAAAATGCATGTAGAGACATTTTGTGCTAATGAATTAGAATTTAACTATAATAATTTGATAAAGTTCATGTGAACTTTTGTGTAACTCTTTATAGCTGAAGAGGAGTAAATGTAAAAGCGACTTCTGGTTTTACGAGTGACAGTTAGCGCCCTCTGTTACTGAACATCTGGTACTGTATTTTCTGATTATAAATTGACACATTCCCCCCCATTTTATTTGGAGCTACTTTAGGTCACCATGAATACGCAGTGTGTCATGCAAAATTCAGTTTATATTTCAGATAAAATAAACTTATTAGGAGATGAGAGTTGTTTGAAAAATATCCATACAAAAAACATTACATTTCCATAAAGTTTGCACAGTTTTAAGCAAAAATGTTTTCATTTCTTTTTCCTTCATATTTGTTTATAGTTAGTGTGTTTTATTTTTAGAGGTTTCTTGTTTAAAATTAAATGAATGAAAACTCAGGCTGGTTCTCATTCCTCAGGACAGAATGTAAAACTGGCCTGCATGCCCAGATCTTTACCCTTTAAAAATAAAGATCATTAATTCATTCCTCAGTCATTATTCTCATTAACCTCCTTAGTGTTATGTTTCCAGTGAAAAAAAAATGTTGCTTAGATGCCATGATGGCCCCACCCTTTCATTAATATTAAATAAGGAGTTCTCATAATTATTTTTAGAAGCTTGACCTCATTTCATTCACTACTACCCTGAACATTATTTGGGCTTAATGCTCTGTATGAGGTAAAAAAAAAAAGATTACCCTCTATAATGTACTAGACTAATGATTTTAGCATGGAAAACCTGGCCCATGTAATTTATGAGGTTAATGCCAAGGAGGTCAAGAGTAACAGTGAGATCAGTGATCAAGATAACTATAGTGCAACTTATTTTCTGTATGTTCCCTGTTTATTGTATTCATCTTGTATGAAAATGTTCAATTTTTTGTTTGTTTGTTTAGTTT
This sequence comes from Achatina immaculata, assembly GCA_009760885.1. NCBI lineage: Eukaryota > Metazoa > Mollusca > Gastropoda > Stylommatophora > Achatinidae > Lissachatina > Lissachatina immaculata. Next base: position 12,480,189 of record CM019718.1, read on the forward strand.
TCTACAAGTGTAAATATTTCCTTACGTCCTCAGGTGAGCTGAAGCGGACACTACCGTCTTTTGTGGTGGACATCTTGGAGGAGAAACTGGACAAAGAGTACCTGAGTTATATCACTAAATGGATGTTCACAGACGAACAGCTGAAGTCTAGGCAAGTGCACAGTGAATCATCATCATCATCATCATCAGTTGGTCCAAAAAAAAAAATCTCTGCCCATGTTGGTATTTAGCCTAAGCTAATTTAGTTCCTTATTTGATCTTTCTTGTACTCTGGAGTTCTCTGAAAGATTCTTCCATGTGCTTTGGGTCTGCTTCTGTCTTTCTTCTCCCTGTAGAGTCCTGTCCTTTGCCTGAATTGCCCAGGCGTGTCTGCATTATTTTTTTCATGCACTGATTCTTAGTGAGATTTGATCAAGACCATCCTCCTCAACAGTGATTGATTCTACTTCTTCTTCTTCATACGCATTTAGCGGTGATGTATGGTACCCTGATTTTTGTGATGGCATTCTGGCTGGGTACCTCCGACCTTTCCTTGCTAGGGCAGACTGTGGTCTTGCTCGGATTGCCGTGAAGACAGTGGTGTAGGCAGGCCTGTTTGTTTTCCAGCCTCTGGTGGCTGTACTTAAACTCCTTTTTTCACATTGGGCCCAATGGCTTTGAGACAATTCTACAGTTTTTGTTACTCCAACTTTGGGATGAGGAATCCAGTGAGTGCTTCAACGATATCCATTCCCTGCCACCTGTAGTCTGCTGGCTCTGTTTTGTTTACCACATTCTGATAGCCATTAATGTAGAGACCCATAGGCTTGTCACGTCCTGGATTCATTGGTTTCACATCATATTTTCCTCATCCCTGCCAGTGATCTCCATATCCCTATCCGTCTACCATCCTGGCATTACAATTAGTGTTGATTGCTACAGGTATTCTGGGCTACAGAAGTAGGTCAGAGTTTTTCATCAATCAGATCTATGTTCCCTGTCTCACAAAGACTGTGTTAAGATAAGTGTGTTCTTAACACAATTGTTCCCATAGAAATATCTACTGATATTTGATCAGGACCATCCTTCTCATTAGTGTTTCCTTTGACCAATTCTACTGATATTTGATCAGGCGAGTCAACAGCAGTAAAACAAGCTACATTCACATTTTGAGATCCAGGATTTTGAAGCCTGTTTTATATCTATCCTGAGACGTTTGACGTTATCTTTCAGTCCAACTAATTTTTCTTTTCATTTCTCTGTTCCAGCAGCCAGTTGAGCTTGCGCTCTTTGGCTCAAAGCGATGGCAAAGTATCTGCTGGTCTTCTTTAATTGTATTGAGTTTGTGTATAATGTGTTTTCGATGTCTGGATGTTCAGGTATTCCTGTTGTAAATCTTTAAGCGCTGAACATTCTAAGAGATGGTGTGTGATTGTTTCATGATTATTATTACGCACTAAACATTTAGCTGCTTCGTCAGGCTTTGTTCAGTGTATGAGTGCAGTCTGGGATATGTGTCTTGTTCTTATAGTTGCAAAAGTGATGGTTTGTCTGACTCATTTAACCTCTTATGTGTACGTCTGATCAGTGATTTCCCCACAGATGATGTAGTTTGTTTTGTTTTTTAACCAATTTCCCTGTGATTATCTGCCTCACTGTAGCTAGTGATATAGAGAAAGTTCTTCATCCATGTTGTACTGACAGTCTTGACTTCATCATTTGGTACCCACCCATAGGAAGAACTGGGGAATGATTGTGTTGCATGGGGAGCAAGGTGATGATAGGATAATATCTTGCTATATAATTTATTATGATCTGTATCCCATACTTGATGTTAATCATTGACTTTCCTCTGTTCTGCTGATAGAGAATTAGCACTGGCAGCCAAACTACAGTCTGCCATGATAAAGTGATGGATAGACCAGATGTAACATTTTAAAACAGAGAAATATATCAGTACTTTTTCTGTCATTTGTGATGTTTGTTTCATTTTCTGTTTAACAGGTCAGAGTTTGCAACACTGGACACAAGAATGTCTCCTAGTTCAGCAGTGGGTGTTAAAAAATGTGAGGAGATGTTTAACCCAGAATTCCATGATTCAGCCGAAGATTTCCCCAGATTTTGGTTGCCAATGCAGCCAGGCTCTGTGAGTGATTAATTTAGATTCACGAGTTTTTCTTCAAACTGAGTATCAGTCCTTTTATCATAGTGATTGTTTCAGTGTTTCAAGTCATTAGTTTTATTTTGTTATCTTAATAAACTAAGAGAAGCAGCAAATGTCACTAGGGGGGACGAGATAAGTAATGACGACATAAGACAACTGGTAGGAATTATATCATGCTTACAGTATATAGAGAAACAAATAATTAAGTGCTTTTGCTGGTTAATGAGAATGACACATATACAGCCAGCCAGGAGGATATTCAGCCAAAGAACTGCAGGACACAGATCAAGAGGAAGAGCTTGGAAAAGATGGATAGATGGAGTTGTAGAAACGGTCATGAATTATGGCATGAACATCAGTGAGGCCTCTATGTGCCCCAAAGACACCAACTGCATCTCCCCTTCACACCTCGTGGTACAAGAGGAAGAATTAAAGTCAGTCAGTGGGTGGTGTTGGATGTTTAAAAAACAAAACCACATTGGACACAGTCAAGGCACATCCTAGATAAAATCAGAGGAAGCAGACCACATAAAAGGTGGATAATAAATATGCAAGGGCGGCAGTAAGCAAGCAGCTTAATCATGGTAAGAGGAGCAGTTTGTTTTTTTTTACCTGAATCCAGGATGCATTGCTGATCCCCAGCTGTAAAAATGAGTGCTTGAGATGTGCTGTAGTGCGGATTGTGAAAGCAGTCTGTTGGTGAGGGGGTGGGTTGCAAGCAGACCAGTTGATAAGAACCTGTCTTCGCTGGAAAGGTTGTGGTTTCACAGCAGTAAAAACTGGTACCCCATACATTAAGTGCTGGGGAAAACAGTTCCCAGAACGGATGATTGCACCCACTGTTAGCAAATGAAGACCAGACCCACAATGCAGCTTCAGCCCCACAGCAGAGAGAAAAGAAATACTAAAATAAAAAGAGCTGACATTAACCAGTGGTTGCTACTGGGTTCTGGATTAGACTTGAACAGAAGATTGTAATAGGAGATAAAAGCTTGGTTCTGAACTAGACTTGAAAAGTAGAGTGTAACAGGAGATGATATCTGGGTTCTGATCTAGACTTGAAAAGTAGATTGTGACAGGAGATGAAAGCTGGGTTCTGAACTAGACTTGAACAGTAGATTGTGACAAGAGATGAACTGGCTGCCAAATAAGACCACTTTGGAGTTCCAGGAAGATAGAAGAAAAAAAGGGACACTTCACCCCCCACACCCTTTCCCCCTCACTGCCATGACATGAGCCTAATATTTATTTTCCCCTGTCAGCAAATCTCCAGACTTAGCATAATTTAGAACAGAAGAGATTTTACTTATTTTGATTACTACAGGGAGGGCAAAAAGTTCCACTACACTTGTTATGTGTGGTGTGATTTTTTTTTTTTTTACTATGCTGTATTTATGTTGTGGATCCAGGACATCAGTGTGAGTTCCCTGAAGGTCTTTGCAGAGACAAATACGAGTTCCATAACAGGTACATTCATAAATATAGCATTTTTTTTAAAAATCACACTACATGTAATAAAAGGTGCAGTGAGACTTTTGGCCAGCCCTGTATTGACCTTGTAATAATTTCTTCACTGTTTGTTTTAACTGATGATTGTTCTCATCATCATCATCATCATCAGTCTGTCATGGCGTTTGAAGTAATCCCAGACACAGAGGAATACAGAGCTCTAGCTTGTCAGTTTCACGAAACCCTGAGCTTTGGCGATTATGACATTGTGAGGATTATCCGAATACAGAATCCAATCCTGTGGAAGTATTTTTCTCTGTGAGTTATTTTATTTCTAGTCTGAAATGCAGTTATTCTGTGTCTAGTTCTTCTCATAATAACTATAAACAGCAGTTTTTTAGTATGACATGAATAGCTTGTTCTTCTGAACTTCACACTCTTTGACACTTGGCTTCTTTGGCAAAATTGTGAAGATGGATTTTAATGGTTCACAAACTGTTAGACAGGATTATATTTTTTTAACTTTATAATTATAGAAATGGAAATGAACGCTATTTTCAGCCGTGAGACTTAGTGGCTCGGAAAACTGAGGAAGAAGAATAAGACGAGCTGTAGAAATGGTCTAATAGTGAAAGAAAGTGACCAGAAAGGACTCAACCAAAATAACAAGAAAACAAAGGCTAACTGAAGAAGAACGCATATAAATTCAGTGTGAAAGGCCTTGAGACAAATCCATACATTCAAATACTTTAGCACCGCAGTAACATCAGAAGGAAAATTAGTATTCCTACTGCATTATTATGTGCCATGATGGATAGCATTGGCGATATGCTTCTCTGTTTTGTGCAGTCCATGGTGTTTCCATTTAATCTAGATGCTTTTCTTTTTCTATGCCGCTGAGGTAATTTTTTTTTTGGTCTTCCTCTCTTCCTTTTTTTCCCTTGAATTTTCAGTCATTCCTGTGTTCTCCAACTTCTGTCTTCTCGTGACATGCCCAAGATATTTTGACTGCCTTTTTTCTTATCATTTAAATTGGTTTCATTGTTCTGAAATTTCTTTGAGGACGTCTTCGTTTGTTTTTCTGTTTGTCCAGAATATTTTTTGCATCTTTTGGCAAAGAATCTCTGTTGCTTCCAATTTCTTTGTCATCTTTTTGTTGAGGTTTCACAACTTTGTAACAATACTGGCTCTATATAGCACTGTAATACTCCTTTCCTCACTTTTAGGGACATCTTACCTGTTAGCATCTTCTTCATGTCCTAAAACGCTGCCTTTTCCTTTGCCTATTCATGGTTTTATTTCATTTGTGCATTTGATGTGCAAGATGGCGGGCGTTTCATAACGGTCTTGCCAACATGGAAAATTTAGTGGGATATTACTTGATCCGTGGCATAATGCTAATAACCTAGAGGTGGCTCTAGATGGGGAAAAAAGGATTTGTTATGGAAACTCGCAACAAAACCAACCGAGTCAAGGGTGATGCATCAGGGATACCAACTCTGAAGAACCTAGGCAACGATTGAAAGAATGCATTCATTGGCCCCCAAATGCGTGACAGAGATTGGATTCTGGAGTGTGAGAACACTGGTAGCACCATCAAAAACTGCTCAAGTAATCAGAGAAATGGATAGATACCACTTAGATGTACTGGGCGTTAGTGAAATGCAATGGCCAGAAGCAGGGAAAATAATGGCAGAAAACCGCAAGTTAATCATACATTCAGGCAGAGACGATGGAAAATACCAAGAAGGAGTGGGTATAATTATGTCAAATGTAGCAGCAAAGAGCCTTATAAAATGGGAACCAGTGAACAGTCGTTTAATAAGAGCACGATGCACTGAAAAGTGACAATCATACAATGTTATGCACCTACGAGCAATGCAGATGATTAAATTAAAGACGATTTCTATCACCAATTACAACAACTCATGAATAAAGTCCCTAAACATGACATCCTAATTAGGACTTCAGTGTCAAGGTAGAAAAAGATAACACTGAAGTAAAAAAAGTAGTGGGGAAAGAAGGAATTGATATGATAAATCAGAATGGAGAAAGATTAATTGAACTATGTCTAAAAGAGGGCATGGTCAGTGGAGGAACAATATTTCCACACAAAGAGATACATAAAACAACATGGATATCCCCAAATGATAGAATCAGGAACCAGACAGACCATTTTTGTATTAGAAAGCAATTCAGAAAATCTCTGATGGATGTAAGAGCATGTAGAGATGCAGATGTGAGCAGTGACCCAACCTGTGGAAAATTAGACTAAAATTGCAAAACCAACACAAGAAATTAGCATCCAGAAATATAAACAGCCACAGCCTACAGGAAGAAAATACTAACAGGAATTTCAATCTGAAACTTACCAATCATTTCGCAGCACTCATTGTTAGAGAAGATAGATATAGATGAATATGTATAGATTTAGAATATATATATATATATATATATATATATGAAAGATACAGATGAACTCTTGATAGCACAGCTATAATCACAACAGCAAAAGCAAGTGCTGGACTGCAAAAAAACAATAGAAAAGCTTGGATATCAGAAAACACATGGAAATACATACATGAAAGATGAGCAGCCAGATCAGCTGTATTGAATGTAAAGATTGATCTTGGAAAAGATTTGGCAAAAGCAACATACAAAGAACTAGACATTAAAGTAAAAAGTTCAGCTAGACTGTTACATCTAAAGAAAGACCAATCCTTAGCAAAACTGGCACCCTGTTAACATCAAGTAAAGACCAAAAGCAAAGATGGGCTGAACGCTTGCAAGAAATACTTAATTACCACACCCAAAGAATTGTTATACCTTGAAACCAACTTACCAGTCCCAAGTCCCACAACTAAATGTCAACCTAGATGAAGTTACACTGAATGAAACTGAAACACCAGTGAACCTAATGGCTATCAACAAAGCTGCAAGTGAAGATGAAGTAACAGCGGAAATGTTCAAAGCTATTAACAGTGACAACATGAACCAACTACAGAGAATGTTTAATAAAGAAGAAAAGGTCCCTTCAGAATGGAAAAAAAGAATCATTGTTAAAATACAAAAAAAAAAGGTAACCTTAGCAACTGCAGTAATTGGAGGGGGGTAACCTTACTATCAGCTGTATGAGAAGTATTTTTCTAAGTTATTCTGAATAGATTTAAAGATATAATGGATAATGCAGAAAGAGAGGAACAAGCAGGATTTCAAAAGAGAGAAATTGTCTTGACCAGATAAGAATAATACTTGAAGAACATATTGAAAAGCAAAAACCATTAATCCTGAACTTCATAGACTTTAAAAAGGCATTTGATAGCATACACAGAGATTCATTGTGTAGATATTTTAAGAATATGAAATACCATCTAAAAATGTCATCATTAAGGATCTCTACAATGGATATGTTTGTGCAGTCGACACAAAAGAAGGAATGAGCAAATGGTTCCAGATTGAAATAAGTGTGAAACAAGGATGTATACTATGTCCCTTGCTTTTTTGGATTTACCATAGACTTCATAATGAAAAAATGCTGCACTGGTAAAAATGGGCATTGATTGGGCACATGAAAAGCAACTAGAAGATCTTGATTTTGCAGATGTACTCTTATCAGTGACAATGTAAATTTGATGCAAGAAAAAACAGATACCCTGTCTCCACTGGCTAGCGAAGTAGGACTTGAAATTAAGAAGGAAAAAACAAAAATAATGAAACTTCCCTTTAATCAAGAAGGAAAAATATACGTAGAAGGAACAGCTGTTGAAGAAGTAAACCAATCTGCATATCTCAGCAGCTACATAGACCAGGATGGTGACACCAGAAAGGAAGTTAGAATTGTGAAAGCAGCCTTGACCTTCAAGAATCTTGAGAACATATGCCACAAAAACCAAGCTAAGATTATTCAGTTCAGATGTAATATCCATCATTTATGCATGCGAAAGCTGGAAAACAAGCAAAGAAATAAACAAATTAGACTCTTTTGAAAACAAATGCCTAAGGAAAATACTCAGCATAAAGTGGAATGAATTCAAGAATAATGCAGAGATAAGGCAGATGACCAAACAACAGCTTGTCTCATGGGTGATCAGAAAAAAGAGATGAACATGATGATAAGAAACAATCAGAGAATCCCAAAACAAGCTATCAAGTGGAACACAAGAGGCCAAAGAAAAAGAGGTCAACCATGTGAAACTCTAAAGAGGACATTGTTAAGAGAGGCCAAATTAGTAGGCATAAAATCCCTTGATGAGGTTGAAAAACTTTGCAAAAAAACAGGAAAACTTGGTGAACTACCATGTGAGCCCTATGTGACATTTAATGGCATGGGAAAGATGTAAGATTTGACGTCAACTGTTATTTTTGTTTCAAGATAGTTAAATTTATTTTGTTTCAGTGAGATGGAATATGCACATCCGGCATCAAAGAATAATATATGCCAATCTAAAATAGCTTTAAAAAAAATAAGACGCATTTTGTGTAATGCATTTCTATCAATGAATGTCATAAAGAGAGTTCTGAAATGCTACATTGAGCCTATACTTTTCTGTGGAAGTGAAACATGGATAATGCAAAGATTACTGGAGGCAAGAGAGATGTGGTTTCTTAAAAGAATGTTAAGATTGCTATGGACAGCTAAGATGGCAAACAAGGAATGTTTAACAAAAGGCAGTAGAAAAAAAAAGGAATCTGGTTAACCCCATAAGAAAATAGCAAAATCCTGATAAGGAAGGAATTTTAAAAGATCGTAATAGCAGGAAGGATAAATAGGAGATGAAGGAAGGCCAGAGGAGAGCATGTATCTTGGAACAGTCTAATATCACAGCATGACAAAGATTCAGCAACTGAGGTGATGGAGACTATCAAGGACAGATATCAATGGGCACCTGACAGCGATGATAGTGGAGGATTTCTCTCTAGCTGAAAGTTAAAGCCCTTGAAAGCTGATACCACATCAAGGATCAAGCCACATTATACATTGGCTCTGTTTTCTGTACTAACGGTCTGAGGTTAAGATGAAAGGAAGATAGCACTGTACGCATCTTCTGTTTATGATCATATATGTTGGCCGTTATAGGCTATATGTTGGTGATAACCTTCACATTCAAGTAACAAGGTATAAATTATGTCACGTGTGTTGCTTATGATACCAATGTTTGATGTGGATATATATTTGCACATCTCCAGATAGATGTATTATAAGATGCATGAAGATTTACCCTTCTTGTTGCTTTATTTGTCTTCAGCAAACAGAGTGAGATGATCCAGGAGGATGATGGGATGGGTGTGGCTGAGAAGAGATTATATCATGGTACACATCGATCAACACTTGAAGCTATCGCCAGGAAAGGATTTGACTGGAGGTTAAGTGGAAAACATGGAACTGTTTATGGAAATGGTCAGTTGACATTTTTTTTAGTTCAACATCTAACATTAAGAATGAAATTTTTCAAAATGGGCACATGAATATAGACAGTAGATTTTAATAAAAGAAAAAGAAGGCATTTTTAAAATTCAGCGTATGACGTAGACTACACATTTTTCAAAAGAATGAGATTTTTTAAAATTTCAAATATACCAGACAACATATTTTTAAAAAAAAAAAAATTGGGCTTTTTCTTTTCCAAGGAATCAATTATATGTTCAGTTCCTGGATTGCAGACATTGTCATGGGCACTAGAAGGATCAGAAGATTTCACCACTCAGGATAACACATTTTCATTTAAGATAAAATCATCCTCAGTCCTCTATACTCCCATTGGAGCATAAGGCATCAACAAAGGTTCTCCAGGCAATCCTATCTTGAGCGGGTCAGGTTACCTCAAACCATGTCTTTAGTGGTGGGAGTAAAGTATAGTGATGTTAGTCATGATCAGGGCTGTAGAACATCATGGAAATAATATCATGGGTTACTGTACACTGATAACTTATCTGAAGAGCAAGGATGATGTTCCTGGTGAAATATATGCTCTCTCTGTTCTCTGTCTGTGAAAACTGTCAGATAGAAGACAGAAAGTTAGACTGGTCTGCATCTTCAAACCTTTACTCTCTAAATACAAACAGTTGAATTTGAAGTTTTGCATTCTTTGAAATGTGATGGCCCAGAAATACAAGCAGTGGTGAACTGTCTTTTCAGCCAAAGGTTGTTGGTTAGAACTCTCTGCCAGCATGTTTCAGGGAGCCTGACACACTTTTGTTAGGGAAAAATGCAAAATTACAAATGGGGAAACCAGATAAAATTGAACAGTAGCCTTTGATGGAAAAATATGAAAATTAAGATTTGATAAAAGTTGACCCCATTTTGATAAAGGGACAGTCAGTATTTTTTTTTCCTCATGCTAATCCACACCCATCCCATTTCTTAAGATCATTATTCTCAAAATAGATTTTCTATTTTATATGTATTAATCAAATACTTTCATGCTTTTCTGTGTGTGTGGGTATGTATTCCCTGTTTGGATGAATTTTTGTGTTATCTTATCAAAATATAGTTCATTTTATATTTTGGTATGTTGATGCACTGTTTGGTAAAATGGTGTTATGTAACTTCCATAAAAATGTGCATTTTAAGTCTGTGGTTATTAGTTTTTCTTCATTGGTTTTTTTTTCTGTTATTTGTCTGTGCAGGTTCCTACTTTGCCACGACTGCTCGTTACTCTCACGCCTACACTGATCGTGCTGGTAGTGGGATCAGCGTGAAGACTGGCGGCAGCGGCGTTGGCAGCTTCTTTTCTTCAAGCACAAGCCTGACCTACCCAGGATTTGGTGGCTCAACACTTAGTCAAAGACTGATACACAACTGCAAAACACGCTTCTCGAATTTACCCCACTCCCCGATGATCCCCACAATTCCTTTGCATCTGCCAGGTTCCTCGCAAAATCAGCCGCCGCAGCCACCTCCGGCACACTACCATTTCCCTGCACCGCCACCAGCCCATGGACAAACATCTTCCTTACAGGTGCCAGCACACATCCAGATGTCAAACCCTAATTCCACCAAGGAAGGTGTACCTGGGATGTCAGCAAGTTCCTCAAGAGCTTCAGCCAACAACACTCCATTTGTTAAAATTCTCCCAAAACCATCCACAGTCTCTGTATCTGCCGGACCAGTGCAGACAGTTTTGAACAACTATACCGGTTTTTTTAATTCATCAAGCTTGTTTTGCCCCACAACACCGCTTAGTCAGCCACACTTCCCGTCCAGTTTTCAGAGCAGGGTCACGGATCCTTCGTTCACGTCGGTGAGTCACAGCCTCAGCCATACTGCTTCTTCCCAAGTGCAGTTGTCAGTTGTAAGCAGCGGCAGCTTCTACACAGTTCCCAGCATGTCCAAGGCAGGGATTTCACCTACCATAAGCTCACCGCTCTCATGGAGGTGTGCCCTTGGGAACACTAGCAGCAGCAGTCAGCCGAAGCCCATCACTGTAACCTCCAGCAACGCCGAAGCCAAATATCAGGACGAGGATAGATCAGACATGCCCTCAAGCCCACAAGGCACAGCTGATTTAGCTTCGATGTTTGCACGTGATGCAAACTCCAAGACTCACTTCATGTTTGTGGCCAGGGTTCTTGTGGGGCGTCACACAGTTGGGAAGTCAGGGCTGAAGCGACCTCCGCCATTGAATGAAAATGACCCATTTGGGAAGTGCTATGATTCATGTGTGGATGACATTTATTGTCCTCAATTGTATGTGATATTTGACAGCAATCAAGCATACCCAGAGTATGTTATTGAGTACAACTGGCACAAGGATTAACTGCAGCAATATCCCCCATAAGGATTTATTTTATACTTTTGCATTTTATACCCACTTTAAAACTTTGTGTATGCAAAAAATCTGACACATTTACAATAGACTTCTTAACTGCAAGAGTCATTTGTAAGCTGTGACGTTTCATAACCTATATCTAGACATTTAATTCTAGAATTTAAATCACTTACTGAAGTTTTTCTGAATGACATGAAAGAAATGAAATTTCAGATAAACTAGATCTTAATGTACAACTTTTTAAATTGAAAGGAAAAGATTGAAATTACAGATTTTTTTTTTTAAATGTAGAAAATTATTTATTGGTTTTCCCAGTGTTTCTCTTCTGTGTATATTTACAGGATTTTAAAGTGTGTATTCTCTTTCATCTTGTTGTAATTGGCTGTTTTCTGTGCTAGAAGACTTTCACATAGCCATGCTGAGTCTGTTTTCTGTGCTGGAAGATTTACACACAGACTTACTGACTCTGTTTTCAGTGAAAGTCGTGCCATAATTAACAAGTGTCTCTCCGATACCCCCTAACCATCTCTTTCTGGGTATTCTCTTGATCTGCATCCCATAGTTTTTTGGTTGAAGGCTCTCATGGTTGACTGTGAGTGTGTCATTAAGTGACCAAACCATTTGATTCTTTGCTTCTCTATGTCGTAGACATGATGTAGTTCCTATCATCTGTCTTATGGTGTCAGTTCTTAGCTTGTCAGACTAGGTGAAGGTTATACATACGTTTTATATAAACAAGTAATAATGTAAACGTACAAATAGTCTGGTCATATCATAGGATGAGTTTAGATGTGTGTTATAGCCTAAACATTTACCTCACCTTTTATATATGTATGCAAGCATTTTCATATACTGAAAGCTCATTCACAGACACAGGATGATGATTTTCAAGATTTTGTTGTTGTTGTTCAATGAGCGTCAGATTTTGACTCCAGGCTAGACTCCCAAGTTCATGGCTGGAATATGCTCAGAATGAGCTCTAAGTTCTGAAATCCTCTTTTTTCAGCTGCAGACATGATTGAGATCTTGGAAATCAGGCATTGAATCAGGTGAAGTATACCAAAATCCAAATTATCAATGTAGATTGATAATGAGCCTTTTGTTGAGATAGTGGTAAGTTAGAACTCACTGAAACTTGTTGCCTTGAGAACTGAAGTTAGAACTCACTGGGACTTGTTGCCTTGAGAACTGAAGTTAGAACTCACTGGGACTTGTTGCCTTGAGAACTAAAGTTAGAACTCACTGGAACTTGTTGCCTTGAGAACTGAAGTTAGAACTCACTGGGACTTGTTTCCTTGAGAACTGAAGTTAGAACTCACTGGGACTTGTTGCCTTGAGAACTAAAGTTAGAACTCACTGGAACTTGTTGCCGTGAGAACTAAAGTTAAAACTCACTGGAACTTGTTGCCTTGAGAACTAAAGTTAGAACTCACTGGAACTTGTTGCCTTGAGAACTAAAGTTAGAACTCACTGGAACTTGTTGCCTTGATAACTAAAGTTAAAACTCACTGGAACTTGTTGCCTTGAGAACTAAAATTACAACTCACTGGAACTTGTTGCCTTGAGAACTAAAGTTAGAACTCACTGGAACTTGTTGCCTTGAGAACTAAAGTTAGAACTCACTGGAACTTGTTGCCTTGAGAACTAAAGTTAGAACTCACTGGAACTTGTTGCCTTGAGAACTGATTATTCTTTTATAAGAATGTCCCAAAACTTTTACATAGTCCAGTTCATACAATTTTTGTGTCCGCAACAAACTTAGTTCTACACCAGCTGTGTCATTTTCACACCTCCTTTATCAGTTCTATACCTCTTCTGTCAATTCCACATCTCTCTTTATCAGTTTTACACCTCTTCTGTCAATTCCACATCTCCTTTATCAGTTTTACACCTCTTCTGTCAGTTCCACATCTCTCTTTATCAGTTCTATACCTCTTCTGTCAATTCCACATCTCTCTTATCAGTTCTATACCTCTCGTTATCAGTTTTACACCTTTTCTGTCAGTTCCACACCTCTTTATCAGTTCTATACCTATTGTGTCAGTTCAACATCTTTCTTTATCAGTTCCACACCTTTTCTGTCAGTTCCACACCTCTTTATCAGTTCTATACCTATTGTGTCAGTTCAACATCTTTCTTTATCAGTTTTACACCTCTTCTGTCAATTCCACACCTCTTTATCAGTTCCACACCTCTTCTGTCAGTTCCACACTTCCTTTATCAGTTCTATACCTCTTCTGTCAGCTTACATCTCTCTTATCAGTTTTACACCTTCTGTCAGCTCCACGCCTCCTTTATCGTTCTGTATACTTCTGTGAGTTCCACATCTCTCTTTATCAGTTCTATACCTCTTCTGTTGGTTCCACATCTCTTTATCTGTCCTATACCTCTTCTGTCAGTTTTACACCTCTTCTGTCAGTTCCACTCCTCCTCTGTCACTTTCACACCCTCTTTGTCACTTCCACATCTTCTCTGTCACTTTCACACCTTCTCTGTAAGTCTTATACTTCTGTCACTTCCACACCTTCTCTGTAAGTCTTATACTTCTGTCACTTCCACACCTTCTCTGTAAGTCTTATACTTCTGTCACTTCCACACCTTCTCTGTAAAAGTCTTATACTTTTGTCACTTCCACACCTTCTCTGTAAGTCTTATACTTCTGTCACTTCCACACCTTCTCTGTAAGTCTTATACTTCTGTCACTTCCACACCTTCTCTGTAAGTCTTATACTTCTGTCACTTCCACACCTTCTCTGTAAGTTTTATACTTCTGTCACTTCCACACCTTCTCTGTAAGTCTTACACTTCTGTCACTTCCACACTTTCCCTATCATTGCTTCAACCTTCAGAACCTGTTCCTTAAATTAAGAAGAAAAAAATGACGTTGGTGTTCAGACATGGCATAAATTTAATTCAAGTGCCATGCTGCATGGTGTAGGTGATCATTTCTCTCCACAATTCCCTGTCTTTAGACTTGATTATGAGATCCGTTGTGACTTTCTTCCTAGCCACACTGACAGCCCATCCAGTAACTTCTCTCTCTGTCTTCCTCTGTCTCTTCTTCCTTCAGTTTTTCCAGCTGCCACAGTGTGTTCCAATTTTCCTCTTCTCAACAAATGGCCTATAAATCTCGCATGTCTGTGTCTGGTCTTTGCTATAATTTGCCTTTTAACTCCAGCCTCTCTTAGGACTTCTTGATTGGTTTTCTTGGCTGTCCATGGTACATTCAACATCCTTCTTATGAACCACGTCTCCATGGCTTCCATTTCTCGCTGTACTCTTTATTCATGGACTATGCTTCACACTCATAAAACAAAATTGGCTCGATGTAACATTTAAGTACTCGGAATCTTGTTTCCATTGATATGGATCTGTTGCACAAGATGTATCTTATTGTCTGGATTACTAACTTGGCTTGAGCACGTCTGCTTTTTATTTCATTGTGACATTTCCCATCAGTTGTTAGAATTGTTCCTAAGTACTTGAATCTATCAACTTGTTTCAGATTTGTGCCATCGATGGTAATGCTACATTTTGGTGGTATTCTTTTCTTTGAGATGACCATGACTTCAGTCTTCTTTTTGTTCAGGCTGAGACCTTTATTTTTACTTCACGAACCACGACGTCCAGAAGAGCCCGTAGTTCCCTTTCACTTTTAGCAATCAGAGCATATCTTAAGTTGTTATGGTTGTACTCGTCAGTTGATATTCCTGGCAAGCTCTCTATATTTCTCATTATGTTTTCGCTGTACAAGGAGAAGGGGGCAGGAGATAAAACACATCCTTGTCGCAGTCCCAAATTTATGTCTTGGAATGCTCCTATTTGGTTCTAGACCCTCATTGCTGTTAATTGCTGCCAATATATGTTTTTGATAAGTTTCAGATCTTTCCCATCTATGTTGATGTCTTCCAGCATTCTTATAATTTCTGTGTGTCTCACTTTATCAGAATATAAATTTAACTGCAGATCACAAAAGCTCCTGGTAAAGCAGTTGCAGAAACTCAGTTCTGTTCTGTTGTTTGTCAGGCATTTCATACACAGACTAGTTTTCTTTGATAAGTTAAAAAAAAAACTGGTAAAATTCCCATTTCCATGCCATTAAGGTATACTGGGGATACGGTGTGAGGCCCATATTTCCAAGCCCTTCTGCACATGAATGTGTGATGTGGTCAGTATCACGCTTGGCCGCGTTTACCTTCCCAGATTTCTCTGGTACTCATTTTTAGAGGCTGAGTGGCTCTTTTAAAAACAAAACAAAGAAAGAAAAAGAAAACTATTAATTGCATATAGTTTAACAAAAAAAATTGAGTGAATAATAGGTTCAGTTTTTTTAATATTATTTTTAAAATAAATTTCACATGGCAGTTTGGAGACAAAAACTGAAAATAATGTGGCATGAAACGCTTTAGCCCAGGCAAATGAAAGAGGAGATAAATTTCAGTTAAACTGGATACAAAGCTGATAAAACAACTAAATGAAATGAATTACACTGGGCAAAAGAAGTTATAGATAAATAAACTTCAGATAAATTGGATGCAAATCCAATGATAAAATAATGTCTGAGTGAAACAGATTGGTGTAAGAAAATGAATTTGTAGACAAGCTTCAAATAAATTGTAACACAATTCACAAGCTTGGGGCAAAAGCTTTGAGGCTCATCCTGTCAGGATCTGGAGAGGACAGCGAGCTTTGCCATGTTGACAGGGATCAGGATCTGGAGAGGACAGCGAGCTTTGCCATGTTGACAGGGATCAGGATCTGGAGAGGACAGCGAGCTTTGCCATGTTGACAGGGATCAGGATCTGGAGAGGACAGCGAGCTTTGTCGTGTTGACAATGATCAGGATCTAACGTGACCAACAACCTCAAATGAAGAAGAAGTAACACAGCTGATGATAGTAATAATGACTGAATGAAACAAATTGGGCGGTGTGGACGAAGGTGAAGATAAGATTGATCATACAGCACATTTTCTATTTTTGTATCAAATGGATGTGAGAAATGTACCAAAAGATGAGGGGGAAAAAAAAGGAAAGAAAGAAAGAAGAAAAGTCTGTTCATTTGAAAAGATGGCAACAGCATAAAACAAAAACAAAAAATGATGAAGTGTCGGTCTCTCTCTCTCTCTCTCTCTCTCTCGTATTTAGTTCACAAGCTGTTAGGCATGTTTACTGATGTGTATATAGGTGGGGTTTTTTTTTCCCTTTATCACTTACATGAAATCTGAATTTACCAGTCATCAGTTTTGTAACTTTTTTATATTATGTAAACAATTTTTATATTGGAAAATTATTTTTGGATAAGAGAAAAAATGTTGGGATTAATGTACAGTAGTTTGAGTTAAATACTTTCAAACCATGTATCCCATTTCTGTGTGAGTAACTTATTTGCTTTAGTATAAGAGGGTAGTTTTGTATTCTGTATCATCATTATTATCATCATTATCATTTACTTTTTTTTATGCTGCTGGAGATGACTTCACATACTTTTACATTATTGTTATGTTGTCTGTGCATGTCTCATACATAACTTTACACACTTCTACATTAATGTTATGTTGTCTGTGCTTGTCTCATACATAACTTTACACACTTCTACATTAATGTTATGTTGTCTGTGCATGTCTCATGCATAACTTCTACAATATTGTCATGTTGTCTGTGCATGTCTCATACAAAACTTTACACACTTCTACATTAATGTTATGTTGTCTGTGCATGTCTCATACATAACTTTACACACTTCTACATTAATGTTATGTTGTCTGTGCATGTCTCATACATAACTTTACACACTTCTACATTAATGTTATGTTGTCTGTGCATGTCTCATACACTTTTTACATTACTGTTATATGGTCTGTGCTCGTTTTGTGCATAACTTTCACACACATTTGTATTACTGTTGTATTGTCTCTGCTTTGTCTCATGTACAACTTTCACATATTGTCTGTGCTTGTCTCATTCATAACTTCTACATTGCTGTTATATTGTCTGTGTTTGTTTCATATATGACTTTCACACATTTCTACATTGCTACTATATTGTCTCTGTTTGTCTCATACTAACTTCTACATTACCGTTATATTGTCTCTGTTTGTCTCATACATAAGTTCTACATTACTGTTATATTGTCTCTGTGTCTCATACATAAGTTCTACATTATTGTTATATTGTCTCTGTTTGTCTCATACTTAACTTCTACATTACTATTATATTGTCTCTGTTTGTCTCATACATAAGTTCTACATTACTGTTATATTGTCTCTGTTTGTCTCATATATAACTATCATACACTTCAGTATTACTGTTATTTTTTTTTTAATGTGCTAAATTTAAAACAAGAAAAGAATGAAATGCATAATTTCTTGAAGGTAACAAATGATGAGAAAGAATGAAAGAGTCACTAATTATTTATGTATAAGATTGCATGCTACTTTGTGCATTCTGAAGAAACACCATTCCTGCTTTGTTCTCTACCCTGCCCATCAATCTTCCCAGCTGTCAAGTTTCCATATTTCTATATTGTACAGTAAACAGTATACAGTTGCTTTATTGTATTTTTTAAAGACTTAATAGAGAATCTTCATATCCTTTCCTTCTGAGAAATTATTTGTGCTGTTTTGTCTTTGAACTTTATGAAAACTGAGATAGTTTGAAGTTTTTCTACATTGCATGTGAAAAGCAGGTTTTTCTAGATGTGTAGTCTGTGAGGTGAAATTAATTTCTGAATGATAGAAGTTTGTTGGACTGGATTTGAACTTGTCTTGTGCAGCATACTCATGCTTTGAGATATTTTTGTAAGATCTTTTTTTTTTTTGTGTGTTTGATGTTTTGATAAAACTTGCTTCACTTGGTGATGTTTTGATAAGACGTTGTTGTACTTGGTGTTTTGGCAAGAATTGTGCTTGGTGATGTCTAGATATGATGGTGGTGTTTGGTGATGTTTTGGTAAGACATGTAAGGCAATGTTTTGGTAAGGTGTGTATGACAAAATTTTGGCAAGACTTGTGTTTGGAGATGTTTTTGTAAGATGTATTTAGTGATGTTTTTGTTAAGACTTGTGTTTGGTGATGGTTAAGACTTGTGTTTGTCAGTGTTTTGGCAAGTCATGTATTTGGTGATACCTTAGAAAATTTATGAGTGGTAATTTTTTTTCCTAAATGACTTGCTATGTTTAATGTTTTAGAAAGACAAATTGTGCTTTGAGATGTTTCAGAACATCAAAAATGTACATTTGATGACAGTTTGGAAAAACTTGTACTTGGTAACATATTGAAAAAACCCCAAAATGTTCTGTTTTCTGTGTATCTATCACTAAAGTTATGAAAATATGTATTGCAACATTACTGTGTGGGGTTTTACTACATGTTTGAGTATCAGTTCTGGTATGATCATGTACATAATTTCGAAGTAGACTGATTTGAGTGGTTTTTTTTTTTTTCAATGGAAGTTTATCTCATTTATGAGGACACAGATTAAGACAATATTTATAATTAGTAGTATAACTATAAAAATTATGCTGTAACTGCTTTTCTGATATAAAGGAATACAGAGACAGCCAGTCAAGGAATAGGCATATAAAGGTATTGCAGTTGTTCTCGTAGTCGAAGCTGACAGATGCCAGCATCTCCTTTCAGCTGTGTCATAAAATATCAAGAAAACAGCTTTCAAATATGCTATGAGGCATCAAGAAAAGAGTTTTTCTTTTGAGTCATCAAGAGTGGGGCTTTAAAATGTGCGATTATGCATAAAGAAAGGAGCTTTCAAATATGCCATGAAGCATCATGAGATGAGCTTTCAAATTTGCCATGAAGCATCATGAGAAGATCTTTCAAATATGCCATGAAGCATCATGAGAAGAGCTTTCAGATATTCCATGAAGCATCATGAGAAGAGCTTTCAAATATGCCATGAAGCAACATGAGAAAAGCTTTCAAATATGCCATGAAGCATCATGAGAAGATCTTTCAAATATGCCATGAAGCATCATGAGAAGACCTTTCAAATATGCCATGAATCATCATGAGAAGAGCTTTCAAATATACCATGAATCATCATGAGAAGAGCTTTCAAATATGCCATGAAGCACCATGAAAATAGCTTTCAAATATACCATGAGGCATCATGAGAAGAGCTTTCAGATATGCCATGAAGCATTATGAGAAGAGCTTTCAAATCTGAAGCATCATGAGAAGAGGTTTGAGATATTCCATGAAGCATCATGAGAAGAGCTTTCAAATATGCCATGAATCATCATGAGAAGAGCTTTCAAATCTGAACCATCATGAGATGAGCTTTCAGATATGCCATGAAGCATCATGAGAAGAGCTTTCAAGTATGCCATGAAGCAAAATGAGAAGAGCTTTCAAATCTGAACCATCATGAGAAGAGCTTTCAAATATGCCATGAAGCATCATGAGAAGAGCTTTCAAATATGTCATGAAGCACCATGAGAAGAGCTTTCAAATATGCCATGAAGCATCATGCGAAGAGCTTTCAAATCTGAAGCATCATGAGAACTTTCAGATATTCCATGAAGCATCATGAGAAGAGCTTTCAAATATGCCATAAAGCATCTGAGAAAAGCCTTCAAATATACCTTGAAGTATCAGGAGAAGATAAGTTCCATATTTATTTGTGATGTATGGGTTCACATAGTGTGATATCAAGTTTCTCAGGGATTTTCTAATGCCACCCAACCCTTTTCTTTTTGGGCATCCTATAACACTTTTTCTACTTTTTAAAAGCCCTTTATAACCGATGAAGTAAACTAAGAAGCCAAACTGGTTCATAATTGTTGGTGTGGATTGTTCTGCCGGTGGAGGGAGTATACATGTCATTCTGTGCCATAACCACAGGTGTACTGTATGAAACATCAGCTTGTCTCTTGTCCTGATTGGACACAAGAGCTAGTGGTCTTTTTATCCTGTGCACCAATTTGTACTGCTTGCTTTCTTCTGTTCTTTTACCATAGGCTTTTTTCTTCCATTGAGATTTAGTGTTTCTGTATATATTAGGCATCATGATTAGTTCAGAATGCTTTACCTGTGTGGTCTTAATGTTTTTCATCAGTTGCCAGTTCCCTGATAATTTATCTTTTGTTTATGACCATGAAGTACGCCTTCTGCTGTCTGTTTTTCTAGGATCTGATTATTCTTGTTGCATTTTTTTTTCCATCTTGTGGGATTTCATACAGAAAGTCATCAGTTTCCATATTCATATTTTGCTATGCCAAGAGAAAACTAGAGAATCAGCTTTGAAAAAAAAACAAGAAAAAAAAACAAACTGTTAAACAATGTACTGTAGTCATAGCTTTTATATAAGCTTTATCTTTTCAGCAGGAGCATTTCTGTGTCAGCAGCATGTCTCTTTGTCACTGCATCAGTAATGTTTCTCTTTGTCAGCCACATTTCTACATCAGTTGTGTTTCTCTTTGTCAGCAGGTCACTTATGATAAAGATGTAACAGCATAATATGAATATTCATGGTTATAAGTCTGGCATTATTGATGTGAATATTTTTTTGATTGGCGGGCCTAGATAGAAGGAAAGTGAGTGGAATACTGCCTGTAAAAAACATCACCATAGCAGATAACTGTAAGTAAATATTCTTACATCCTTCCAGTGCCGTTAGACGTCACATAGGGTTTGCATAGTTGTTTGCCAAGTTTTCCTGTTATAAGTAAATATTACAAACGCTGTATTAATGTATGCTGATAATCACAGTCTGTTGGTGTGAAAATGGATTCATATAGTAATTTTTTTTTTTTCTGTAAGGAAAAGGAGTTATATCTTTGACACAGATCATGTGTTCAATGCCACCTCACCAGAATTGATGTTTTAAGTGTCATTGCAAATTTTTGTTTAGACTTTAAGCAGACTTTCATTTCCATAATTTTTCTTGCTGTAAGAACTGTTTGAATTGAATCATAACTTTTAATGTTGTTAACGTTTGTTAAACTGGGCTGGCGTATAAGTTTTATACGAGGTAAATGAAGGAAGATATTTTTAGCATTAGTGGCATGCAAAGGGAAAAGTTTTAAGGGTATACAAGGGAAGTTTCAGTATTGATGGCATGTGCATGGGAGCATTTCAACGTTGGAAGTATATTCAGGGGAAAGTTTCAGTATTGCTTGCAGACATAATGGAAACACAGATTTTCACTAGCATATTTGTATACACTGCAGGCATAAACCAAGTCTATCTCTTTTATCACTATCATTATAATAACCCAAAGCACTGGCACGTAAGTCAGTTTTTGTATGCCTTTTTTTTTTTTCTTCAGCGTGATCAGTGTTTCATCTTCAGCAATCGTAATTAGCTGGAAGTATTTAACATAATTTATCCATATTTCAGTTCAGTAACCATTCTTGCATACCCATATGAGGA
Source organism: Achatina immaculata (assembly GCA_009760885.1). Taxonomy (NCBI): domain Eukaryota; kingdom Metazoa; phylum Mollusca; class Gastropoda; order Stylommatophora; family Achatinidae; genus Lissachatina; species Lissachatina immaculata. The sequence continues at coordinate 12,501,939 of CM019718.1, forward strand.
ATAAATATTGAATTCCAAGTCCTTGTTGTGTGTGTTGGATTTTTGGTCATAAACGAAGAAATGATGTGGAATACCAGGGAGAGAAGGTTGGGCTGTCTGTTGTTCCTGCTCCTTCTCCCTGAAACCTGGATGTTACTGGCAGCCGTCAAGCCTCATGCTGGATAGGAAGTGGGTCACAGTTGCTATCCTGTGGATCCAGAAAGCAGAAGATGGCTCCGCCACCATGGTCTGCAGAAACTAGGAATTTTTTTTTTTTTTTTCTGAATTTAAGTCAGGAATGTGAAACTCATTTTCTTCGGTGGAAATCAATGAACAAGTTCAGAGTTTTGCATTGCTCTTGTGTGTGAAAGAGGAGTGTTTTTATGAATAAATATTTACAAGCTGAAAACCAGGTTCATTCATTTACATATAAACCAAATGACTTTCATGAACAGTTTTGAAGTATCAAGAAGCATATAAATGGAAAAATTAAAACATCTTTTATTAAAAAAGCATCAAGATTGACAAAAACATGACTTGTTTAATAGACCCATGTCATTTAAAAACAAATGAATCTATCAAAGTCCACATGATGATATACTACATTTATGACATATTACCAGCTAAAACAAATCATATTTTAAGATAAAGGTTTTTTTTTTAAAATCTACTTGAATATTCAACAAGTGAAGGTCTTATACAAATCTGTATCCTGTAGCATTTGCATGCTGTAGAGGTGTGAAGTGTTACTGTCTTCACATTTATAGGCTACTTGCAGCATTTGAGATAGGGATGCCAGCACTAGTCCTCGCTGCCTTTGTTGTCCTAGTGAAACTCCAGGTATCCACTCTTTTTTTAGGCTGAGCTGATGCTGGCTGTCTGAAAAACATTCTGCCCATGTGTGAAACTGAACCAGGGACCTTTTGATTGGCAGGCAAGTCCACTAACCACTACACCACCTTAGTACCCCAAGGTCTAATATACAGTCCTAAATATTTACACCTTCATTTTCCCACTTTGTTTCATTTGAACACTAATTTATTTTGCAATATACTGCACTGTGCAGACATTAATGCCATGGTGAAGGCGGCAGATGATTTCAACATACTCAGTGACATATTATTATCTGTGTTTAGGGTGAACATTTTTGAAGTAAAATGTGCTAATGTCCAGCATTAATATCATATTAAAGGCATCGGAAGAACGGTAAATCAACCAGTTTCTGTACAATGAAGTTTATGCTGAGAAGATCACAGCACTTGTGTATTTTGTCCAGAGCGCACTGATAATGACAACTGAGCTCCTAATTAACTAAAATGCTAGCTTTTAACTTTGTATTCTTGCTGTTTTGTATAATCAAAGACAATTTCATACATAACTAACCTGAAGTAATCATTTCTCCCCTGAATATAATTAACAGTGAAATAATTTTTCAAGCCATCTGTCTAATAATAACTTATAACATAAGATGTAAAAATTGATTTGTCCGAGAAATTGTTGACAGGATTAAAAAAAAAGTGTGCTTTTTGCATTAGCAGAAGAGAGAGTCTTAATGGCGATAACTTCTGACGACAAGTGGGTGAATTTATTAAGAAGTGTTTTCTGAAACTGCTTGTCTGTAAAGCCATAAACACTGTTACAAAAAAAAACAAACTGATTGGCAAATAGGCTGATGACTTAGATCATGAAAAGATTTCTATTACCAGGGGAGACTTGTGCTCATGTGAGAAAGCTGGAAGACATCTTGAAATGCTTTGATAGCTTCACTGTTCTCTATAAAACACTGTATGATGCTCCACTTTAATCTCTGAATGCTGGGATGGAACACCACATATTGTATGTTCATGTGCTGAGTTCCCATGACAAACTCACATAAAATTACTAAATACAAATGAATGCACATGCACCGTGCATGGAAAATGATAAATACATGATGTGTGTGGTCTCCTCAAGATGATCATACAAAACTAATGTTTCAAGTTTCATTTTCAACATATTAATTTGGCATTAAATTTCAGTGAATTTGAAAAGAAACTCAAGAAATTTTAATGAAACTTATCCATTAAAAATCTCTGAGGGGGGGAAAAAAACTCGGCATATTTACTGGTAAGTTTTGTTCTTCATGAAATGCAAATAAAAAGTGGAGTCATTTGTCAAAGAGAATCATCATAGTTCTGAATCTTTCATCAAATTATCTGATGAGTAAATTCAAAACTTCAAGAACTGAAAAAAGAAAATGAAAGCGATAAACTGGCAACACAAGAGGACCAAAATCTGGCAAAAGAGCCTAACTTGCTTATGCTGTCAACTGTTCCAAGTAAAAATGCAGTAATGTAATAAAGCACAGTGTTGTATGGTTAAACCTTGAAAAATCACAGACAAAACAGTTTCAGGCATGACAGAAAGAAAAATGATTTGGATTTGAACCACAGATTCTGACAGGACAATTAACCACCTAGTCAAAGCTTACAGAGTACTAATAAGCTTCACTATCTTGCACCCCCAAAAAAATGTTTTAATAGCAAAGCCATCTATGTCTGTTAGGCCAAAATTCATGACACATGGAAAGGGAAGAAGGTCATGACATGGAAATTCTGTCACATACACACATGGTATCCTGCAAATGTCTGGTGCACACTAGACAACAATAACAACAAATAAAACATTTTTACATTAAAGGTAGTTTCAATTTATGGTTTCAAATACAAATTTTAACAAACATAAAACAAACAAATTTTAACAAACATAAAACAAGGCTTTCATTATGCAAAAGCCTCATTGTTTCCTATTTCTAAAAGTTTGCATGTAAAAATGTACATCAATCAAGAAGAATGTAGAGAAACTCCTACAACTGGCAAAGACATGGAGAATGATAAACAAGAATATTGGCTAAAATCTTACAAGACACACTGTTCTTACTTCAAAGATGCTTCATCTCAAAGTCAGAAATGACTGAAGAAATCTGCTACCAGTATCACTGTTGACTCACAGTATACAAATGTACTGAAATCTACTACCTAAAGATATTTGCATATAATACTGTATAAACTAAACCCACACTTAATGTCACTGAAATGAATGCTTTGTAAAAACTGATGGTATCCTACAACTTATGTTGGTCAACAATAACAGCTGAAATCTTCCGCAAGCATTAAGTAATTTTTTTTTTTACAAGGTAATGCACAAAATACAGCAGTTGTCACAACACGTAAGTTTATTTTAAACAAAACAAATATATTAGTAGTTCACGAGACTTCACCAATTCACAAACTATGATAAAAGTGATGATTAAAAACCATAAGTCTTCCTTCATTTATTTTTTATGTACGAGGTGGTCACACTGAACCTGAAGTTTTTGGCCAGAATAAAGAAGCAGAATTTACTTGTTGCTATGAACAGCTAGAAATCAAATGAGGTAGATAGCAGGCTCTGCTTCTCTGGCTGTCACTCAATGACAGTCTTCTTTGATTACAGTTAGAAGATTAGAATTAACACCACCTCTATCAAGAATCACACAAAGAACATCAAAAGAATTAATTTTAAAAAATAACTAAAAGACAATCAAAAGAAGACAAATATAAAGAAACCTAAAGCATACTAGAAAACTCAAATGAAAAAAGGGAGGTGGAGGTAAGAGAAAAATAAATCAGGTCAAATGAAAAGCAAAAGGCGAAGCAACTAAAATGACTGGAAACAGTAGGGCATGTGAAGAATGGAGAAGCATAACTGTCAACAAACAGCACACACAACCAACCAATCATTCTTTTCCTTTGTTAGTGATAATAAAAAAAAATTAATACTTTTTGTTAATCTCTTCTCTATATATCAGCATATAAATTATATCTGATGACAGCATATCTCTGTGGTAAAATTATTAGTTTTCTCAAAGGTGTACTCCCACCTTTAGGATTTAGCCTAGAAATGAATGAACACACTCTGTGTGGTAACAGATTTAGATGGCTTGGACACTTGGAGGATGGACAAGAATAGACAGACAAAAAGGACTTGTACAGAAGTGATAAGTGGACACAGGCCAAGACAACGGTGGCTTGACAATTTGGGAAAAGACCTATGAGCCCTCGGAGTGGACAAATGGCAGGTGAAGACTAAGAACAGAGAGGAATGGAGACAAGTCTTGTCTCTAGCAATAAGCCACAATAGCCCAGAAGGCTGAATGAATGAATGGGGATATTGCAACTAAGAAAGAGAGACAACCTAAGCACATCCAAACTGGGTTCATCCACTTTTGATTTAATGTACACATAAACGGACACACTGCATCATAGTCTATGGTCTGTATTATCATCACCACACTCTGGACATATCCAAAAGTGCTTAGATCCTACGCTCAACATATCCATCAGTGTCTTGTAGCTGATAGCGCTCATTCTGCACTGGTTGACAAGTTCTCTTGTGCATCCAGTATGTCTCTCATTTCTGGTCATGCCAATCAGTACCCCCAGCTCTCTGTCTAAACCATGGATCATACTCATATACAGACTGAATCATAATCACAAACAAAAGAAAAATACTTTGATTGTGAAATTATGAAATGATAGATACTACATTAAGTACTGTGGCACCTCTGAAACAATATATTTTTTTCATTTTCATGTGAAAAAGGTTACAACTGTATCAGTAGTGTATTACTTCCTTTATACATAACAATGACCCAGGAATGTGGATGGCTCTCATAGAAAATTTTCAAAAGGAGATCATAGTCTATAAAGCTTCCTATAAACAGTGTAACAGAGCTTCAACACAAGTCTCAGCTTACTGGAAACAATGTAACAGAGCTTCAACACAAGTCTCAGCTTACTGGAAACAAAGTAGTATGATATTAATAAATGATTTAGATTTATGTGTAGTATGGAACTGAGCACCACCTAAATTATACTTCAGCATGTTCAATGTCCTTGCCCCCAACCTCAATGCATCACTGCCAGCATTCTAGACCTTTCCATATATTCTCACAGAACTAGTCTTTAAGGGTACTGGACACTCAATGACAGACAACCTCTTGCAATTCTTCATTATCTTTGAAACTGGACTCTCAGTGGCTTCATCATAGCTTCAAACATAGTCATTAAGGAGCAAGATCGAGGGAATATGGTGGATGTGGCAATTCCGTAAATCCCAAGGACTCCCAACTCAGCTTGTGTGTGGTCATTTATTATCATGCAGAAGCAATATGTGACTGGACCACTTTCCCTTATGTCACTGTTGGATTTTGCAATGTAAACTTTGTAATCACTTGCAATATCTCGCACTGTTGAGTGTTATCTCCCGCAAAAGCCAGTCAACCAATGTGTTTGTCACGGTCATCCCAAAAAAACAACTGCAGCCATCTGTTTCCCTGCTGAAGGAGCTGCATGAAATTCCTTGGGTGTGGGACTGCTTTTGTGTTTCTACTGCATCGACTGTTGCTTGGTCTTAAGTGTATGGTAGTGAAACCATGATTCATCCACTGCTGCTTGGTCTTAAGTGTATGGTAGTGAAACCATGATTCATCCACTGTTGCTTGGTCTTAAGTGTATGGTAGTGAAACCATGATTCATCCACTGTTGCTTGGTCTTAAGTGTATGGTAGTGAAACCATGATTCATCCACTGTTGCTTGGTCTTCAGTGTATGGTAGTGAAACCATGATTCATCCACTGTTGCTTGGTCTTCAGTGTATGGTAGTGAAACCATGATTCATCCACTGTTGCTTGGTCTTCAGTGTATGGTAGTGAAACCATGATTCATCAACAATAGATACTCACTGCGATTTCACCTTCCTTCCAAAGAAACCACACAGCCCCCTCTGCCCATGGCAGTCGGCTCCATCTTGCTGTCCTCGTGTGCATGGGGGCTGGCAGGAAAATGACCCACCAGTGCTCCCCCCGTCATGCCTGCCTGAAAGCCTGGCTGGGCTTTGATGACCTATATTTCCACTTCTCTAGCAGCAAGGCTGTCTAAATCATTTGTTAGTGACTCTAGTAATAGAGTTTAAACATAAATCTGAGCTTTCTGGTGGGTGAAGGCAACATCTTCAGTAGGCTCTTACAAAATTCTGTCCAATAGCTGCAAATGCTTGTATTATCAGACACTAGTTTCATCCCACAAATCGTACCTCTTTCAGCAGTTGATAAACATTATTAGAAATGCCCTCTATTTGCTTCTCCAAAACCACAACTGTTAGTACACCACCTCCAAGATACATGTGTTACACAAATATGAACCAAGTCATAATTTACGTTTCATTTGGATATTTGCTCTTCTCCTTTATGTCTTAATGAAGAGTTTCTCAATGAGAACCACACATTCTCCTTGGGGCCACAATGAATTTCTAGCGACTGCAACTAAAACATAAATTATGTGTTTCTACAGTAATAGTGTTTTGTTTTTTTTTGTGGGGAGGGCAAAGATGGACCCACATGATGGCATGAAAACACAAAAAAATCATCAAAAGAAAATGTTGAGAAACTCTGTTCTAATGGTCAGCTAAGAAAGACGAGAACTAATAAAGCATCTGTCAACTCTAAAACAATACTGTATTGGTAACTCTTGCTGTGCGTGAATGTTTAAAACAATCTTTATCATGCTATACAAACTAAAAATGTAAAATTTATCTGCCCACTCAGAAAAACTGGTTATATTTCCTTCTTTAAAGCTTTAAGCTGCTATTTAAATAAATGAAAAGCTAATACACCAATGCATGCATAAAAAAACAAAAAAAAACCAATCACATATTCTGAATACCGCATTTAAAACAAAATTTTAAAAACTGTTAATATCTGTAATGAAAAGTTGTCTAAACAATCGATGGAAGGAAACGAAGTTTCTCCGGCAGTTAGAGCTTGTGGACTGGTCACAGCTTGCTGCCTCCATGACACTGGTCAGAGTCACTATTACTCAGTCAGCTAGAGGACAGTTTCTGTTTCAGATTCTGTGCCAAGGTTTCCATGAATTCAAAGGTTTCTTGGTAATCCTTGCGGGTAACACTGAAACAGAGGCAGACAGAAACCATATATAACAACATTAACCTCAGTATGAAACATTACATACAATGAAAAAAAAGGTCAGATTACTAGAAGCAAGAGAGCCTTGGTATTTTATAAAATTCTTTACACTTCTTTTTTTAAATGGTTGGAGAAAAAAAAAATTAGCAGGGAAAATGACTATAAAAATGAGAAACAGAAGCCAGCATTTATTACAAAGCTATAAACCGGTGTTGAAAACACATTTATACTGGGATGGTAAATAAAAGCCAAAGTGAAAAAAAGCAAATAATTAACAGCCTAGCACATTACAGAGTAGCAGATAATAAAGCTAAGTAGATACGTCAGGGACCTAGCGGTGCAGGTGAAAATTCTGTAGGATCCATTACAGTGTTATTTAACCTTTTCACAATTACCGACACCCAATGAAATGACCAGTATTTCCCCATGCTTCCTTCACCAGACTGTTGAAATCATCATCGTCATCACTAGTCCTATTAGATACTACCATGACTTAATGAAGTAGAAGGAGGTGTACGGTTCAGTTTTACAACAACAAAAAAAAGAGAGATAGAAAGAATGAGGAAAGTGGGCAGAAACAAAAGTGGCTGAAAAGTAAGATGAGCATGAATAAACAAGAGCATACAAACATCCAATATTTGGGCAAAAACTTTTTTCAAGTATCACATACAAAGCTGACCCAAGCATCTCCATTACTAGAACCAGTTTTACTGCAGTTGTCATTTCTCTTATCTCTTAGTGTGACTTAAAAACATGTCAACAGCTTGCCTGTAAGTTCACACATGGATATTTTGGAACAGAAAAGCTGAAAGAAAACCCTAACTGTAAGAAGAATTTTTTCAGATGCCAAAACTGCTCAGAGTCAGAGTCCCATGCTGCCTAAAATTCAGTTTCCATACTCTCAAGTGGTATGGACACCCCATGCATGGATGGTCTGAGGTTCCTCAAAGTTCTTGGCCCCCATGAGAAGAAGCAAAACCTTATCTATCACAAACTTACCCATTCATACCCTTAATACAGATGGCCAAGTCTTTGGTCATTACTCCTGATTCAATAGTCTCAACGCAAACTGCTTCCAGGGCCTCTGCAAACTTGGCTAAATCTGGGTTATCATCCAGTTTTGCACGATGGGCAAGACCCCGGGTCCAGGCAAAAATGGAGGCTGGTGAAATAAGTTTTCCACAAATAGTGAAAATATTGAGACAGAACACTTAAATATACCAAGTGGGTACTTCTCATTTGCAAAAGTATTCTTTTATTGTTTGTTGGAATGAGGTTATGTTTGGCCAATGATGAACACAGGGAAAACTTTAGCTATCAAACGTTTGCTCAACAAATCATTCAGTAGGCTAGTTTAATAAATTTAATTTTTAAACCACAAGTATAATGACTACTCAGCTACCTTCCTGTGCTGGGGGTCCCGCTTCCACTTTGTCAAGTTTTTGCCAAGGTCCCAATAGGAACCCTAGCTTCGTTTCATTCGAAACCCAGTGTAAATTTTTATTTTAAACAGTTTAGTACACACGTCTAGTGACCTCTGTCACCATTTTGAAAGCATCATAACAACGGGGGTCAAAATACAGCGTTTCGATTGAAAAAAATCAATTTTTGTGTGACTTTGGAGGAAAATATGCCCCCCTACGACTAGACCACTGTTCATGAATGTACCCCAAGTAGATTTAGACTATTAGATGGACTGGAGAAGTACTTAAAAGGTTATTTCAGGTATTATTTTAAAGTGAACATGCAACATAATCACATGATGAAATCGGATAAAATGACAAAGTCGATCTACACATTGCCGGTCGATCGATGACAGTCCTAGACCTATCTGCTAGACAGTAATACACAATTATCAGCTAAAATCATCACACTACATCTTTTTTTCTAAAAAAAAAACTCTTCATTTATGAAATCTTCTTACATTTATAGCTATTTGGAGGCATAATACTCAAACTTTTAATGTGGAAATAATTAGTTAAAAATTATCCCCTATACATATCATGACCCGCGCTTTTTGTCTGGCACACAAGGAACGTCTGTGTTTTTCCTTCTGGCAGGGAAAAAGTTAAACCATGGTCCTTTCTTGCACCCAATTCAGTTCATAGTTATCTTACTATTTTTTAAGCTACTCTAGCATCTGTAAACATCCTTTCCCCCCCCCCCCATTTGGTTCTAGGTCTGACCTCCTTTGCTTGCTTCCATCATGTGATCTCATTTCTGTGAATGGTGGTGGTTTCTCCCTTGTTGTCAGCCCAGTGTTGAATCACACAACTATTTTCACAATATAAATCTATACATTTCTTCTTCTATATAATCAAATAATTGGCACCACCATTTGCTGCTAATTTTTACTTTTCAATCTCATTCATCACCAAATCTTAATGGCTGTTCCATGAACACACCACCTTTGAATATTTTACTGCTACTTTCATGTAATCTTATAAGAAATGATAACTAACAAGAATTTTATAACATTTGTTGATAACAACAAGTACTGCATCCTGATCTGAATGATGACCATAAGACATGACACATCCCTCATCCATGAACTTATTTTACCTATTGGGTTTGTAGAAGTCTCCTTCCCTTGCTGGTAGAATCTGAAGTGACGTGTCACAGTGCCATGTGCTGCTTCAGCCTCCACTGTCTTTCCATCAGGACATATTAGCACACTGGTCATCATACCCAGAGAGCCAAAACCTGCAAGGCCAGAGAGCAAAATAAATACTTTATCACCATCATCATCATCATCACCTTTTACTCCCTTGGAAAGTACAGGCCATGGATAAAGGCTCTCCAGCTGTCTCTGTTCTTGGATTTATTCTCTGCTTCCTTCCATGTATATCCTTTGTCCCTGAGAACTGTCATAATTTCCATTCCCCAAGTAGTTCTAGGTCTTCCTCGATTTCTATTTCCCTAAGGATTCCATGTCAGTGCCTGTCTTATTATGCTGGTGTCTGGTTTCCTCAGTGTGTAGTCAATTCACTTCCACTTCCTAGACATGATCTGTAGGTTCACAGGTTCTTGTCCTGTTCTTTCCCTCAGACCATCTTGCTCCTGATCTTGTTCTGCCATTTAATGTTTAAAATCCTCCTCAAGCAGTAATTCATGAATGTTTGTATCCTTGATGTATTGTCTTAGTCATCATTGTGTCCCCGACTCAAAAACAAGATTAATAAAACTGAAACAGAAGTCCACTTATAACAAATTTTCTATGGGAAATATAACAAAGATACAACAAAATTTCCCAGAACTAGTATCTTGCTGCAGCAAGCATATATATATATATATATATTTTGCAGACAACTTTCCATACAGTGCTACTAATGCTACACATTATCATAGAGAAATATAAGCTCAGAAGAATAATAACTGGCACTATTTACCCTGAGCCACAGAGTCAGACTGTACATCACCATCGTAGTTCTTGCAAGCCCAAACAAACCCTCCTTCAGATTTCATACAGTAAGCCACCATATCATCAATCAGTCGATGCTCATACCAAATCCCTTTGGCCTCAAACTGCCTCTTGTAATCCCTGTGTGTTGATATGTGAGGCGTTCAAACATGTTTCATAACACAAAAATTAGTACTTTATTTTTTAACAAAATAAAGTTTAAAACAAATTTACAGTAAAAGCTTACAAATCTAGATTACTTGAGAACTTGGACTTTGCGTAAACTGTTTAAAATTTTCAAGGTTTTGTGTATAACAGTTGCAGACGCATAGCAGCAACAAGCAGCAATACAAACCATATGAGCACCATTTTGAAACAATCAACCAAACTGTCACAATTCCTCAAAAGATAAAACAGAATAATTCCTAAGAATCTGATGAAGAAGACGGCTAAGTTGAAAAAGAAAAGATGTCTTGGGCTACTGCAGAACAGAACCAAAGCTTCATCTTCATGACACTATACATGTGCACGTGGTGCAGAATAATCTTATCATAGAGAAATTACAAATTTCCAAATAAAATGATATAAGATGTTATTAAAAGCAAACAACACGGGTGTCTGGTGATCAAACTAAAGTTCAATCAACAAGCTATACAGCAGATGCAAAAGAAACTATAACTGTTCCATCCTCCACTGTTAAGTTGTGGAAACTAACAGATACATACACTCACTTTGATAACTGAGGCATTCTGCATCTGTTAATGAATAAGCCAACACAGAACTGTGGGGAGGTGTGCCAAGGTCTTGGGCAGTGTGGGTTAGTTGGTTTTGGTAACAGTGACATTTCTCTGATGCTGTCATCTATCTTACATCAATATAAGATGAGGTGAAACAAAGCGGCTTCAAAATAAGCAGCAGAACTGACAAGCACTGCATGTCTTCTCTTCAAGACTCACATTCAGCTGTCTTTAACAATCCTTAGCACCAAGTCACAAAACTTTTCATGACAAGCCCAGCGTGCTTACTAACAAATGTGACAATAATAAAAGATTCCAACTAACATGACAGTAACATAAAACTAAAATTATGATCTCAAATATACAATTAAATACATCTTAACACAGAAGTTGTAATGCAATGTTAGATTCCCTAGAAAACTGCAGCCTTGACTTACTTCTCATAGATTTCCTGGAAAATGTCTTTGAATCGTCCATCATACTTCTTCAGGATTGTATTCTTGGTGCTATAAACAAGCAAGAAGAGATATGCAGTTAAAATAGCTGTACCTGATATGTAAAAACCAATTTAATCTTTAGTTAAAAAAGTATGTGCTTCATCATTTTAAATGCTGTGGTACTCATCACAGTGAAATGTAACAAATGAACCAATGACTTGTTCATACATGAACAATAAACACTTGCTATAAAAGCACAAATGACTGCCTTTTAATTTACTTCAGGATTTTACTGTGCATATCTAATTACCTTGAACATGCTTTTAATGCCATAATAACCAGGCATGTGTGTGGGAACAGATTAGCATTATTTATTTTTTATACACACTTGAAAATTCAAATACATATCACTCTAAGTCAGCTCTCAAAGCAAGGCTGGCCACATTTAACTCCAGCTTGCTCTCTCTTTTGCTCTCATGGTGCACATGGTGAACCAATCCCTATCCAGTTCTTGATGCTGTCAACCTGTTAGTCTCTTGTTCTGCTTTATTTTTAGTATAATTTTGTGGTTGGCGAAATATTTGAACTGTCTTCTTGTGATCCATCACCACCACTGCCACCGCCACCACCACTACCACCAGTGTTGTTTTTAGAGTGAAAGAAGTTCATTATGTTTTTTTTTAGCTTTAGTTGTTTCAGTATTTCTTCACTCTCTCTTCTTCTTCTTTCTGTCCATGAAATACATTCTACTCTTCTGAACACCTACAACTTAAGAATCTCAATTTTCTTTCCATCTACTTGTTAAAACATTCATAACACTTACTGTATTTTTCAAATTTTTTTTTACTGCTGTCCATGCATGTCTGATTTTAAAAAAAAAGTTCTTTGCACAAACAAATGAGTTATTGCAGAAAGAGTAACAGAAAAAGTTACTGAAAATATGTTGCCTACACAAAAAGTAAAATGAGACATTATGGGGAAATATACTGCCTACTGAAAGAGTAACATGACTGATTATTTATCAAAATGCTGCTTACTAGTAACAGAATAATAACAACAGAAATAGTAACAGAAAAGATTACAGCAAACAAAATTTGCCTGAGAAAATAGTTAAAATGTAAAGTGGTTACCTTAGGTATAAAGGCCATTCCTTTTGTAAAGCAAACTGAAATGAGCTGTGTGCAAAATCCTGGATGCTCTGAAACAAGATGTATTGTTGGAAAATGTGACTGTGGGTATCAGTTCATTTGTGTTTCACAATAACTAGAGTGTTCTGTCCTGCAGTGCTCACTAGTAGTCAAGATTTTATACTGGAAAAACTGCAAAATCCTGCTGTTCTTCATCTCTGACAAATGTTTTTGAAAACACTTTCTTGGACAAGAGCTGGTGTAACACCTGTATTAAACTATATCCAGAAACAATAAGTCAAATGCTTTGGTAATGTTACATGATCTACTATGGCCTACTATGGAAAAACATTCACAGCAGAAGCAGAGGCCATGCATGCAGGAGGTGGATGGAGAGATAACAGAAACACTAGTTAAACCCCTTATGTGAAGCAAACTGCTGAGCCTTGTCAAGAATCTTCGCCTCTCAACACAATGAAAGGTATATGAGGAAGGTGACAAGACAAGACAACCTGGATATATCTGAAGAAAGAAGCAGTATGTCTGAGACTGTGGCCATATTTCACCTGTTTAGTGTCACCAGAAATGCCATCTCTATTTGCTTTTCTAAACATCTGAGCCTGTCCCCATGCTCACCATCATAAAGTATGGTGAGGACATGCTCACCAATGTGCAGACAGGTATTCATAGACATACTGCTTTAAAACTATGGAAAGTAACTTCCAAATAGTATGAAGAATATTTATTGTTACCATATCTTTAGTTACAAAACTTTCATGTTGACTTTAGTGTGCTTCTTGGTTCTTCTGTGGTAGATGTTTGCTAAAATGTTATCAGTGCATTTATCAACAGATCTCTTGCACTGGTCTTAAGCTTGTTATATGAGCAGTGGCCCAACATATACCATTCAGATTCTGTTACACACAACACAGGCAGTATATATGCCCTGATTTTTTTATTTACTAAATTGTGACTTGATGGTGAAACAGAAGCACAAAAAAAAAAAAATCTGCTCTCTATACAGTAACAAGTGATGCAGCTTTCACATGAACCTCAGGGATTAGTCAAAACTACTTGAGTTTTCAGTAAAACAGGAGGTTCAGGACTCAGTATTCAGGACTCAAGATTTTCTCACGTGGGTGGGTAATTATATGTCTTGCTGGTGAAGTACTCACACTGTTCATGTTAGTGCTATAACTAGCACAAAAGGCCAAAATCCAGTCCTGTGTGTAGCACACAAGAGCAGCACAAATATCTGTTTTTGTACAGCCATGTCTGGATACAGCATACTGATTAATGATGTTGGTTAACAACTTATACAACTCCCCTTTCAAACCTCTAAGAAATTCATCACAGCCTGTGTAGATATGTTTTTTTGGTAGTGTAGCTAAGTACTCATCTCTATGCACTCATCTCTCAAGGTTGAGGCTGACTCAAATGTAAAAAAATGGGCATCTGACTCCAACTGGGAAGAAAAGGCACCCAGGTACACTGACATCCCTTTCTAATATGCTGAAAGGTCAAGCAAAATATGGACACTAATCCCCATGTCTCCAACAGAACACAGCTCTTCCCCCCCCCCCCAAAAAAAAAAGTTGAATCAGTTAATCAATCAGCTGCTAGTTAAAGTATCTAGTATCATGACACTAACCTGATCAGTGTTATACATGCCCATGGCCACTCCTCCACTTTCCTCAAAGTCAAAGATTGTGTACTCAACAGGCTCACCACCATCCTTGGGTGTGTACTTTATTGTAACCTTGCCTGGTCCTGCCACCACAAAGTCAGTTGCTCTGTACTGAAGACAAGACAAGACAAGCAGTTATTTTTTTTAAGCTCTTCTCTACTGTTGATATTTTAAAAACTATTATAAGATAACTGTGATCCCACAACAAAATTATCACACAGTAATGGACACATAATGAACATAACATTAAATGTGACAAACACAAAGTAATTTCCATAACCAGAGTTATGAAATAACTGGCTAATAACCCAATGGCAATGGCTTCCAACCTGTTCTTTTCTGAGTGCTACCCTAAACCAACAACGGTACATAACCTGTGACCCAGTAAAAAGATGAAAAAAATCTACTGAAATTCTGTAATGGTGGCTGTTATTATTTAAACTACAGGCTTTAAAACACAAAGCAGCAAGCTTTCCCCACACTGCTTTAATTTTAAATTAAAAAAAAAAATTTTCCCCATATCTTCTCATGATCCAATCTCAGATTTGGGTTGTGACCTGAGGCTGTACCCACAGCCCTATGAGAATGTGAAGCATTAACAAATGCCTAACATACACTTTATAAACTTATCCCCTGGAACTGACCATCTCCAGTTGTTGCTGGGTCATCTTAATAGATTTGATGAGCATAAGGGGTCAAAAGCCAAGAATTAGACCTACTTTAAGACCTAATAGGGTTTATGGCACAGGATATGATAAGACCTAACTCCCACAGAAAAGACACTATAAAAAGCTCCTCAAAGAGCAAGGACTCAGGTGGAACTAAGGGTAAACAAAGACAACAGAAAATGAGAGATCTTGCAACTTCAACATACACCATGTATGGAATGCAAGTGCTCAAAACATGCAAGTTAGAAAAAGGTTATTTCACTGGGCATCTAGGGCTATAGAATCTTCATTGGGTACCTATGGCTACAGAAGCTTCACTGGGTACCTAGAGCTATAGGAACTCACTGGGCACCTATGGCTATAGAAGCTTCACTGGGCAACTAGGGCCAGACAAGCTTTAGTGAGCACCTAAGGCTATAGGAGTTTCACTGGCCACCTAGGGCAATGGGAGATAAAATGACTGAGCACACCAGAATAAAAGATCAGTCTTGAAGATATGAACCTTGGTTGTTGAAAACCTAATATCATCTATTCATTGGATCTCATCAACTTCAACCTGGATAATGGTGTGGGGCTCTCTATGATTCCAATGGCGGTTGAGTCAGTTTAAAAGCTTTGAGTCCTCTCTTCAAGCAAGCCCATTCTGATACAATGACTATGTTACTATATTTCAGTATTTTCCAGAATTTTCTGCTGATAACATTCTGTTTGTGGTTCCAGGAGATAAAACAAAACAAGAAGTTGTGTGATTAAAACTCTGTATGACAAACAAACAAAAATGGATTGAAGATAACTGGTACTTGTTCATCTCTCTGGAACTGCCAACAAGATGCTTCTTCTATGTGGTGAAGTCGCTGAAGCAGCTGATATGGTGAAGGTTCTGAATCACAAGTATTATGCTAGACTGGAGTGGGTCACAGAGACAGCTTGCAGACCCAGACTGGAGCTAAACATGCAGGAAAAGGTGCAGTGCTTCTCAGAAAAAACTCCACTGGTTTTGTGACCACAGTGAAAGTGATCCATGCTAAGCCTTTTACGGGAATCATCAAATATGTTAATGCACTCAGAGAGATAGGCAGAATCCACATCGCTGCTTACACTAAGAGAGCTGGGAGTACTGACTGGCACAGCCAGGAATAAGAGGCATACTGGATGCATGAGAGGACTTTTCCACCAACAAAGGACAGGCACTGTTAGCCACAGGGCACTGATGGATATGCTGAGGAGAGGATATGAGCACCAATGGACACATCCAGAATGCAATGATGATGATCCAGACTATAAACCACAAACCAATGGAGAGGTGGGTTAGGGTCTTAGACAGCCATGGTTTGCTGGCCCTGACAACTACTACTGCACAAACACAGGCATCTTTATTCCCAAAGATGGTGGCAATGATAAATTACTGTATGTTATGCTGAATGTTCTAACAGACAGCATCATGAACAGAAATAAATGGATGGATATGACTCCCTGTATCTTTAGGGATATTTCCCTAGAAGAAAAGCACATCATGCGATTCTCATAAATCAAAATAGTTACATGATCATGACTGATATAGCTCTTACAGCTGTTAGTGATACTACTGTGACAAATACAACCTGAACAAATGAAAAAACACAAACAAACAAAGCTGGTATTCATGCATAAACACATGCAAATGGTAATTTCATTTTGTGAAGCAAACCTGATCACCAAATGCATGACGGCCAATAACAATGCTTTTGGTCCAACCTGGCACTAAACGTGGAATGTTCTGACATATAATTGCCTCACGAAACACTGTTCCACCAAGGATGTTACGAATTGTACCATTGGGAGATTTCCACATCTTTTTAAGATTGAACTCTATAAGGAAAAGAAAATGTTTAAAATGTGCATTTCTAAAGCAAGAACAAAACTCCAGGGCTGACATGATATTTCAAGTCTAAAATTAGATAAACAAATTTTTTTTAATGAATTCGCTAAAATCTGGATTTTGTGAAGACTCATCACTGTTGCCGTGAACTTTCCACACTGCTTTTTACTTTACTGACAAAAAAAAACAAAAAAACTTTAGTAAGTAATATCACAACTGAAGTGTCAGGCAAATACCATGACAACTGCACAACGTGTAAAGCTTAGTTTCTGCTTTTTCTGCAACACTCATATCACTAACTGTGCTTATTTTAAAAAAACAAAGGAAAAAAAAATAATAATAATCTTAGTTTGGTATCTTCTTCAATCTCCCTGGAACTGTCAGCCAGTGTTTTCTGCAACTTATGCCATGACAGTGTTGAGGTACAGCATCATGTTGGCTTGAAAGAAGATTTTGGCAGCTATTTTTTTCAGTCCCTAAGTGCGGCTAAAAAAGAAGGGGATATGTGCAATATTTCTTTAGCAGACTCCACCACCATGAGGACTATGGCGATCCCTGCCGGGTTAACCAGGCTAAGCATGTTGTGGGTGGGAACCAGCGGACAGGTAGGATCGTCTTGGTCAGCCATACTACTTCTGAAAATCACTTAGTCTGGTCACAGGTCCCATTTTTCTGCTCCCACGCTAGCTAATGTACTGTATTCAGAACTATTTCCTGAGTTATGTACATTCAAATATAACAGATTTCAGTAGTTTGGGGAGAAAAATCTTCACATATATCAGAGACCTTCAGATTTTCATTCCGACAAAATGTACTCTTGTTTAGCAACACAGTGTCCTAATACAGGATACTGTTATTTTGATTTGTATCTTGAAAGATTTTAAATGCTTTCACTGTGAGACCAGGTGTAGAAAGTTTTTTTTTTCACTGCTCTAAATAGCTGCCTCCTGTCTAAGCTATGACTTTGTTGTTTGATGGAGTTTCCCGTCAGTTAGCATCTTTCTTCACTACCTAGAATATTGCAAGATTAAAACTTTCCAGAAATAAATTTATTTCATCACACGTAAAAAAAAAAAAAAATACTATATATATATATAACAATGCAGCAGTGCCCATTATCTTGTTGAAGCTAAATTAAAATTCAGACTGAAGAAAAATTTTTATAGTAAATTAAATAAAAGCTCAGTAAAAGATAGAGATGCTTTGAAAAGAGAAGACACTAAAGAAAAATTCAGAAATGAGATAAACACAAGAGGGAATGAAGAAAATAAAAGCATTGATGATAGATGGGAAGATACAAAAAATCATTATAAAGAACACAGCGGAAGAATGCCTGGGAGTCAAGACCATAACTAAAAAAAAAAAAGAACTGGTTTGATGAAGTCTGCTGAGAGGCAGTCATAAAGAAAAGAACAGCAAGACAGATATGGTTGAATGACATGAATAACAAAACAAATGAAGAGAAGTACCACACACAATGTAAAGAAACTCAAAAAGTTATTCGTCAACAAAAATGACAATATATGAAAGACACAGTAAATGAGATGCAGACATGCCATCAGAATAAGAAAAGCAGGGAATTCTATAAAGAACTGCTAACATTAAAGCAAAGGTATAAACAACATCTGCAGAGATTGAAGGATAGTAATGGAAACATGATAAACAATGAAGAGAAAATCTGTACCAGATGGAAAGAATATTTTGAAAAACTACTAAACTATGAAGAGCCTATAAGCACATTACCATGCAAAAGAAATATAGACTTGTGAACCTGAAATAGAGGAACCAGATTTAGAAGAAATCATCTACAGTATCATGTTTCTACAAAACAACAAAGCATCTGGTTCAGATGGAATTGCTGCAGAACTTATTAAGGAAGGAGGTCTAAATCTACATGAACAGTTATGTGCACTAATACAACAAATATGGAGAGAACGAAATCTTCCTAGTGAAT
Source organism: Achatina immaculata (assembly GCA_009760885.1). Classification (NCBI taxonomy): domain Eukaryota; kingdom Metazoa; phylum Mollusca; class Gastropoda; order Stylommatophora; family Achatinidae; genus Lissachatina; species Lissachatina immaculata. Next base: position 12,520,788 of record CM019718.1, read on the forward strand.
GGAGAGAATCATTACTGATCCTAGTATTCAAAAAAGGCGATAAGAGCAAGTGTGAAAACTACAGAGGAATATCATTACTACAAACAAGCTACAAAATACTATCTAGTATACTTTTAAACAGATTAAAACCATACAGCAAGAACATACTGGGAACTATAAAGCAGGTTTTAGGAACAATAGATCAACCGTAGACCAAATATTTTATCTACGTCAAAGAGCAGAAAAGTACTGGGAATATGGAAAAGAAGTACATAATATCTTCATTTACTTCAAGAAAGCCTATGACAGCATAGACAGAAGCAGCTTATGGAAAATTATGAAAGAATTTGAGATACCTAATAAATTAATCAATCTGACCAGAATATGTATGGAGGATACACAAAACATAGTCATATATAAAGGAAGAAAGTCAGAACCTTTCTCTATAAGAAGTGGTTTAAAACAAGGTGATACATTATCTCCATTACTATCAACCTAGTATTAGAAAAGGTAATCAGAAAAGCAAAAGAAGAAAGCAGTACAGAAGAACAAGCTAAAATACTAGGATACACTGATGACATTGACCTGGTGGGGGAAACTATGCAAGAAGTCATCAATACCTGCATACACCTGAGAGATGTTACACTAAAAGTGGGCTTGACCATTAACCAAGATAAGACAGAGTATATGAAGATATCAAGAGACCAGAGGCAGAATGATCCAGATTATATAAATGTTGGTGATATGATTATTAAGAAAGCAGAAACATACAAATATCTAGGCACAACCTTCAACAGAAGCAACATAGTATGCAAGGAAATTAAAATCAGAGTACAAATAGGGAATAAAATATACTTTGCCTTGCAACACCTGTTAAAATCCAAAATCCTGTCCCATAACAACAAAATAACAATCTACAAAACTATAATAAGACAAGACGTCATGTATGGATCATGGAGAAACATGGAGTACGACAAAGAAAGATGAAAAACAATTGCAGATCTTTGAGAACAAGATCCTAAAAAAAATCTTTGGGCTGATATAGGATACCAACAGTGGAGAATGGAGAGCTAGAAAGAAAACTGAACTGAACAGCTTATTTAAATTTCAACAAATTATAAATGTCTTGAAACTGAACAGACTATACTGACTGGGGCATGTAGAAAGAATAAAAGAGAACAAACAAATGAAAATGATGTATGAACAAGAGATGAGAGAAACAAGACCAAGGGGTACACCAAGACAGAGATGGAAAGACAACACGGAATAGGATATAAAAGAAATTGGTGTCACCAACTGGAGAGAGAAGATTAGGAATTGAGAGGAATGGAGGCGAACTTTATCTGCAGCAATGAGCCTTAATGGCTCAGAAAGCTGAAGAAGAAGAATACATTACACATATAAAGTATATAACATATATATATATATATATATATATATATAGAGAGAGAGAGAGAGAGAGAGATAGGCATGCATGGCATGCGTGCGCGCGCACAAACACACACACACAGATAGAGAGATCTCCATTTGTATAATAGGAAAAAAACAATGGACTGAAATAACTGAATAGAAGAATAAAGATAATAGAAGATAAAAATGGAAACAGCAGATTGGAAATAACAGTTTGGATTTGTTGAAGGAAAGGGAACACACAATGCCATTTATGCTTTACGAACACTAACAGAAAGAGCTTTAGAAGTACAGAAAGATCTCTACTTATGCTTCATTGATTACACCAAGGCATTCGACAAGGTGAAACAAAATGAATTTATTAAAATGCTTGAAGACATCAATATAGACGGCAAAGACCTGAGGATTGTAAAACATTTATACTGGCTGCAAGAAGCAGCAATTCAAGTTGAAAACAGAACTGGAAAATATCAACCTATAAAACAAGTGGTGCGACAAGGATGTGTACTACCTCCAGACCTTTTTTCTCTGTACAGTGAGAATATTCTAAGAACGATCATCACAGAACCAGGCATAAAAATTGGAGGATACAATATTAACAACTTCAGTATGCTGAGGACACAGTACTGATAGCTGAGAACCAACAAAACCTGCAAAATCTCTTGGATAAAGTTGCCAAAGAAAGTGAACAGAAAGGCCTTACTTTGACAAAAAGACAGAGACTATGGTTATATCTAAGAAACAGAATCCACCAAAATGCAGCATAAAATTAAACGGAACAATTCTAAAGCAGGTGCAGAAGTTCAAATACCTTGGAGCAGTAATAACTTCAGATGGGAAATGCAGAACAGAAATTAGGAACAGAACAGGCCAAGCAAAAAACTGCATTTCAGAGAATGAGAAACATATTATCCAACACATCCTTATCAATGAATGTTAGAAAACGAGTCCTAAAATGCTATATTGAACCTATCTTGTTATATGGATGTGAATCATGGACAGTAGGCAGGTCTGCATAAAAATCACTGGAAGCAGCAGAAATGTGGTTTTATTAGAAGAATGTTGCAAATCCCATGGACAGCAAAAATAACTAATGAAGAATGTATGTGAAGAGCCGGAAGACAAAAAATCTTGTCAAAAAGATAAGAGAGAGACAATGTACTTTCATAGGACATGCAATGAGAAGAGGGGGCAACGAAAATATTATAACAACAGGAAAAATAGAAGGAAGAAGATCAAGAGGAAGACCAAGAGAAATGATACTGGACAGTCTGATAGGATGGTGTGAGAGATCACCAACTGAGCTGAATGCCTGCATGAAGGATTGTGTACTATGGAGAAGCACAACAGCCAATCCCAGTCAGAACAGCACCTGATGATGATGATGTTACTAGTTTGCAGAGCCTGCCATTAATTTGAAAAAAAAAATGTGAATGTTATTTGAGAATCCACTGGAATAGCAGTGACTTCACTTTCTCATATGATGTGAAATATTTGCCATTCAATAGCCCCTACTGCTTCTAACACAAGTGCTGTTTGCTATGCGAGGAATCTTGGACATACAAAGGATGTGGCAGCTATGAAAATCCCAGCTGCTCAGTGGCAGAAGCTGAGAGTCACTAGGTTGCTTAATTTGTTTATTTTGCTAGGTTGCTGTTAAGACCTAATGCTGAGCATGAGCTATAAGGAATTTCGAGCCTTTTTTACAAATGGTGAATGGTAAAACCTCATGAAACTGCCTTGAACTTGAACCAGTAGTAACTGGATATTTCCACTCTCATTTAAAATATTCCAGAGAAATCAAAACTTGATTACTTTATAATCCTCATATTACACTTTTAAAGCATGCAAAACACTTTGAATAAAAAGCTTAATGTAAGAGAACAGAAATGGCAATAGTAAACAATAAGGAAGAATGCCACATAAAGACAATACATTAGAATGTGACATTAGCTATGGGAATGATTTATATAAGACAATACCTTCCACTCTCTTCTCATCTGGAGTAATGGTTGCACATTTAACACCAACATTGTACTTCTTAATAGCTTCTGCTGCATCTATGGTTACTGAAACACATGTGTTATTCTTGATCAATAACCTGTCAGCACTCATACATCAGCTTGACACTGTAGTAATACATAAAGTAGTAAGGCATGTGGCTTTTCTAAACTGCATAAAAATGCGTAAGTTGGAAGTGAGAAATGTGGTGTTACCACTAAAATCAATGAAAAAAATAAGACGATTAGAATAATGAAAATGTTTAAAAATCACCTAGCAACCTGTTCTCGCTGCCTTTGTTTTCCTAGAGAAACCTCAGGTAACCAATTTTTTTTTCTTTTCTGAGGCTAGGTTGAACTGATTCTGTCCATGCGCAAAATTGAACCTGGAACCTTCTGATTAGCTGGTGAGTGCACTAACCAATACACCACTGTGGCACTTAATGTACTGTAAATTCGCCCATTATGAGTGTACATGGGACGTGGCCATCCTCCAGAGCTGAGGTGCCGTGTTTTGAGCAGTCCTGACCTCGAGACTACTTCACTTACTCCTTTCTTTCACCTTTTCCACTGCGCCGCATGGCAACCCGTAATCGCACCTTTCTTCACTGGCCGGGAGGAGCCCCACTCCATGCACGGCAGCTGAAGAATCTCACCAGCAGCTGTGTTTTGAACTAATAAAAGCACTCTTTCCATGAGGGTTGAAGCTTGGTAAGCATGTATTAGCTCTAGAATTGCCACAGTTGTCCAAGTAGGATTGTGTCATCTAAGGAACCTCGACTGATTTAATGAGCATTTGCGGTTTCACCGTGAGACAGTGGGAACTTTGACATGCATGGCTTAATCTTTGAGACAAGCATATGACTACTGGCAGGATCAACCAGATAGCTTTCTTCACAGAACCTTAGTTGGATATCTGCCAAGAGACCGACATGGGGCAAGGGAGACAGCGTTCTGCTCAGAGCAGATCTTTTTTACCCCGGCAGCATTTCATTTCCTTTAACTGCCAGTGGCAGGCTCTCTCTGTTCTAACAAACGAGAAGAAAGCCCAACACCGACAACCAACGCACATTACATACTGCAGACCCAATACTCTTTGCGAGAGATGGGCCAATTTTGAGATCATCGGTCGACAAAACTGTAGTACACCACAGACACTTTAGCACAAACCTGGCTGGCTAGCCGTTTATAGGCTTCACTCGACGGACAAACCACTTGCTTCTGCATCAAAACACCTTAACTCTCGCAGTCCGGGAAGGGAGCAAAAGCCTTTCTCGCCATGCATGGAACTCGAGACCGCTTTTTAGCCAAAAGAACAGTCGGCCTGCACAACAGCAGCCCGCACTGCGCAGCTCAGCATGGCCGACATTACTTATATAATAATCACCACAACCATTATCTGATGATCATGTCAATATGCACTGCTGTCTTTAAAAACATTACATTCCCTCATTACCAAACTACTAATATCACCCACTCAACTATATGCTTCTCCAGTATCATAATCCCAATACTACATTTTCTTAATGTTTTACATATAAAATTTGTTCATTCATGCATTCATTCATTCATCCATTGTGCTACCTCAGGTATACATCATCATCTAGTCATCTCAAAATTCAACTTCAGCATTACATCTAGCAATCGTTTTTTTTTTTACACTAATCTGTCTCATCAAATTAATTAATCCCCATGTTATTAAAATCCTTTCACTTCACATGTCTACCTTGGTCATTAGTAGCATCCCGGTTTTCAATACCAAGGTCATATGAATGAAGTTCAAGATCAACAAAAGGTAAAATGAGCTTCTTCTTGATGTCATCCCAAATAATTCTGAAAGTATGGAAAATAAAAAGCTTATGAGGTCACACAGTAATATCAAACAGTGCTGCTACATAAATCATCATCATCTCATGCCATCGCGCCCATGGAAGGTTGGCTGCTGCGAATCTCCATTCTGCTTGGTTTCTTGTCTTCGTAGTGCACTCGACCAAGCTAGTTCTTGCGCATCTCTTGATATTGTCCACTCATCTATGTTGCTGTCATCCTTTTATTTTCTTCCCTTCAATCTTGGTATTCGATATCCACAACAAGCAGGATTTAGGCAGTACTACAGTACGGAAGATCAAGTGACCTATCTCTCTCAAGAGATTGAGGATGCATTCCAAGAGAAAAACCTTGTACTAGCAGCGTGGATAGACCTGAAGAAAGCCTTTGATAAAGTATGGAAAAAAGGTCTGTTGTGGAAACTAAGAAACTGCAATGTGAATGGAAGACTGTACAACTGGATAAAGTCCTATTTACACAATAGAAGAGCTAGAGTAGTAATGGATGGACACAAAAGCCAGAAAGTACTTCTGCGACACGGTGTACCACAAGGAGGAGTCCTTTCGCCTACACTATTCCTTGTATTCATTAATGACCTGGTCAAGGAACTTCCCTATGGAATCAAAGCAGCACTGTATGCAGATGATCTGGTCATGTGGTGTACAGATGAATATGCGACAGTTGCTACACAGAGACTCCAAAGAGCAGCAGACATCTTGACATCATGGACAAACAAATGGTGTGTAAGTATCAACACAGAAAAATCAAGTACCACTCTGTTCACCCTCTCATCTAAACAGAAAGCAGGTAAGATCTTTGTAAATGAAATACCCTTAAGGATGGACAACCAACCCACTTACTTAGGAGTGACTCTTGACTCAAAACTGACTTGGAAGCAACACATCAACAGTGCAGAAGCAAAAGCCAGAAGAAAACTAGCCATATTAAGAAAATTAAGTGGGACTACATGGGGAGCTAGTGAAAGAATCCTCAAGAACGTATATCAGCAAAGTATTCTACCACATTTAGAATATGGCTCAACATCTTGGTGCACAGCATCAAACACTACGCTGCATAATCTAGACAAGGTTCAAAATCAGTCACTACGGATTATCACAGGTGCCATGAGGTCCACACCAATAGTAGAAATGCAGAAAATAGTTGGTGTTCAACCGCTAAAGGAACGTAGAGACACAAAGGTCATGACCATGGGAGAAAAATTCCTTAGCTCTGTAAGCCATCCCCTGAAGGAGAGATTCAATAACTTGGCATTAGGACGGCTTAAAAGAAGCAGCTTCATTCATCAGGCCAAGCGTATGCGTAAGCTGATACCTGACCTTCCAACTGTAGTCACTCCATTATCATCTGTACCAGAGCATACACCATGGAAAGAAGCAGATTATACACAAATAACTATTCAGACTGAAGTGAAAGGTGTGCAGAATGGTGAGATGCAGAGCAGTCTTGTAAGATCAGTAGCCACACTTAGTGTTCTAGATGACAAATATCCATGTGACACCTGGATACGTGTGTATACAGATGGATCTGCACATAATGCCATAAAAAATGGTGGGGCAGGAGCATATATTGAATATCCAAACAACACCATTGACAAGATTTCCATACCCACTGGTAAATACTGCAACAACTTTGATGCAGAAGTTAGGGCAATTATTGCTGCAGTTGAAAAACTATCAGACTCCAGAATTGATACATGTCCTGTAGTAATTCTCACAGATGCAAGATCAGTACTGGAGGCTCTTCAGTGCAACAAACTACCAGACCTTAAGGATGCCTTGTCAAAAATTGGCTTACAACATGGAGTCACTTTGCAGTGGATTCCCTCCCACTGTGGGATACCAGGCAATGAGAAAGCTGACCATCTGGCCAAAGAGGGCACTGAAATGGAGCAACCAGACATACCAGTCACCTATAATCAGAAGAAAAGCATGATAAAAACCTACAGGAAGCCACAAACACCACCACATGATGACTATCACATGCTAAACAGAAAGGAACAAGTCACCATCTTCCGTCTCCGAACAGGACACAGCCGACTCCGAAGTCATATGTATACAAAGTTTAAGGTTGGTACTACTAATTTATGTACATGTGCCCAGGTGCCCCAAACCGTGGAACATATCCTCCAGAACTGCATCAACTACGAGACACTGAGAAATAATTACTGGCCCAGTGAAACCACTAAAGATGATAAGCTGTACGGTTCCATACATGAGTTACAAAAAACAGTGAAATTTATCCAAGAGACAGGACTGCAGATATAGACAGACAGTGCGAACGAAGAAGAAGAAGAAGAAGAAGAAGAAGGTATTCGATATAGTATTATATACATAATATAATATAGTATATTATAGTATTGTCTTATTTAAGGTCCAAGCTTCTATATAAACAATGTTATTTAATTTAAAATGCAACAAAGATGATATGTAACCCAGGGCTCAAGTGTTGGACCTCAGGTCAAGACTACAACAGCCCATCCTCCCAGAGAGTTACTTGATGATGCGAGGACCAAGAAAGTGCCAAGTCCATATCTGTGTCAAAGATAAGAGGGCTGGAGAAGCTGAAAGTTTTGTCCCTGAGTGAGATGGGGAAAATAAAATGTCTGCATCTGTGACATCTGAAAAGTGATCTGGAAACTGGACTAACATTGTTGACAGACTTTTTTTTTTTTTCATTTCATGATTTGAATCTAGTGTTCATTTCCTCATGAATCAGATCAATTTCTGATTTTAGTTAGTGATTTATATACATTTGCAAAAATACATCAAAGGCACTCAACATGGATGGCAAATAAAGAAATTACTACATATGTTAAATTTTAGGTTGAATCTGAATTGTCTTTGTGCGTTATGTTGAATATTTTAAGAAAATAAGTTAGCACAGCTCACTCTACTACTTATGGGTGTTTATCTCTTTTCAAATGAATTAAATTACCTACAACTAGCGTAGTGGTTAGAGCACTCGTCTAGCAACCAAATGGTCGAAGGTTCGAATCCCCAGCTGAGCAGGATTTTTTTTCTCCGACCAATACAGCCCCGAGGTCGACCCAGCCTCGTAAAATGGGTACCAGAGAAAATCTGGGAAGTAAAGGCAGCGAGGAAAGGAACTGGTCACCCTACCTCACACGCTGATGACCCAGCATAATGAGGCCTCTAACGCTTCACCCCCTACGGCATAATTGCTATGGGACTATCTTTACTTTTACAACTAACAGTACAAAATACCCACAGCACTGCTCTTGGTGCATTATCAGCACGTGGCAAGTAAACTAACACACAAAAAAAAAAAAAAGAGGGCAGTGCAAGACCACAAACTGATAACCTGGATACTAAATCTGTTTACTTTCATGTCACTGTGGTCTTGTTTTCAACTTTTTGCTGTGTGCTGCGGGTGGAGGAAGGAAAAAAAAAATAATAGGGGAACAATCAGTGAAGCTACACGATGATGATGTTGTTGTTCTCCTGTCTCCCTAGAACTGTTCCGCGCAGCTGATGTCCTGAAGATGTTGAGACACAGCATCATGTTGGATTGGGTGAAGTCACCATATGCAGAGAAAAAGCAGGAGGCGTGCAATACTTCTTACACATCCACTAGTGGGGCTTTGATGATCCCTGCTCCATCAGCCTGGGTAGGCATGTTACTGGGGAAGGTGGGACAGGGTCTTGGTCATCTAGGTTTGCCAATCCTAACACTAGATTGTCAGCTATAAGTAAGCAACTGCTAAACTGGATAGCACCTTCACTCCCTACATGATACAGGAAGATCACAGAGTGGATTAACTGTTGTGTTGAAGCTTTCAGTCAATGTTTAATCTATCATTACAGACATCATATGACCTCATGACATTTTTAATTACAGACTGGTGTTATTTCTGAAAGACCTTGAGATAACAGAATATTTAGTTAACAGATGGCATGGAGTGGTCACAACTGATAGCACAAGTAACATTATGTCACAAGTACCAAATAATGGCAAAGAGAAAACCATAAGGGACAGGACTCTAGTTTTTCACAGCCCCGAGGTCGACCCAGCCTCGTAAAATGGGTACCAGAGAAAATCTGGGAAGTAAAGGCAGCGAGGAAAGGAACTGGTCACCCTACCTCACACGCTGATGACCCAGCATAATGAGGCCTCTAACGCTTCACCCCCTACGGCATAATTGCTATGGGACTATCTTTACTTTTACAACTAACAGTACAAAATACCCACAGCACTGCTCTTGGTGCATTATCAGCACGTGGCAAGTAAACTAACACACAAAAAAAAAAAAAAGAGGGCAGTGCAAGACCACAAACTGATAACCTGGATACTAAATCTGTTTACTTTCATGTCACTGTGGTCTTGTTTTCAACTTTTTGCTGTGTGCTGCGGGTGGAGGAAGGAAAAAAAAAATAATAGGGGAACAATCAGTGAAGCTACACGATGATGATGTTGTTGTTCTCCTGTCTCCCTAGAACTGTTCCGCGCAGCTGATGTCCTGAAGATGTTGAGACACAGCATCATGTTGGATTGGGTGAAGTCACCATATGCAGAGAAAAAGCAGGAGGCGTGCAATACTTCTTACACATCCACTAGTGGGGCTTTGATGATCCCTGCTCCATCAGCCTGGGTAGGCATGTTACTGGGGAAGGTGGGACAGGGTCTTGGTCATCTAGGTTTGCCAATCCTAACACTAGATTGTCAGCTATAAGTAAGCAACTGCTAAACTGGATAGCACCTTCACTCCCTACATGATACAGGAAGATCACAGAGTGGATTAACTGTTGTGTTGAAGCTTTCAGTCAATGTTTAATCTATCATTACAGACATCATATGACCTCATGACATTTTTAATTACAGACTGGTGTTATTTCTGAAAGACCTTGAGATAACAGAATATTTAGTTAACAGATGGCATGGAGTGGTCACAACTGATAGCACAAGTAACATTATGTCACAAGTACCAAATAATGGCAAAGAGAAAACCATAAGGGACAGGACTCTAGTTTTTCACAGTCCTTAGGTTTTCGAGTAGCAGCTTGCATGGGAACAGTACAGTCCATATCAATACACCTTCATGGAGTGAAGGCTGTTAATGTTTGTGTCCTGACCTGTAGCCACTTACACTCCTCAAAACTCTTGCATGTGTTATGAGGTAGGTACACCACACAGACATACTTCATCACATGAGAAATGTCAGCACTTCTGGACTTGTCAACTGTGCAATAATGATAACACTTCATCATTCACCGAATAAACAGTAAACAATGCATCTAACCTTCAATAAAAACAACAGTAGATTCAATGTAGATAAGGTATTATTTCAGTGGAAGTACCAACAGTCTTGGAAAAGTACATCATGGGAAAAAGAAAGAGAGAAAGACCACGGCGAAGATGGCTGCAAGACATCACTGATAACCTGCAAATGAATGCATCAGCAGCAAGGCATCTTGCTTACAACCGAGAGGCCTAGAGAGGAGCTGTTAGGGAGGTAAAGCTACACAAAGGACATGCAAATGACTAAAACTAAGACCAACAGAGTCCAGTGGCACTGGCTTTAATATCAGAGCTGGCAAACCACAGAGTGACACAACCATACCTCACTTTCACATAAGGTATTCTAACAAAAGCTTAAGAACTTAAAGAACTTGCCATATCAGAGCTTACTGAATAACTGAGCATTATAACTCACTTGTAAGGTATCATCACACTTTGTATATGCCTCAAGACATGAATGAGAAAAACATAACTACTTATCACCAAGATACAGGAGAGAAAAGCACTCAGCCACATGACAATTGAAACAAGTGAGGTACACTTTCACTCCAGGGAACTGAAAATATAATATTCACTCCTTTTTTTATACACATTTGAAGATGCCAATTTCATATCATTTCAAACAACACTGCTTTCAGTGTATCAGAATTTCCAACTATTTAATAAGTCGTGTTCAAATAATTTAATACATGCCAGTTACATTATCATTTCCAAAAATAAATCGATCCTGCAATTTGAACTTGTCCTAAACTAAACTGTGATGTTAACAGTCTATGTTAGTGTCTTAAAACAAATAATGATAGCTAAGTATTATGTAGATATACATTGAGATCACTGTCCACAATTATTCAGAAAACTGAGTCTTTTGCCCTAATAATGTACAATGTCCACAAGATCTTTTCATCTTTATATAAACTTTATCTCTGTAGATACTCCTTGTCTCAAAGCCTTGAAGATCGTTGTACTATTGCAGTACATCACAGGAAGTTGTAAAGACTTTCTTCAGTCAAATTAAGGAGTGCTTATTTCTCCCTCTTTTTCTTACTTATATACCTATTTAACCTCTTTGAAATTTTTCATCCACTTTTTTCTCTTACTCCTATAGGACATATAGTTTTCATCTCCTTGGAATTACAAAATTCTGTTCTTTACAGCTGATATCATGATGATTTTGAGGTACAACCACCATGTCTGATAAAGGCAACTTACGGTGGCTTCCTATAAGCCCTGAAATGGACCTAGGAAGAAAAGAGTCTCCATCACCATCAAAGCCGCAGCTCATCAACCAGGCTGCAGTGGCCTATTACATGGATATGTGTGATAGTGGCTACTGGCCTTGGTAAAGCTCTGATAAACTGATTTGAATAATTGTATTTTAAGTCACACACAATTTCCTGCAAACAATAAATTGTGTTACCTTGTATCTGACAAATTCATGTTGGACATGTACCAAATATTCAGCTTGAATTCATATTCGTTCAGACAGCTATATTTTGAATACTTAATATATATCCGACTGATTATTCAGTGTATCTCTAAATCATATGATCAAATAAGTTCACATGTTTATATAATATAATGATTTGAAACATCTGGTGTCCCTATATGTCTACTCATCACACTATACAGTTTGTTAGGTCTACTATTTTGCTGAGGGGGGAAATATTATATTTAATGCGACATTTATGGAAGTTAGAAAACAACACTTGGACACAGTACAACTAACTGAAGTACAGTTGTTTCCTGAACTGTTATACCTGAACCTTGTATACTGTGAGCATATGACATTGATGGTCCATCACACAGATAAACATAAATATGATCACCAATACTCATGCAGATAAACACTTGATGTATTCACTAAAATTCACAATATTTATTATTATACTATTAAAGCATTAAGCTTTACCCACATATATATACTCAATGGTTTGCATATAAAACTTAAATGATATATTCAGTTATACCTGACCCACTGCTCTTGAATACAATTCCAACAACAATGAAGCATAAAAATTCAAGTCTGTTATTCTCACCCTAACAGTTTACTTCAAGTCATATGAATTAAACTGTCAAAAAAGAATTCCAAGAGTACTATCAACCACACAAGGTCTCATAAGGCTGGGTTAAAAGTGAATAGGCGAAAACAATGTGGGAAAATGTAAGTCCATCTTCAGTGATCACACAGTTAGAAGAGCAAAGCTGGAGCACAATGCTGACAACAGAAACAATCATACAGGTATCTATAAATCATGCAAATACTACACTGTTTAGTGATGATTTGAATTTATCAATAGTAAAAATGATTAAGAGACACAAAAAGTCATGTTTCATATTTCTGAGGGACATCTACAGGATAAGTTGCTAGTGCTAATTCCCCCCCCCCCACCCACAATTGTCCACATGTTATCAGGTCATGCAGTCAACTGCAAAACTGACCATCTTAATCCCCACAACTTCTAGAGACAACAAGTACCTATTTCCCATCTGGACTGTCTTCAACACCCAATACTACAACTGCTGGAGGAACTGAGAAGGCTGAGAAGTGATGAAGAGCTACAATTTCTAAATTTTGATACATTAAAAAAAAAAAAAAATCTACATTTAAAAATGCAAAACCTGCTAAATCTCACATGCAAAGCCAGGACATTTTAAAGAACAAGAGAAATCAAGCTTCTCTGTAATGGAGCATATGTGCATGCACGCACTCACATGCTCTAAGAGATTCTTTCAAACCATGAAATGAAGAAAATCTGTATTTCATGAGCTCTTACTTATTACATTTTTGTTTGGCCAGAAATACTAGTTTCCTCACATTAATATTACTTTTTTACTTAAACAAAAATCCTTTTCTTCTTCCTAATGTCCTTTAACATAATCTGCCTTTTAAAAGTATGACCTGTTAGGGATTCATGTAACACCTATGAAAAGTATGACCTGTTAGGGATTCATGTAACACCTATGAAAAGTATGACCTGTTAGGGATTCATGTAACACCCACAACATGGATATGTCAATGAATCTTATCCCATATACTTGTTTTGCCACCTTTGCTTTTTGGAATTACAATAGACTTCATAATGAAAAAATGCTGCACAGGTAACACAGGTAATGACTGAAACTCTAAAGAGGACAAGGTTAAGAGAGGCCAAATTAATAGGCATAACATCCTCTGATGAGGTTGAAAAGCTCGCCGAAAACAGGAAAAATTGGCGAACTATCTTGTGAGCCCTATGTGACATTTAACGGCACGAGAAGGACATAAGATGAGATATTTATAATGATTCTGTTCAGATATGTTGTTATCAGTTCAGAGAATTCCAAAGGTCATCATGGAGTGCTTGTGAAATTTGAACTTTGTGAACTTTGTCTTGAGAGTATGAGTACAAAGTGACACTTCCATTGTATTTTAAAATGACAATGTAAAAAGCAAAAAGATATCCCAAATACGGTATATTTTCACTTTATATGCCCATTTTCAGCTTCCATATTATATTATATGAATTTTTTTTGTGACAATATCCTGATGTTTTTCCTTCAACACACTAACAACATTGCGTAAAGTGTATTCATGTGTTCTTTGTTTTTGCAGGAAGGTATAATCAATTTTCATATCTGGTTTTCCTAACACAGATGACAGGTAACAATTTTTATCATCTGATTTGACTGAACTGTGTTAGGGGCAGTTTACAAGCCTTCATAATCCAGTATACTACCTTCTGGTGTGAAACAAAAATACAAAACTGTTCCAGAAAGACAAGCAACAACAAACAAAAAAAGACACTAATAAGCAACAGATAATCAGACTGTGCACCGACACAATAAGATATTCAGTAGGTAAGCAAGATTTTCCATCAACAATGTGGGACATAACTGACACCTAAAACTCTGCACCAGCACTGTGGGACATAAGATTTAGGGGACAGGTACAAAATTTTTGCAACAACATTGTAATACATGCTAGATTTAGCCAGCATGTACAAGATTTTGCACCAATACTGTGGGACACACTAGGTTCAGGAGATAGGCACAAGATTTTGCACCAAGAGTGCGGGGCTCACTATTTTTAGGAGGCAGGTACAAGATTTTGCTGTAGGCAGGTACAAGATTGTGCACAAAGTAAATACAAGGTTTTGCACAAAGTAGGTACAAAATTTTGCAGAAAGCAAGTACAAGATTTTGCACAAAACAAGTACAAGATTTTGCACCAGCATTCAGCATTGTGGGACAAGCTTAATTTAGGAGACAAGTATAAGATTTTGCACCAAGCCAAGCAGGTACAAGATTTTGTTCTAGACAGGTAGGTCCAAGATTTTGCACAAAGTAGGTACAAGATTTTGGACAAAGCAAATAAACAATTCTGCACCAGCCCTGTGGGACAAGCTAGATTTAGGAGGCAAGTACATGATTTTGCACCAAGCAGGTACAAGATACTGCACCAGCACTGTGGGACAAGCTAGATTTAGGAGGCAAGTACATGATTTTACACCAAGCAGGTACAAGATACTGCGCCAACACTGTGGGACAAGCTAGATTTAGAATGCAAGTACATGATTTTACACCAAGCAGGTACAGGATTCTGCACCAACACTGTGGGACATGCTGGACTTAACTGGAAGTGAAAAAGATGATTGATAGTTACTGTGTTAGCTGTAAAAACTTCGGCCGCTAAAAGGACAAGACAACTAAGAGCCACGGTACATGTATTACCCTCTGAAAAATGAACTACTGAAGGAAAAATCCTATCAAAACACTGTCCAACTCAACTTTTAAACAGTCCAAAACTAACCTCTTTCCGACAAGTAAATAAGAAGGTGGAGGGAAAAAAAATTAGGACTAACGGGTCATAATTTTCACTACTCTACTTTCACTTCTTTTGCTTAAATAAACCAAAAACAGCCCCAAAGTTAAACCTTTTTTTCTGCTGATCTAACTCATATTACCATAATTAATATCACATAGAATTCTGTCTTGGACTTTGTAACTGTGGCATATATAATACTCTTCCTATAAAACTGGCCTACTTTAACACTGTCACCATGCATTCAACAGAGGCAGTCACAAACATCACTAAACTATGCCCTACTTAAAAAAAAAAAAAAATCTTAACAGCTGTGAAGTTGTTGTTTGTTGCAAAAAAAAAAAAAAAAGGAAAATGAAGATTATTTTGAAAAATCTACAGAATGTTAAAACAACAAAGTTATCTGTAATGGTATAGCTGAATGTGTTGTTTAAATCCTTACATGCTGTGGTGTCAACACCCCCGTGTAGTGTTCTCATAGTGAGTGTTGTTAAGTCTGTCTCATCTAGTAAGGGTTAGGTGCTCCATGTTTTAACTGGCACAGGATTTTCGAAGGCTCAGGAGCAAGCGACTAGCTGGAGGATCAAAGTATGTTTAAGACGTGAACAAGTCGAATATGTATTAGCTAGTCTGGCCAAGCTAACTGCTATAGAATGGAAGTTGCAAATGTTGTTATGCCTTAGATTGTAAGAACTGGAACAGCCAGATATACCTGTGATTTTTCATCCTTGTTGATGTTCATTAAGTCAGAATGAGACATATAAATGAAGCTGCTACATGACCGAACATGTTATCAATGCTACATCTTCACCAACTCCATCTAATAAGCTTTATGTCATATGCTGACAACTGATGGGTTTGTTTGTTCAAATATGTTTTGTCTGCGTCGATAAGCAAAAAGAACCTGGAGACATCCTGAAGCAGTGAATATCAACTTCAGAGGCATGTATTTATATAGAGTTAGCTGGTATACAGCCACATACATGCATACAGAGAAAAGATACTCATCTACCACATTCTGTGGCCGAATAGAGGAGCTCAGTTTATTGGATTTATCATGATATAACACTGATATAACCAGCTTAGATTTATAAGAAAATATAATATGAATATGTGTATGTGAGATTAATTCTGTTATCAAAATTCTAGAGTTTTTCAGTATTCTAGAGATTTTAATGTGAATCTACATTTATCTTTTATAGACTATTCAAAGGAATTTGATTGTGTACAACAGCAGAGACTTTGGGAAATAATGGAAAAAATGGGATTTCCAACACATGTGATATATCACTGCTGTATCTAGACCAACAGGCAGCAGTAAGAATAAATGGTGAAACAACAACTTGGTTTGACATTTTACTTATTTAACTTGTTTACTAAAAATATAATGAGGAATGTTAGAGAAGATGTAGACAAAGAATATTATGATGCCATAACAATTAGAGTTTATGAATTATCTGAGATTAGATATGCTGTTGACACAGTATTACTGTCCACAACACAAAAAAGGAATGGAAAAACTAATTATGTCAGTCCGTAAGAATAGTGAAGAGCAAAACCTCTATCTTAATGCAAAGAAAACTAACTGACAACAACTGACAAAACAAATAAGGCAGCTGAAATATATATATATAAATAAGGAAAAATTGGAAGATGTGGAGAGTTTTGAATATCTTGGATCATTACCAACTTCTTCTTCTTCTTCGTTCGCTTCTACCACCAAGACCACCCTGTGGTCCTGCTGAATTTACACCTGTGGTCCTCGTTAAGTCCCGTGGTCCCCCGTGTGATCCCCGAGAGGACCACAAGAGGTTCAGAGTATCTCAGGGCTTGAGCCTGTATTCTTGGTGGGTCTCAGAAGCGGGATTGTGTGACACCGTGGTTTTCGTTGCACCAGTTTAGTCCAGAGTTGGACTTTCTCACCGGAAGACCTCGACGTGTTTTGGATATCAGTATATCCCCGCTGGGTGAGAGGTGGTAGCCCACCCAGGCCAGAGGTGGACTTTCTCACCGGAAAACCTCGACGTGTTTTGAGATACCTGTGTATCACCGCTGGGTGATAGGTGGTTGCCCATCCAGTCCAGTGTTGGAGTTTCTCACCGGAAAACCTCAGCGTGATTAGGATATGCATACATCCCCGCCGGGTGAGACCGACCTCTAGAGCAAAGGTGGCGTGGCATGCCTGGCCATCAAGTTTCACCCCTGGTGTGTGCCGATTTAGGCATATTTCACCAGTGTAGGTGTATTTCGGACGTGGCCGGCCTCTAGAGCAGAGGCGCCATGGTATATGTAGCTCTCGCAGCGATACTACTGGTCATGCTGATTAAATTTGTTATAGCATTGTAATATTCTTTGTCTATATCTTTTCTAACATTCCTCATTATATTTTCAGTATACAAGTTAAATAAGTAAGGTGACAATATGCACCCCTGACGGACCCCTTGTTTTATGTCAAACCAAGTTGTTGCTTCGCCATTTATTCTTACTGCTGCTTGTTGGTCTAGATACAACAGTGAAGTTAATTGTATCAAATGTGTTGGAAATCCCATTTTTTCCATTATTTCCCACAATTTCTGGTGTTGTACACAATCAAATGCCATTGAGTAGTTTATAAAGGATAAATATAGATTCACATTAAACTCTCTGCATTTCTCTAGTATTAATCTTATATTAAATATATGATCTCTTGATCCTCTTCCTTGCCTGAAACCAGCTTGGACCATATTGACTTCTTCCTCTATTTTCTTACGAAGTCTACCCATTATGATTTTTAACAGAATTTTACTGGCATGACTAATCATGGCAACAGTTGTGTAGTCTGTGCATAATTTAATTTCAGGTTACCCTTTTTTGGCAGTGGTATGAATACAGTTCTTTTCCATTCTTTTGGCCAAATACCTGAATGCCATATCTCTTTACATAGTGTATGATAGATTGTTGCACAATCCTTTCCTCCTGCTTTAATAAGTTCAGCTGTTATCTCATCACATCCTGGTGATTTACCATTTTTCAGATTCTTTATTGCTCATAAAACTTCTTCTACTGTCGGTTCGGGTTCTTTCTCCTCCAATAATAATTCACACTGTTGATTTCTACAGTCATTTGTTTTATACATTCCTCTGCAATATTCCTTCCATCTTTCTAGAACTTCCTCTGTCTCTGTCAAGGTATTCCCCATCTCATCACAAATTACAATTAGCTTGGGTGTGACGTTTCTCATCAATGTCTTCATTTCTTTAAACATTTCACTATCTCTTCCACACTTTTGATGCCCTTCTATTCTTTCACAACAATCTTGTATGTATTGTTTTTTGTCTTTCCTTATGTTTCTTCATACTTCTTTTGTATGCTAGTTAGTACAAATATATTATGCATATAACAGATGTAATTAAAAATTAAAATAACAAAAATGGAATAACAAAACTGTTACATTTCATACCTACCCACAAGCTCAATACAGGAAATAACTACATACATGTGACAAAGTTACTCTCAGTCTTGCACAGTAATGAATATCTACCAAATTACTATGCAATAATTCAACAATTTAAAATCATCTACATTCAGTACCTGCATTAAGAGTCTAACATAATGTGGCATGTTTATGAAATGGGAGGGGGGGGGGAGGTGGAGGTGTAATCAAGCTCAGTTAGATATTGAAAAACTTTGTAGCTCTATGAAGGAACACAGCACAAATATTTTTTTTAAATAAGATGGGATGACTAGACAGTTAGCTCAGAAACAAACAAAAAATATCTACATGACAAGGCAGACATGCTGTCAGTGCAAGAACTGAAAATAAGGATTTCAACAATAAGCAATCACACTACGCCACAACTTATAATGAATAAAATCATTTTTATATCTGCAACTTGTTTATTTACTAACTTTTATACTTGACCAAAATTGAGGAAACTGCTATTACAGCTGTACACCCAGCATGCGATATCTTCATTCTCACTTATATGTTTATTCATATCAACACATATTAAATCTCTCTTTCAGTTAAAGTAAAAGAAATGACAACTGCTGTAAAACTGGTTCTAGTAATAAAGGCACTGAAGCATATGTTTCAATTTTGTGAAAAAAAAAAAAAAAAAAAAAAAAAAAGAAAAAAGTGAAGAAAATGGACAGGAACAATAATGGCACAAAATAAGACGGGCAGTAAAAATGAAAAACTTACAATTCAATATTTTGGCAAAAAGCGTTTTCAAGAATCACATTTTTAAAAAAAAACAGATAAAAACATGAAAAACAGATGAAAAATTAAATACTTAGTTCTTTTTGTATCCTCTGTATAAGAAAGATGAGCACAAAATGTGACTAGATAAATGCAGTTAAGCACTAAGTGGAAGCAAGCAGTTGGCTGAGAAATGAGATAAAGGGACAATGACAAACAGTACCAGATGATAATCAGCATGGCATCATAGCTTGTTCCTAATGCATAACTATGGCTTAAACAAAAGCCGCCCTGATGGCACAAAAAATAAAAGTGAGAAAACAATATGGGGAGGGGTGGATGAAGGAAAGTTCAGAATGAGAAGAGATCACTAAAAGGACAGGAAAGACTGCTTGCTTTGGTTGCCTAGACAAGGAAGCTATGAAAACCCTCCAGCAGTTCATCATCATCATCAGGTGCCATGCCGACTGGCGTTGGCTATTATGCTTTTCCAGAATACCCGATCCCTCATGCAGGCCATCAGCTCAGTTGGTGATCTCCTCTCACACCATCCCGTCAGACTGTCCAGTATCATTTCTCTTGGTCTTCCTCTTGATCTTCTTCCTTCTATTTTTCCTGCTGTCATAATATTTTCAATGCCCCCTCTTCTCATTGAATGTCCTATGAAAGTACATTGTCTCTCTCTTATATTTTTTGACAAGATTTTTTTGTCTCTCCAGCTCTTCTCATAAATTCTTCATTAGTTATTTTTGCTGTCCAGGGGATTCGCAACATTCTTCTAATAAACCACATTTCTGCTGCTTCCAATGATTTTTTGTGCAGACCTGCCTACTGTCCATGATTCACTTCCATATAACAAGATAGGTTCAATATAGCATTTTAGGACTCATTTTCTAACACTCATTGATAAGGATATGCTGGATAATATGCTTCTCATTCTTTGAAATGCAGTCTTTGCATGGCCTGTTCTGTTCCTAATTTCTGTTCTGCATTTCCCATCTGAAGTTATTACTGGTCCAGCAGCTAGGAAAAAAAAAAAAAGGATAGAAAGGACTGGAAAATTAACTTACAGTCACTCATGGAGAGTGAAATGGGTGGGACTAAGACAGGAAAAGCAGGGCATCAATAGCAGAAACAGAACAAATGATGAAATTAGGTAACTCACCTTGTCATCTCATCCCCTTGCATCTCAACCACTGGCCCTCCTGTGGCAAAAAAAAAAAAAAGAATCAATCATCTGTGTCCAGGCTTCATACTACCCTCTGTCTTTATATTTTACTATTTAAAAAAAATCACACTTGCAAGTCCATTTGTTGTTTCTGTTACAGATTCTGATGCCTGTAGGCTCTTGTTCCCAGTATACTGCTGTGTGGATGCATCTGAAAGTATCTTTCAACTGTTCAGCATGGGTTCATAACTTTAAGCAGTGGTATCTGAAAGTGTCTTTCAACTGCTCAATATGGGTTAATAACTTTAAGCAGTGGTATCTGAAAGCGTCTTTCAACTGTTCAGCATGGGTTCATAACTTTAAGCAGTGGTATCTAAAAGTGTTCTTCAACTGTTCAGCATGGGTTCATAACTTAACCAGTGGTGTCTAAAAGTGTCTTTCAATTTTTCAGCATATTTATTACATATAGGCAGACTAGGAAACAAGCAACGCTTGAAATCTTGGTTTCACATGCTATGTCTGATCTTCATGTTCCTATAGTTCTACAGAAATTAACTTTATTGCATAAAACAGCTACTATAAAGTAATTAATAATCTTAAAATATGAATTAAAAAAACTTCTGCAACTACAACAGCGGCCGCTTATGCAAGCAATCAATGTTAACCATTTGGAGAATCAAAAAGCATTGTTTTAGTAACCCCATTATGTTTAGAGCTTTCTCTTATTTTTCATTTACTTCTTTGACATTAGCTTAAATAAACTACAGAACAATACTAACACTGAATTTCATCTACTAATTGTGGAGTTCTTTCCATCGGTAATAACTTTATCATTACCGTGCAGGCATTCTCTCCTGTGATTTTCTTTCCGCTAAAAAATCTTTAAAAACCCGATCTCAGTCATAAAAAAAAAAAAAACTTCGAGAATATTCAGTTTTACCTCTCACTTAATTGTTCCTGAAATATATTTAACAAAGTGATTTCTGAAACCAAAAGTACCTTTTATTTTTCCCATTCTTGAAAAGGATAATGTACAGTTATGCTGTCCTTGTCAGATACACTCCCTTCGCAAACATAATCTAGCAGAAGTATCAACCACTTGGACCATTTTATTATAACCTTAAAGTGGTATCGATGCTACGTAATCAAATTGATTATCAACAGCCATGGACTTTAAACCCGTGATAAGAAAATTTTCGCAGACTAAGTCTCTGTGTGAGAATGTTAATAGTGTTAATTCTAAATAGCATCATGAAATATTTTAAAATGCACAAGCTCAATTAAAAAACAACAACAACAACAAATAAAACTGATATCGGTTAATGACGTTAACAATATTCTTCTCCGACTCCGTCACAATGCATTTAACCTTTAACCCCAACGTTGAAGTACTAGAGTAGTGTTTCTCAACGTGGGTATAATGCCCCACGGTATGGCAATTTCAATATGTGGGGGGGGGGGGTAATTTATAATATATTTATATTATACTTTTTCATAACTTAGTTGATTATTATGAGACCTAACATTGTAATTTACTCCAACAAACTCTTAAAGCAAACAACAGACAAAGAGAGAAATGGGAGCGAGAGGATTCGTAGCAACATCAGCATACGACTTATGTAAGCAACTGGACATAAAGGGACAAGCAAGAGCAAGGGGCATTGAAAAGCCTTTAGCCTTTAGAAACAGCAGAAAAAGGCATCGTGCTGGCTGTGAAACAAGCATTGAAAATTTAAATAATTTCGTTTGTCACAATCAATACCATAGCTAAATCGCTAAGATGCACTTGGAAGTGCAATGCCAATTGGAAGATCGCAACAACTCACAAGACCTCTGGGAGTCATGACCTAGAGGGACCCACCCCCACCCCTTTAGAGTGTCAGGAGTTTAAAATAGGACCAAAACACTTGTTGGAAGGGGGGGGGGTGTACTTCCTATGATGATTTGAAGGAAGTGTGTTATTGTTCCGCTGTGTACAGTATAGAGTTTCCTGCATACAGAGCATGGTGATGCCATAGACAATCGCCAAAAACCGATGGACACTATGAAAGCCTAGAATCTTCACTGGGAAAGCGTCCCTGGACTGGGCTGTCCAGGATAGCAGCCCTGTCAAGCCGTCATACTATCAAACTCCAAAAAGAAGAAATGCCCCCATGATTCACCGAAATGAGAGAATAATTGATCCACAAATGACTATATGGAAACAGCCATGCCCGCCCCAGGTCGAATTCAGAACAGTAGATGAGCCTGTGATAGAAAATTGAACATTCAACACACTGAGGCGGTGAGAATGAGCATGATTTTTTTAAGCGTTGGGACACACTGTACTAGAGTGATATCCACGTTGTTTCTCGTTTCTTTCAGTTTTAGATTGAGTTACTTATGACAGATTACATAGTTTTATTTAGATAGTTATATATGAGGAATATCATAAAAATATCTATAATTGCCGTGCTCTTTTAATGGGATAAGATGCAATAAAACTTTTTTTTTAAATATGTACACCCATATATGGTTAATAACCAAAGGTTCTCGGACTGTTGGAATGTGAGGTCATCCACGTTTGAAATAATTAAATAAATAAATAAAACATTATTTCTTAAAAGAAAAAAAAGGAATTTGAGAGAGCTTCTCCTACAAATATTCCTTCTCCTTTATAATTATGTATTTATTATTTATTATTACTAGTCAACTTTCTCCTTGACGGAATAACATAAACAATCGCAATACTTATTTGAGCAATGTTTTTTTTTCGATAATACAAGACATTTGAAAGGTATTTCTGAAATTGTCTATATCTTGTGCAAAGCTGAATTAGGAACTGTTTCTTCATTCTTCATGCCAGCAATTTTAATTGATATCTATTATATCATAACACCAGTTGAAAACTAATGGGTTTTGTAATCACGAGCATATTCAGAAAGATCACGAACGAAACTCCAACGATACCAACGCTGTTTTTACGTAAAAACAGGAACCAGAATGCTACACATAGATATAATAAAAATCAATTTGTCACGTTTATGAACATTTAAGATTTTGTTCGTTTAGTTTACTTTTAAAATACTTTACAATAGGCAGCGCATAGACGACTTTGTATAAAATTATTGACGGATAAAGACGTAAGAAGAAGTTTTTTTTTCCAGCAAATCCAAAATGGTAGGCAATCATTGCGAGACTACTGTTGACACCGAAGAAGCTCGGATGTGGAACCTAAAGGCTTGCTTGCTTCTGATTGATTAAAGTAGTGATTTACATTCGGCGAAAGCATTATCTTGGTTAATCTTTCCTGTTCACTTCTGTGAATGGTCTCGGAACGCCAGAAGTGCGTAGTTTCTACCCTGGAAATGGAGACTTTTTTTTCAGTTGCGAAACCCTTGTTGATTCATGTCCCCATGATGTATGATATAAAATAAACACCATTTAACACTGCTTCTGTCTGATGTCAAGATGTGAAATGTGCATAATGGAAAGGACGAAATCGCGCAAGATTTAGTGTGTAACAGTAGCAAATTATGGAATGATTTACACTGTGTCCAATACAAACAAAATTTCTGTAATTGTAACTTTGTCTTTTTGGTGTATCATTTCTTACATTTAATGGGCCCCAGTTCTGTTATCCACTTTACAGGGCGTATGCGTTCATATGTTGATAACCCCTGATCTAAAGTCCATAAATAAGAGTGGAACTGTAATCGGAAGGATGTGGTATGTCATGTGTTTCAGTTAGTCCTGGGCGGTCCGTTTACAAAGCAAAGAATGTATTCCCAGAATATCCTGGATATAACGAAAATCAAATAAAGAGATGGGATTAGGTGTCTTGTAGAAAATTTGCTCGTTAACAGCATCAAAATGAGAACGCTGAGATACTTCGGCCATATCAAGAGACACAATAGCTTGGAGAGGCTGATAGAAGAAGACATAGTCTCAGGCAAAAGAGAAAAGGGGCAACCTCGCCGCAAATGGACTCAGGACATCCCGGAAAGTGTGTCACTGCAAGACGCCGGTCAGCTTGAGCAAGACAGTTCTGCATTCAGGAAAGCTGTGAGAGGAACAACGTTCTGGAAAAAGACATGTTAATCGAATGAATAATGTATTCCGCATGGCTGCATTTATATCTGGGTTTCTTAGGTTGCTCAGGCCATTTCATTTACTCATTCGTGTGGCATTGTAAAGGAGCAAAATGTAGGTACAGCCAGTCTCGATGAGTTTTGGCAGTCATACTTCGTCATATTGTGGGGTCCTTGGCCCTGTGAATCAGCTGCATTTCTTTTACCATGCCAGCTAATCAGTCAATTCAGATATGTTTCTCCGTCCACCGCGCTCGCCCCCCCCCCTTTTTTTAACATCTGGCATTATCCAGTAACTGTCAAGCCTTCTAATTTTTCTGCATTTACAGTACTTTTAAAAAAAACATTATTCTGGATTATGTGTGATCAAAACATGCTGTTATAATGGCTGCACTGATTCTTTCAACGCGTAGGAATTTGTTTTATTGTAATTAAAATATGCAATGACTCTTTTATTGCTTAGTAATTTGTTATATTGCAATTACTATGCGAAAATAATTACACGCTTGTATTAATGTTCTTATTTAGATGAATATAGCATGCGGATAACTGGTTGAACATAAATGGGTTACTTAAAAAGATTAATTACCGAAAATTAAGAGAAGGGCATTTATGTGTATAGTTTCCGAGATACTGAAGTGGTGACGAATGTCTGCAGCGGGGTGTATATAAAAGGATATATCAGGTCTACGTACCCAATATTTCTTAGTCTTTGAAAATAACGTTCCTTCATTTGTGCTAACAATATAATAGGCTAATGAAATAATGTTGCGAATATGTATGTTGAGTACCAGTGGCGAATTATTCATTAGTCTGAATAGGCTTAAGCTTCGCCTGTTGTACACATCTGTGACAGATTAACCACAGTCTGCCCCCCCCACCCCCATGCTAAACTTAGTACCGGCCCAGCCGTCTCTGACCTATACCGTCCATCTGCCGATATAAAATTCATAAAACGGTCATCTGTATTTGCAGAATTTGTTTTCCCTTGACGCGGGCTTCTCTTCAATACCCCTAGACTTAATTAATATTAGTAGCACACATTAATTAGTGTATGAGTATATAACTATACACGGACCCATTGGAGTAAAGCTGTGATATCAAAATATATAAACTGGGGGGGGGGAGGTAGGAACAGCTTTATTACTTAACGAGTACACAGTTGTAACGTTTCGGTATGAGCCTTAATCATACAAAAACATACAGGACGAAGAAATAGAGAGAGGAGATAAAATAAAAACTCGCATGAATGTTATGTTAAAAAAATAATAAAATAAAACGAACAGTACCTTTGTAACTTGTAAGAAGTTGTGCATGGTGGAGTGTAGAGAGTATTTAAATGGAGACTTGGGATGTGTGATAGGTGGGTCGTAACTGAAGGTGGTGGGTGGGGAAACCGCGGAGGGGAGAGAGAGTGATACAGTGGTAATCTAGATGGGAGAAGGTGAAACATGTGATTATAGTTGGGGTAGAGGGGTTGTAATGTGATGCTGTGAAGAGGTTCTGAGCTATGTGTAGCAAGTGAGAAGGGAGTGGAACTTTGTGGGGAGGGATTATGATTGTGGAAGAGGAGAGTGTTAAGTGTAGCTGAATAACGAGTTCAAACCATATGGTTCCAGAGTCCCATATTCCTGAATGTAGCGGTTCTCAAACCCTAATGTGGCTTGTGTCATCTGCGTGACAGTGTTTGATGACTGTTATCCGAAAGTCAGATTTGGCTCTGTGGTTGGGGCCATTGAAATGCTTCGGGACTGGTTAATTCACCCAGCATGCTTCAAAACCAGTCCCGCATCATGCACATTTCTGACACACAGCGTTGGACAACCCACAGCTTCTTACAAGTTACAGCTAAGTGCTCTATTCATTTTATTTATTTTTTGTTTTGAACACAACATTCATGTGAATTTATATTATATCTCCTCTCTCTATTTCTTCACCCTGTATATTTTTGTATGATTAATAAATGTTCTATTATATGTCTGACAACAGACTTTGTGGATCACGCTGTCTGCACTGTGTCAGTGAAGTAGTACAACAGCATGTTTCATTGAACTTGTGGCTATGTTATTACCAGTGTGTGAATTGTTGAGTATCTGGGTTGTGCAGTTACTTGCGTGCAGTTCTGGTAACAAAATAGTAAACTCCATTTTCTGTAAACGGTTAACTTGAATATTGAGGAGAAAGTTAATAACTCTCCCACAGCTTCAGTAGAAATCACACAACTGGTTTAATACCAAACTTATTCTTTGTCCGGCATTCTGCCTTTTTAAACAGAACAGCATTGTCACTTCAACAGACCGGTGACAGGCGCCCTTGTCGTTCACGCTCTATCACGTACCCATTCTACTTTACGGGTACATATTTTACACACATTTTAGCCACACTATTTTAAAAGTCACACTAGTCGTTAAGTAATAAAGCTGTTTCTTTTTTTCCCCCTAGTTTATACATTTTAATGAATATCAGGACCACTGCGAAACAGAAATTGGCCAAGGTATTCCAAACGTTAACCCCCCCCCCCCCCCGTAACAGGTTACGGTGAAATTACACCCTGCGCATCTAACTAGGTATTGACAAATATCACGTGGTGGCGGAGTGTGATGGGAAGCATGCCAGTTAGCCCTGCCACAAAGTTACCGAAGCCACAATCTGCTCTCAAATTCAGTTTGATGACCGTTGTTAAGACCGCTACAAGAGGCATAGGTTTTCAAGAACAGCAACGCTGTTAGGAACCAGTGGTTCTCACCTTGTGGTCCTCGGAACATTATCAGTTGGTCCACGATGCATTATCATTTTGACATTAAGTGTCATATGTGGCATAAAAGTATTTATGATATTATGATATTACATATAAGATGATAGCCAGAAACTGACATGTAGTTGGGAAAAGTGGTCTTTGGATATAAAAAAGAAAATTGGGGAACCACTTTGAGATTATCAAGTTGGCTTCCAAGAAATCATGTACTGTGTGATTATCATTAAATCAGCTTCCAAGAAATCATATACTGTGAGACTAAGTCAGCTTCCAAGAAATCATTTACGGTGAGAACTAAGTCAGCTTCCAAGAATTCATATACTTGTGAGACTACCAAGTCAGATTCCAAGAAATCATATACTGTGAGATTATCGTTAAATCAATTTCCAAGAAATCATATACTGTGAGGTGAACAACTTTATTAACTTATGTTCTTTATTTTTATTATTATTTCATGACCTTCATGGCATGTTACATGCATTCTTGATTTGGCTTGTTCAGACTGGAGTACTGTACAATTCTCAGTGATGATGATACAATACAGCAGAAGACTGAGATGGCTGGGATGTGTTAAGAAGAATGGATGGCAGCCATATTCCCAAGCAAGTTCTGTATGGTGAACTTACAGTGGGCATGAGGCCACATGGTGGACCTGAACTGAATTGTGGTTTTTGTATGTCATCAATGCCAGATTTTTCTGTCAGCCACGAGTCATGTGGAGAGTGACTCTACATGAGGACGCAGCATCACTTGAAGAGGAAATGAGGGCCAAACTTGAAACTATGAGATGCAAGTACAAGGAAATTTGAACTTGCAGTAGAAATATTGCTTGCTGATACTGTGGCCAGCTATGCAAATCCTGCACTGTTAAGGTCAGCCATGAGAGAAGCTGCCCAGCAAGATGATGTTAGGCAAACCCAACAACAGCTGAAAAACTGTCTC
This sequence comes from Achatina immaculata, assembly GCA_009760885.1. Classification (NCBI taxonomy): domain Eukaryota; kingdom Metazoa; phylum Mollusca; class Gastropoda; order Stylommatophora; family Achatinidae; genus Lissachatina; species Lissachatina immaculata. Next base: position 12,549,197 of record CM019718.1, read on the forward strand.
TGCAGAACTGTTTATAATCAGGAATTTGACTGGAGGCAGAGTTTCTTTCCTGTTGCCATCACCCTTCAACAGATGATGATACTGTGCTGAAGTCTTCTTTTCACAGAGGCTGCGGACCTTTGTTAACACCTGTCTAAGGAAGATCCTTCAGATCAGATGGCCAGATACCAACAGTAATGAAGAGCTATGGCAGAAAATGAATCAAACCACAGGGAAAGAAATGATAATGAAAAGACATTGAAGATGGACAGAACATAGACTTTGAAAGCCTTCCACTAATATGACCAGACAAGCTCTCACCTGGAATCCCTAGGGTAAGAAGAAACAACAAAGAAAAAAGCACATGGTGAAGGAGTCTTGAAGCATTGATCAAAAAGATCTACAATACCTGGCAACAGGTAGAAGAAACAGCCCAGGATAAAAAATAAATGGAGAGCCCTTGTTGATGGTCTATGGCCGGATAGGGGTAAAGAAGTTGAGGAAGGGAGGAATGACTACCTGAAGTGCAGTGATGGTGATTTGAAAACATTTTTTGATTTTGCCCTGTTTTTGCCAGATTCTCTTCAAGTTTTAGTATAATAACTTTCATTACAGCCACTAAAAGACTTCACTCAGCCATCTGTTAAAAACAAAAGCTGATCCTTGAATTCAATCATTTCTGCAGAAAAATAATAATGATATTTCTAAAATCACTTATTAAAATAAAAGGAAAATGAGTTTATATATAAACTAGAAAATGAGAAAACACATAATGAAACATCTGTTGGAGTTTTATTTGTTCATTTTGATTGACATGCCAAACAATGTGGTAATGTTTACCAAAAAAAAAAAAAAAAAGAAAAAAAGTGTGACTAATCTTTGGATGAAAAAGTGATTTAAAATTTCATGCAAAAGAAATTACAGAGCTCAAACATCAACAACTGGCACGTCCAATCTGGCAAATAAATATTTCTATACAAGAGAATTATAACAATAATTACTCTGTTGCATAAACAACCACCAAAAAAAGTTCGTAGACTTTATGGCAGACTTCATTCAGAACTATTATACAGAATTAATAAACAGTTAAATTTAAATATGGAACCAATGGCGAACAACAAACATGACTGCAGAAGTGGCTCCACCATTACATGAGAGGAAAAAAAAGAAAAACTTGATGCTCTCCATCTTCATCGTTTTTGCTAGATACCTTATCTCCCACCATATATGATGCACTTTAAAAAAAAAAAAAAAACCCAAAAAACTCTAAAAACCATGCTGCATCCTACACCCCAATGGTTAGGTCTGGTTAATCCTTGGGGTAAAGATTATTGGTATTGGACTGACATCTTAAAAAAAAAAAACTACCATGTTTAAAATCTATTCTCTGGATAACCCCAGAGTGCATTTTATATGATTATAGATATTTAAATTAGGATTATAAATCAAAATTAATATTAAAATAAGAAAAATGGACAGACAGCAGCACATCATGTGACAGGTATCCAGACACTGAGCAATGTACCATTTTTATCTACCGTAATATTTTGTTCTTTACTTTTCAGTATGGATGAATCAGTTGAATAATAAAACTTAGAAAAAAAAACCTAAAATCTGTAAAATTATTATGGCATCTTAATCTGTAAATATGAAATATCCACTGCTATTCTGGTGCTGAAACCTTACACAGATGAAAAATGGCATCACCATCAACTCTGCATTTATCATTTTCAGTGGTAAACAGGAATGTTAATAAACCCTTGACAAAATGCCTAAATTCCCAGGCCAAGTATACTATAGTTCTTATTTTTAAAAATAAAATTCTGCATAAAATTTGTTTAAGGTAAGGATTAGTTTTTTTCTCCCAAGATATTCCTTGCTAAATTACAGGTGCCTTATATGGTGGGAAATACAGCATTGATCACTTAGAGACAAGACACTGTAACCAACTCTCTGAGCTTCTGCAGGGTAACCAACTCTTTGAGTTTCTGCAGGGTAACCAACTCTGAGTTTCTGCAGTCTGTTAAGTTTTCATCCACAATGACAAAACTAAGTAGCAGAAGAAAAAAATTCATATAAAATTCACAAAACGGTCATCTGTGAAAACAGTCATCTGTGATGATGGTTGAAGCATGTGACAGCGGCACCCCCAAGCAAATACTCTATGGCAAACTTCTGGACCAAAGCTGAGATATAAGGATGCTTGTAAGCATGACAGATTCTTCCACTAATCATAGGGATTAGATGGAACCAATGAAAGACCATCTCCTATGATAAATAATTCTGCATAAGGAGCTGCACTGTTTGAGGAAACACGGGTCAAAATTGAGGACAGGAGATACAAGCATGATGAGATGAAAACTTGCTAGTAGCTGCTGTGGTCAAACATATCAAGAAAAATATTGGTTAAATCAACCATTAAGAGAAACTGACTAGCAAAATGATGCTTACCATTTTCCAGAAATAGTTAGCATCTACTAGCTATAAAACTATCTTCTATCACAAAAAGAAATAAGCATTATATATGTTGTTTTAAATTTTAAAAAAAAAAAATTAATGCCAAATATTCTTCTTCTTCTTCAGCTTTCCGAGCCATTAAGGCTCATTGCTGCAGATAAAGTTCACCTCCATTCCTCTCTATTCCTTATCTATGAAATATTATTAGAGGTCTTAATTTGCAAACTTTCAAAAGTGTAACACGGAAGTTTAAAGCAACAACAACAAAATTTTTTTAACATTTAAAACAAGCATACTTTTACTCTTGAAAAAAAAAGCCAATTAAAAAGAATAATTTTCTGAAATAATTATTATAATATAACGCTACATGCATTACACAATTTATATTTTATGACTAAACTCTGGAGTTCCTAAAGTTTGCTGTGTCAAATAAAATGTATGAGAAAAAAGTGTGTTTTCATTGTATTTCTGAGCATTCGCTATATCAAAGAAGATGACCGTCATTATCAGAAATGGCAAAAAAAATAGCTGTGGAAACATCCTATGCTTCCAGTACATCATGGTGGATACTGGTGTAGGGACTAATGTGTTCCATATGCTGGTGGAGCTTGTTGAGAAGCCTGCTTCTTTCATCCGCTCCAGAAAGTGTAAAGTTGTAGCCCAGTCTCCTTATTTACAAGCCTGTGCTACAAGACCTTCCTAAAGGTATAAGCAGCCATGAGGTTTAAGTTCAAAGTCATAGGAAGATGGTTAAAAAAAAAAACACATACAAAGGGGAAGTTACAACTGTGAGGACGTGTGCACAGTTCTGCACATTCCAGACAAAAGATCCTCATATGAACACAATATAAAGCAATAAATAAAACTTTGACAAAAGCAGTAGCTTATGGGCATGAATTTGAACCACAATAAAACCCTAATGGAAGAAAAAAAAAAGTGCGCATTTTTATACAATTAAATTTACACTAACACTTAATAGTTAACTGCATTATCATTTCAGCTTTCACTTCCATTTCTCTTTTTTTTTTTCAGTCTGTCACTCTCTCCATCATTCACCATCACACTTTAACAACAAAGTGAAACAAATGAAGCAAATTTTATCAAGAAAAACTGCTTGTGATAAAATGTGTTTACAAAAATCCTAAGCTGCAGCATGCAGATATGAAACAAATATATTTAATACATCTTACATCCTTCCTGTGCTGTTAAACATCACATAGGGCTCACATGGTAGTTTGCCAAATCTTCCTGTTTTCAGTGAGTTTTTCAGCCTCATCAAGGGAATTTATACCTACTAATTTGGCCTCTCTTAACAATGGCCTCTTTAGAGTTCTGCATGGTCAGTCTCTTTTTTATTTGGCCTGTTGAGTTCCACTTGATAGCTTGTTTTGGGATTCTCAGACTGTTTCTTCTCATCACATAACCGATATATGTGCATCTCCTTTTTCTGATCACCCATGAGACAGGTTGGTGTTCAGTCATCAACCTTATCTCTGCATTGTTCTTGAATTCATTCCACTTTATACTGAGTATTTTCCTTAAGCATTTGTTTTCAAAAGAGTCCAATTTATTTAACACAGGAACTGAAATATTCAGAAAGTATACATATTTTTTTTCATTCATAAGAATTCAAGCATGATCAGCATAGAGAGGATGGCTTGGGTCAACATGCAATCACCAAAAACTACTTTCATCTTCTTACCTGAGGTTACTGGGACTTCCTTTGGTGAAAGCAGACTGATCAGTTGAACTAGCTATATATACAGTAGCTTATGAGCAGATTCTTGACAGAGTAGCTATTGTTAACAGTTTTGTGGAGGCAAGCAGGACCGAAAATTTCAAAACAGACTGTGAATGGTGGCTAGCAGATCAGCGTCAGACTGGGGTGTATAGTTCAGTTTAAATAAAAAATAAAAAAAAAAAAAGCAAAGGAGAGAAATGGAAATTAGAAGATAGCAAGTACAGCACAAGGTAATGAAATACCACAAGAATAAACCAATATTTTGGCAGAATGCCTTTATCAAGTAAGACAAAACAAGGAATATTTTTTAAAAAATAGAAAAAAAACATATCTCTTGGACACCCCCTGTGTGGTACTCAGGGAGAGCCCTATTTGATGGCTGTTGCCCTATATAGGGGTAAAGAAGGAATGGATGGATCTCTTTGACTTGGCCTTGGTTGGATGCAGGACTGCTGAATCCCCAAATACAGACAGTGAGAAAACATTTCTGCTCAGGATGAATGAGCTGATAATAAAATGTCACGATGCCAGAAGTAAAAATCATGAAACAGGCAAAAAAAATCAACTGTAAATAAACACTGCTTATAAGTGGAGCATATACAAACTTGTCTCTGGTGTCTAGATGGTGATACTAACCTAACTTAACCTATGAGACATTCAGAGCTGACTTGCTGTTTCAAAATTCTGGCAGCAGAAATGTGACACACTCTCACCAAGAAATTGTGTCCTGACTACAGGAGATTCACACACTAGACCAAAGCCTGTATGAGAGATGTACCTCTTGCTTACTGTCATTATTTTCAAGATTTATAAAGATGAAAATGTCATGACTGATATTAGCCTTAAAGTAAAACTCTACCTTACAATGCTAAAATGTGCATAATTAGTGTAAAAAGGTGCATATATATCTACAAATTTGCACATGAAGAAGCGGGCCACTACATCATAAGCAATGGTATAAGAGTGGCAGAAAGCTTAGTGGTGTAACATGCAAATAATGAGATTTTCCCATGCCTTTTATTAAGTTTTCCAAGCTAAGTCAGTATTCCTTATCTGTTAAACTCTGGGTAATCATCCATCCCTCTTTTCTCTTCATTTTTATTGCTTTCTAATGAAAAAGAAAGCTAAAAGTTGTCTTTTCTTAATCAGGTGAAGAATTTATCCTTCAGGTGCTGAATATCAGTGCTCATGCTACATAATATTATTTGAAATGATGTTAAACGAAAACACATGCAAGATTCAAAAGATCTGAAATTAATTCTGAGATTACAACAACGGCTTAAAAAAAAAAGTTTCTACATGTACTTCAAATTTTTGTAAATTTAATGATGTACTCGTATGATCAATATTTATGTAAGATGCTCCTAAATTTTATGGAATGCTGTCATTTTAACGCAGATTCAAACAATTATGGTGTCATGGTGACATGAAAAGAGTGATCAGCTGTTTCCTTTTTTTTCCCATGGTTCTCCAGTAATCACACTGAGAATACTTGCAGCTCTTCAAGAGATTGTCAACCTACATCAGCAGCGGTTTAGAGAAAACTATGAAATATTCTGGTGTGGTCAAAGTCCAGAACTATTTTATGATGACAGGCATGCATCCCTTACACATCAGCGGCTGATGCTTTGTACACAGTGTTGTATGAATTTCTGAGCAGGGCATACGGAAAACATGATTCCAGTAGGTCCATGGTGAGAAAGGGAGATTCTTGAACAATCTGGCAAGATGGGGAAGAAAAAAAAAACAGGAATTGTGGTTAAACAAGGAATATTTGCTGGTCAAATCGGTTAAATGATGACCAGGAGGTTGGGGGGGGGGGGCTTCTGTTACACAACGAAAAATGATGGAGGGAAAAAAAAGACTGATAGGGAGATAAAGATTATGTAAAAGAATAACACAAAGGATAAAGTACCAGTATGACATTCTGCTGATGCCATCCTCTGAGAGAATACTTACGGACAGAGGAGGGGGAGAGAGAGAGAGAGGGCAGATGCAGACACACGAACACATACACAGGAGAAGAATGCTCTCAGAGTAAACTTAATTTTTTAAGTTCAAACTTAAATGTCTGACACATACAGGTTCTACAAGCCATAAATGGTACATTCTTTTTTCTTCACGTGACAGGTCCTTTCTGGAACGTTGTCCCTCTCACTGCCTCTCTGAATGTAATGCACTGTTGACCTGCATCTCGCATATACTCAGGCTTTCCTTGATGTCCTGATGAGGTTGACCCTTTTCTCTTTTGCTGGGTACTATACCTTCTAGCATAAACCTCTTTCAAACCAGTGTGTCTCTTGGTGCGGCTGAAGTATCTCAGCTTTCTGATAGTGTTTACGGGCCAGTTTCCTGTGACATCTAATCCCATCAATATCTCTTTATTTGATTTTCTTTCTATCCATGATATTCTAAGTGACTTTTATAATATGTCATTTCGAATGCTGTTATTCTCATTTCTAGTGATTTGTTAAGTTAACAAATTCACACACACACACACACATCAAAATAATATACATATATCAAAATAATATACTTAAAACTGTACCTGATCCAGCAACAAGTAGACAGACTCTCGGTTCCTGACAACCTCTTTGTCATTCTCAGATCCAAGCCGAAGCAGACTAGATGATGCAAGCTGGAACAAGATGTGAATACTTTAATACAGTGTTTCCCAACTAGAGGGCAATTTAAATATCTGGGGGTGGGAATTATAATATATTAGACTTTTTAAAAACTTGGTTGATTACTATGCTGTGGTGGGGGGGCCTGTAAAAATCTTTGAGGTGTTGAGGTGGGGCATAATCCTAAAAAAGGTTGGGAATCACTGCTGTAGTACATACTGACAAACAAATGGTCTTAAAAACCATGTGGTCTTTCTTTATAAAACTGATCACTTTACAATCCCTCAAAATCAATTATTCTCTTTTATAAAACTCATTATTCCACAATCCCTCATAAGACTGATTCTTCCAATCCTTTACAAAACTAATTACTTCACAGTCCTTTATGAAACTGATTACTTCACAATTCCTCATAAAATGTATTACTTCAGTATGACAAACTGCTCCAAGAAACTCGAGTATATGTAGCTTGACATCCCTTTCGCTGAGTGCATGTATACCTGCATACTCTTATTACATACTCCACGTTTATTATGATGTTTTAGAGCCTACTATTGGAAAGTACCTGAAACTGGATAATGTCCAGATTTCTTTATGGTTTTAAGGCATATTTATGTTCTGTAACTTTTCTCAGAACTCTTTCTTTCTCTGCCCAATTGTCATCCTTTCTTTATCTCATATCTCAGCTAATTGCGTGCTTTCACTTTTTGTTTACCTACCTTTATCCAGGCACATTTTGTGCTGATCTTTCTCATAAAGAGGAGACCAAAAAAGCTAAGTTTTTCATCTATTTTCATGTTTTTATCTCTTGTGTTGTTTTAGTATGTGATTCTTTAAAAAAAAAAAGGCTTTTGCCAAAATACTGGATTGTCAATGTTCTTCATTTGTATGTGCTCACCTTTCTTTCTGCCATTCTTGCTTCTCCCAGTTTCCTCACTCTCTTTTTTTTTTTGGTAAAACTGAACCATACACCTCTACCTTTATTCGGAAAAGGCCTACACTTTGAATGTGCCAGTTTGTACTGTTACATGTGTTTTCTAAATGAATAATTATGATAGGAATCATTCCTTTTCAGCAAAGCTTTGTATTTAGAGAAAATATTTAGAGACAGGAGAGGACGAGAGTTTAATGACCCCCCCCCCCCAAAAAAAAAAAAACCCTGACAAAATTAGTCTGGGAACTTACAGCCAGGAATTCTTGAAGTCTCATCTCTGTATCTCCTGGTCCATAGAGAGAGAACAGGGCTCCTGCCAGTCCGTTAATACTTTTGCCCAAACAGTGACTGTTATTCAGGTGACCTGAGAACAAAAAATGAGAAGATTTATCTTTCAGCTGAACAGTGGCTGCTATTCCAATGATCTCTGAACAATGAAATGATTTTCTTTTAGCCAAAAGCTGGCTGTTATTTCAGTTATCTTAGAACAATGAGAAAACTAGCTCAATTATCTTAGAACATTGAGAAAACTATCTTTTAACACCTTTTAATCCTCCACTGACTTGGAATAAACATGCTGAAAAAAAGTTCACCTTTTGATTTTAATCTGTATAATCCATTAGTGCAGATCAAGAAAATTATCAGCAAGAATCATCAATCACCCACAGATACTATGAGTTGTCTAGTTTAGATGACTTTCTACGAATGGTCTTAATGGCACATTTTATCGTTTTTTTAAACATTTTTTTTGTTGTTGCTTTCTTCTACAGTGAACTCTGGCACAGCTTCATTCGCTTTGGAGAGCAGACATTTGAAATATCAACCCCCTCCCCCTCCCCCTTTAATGAGTTAACAGCCCCCGTGTACTGTAAATCAGGTGAGTGCCATCTTGCACACAGATATTCTTTGATTTAAGTAGCAGTTTCATTAATGTGATAACGAAGGGCTTGAGTAAGTTCTGAAAAATTATTTAAGTCAAGGAAAACTGCAAAGAGAAAAGCCACTGACAAGCATGACCAGATGAAAATGGTGGATTTTCTAATGGTGGTTATCTAGCTACTTTTTTAACAGCTAATGTCGTGGCGGTGCATTTCACCGCTTTTCATTGTTATCTAGTCCTGAAATGTGGGTCACTTGGAAAAATTGTTATCACTGCTAATTTTATTTTAGCCCTTTTAGTTCCATTTAAAATTAAGAACTGTAGTAAGAAATGTTTAACCGTTTTCTTTCTCCCTATTATATTGCCTACATTCTGGTTTCAATCGCTGTAGATTCTGCCTGGGTCTTATATCAAAATATATGATTTATTCATGGTCTAAATATTGATAATTTGGTTATCTGTTCAAATTATATCATCAAATTTATCATGCAGGTCTGGCTTGTTTATGTGTTTTGTATGTCACGTCCAGGTATTCATTTTTGTCCATAGATTAAGCCATGCATGTTTTGTGTGATGTTTTGTACAACTCTTGTATTCCATTGCCTGGTAAGATGTAAATACAATGTTTAAAAAAAAAAAGGGAGGTACCTTCCAGAGAAGCTTTGTACACTGAAAGATCCATACGTGCTAGTTTGGGTATGGACACAGCCACAAAGACAAAGAGCAGACAGGCTATCGTGTACTCGTCTTCGGCATGCTCTGAATGAAGATGTAAAAGCAAGTTACAAAATAAGGGGTTAAACAGTACAAGAGAAAACTTTTCTAAAAACTTATTTTGTAAATTAAATGAGAATGTGGCCAAACAGATGCAAATTTTTGTACTACAAAGAAATTAAGACCAAAAAAAAAAAAAAATTAAAACACTCACCACTTTTTAGGGTGCGCAAGGCATTACAGAGAGTGGGATCCACGCTGCACTTTTCTCCCGCTGATGATGCAAGCTCATTCACCACCTTAAACATATCAAAACCATGACAGGTTCACTGTTAAATAAAGGAACGGCCACTCTGTCAGCTTTTAAAGCTACAAAGAACAGCAACTCTTATAAATGAGGTCTCCACAGAATTTTCCTCATGCAGACAGCAATTATATGTTTCAAGATAGAAACTATATTTGTCTGATAATACAGACATCAATACTGAAGCACTGGTTATGTTTTCAAATGAAAATAATTGAATAAAAAGGAAACTAGTAATCTCAATGATTAAAATTTTGTCAGTCATAAATAAGGACCATTGTTTCTTTGTTTTTTTATTTTTTATTATGAACTGTATATGAAGAACCGAGTCTTTCAAAATGAAATAGAAATCTCATATATAGAAGTACAGTTTATTTTACTCTAACAGTGAATCACAGCCTTTGTTATAATGACGCTAAATTCCACACAAAAGAACTGCATTACTCCCAGAAGTAGTGTATTACTTCAGGTAATTACTGTTACTCAGTCAAAACAAACATCATCAAATTAATCATGAAAAAAAAAAAATCCAGATGTTGGGAAACAGGTTCAAGCGGGATGGCCGTCTGGATGAGTACTTCAGTGTTTCAAAATAAATGCTGATTTTAAATGCAAGCTTTGTAGCTATTTCAGGCTGTGGTCTTTTCAATACATTTTAAGAAATATCTGTGACTTAATTGAGCATGCATGGTGAAAAGGGCATGATATCATACTAATTCAAAGATGCTGCTTATAAAAAAACATTTAAAATTAACTAAATATTATGAAACGAATATCTTAACCAATCATTCATTTTTGTACTTTGGATATTATCATAAGTTTAAAAAAAAAGGATATTTTAAAATTTAATATTGCAATATTTCAGTGATATCCAATTTCAAAGGGCCCAAGGGTCACTGCTGTGTCTATGAGTCTAGTGGCAGACTGCATTTAAATCAACCAGTTTTGTTGCAAATTACACAACACATTTTGTGGAATTTTACAACTTACTGTACAGTCATTTGGAACTATGATGATTTCTTTCTTTCACAGCATAAAACTACATCTCATCCTTTTTTTGCTAACAAAATTAATTTTAATAATATAAATTGCATTTTCATGATAACCTTGCTGGTTATAAAAGAAGGCTTGAAGGGCGGCATATGACCCGTGGGCTGCCAGTTGATCACCTCTACGTTAGATGATACTGGGTAGTTCATTCTGTTCACTTCTAAGTTATATATTATACTTTCCACAAATGTAAATTTGAAAAAAAATTTATTAATTTTCTTGTTATTTAAAAAAAAAAAGAAGAATAAAATATTAAATTTAGTAGAGTGTATTTAAAAAAAAAAAAAGCATCCATTATACTGCAGTTTTTGAGTTTCAGTATAATAACTTTGCAGCATTAGCTTAAATTAAAGCACATAACAAATGTAAATTTTTAAAAACTGTTTTTTTTTTTTAGTTTGATTTACTCTAATTAAGTATAAAATCTAGAATTTCTACATTATGTACTTTGTTGATTGGCTGTTTTTGTTTGGAAAATAAAGAATGGAATACTAACATTCAATATAATTACAACTTAAAAAAAACATGATAAAATTGAAAAAGCAGCTGTTAAGACTTGAAAAAGAAAAGCCTGCAAATAATAACATAACTATAACAATGAAAGGAAAGACAATACTATTGACAACACCTTGAAAAAAAAAATCTGTCACTTAAATAGATTTACAGTGAGAATAATGGAAGATAACGTCATGAATAAATCCAAATATGTGAATCTGACGTATATGATATTGGTAGAAAAGTATAAACATCATGAAACATGCAGGTGGATGTAGATATGGCAGGTTGTGAAATCATAACTGATAAAAGCGGGATAATTTGTAGAAATTTATTGAGAATGGCAGGACTGTAGGGCACAGAAAGGTAGGGCATAGAAAGGTAGGGCACAGAAAGGTAGGCCACAGGAAGGTGGGCCACAGGAAGGTGGGCCACAGGAAGGTATGGCACAGAAAGGTAGGCCACAGAAAGGTATGGCACAGAAAGGTAGGCCACAGAAAGGTAGGCCACAGAAAGGCATGTGAAACTTGGAAGGAGAGCACACAATGACAAGAGCTGAAGCAGGGACAAAAAGAAACTTTTTCACAGCAGAACAAAAGGACCAACAGCATAACTAGCAACAATGTAACTGGCAACAGCGTAACTGGCAACAGCTTGTTGGTCATTTAACAGAGAAACTGTGCCACAGCTTGAGATTACCATTATTTTGCCACATTTAAAAATGCACATATTTTATTCTCAAATTGAGAGAACAGAGAAGCGGTTTTGGAGAAAAAAGCAAAACACATTCTGGATCGTATGAAAAGTAAATGAAGAAGTTTCCATATAAGTCACATAAAACTTATTAAAACCATAAGAAAAAAGACAATCAAAACTTTCTGGAAAAGTCATGAGAAGACATGAACTTAGTAAAATCTAACAATCACAATAAAACTCAAAGGAAAAAGAAACAGAGGGAGACCATGAGAAATATCTGACTGGGTTGATAAAGCAAAATAAGAAAATAATGACAATGTATATGACTAAAAATATCGAGGATGATACAATATGGAGACATATGATTGATAACTTCATTCAGCATGACATCTATTAAATGACATAAATTCTGCTGAAGCAAAGTTCTGAACACGCTTGAATCCTAGCAGACAGTGAAATGCTTACCAACATCTACAACTCTCATTCTTTACTGAAGGGTTGCTAGCAACTTACTCTTAAAATAGCATGAAACTTACATCAAAACACAAGATAACATCAACTGATACCATATGAGGCAGACAAGGGCCACCATATGAGGCAGACAAGGGCCACCATATGAGGCAGACAGGGACCACCATATGAGGAAGACAGGGGCCACCATATGAGGCAGACAGGGGCCACCAAATGAGGCAGACAGGGGCCACCAAATGAGGCAGACAGGGGTCACCATATGAGGCAGACGGGGTCACCATATGAGGCAGATGGGGTTGCCATATGAGACAGGCAGGCAGGGGCCACCATATGAGACAGGCAGGGGTCACCATATGAGGCAGATGGGGTTGCCATATGAGACAGGCAGGCAGGGGCCACCATATGAGACAGGCAGGGGCCACCATATGAGACAGGCAGGGGCCATCATATGAGGCAGAAGGGGCCACCATATGAGACAGACAGGGGCCACCAAATGAGGCAGACAGGGGCCACCATATGAGGCAGACAGGAGCCACCAAATGAGGCAGACAGGGGTCACCATATGAGACAGACAGGGGTCACCATATGAGGCAGGCAGGGGCCACAGGTGGTGCAAACATCAATCGACATCATAGACATAATCCACTCAAAAGGACAGGCACTCCACAAAAAACAAATTTGTTTCTCAAAGTCCATCAGTGTATGTTCCATATTTTTATGCAGCTTCCAGTCCTACTAGCATTATCCTCTCCACTTCTGGTTTTGTACTCTTTTCATACTATGTAGATTAAACAAAAGGTTAACCGATAAAAAGATCGTTGACTTGTAACATCGAGTTGGACAGATCTTTATTACCTCTGATGAATATTTAACCTCTGACACCAAAAATAAAAGTTAAAAAGGTGCCCTCACATCAAGCAAACAAGGACCAAAAGAAAAGAATATCTTCACAGATGCTTACTTCATGAATAATTAGTTATATATCACAACAATCATGAAACAAAAACATCTACTCCAAATGTTTAAAATGAATATAAAAACCTGTATATGTACTTCAAATGTGACATGCTTCTGAATAAAAATAAAAAGACATGAAATATACAATATTCTACCATACTTATTTAGCTAGTCTACTTTAGGTTGTATAAAACTCAGGAAAAAAGACATGAAATATACAATATTCTATCATACTTATTCAGCTAGTCTACTTCAGGTTGTATAAAACTCAGGAAAACATGTAAAATTTGTTTTAGTATAATTTCATCTGGTCCATTTTGTCTTATGGAAAACTCGCATAGGAAATCTATTTCTCTGATAGCTCATAATCCATGTTTAGAAATCTGCTCTGGGCAAATATGGTACACTAATATTAAATAATAATCTATTCTATTAAGGCTGCTGTAGACAAAATGTGATACACATTAAGATCAAAATAATATTAAAAACTGGAGAAAAGCTAATAACTTTTAAGCTGCTCAAATAAAGAAAAAAAAACAAACATTAAAAAAAAAAAAACATTTAGCTGCATTGATGTGTCCTACAAAAAAAATTCATGTTAAAAACAAACTACTAGATGGCTTGTGTTAACATTATAACCTGGATTCAATGGTTTAATTTATCTCAGTGAAGCCTTGCTTGCATTAAATGTTAAAATTCAACTGTTTTGAAAACAGTATTATGACTAAAGAATAAACATTTAAACATTTACACAGGAAAGACAAACAGCACAGTCATAGAAATCAGGCCCTGAAACTAGAGTAACTTTTGTAAGCAGAAGACTCTAATATCAAATTTCTTGATTCTTATTAAAAAAAAAAAATTACACATTATAAATTCAACTTCAAAGTTGTTTTTTTTTTATGAAAGCAAACTACAATAAAATAAATATGACAAACTTGATAAACTTTCTAGTGTTACTGAAAGTACTAGACGCTAATGTTACAATATAATAGGTCTGCTGAAACTATTCTTACGTTACCGAGACACTATCTGAGCTTTAAAGAAATTTAATTAGGCTACATTTTTTTTTTAATGAAGTCTGAAATGAGTTCTATGTGTCATTTACATATTAAATCTGACAAATGTTAATGTTTTATGATAAAAAAACATGAATTACTTCAATTATGTAATAAGTACTAACAAATGTTAATGTTTTATGATAAAAAACATGAATTACTTCAATTATGTAATAAGTACTGACAAATGTTAATGTTTTATGATAAAAAACATGAACTACTTCAATTATGTAATAAGTACTGACAAATGTTAATGTTTTATGATAAAAAACATGAATTACTTCAATTATGTAATAATTACTGACAAATGTTAATGGTTTACAATAAAAAAATGTATATTACTTCAATTATGTAACACATCAGTTCAGATCTCAGTAACAAAAATATGTTTTAATAATAAATAACAAAGAATTATACATCAACAATTAACAAAGATTACTTCACAACCAAAATATGAGCTTGAGTGTAAGTAGTTTTTAAAATAATTAACTATAAAAAAAAAAAACTTCAGACAACACAGATTATATAACAAAATATATAGCCTTGAGCTTAAAATACTGACACTTAAAAAAAAAAACCAAATGTAGTTTTCAACAACAGGTAAAAAAAAACAAAAAAACTGGAGATTATATAGAGAAACAACACGTCACATGTGTGCCTGGCTGTTGTTTACACACCTGCTGTTTAAGGGAGATTGGCTGGTTTAAAAAAAAAAAAGGAAAAACAGAACAAACAGGAAAAAAAAAAGTTAACATCAAATATTTTTGGAGCATTGATGATTTCAGAGCTTATGGTAATGAGGTTATATGGGAGTATTACGATAAAGGCTGCTGGAATGACGATCATGAAGGCGACGAGTAAAAGCTGTGTGTTAGTCTCACCAATGTTACAATGTCCTGGGCAGAAACGATAGAGTTTGTGTAAAAGCAAGCATTAGAATGGAGATGAAATGGTACATGAAAACTAAAGCTCCTCATGAGCAGATTCATACATGACAACAATCACAGTAAACATCATAAAATTTATACATGAAAAGAATTACAGACAGCTTAAAGAAATTTAAAAATAGTTCACTGAACTGTTATTCACATCTTCACATGAATCTTACAATGAAATCCCAACCTGCGTTAATGTTAGGCAAACACAGTTATTATCTAAGATAAAGTGGGGACAGACAGTCATTGGCTAGGAAGACCAAATTAGCCATAATTAAGAAATATATTCTTCAAAAAGTAAAACAACTAAAGAAGCTGTGGAGAGGAACAGACAGAACTACAAAAATAAGATTTTTATGGCTATGCATTTTTCCTATCGCAACATATGCCTGTAAGACCTGGACACTTAACAAAACAGCTGAGAAACACATAAATGCCCTTGGATGTAAATGCTACAGAAGAGTTCCTCAAATATCATGGACACAAAAAAGAACAAATATATCCATGCTACAAGAACTTAATATTGAGAAGGCTGGCTACTAAAGAGGATTAAACAAAGAAAACTTTAATATTTTGGACACGTTAAATATGATAATCTAGAGAAGACCGTCTTGGAAGGATACATAATGGGAAAAAGAAAGAGAGGAAGACCAAGGCGAAGATGGTTGCAAGACATCGTTGATGATCTGCAAATGGATGCATCAGCAGCAAGGCATCTTGCTTACAACCGAGAGGCCTACAGGAGTGATGCTAGGAAGGCATATTATATTCAGGGGACCATTCTCTCATAGTTGTTTTACTAAAAAATCTTTAAGCATGGAGAAAAGTTTTTCGTTAGGCAAAGATGACCCAAATATGAAATATACTGATGTTAATAACAAAAGCTAAAGAACGTTGGACTTGGTACTAACATAAAAAAAGAAATATTCTCAGAGCTGAAACATGTTCACAAATTATGCTGGACATTGGGAAATAAACAGAAAAACCCCCAAAAATCGAAGAATATGACCAAAACAGTACGAAATGCTCTTAATCTGAATGAAGAGAAGAACTATATATATATATATATATATATATATATGAGTTTTGATATACAACTCTGGAAAAGAGAAAAAAAAAAAGAGAAAAACTAATGAACATGAACAATGTGAAGCAATGTAATGTTAGCTTTAAGTAGAAGAAAAAGCACTACAAGATTAAAAGTGTTCATATTTTGACAGCAGCCAGCTCCCTAGTTTTGTATTAGGCTCAGTGATACAATGTGAGAAAAGCATTATAGTTGATGCACATGACATTAAAGCGGTAGTTGAAAACTGCTCAGTAGAAAGAAAATTTTTAAATTACTTACAATTTGCTGAAGAAGACAATAATATTATGAATATCGAATCATCTGACCAATATTGTGCAGTCTGACAAGCTGCAAACAGGAGTGTGTGAGAAAGAGACAGAGAAGGAGGGACAGATGGAGAGATTGGAAGAGAAAGTGGGAGACAGGGAAGAAGAGAGAAATGAGAACAGGGGGTAAAAGATGGGAAGGTGTGAGAAATATTTTCAAAGGATGAAGAATAGGACACTCTTTGCCCAGCTCACATTCTGCCCTTCAGTTTTCAACTATCACACTGTTGCAAACATTCAGGTTAGCACAAGGATACCAAATGCATAAACACGCATCAGTAAAATTTAAAATGACAAAACTCTGACATGCAACCTCTAACCCACATGTTGATCAATATATTATAAATATAAATACATGTGATGTAATTGTTATAATTCTCTCACACCTATGACACAGTCATATCACAAGCACTGTGTAACCACACTCTCATTGTCAGATAAGTCTGAAGTTGTGAGGAAAGTAGGAATCTTAAGAGGTCATATAAACAAATTCAAGCAATTCGATAGTTTTGAGTTTTAAGTGGGGATGGACAGCATGCCAAAAATGAGCAGCAGAATAAGCAAAGCAAAAGATATAGATAAGGAGGGAAAGAGAAGAAGGGGACAGTATGAGGAATCTGAATGAAAGAAAGTGAGGAGAAAGGAGACTGTGGGGTAGGCAGTGAGGGAAAGACAGAAAAAAAGAGGGTGAGAGAGAAAGAAAGAGAGGAGGCCAGAGAAGAAAAGGAATGAGAAAGACATAATAATGAAAGTGAGAGGGAGGCATGAGATAAAGGAAAAGGAGAGGGAGTGAAAGGGGAGACAGAAAGATGGGGAGGGAGAGATGGGAAGTGAAGTGAATAGAATGGAGGTGGAATGAATGAACAAACTTTCAAATGGTGAAGAAGTGGCTGTGCAAGCCTGTTTCTGCTCTTCATCTCTCAATTTTCATTTTACTGGAAGAAAAAGAGAAGGACAGAGAGAAGAAAAGGAAAAAAGAAAGAAAGAAAGAAAGAAAGAAAGAAGCAGAAGCACAGACAATGAGCTGATTTATATGACTTTAACCACTAACGGGGTGAAATCTACAAGATGCCAGACACTGCTGTCAGAAGAAAAACTATCTCACTGTATACGGTCCTAGAAAATCTAGAAAGTCATGACAAGCCCCTTATATCACAATCACTATCATCTAGCATGTCCTCATCATGTTTCACCATCAACACACTGAAAGTCACATGCACTGTGTACTCTTGTGACCTTGTCTTGCCGGTGGACATTCTGTTTTAGTGGTACAGGTAAAATCTCCATTTCCATGCCATTAAGTCATACTGGGGATACAGTGTTAGCCTGTATTTCCAAGACTTTTGGCACATGAAAGCTTTAGTGACTGGCTTCAAATCTAACTTCCAGTGACTTTTACTAATAATCCACTCAGTAGAACTCGCCACATTAAGAACAATCACATTTGTGTTACATGATCCAGTCTCCTTGAACTTGCATATCTTTTCATCAGCATGGCAGTTGGTATGCCAAATGTGACTCTAAATCCTTTATAAATGATACACTTCTAAGACTCCATCCAAAATTTCTTCCAAATTTGCACGGGGACATCCACAACCTCCAGATGACTACCAGCTACTTCAAAAGTATACAAGTCACGACGTCTGAAACTGTTGGAACAAGAAGCTTCTAAATTTGGCTTCTCTATTTTTCTAGCCATTTTGGCTTCTTTATAAATAGTATGCATCCACATACAACTCCGTCCAACACTGCTCCTGGCTCCAACTTCATGGCCTTGCCTTGGAAGTGAATGCAGTGCCTGAGATTTTGCGTAAATGATGACAAGATTTTTTTGTTTCCGAGTTAAGGCATCGTGTGCCCTGTGGTTTTACTTGCCTGATGCAGTTATTACAAGCTTATCAGGAGCTGAGGGTGAACCCTATCTCTCTCCCATGGGATGTCACTATTTCTAGAGCAGCATACATACACACACACAATGAAATTATTAATAAAATTATTTTAAAATCCTGATTAATGATACATATACTTCAACAATGAATGCTTAGCTTCATCTATGTGATGAACTAAAAAGAAAAAAAAAAAAGAATAACATTTTTAGAAGAATTTTGCGGCGTAAAGCGCAGTGTACATGAATATTAGTGACAGTACTAACCATTGAGTCTTTTGTGTTAGGCACATGTTGATGAATATCTCGGATTGATCCAATCAGGAAAGGAATTCTTTGCTCCAGAACCTAGAATGGGAAACATAATAAATTACCATATGATGGGAAATATAAATTAATATGTGATGGAGAAAACAAAATTACATATGGTGGGGAACATAAACTACTATGTTATGGATAGCATAATAAATTACCATGTGATGGGAAATAAAGAGGTTGACCCTGTGAAAGTCTAAAGAGGACATTGTTAAGAGAGGTTAGTTCAGTGGGCATAACATCCCTTGATGAGATTGTAAAACTTGCCGAAGATAGAAAATCTTGGCGAACTAATATGTGACTTTTAGCAGCATGGGAAGGATGTGAGATGTAAGATGGAAAATATAAAATTACCATGGCTCATCCACTGTGTTTTATTAAAATTTATGTTTAATGATCCTATGTCTGTTTTAACAAACTTATTTCATCTAATGAACCTATATCCCATTTTATTATTTAATTTATACTTAACTCTCAGCTCACCATGAGTGGTTTAAGTGGGATTTTAAAAAAATAAAAAATAAAATAATTGCAGTCATATTTTTTTGTTTCACAGTCTGGAGTTCATAATTTTACATTGCCATGAATGCTAAAAACATGTGCCTCATAATTTCCTGGCAGAATATGGCATATGTGGTCTCAGTAGTACAACATCAGACTAATAGAAATTCGGTACTCCATCAGTAGCATTCTTCATGAATGTATAACCTCAATACTGAGGATCAGAATACTGAAATTAAATGGACTGAATCTTCTATACCAACAGTTCAAGTCAACCTTTTTTAATTACTACAGCTGTCACAAAAAAAGGAACAACACTAGCTGCTGCTGATGTAATCTACTTACATCGTTAAGTGCTTCCTGTGCCAAAGACCGAAAAGCCAGCAGCACGCCAATTCGAGTCATCCTCAGCAACAGCACATCAGCATCTAGAATTTATGACATGGAAAAATAAGATCACAGTGAGTGTACCATAAATTAATTCTGCTGCGCAAAAAATTCTTGCATGAATACAGAAACATCCATAATGAAAAACTATCACATACAAAACAGGAGCACCCTGATTTATTTTTAGCGAACACATCAATTTAGTTCACTCTGTACAAAGTTTAAGAAAGATAAGCTAAAATGAGATGCAAAACACTAATGGTGAATGTCTAGCATTATTATGAATAATGTGCCTACTGAATGCTTATATCGTTTCATAACTGATAACTACAGCAACTTTCCATCCTCCTTTATTTAAATTTTAAAATAAAAAGCATTAGGCCAGTTAAATAGTCAAACATTAGATAACTAGCCAACACTAGAATATATTGAGCTAAGTTACTTAGATAGCCAACATTAGAATGTATTAAACTAAGCTAGTTTAGACAGCCAACATTAGAATGTATTGAGCTAACTACAGATTACATTATAAAAACTAAAAAAGTTATTACACGGTTAACTGAGTACTAGATTTTTTGTTTTATAACAATAATTATGAAAGGACTGAATAATGAAACAGTGTGGTTGATTTTCAATAAAAATATTTATCTTAGCCTATTAATACTGTAATAACATATATGGTGATTTATGTTGCCTCTATAACAATTTACATACTTTTAATAAATGGGACTTTTTTTTTTCATTTCAAGGCAATCTTTTGTTTCTCTAAAAAGTGTGGTAAATACATACAACACAAAACACATGATGGCCATAAATCTATTTTTAAAGATTTATACGCTACATTACTACACCATCAAACCAAGTGGACAAAAAAAAGCCCCAACAAAACACGGTTTTAAGCATAGGTACCGAAAGTCTCAACATAAACATTTACTTTCTGCACATATTAACTAAGGATTAATCGTTCACGCATATATACCATGTAATTACTGACATCCTTAAAACTTGAGTGCATGTGAAATTTTTATGCCAGGATATCTCATTCTCTACTCAGATATTCTTGGTTTTCAGGAGGCAGGTTTCCTCAACATAAATGTGTCAAGTACTAAATTCTGCTGGGCTGACTGAAGCACCTCCAGCTGGGATCAAACCACTAACCAATGTCATGACTGAGAAGTGTGCTAGCCAGTTCATACCCACCAGAAAAGCTCAGAGTTGATAAACATCTGAACATTTCAAAGCTGAAGTAGGCAAGCAGGCAAATAAGGCTCATGTACATGTGAGTATAAACTCAAGAAATACATGCCAAAATAACACTTTTCCATAAGCAAATGTATACCCACAGAACAAGGAAAATAACTGGCACATGCTATAGATTGAGGGGACACAAGGGAAATAACAATTTTTAAAATGCCTATTATAAATCTAGAAGCAGAAATGAGCAGGAAAAGAAAATGAAGCAAAATGAACTGAATACACTGCAACGGTTTCTTCTGATGGCCAGCTATATGGATATCATTAAGTCATATCCTATGACCATATGCAAATAATAATCTTAAAGGTATCACTGACATTATAAACACTACAGTCACTGGAGCAAGCTTTCTGGGTAAACAGTGACATTTTCTGATTGGCTATCAGGACAACCATATTCTAAAACACACATGTCAAATGAAGAAGAATGCTAAGTATGTGTACAAAATAATGGCTGTATCAAATTAAATAATACAAGTTGTGCTACCATATTTATGGTAACAATAAAAGTAAAGGTAAAATCCCCATTTCCATGCCATTAAGGCATATTGGGATATGGCATTGGACCCATATTTCTAAGCCCATCGGCGCATAAAAGTGTAATGTGGTCAGTATCACGGTTTATGGTAACAATAGCTACAAAATATATACTCGGCACCACAAACAAACATACACACGCAGAGACCAAAATAAAATAACCGAACCTATACCAATATATATGCAAAAACCCTTAATATATCATTCCAGTTTTAGTATCCATGCTTTGTGAACAGTGATAAAGCTCTAATTAAAAAGAAGCTGGCACATTATCACAACAAAAAAAGCAACACTCAGCTCCCTGCACCCCACAACCACAATTTATCATTTGATTACTACACATGCATATTCCTCTACTGATTAACTACACGTGTAAATTCCTGTACTATTCTTTGATTATGGACACCACAGGTGAACAGAAGTAAGGGCAGATCAAAGGAGACATGGAGAAGAACAACAGAGAGGATGCTGAGCAATGGGGGGGGGGGGGGGGCTCACCTGGGCAAGAGCAGAAAAAAAAGGCAAAGGACAGGCGTTTGTGGAAAACCCTTGTGGAAGCTCCATGTGCCCTGGGCACTTAAGGTTCAGAGAGAGAGAGAGAGATTCTTTAATTTTTAGGTTATAGCACCTAATGGCAACAGGGAGGACTGAAGGCAGAAGAGACAGAGGTAGACAATGGGGAAAAGATGTCTAATGGTTTGGCATCCAGGCATGGAAAATGCTCAGTGACAAGACTGTTGAGATGAACAAAGATTGGGGGATATGGAAGGACATGATATCTTATGGGTGTTGCAGGAACCTTGAGAGAAGGATTCTTTGATGTAGATAAGTGGCTTACTTAAAAAAAAAAAACATTATAACCAAAGTACCACGTGATCGTCTAGGATTCCACTATCTTTCAGCACAAACCAAATGAACAAAAGTTGTGAAAAAGCACATGATAATACTTCATTCATTCATTCATTCATTTGCATGTCCCTTGTGGAACTTTGCCTCCCAAACAGCACTCCTGTAGGCCTCTCGGTTGTGAGCAAGATGGGCTGCTGCTGCTGCATCCATTTGCAGATCCTCAACGATGTCTTGCAGCCATCTTCGTTTTGGTCTTCCTCTCTTTCTTTTTCCCATTATGTATCCCTCCAATACGGTCTTCTCTAAATTATCATGACGTTTAATGTGTCCAAAATATTTAAGTTTTCTCTAATTAATCCTCTTTACTAGCCAGCCATCTTCAATATTAAGCTCTTGTAGTATAGATATATTTGTTCTTTTTTGTGTCCACGATATTTGGAGAACTCTTCTGTAGCATTTACATTCAAAGACTGTTTTGTTAAGTGTCCAGGTCTCACAGGCATATGTTGCCATGGGAAAGATGCATGCCCTTACAAATCTTATTTTTGTGGTTCTGTCTGCTCCTCTCCACAGATTCTTTATTTGCTTTACTTTCTGAAGAGCGATGGACGTCCTCCTTTTAATTTACATCATTGTATCTCCATTATTAGTCAGTAGTGATCCAAGATATTCAAAACTCTCCACTTCTTCTAGTTTTTCCTCATTGATAGATATTTCAGCTGCCTTGTTTGTTTTGTCATTTGTCATCAATTTAGTTTTCTTTGCATTAAGATAGAGGTTCTGCTCTTCGCTGTTCTTACGGACCGACATAATTAGTTTTTCCATTCCTTTTTGTGTTGTGGACAGTAATACTGTGTCATCAGCATATCTAATCTCTGGTATTTCATAACCGCCAATTGTTATGGCATCGTAATATTCTTTGTCTACATCTTCTCTAACATTCCTCATTATATTTTCAGTATCTTATCTTATATCTTATATCCTTCCTGTGCCGTTAAACGTCACATAGGGCTTGCAAAGTAGTTCGCCAATTTTTCCTGTCTTCGGCGAGTCTTTCAACCTCATCAAAGGATTTTATGTCTGTTAATTTGGCCTCCCTTAATAATGTCCTCTTCAGAGTTTCACGCGGTCTGCCTCTTTTTCTTTGGCCTGTTGTGTTCCACTTGATAGCTTGTTTTGGGATTCTCTGATCATTTCTTCTCATCAAGTGACCAACATATGTCAGTATACAAATTAAATAAGTAGGGTGACAATATGCACCCTTGACAGTGCATGATAATACTAGGAATTTAATAATTTTTACATCAATAACTAAACGCTAAATGATTTTTATTGAATACCCCACTGACATTTTGTGGCACTAACAGACTTAATGCATGGCAAATCACCAACTTCCACACAGAACCAATTAAATTTAAAGACAACCTTTTGCACAACTTTACTTAGGAAAAAAAAATATTCTTGTCCCTGATGTTGTTAAGCTCTCTCTGCTGGTTTTTTTTCTTTTCTAGGCATTTCCTTTTATTATTTTCTGCATTCAAAAGCAAGATCATGTTAATTCTGAAATTTGCAAAATGGGGGCAAAAGCATGAGTAACCCTGCAATTGAGAAATCTATTGTAAGAGTGAAGAAATGTATATTCATTATTGCCATTCTTTCAACTCCCCCCCCCCCCAAAAAGCAATTTTTACAACAAACAATAAAATCACATAAATTTGGCATTACACAAGAGAAAGATAAATGCTACATTTTGCGTTGACCATTCGCTTGCAAAAACACAAGACAGAAATATCGAAATCTCTTCTTCTCTCTTTTTCTTTCGTTTCTTAAGCAGAAATAAAATTTGTGATCCACACACAAAATAGCAAGAAACATTTAGAAATAAAATTTGTGATCCACACACAAAACAGCAAGAAACATTTAGAAATAAATTTGTGATCCACACACAAAACAGCAAGAAACATTTAAAAATAAAATTTGTGATCCATGCACAAAATAGTAAGAAACTTGTCCGAAGTGCCACGTGGCTCCTCAGACAGATGAAATTTGGCAGAAATCTTGGCAAAGAAAACAGAATATATTTTAATTTTGGAAATATCTTCCTGTGATTTGTTTTTTTTTTTAACCCTTCAAAATTCTTCTAAAAAAGTGAAGACCACTAATACCTCCTGTGATTAATTTTTTTAAAACCATTCTAAAAAAGTGAAGGCCATTAATGAGCCTATTTAATTTGCACGGTTTTGTTTCATTTTTAAAAAAATTTTATCACTT
Organism: Achatina immaculata; assembly: GCA_009760885.1. Lineage (NCBI taxonomy): Eukaryota > Metazoa > Mollusca > Gastropoda > Stylommatophora > Achatinidae > Lissachatina > Lissachatina immaculata. The sequence continues at coordinate 12,573,886 of CM019718.1, forward strand.
TTTTATATTCTGGTCTGCATGTAAAATTTATATTTACAATAAATGTTAAAATTTGTTTACGAAACAAAGCATTTAAGTTAGAAAAATCTGATACAGAACTGAGACAACAAATCTGATTTGCGTGGGAAATATCTGACAAAGGATGGACAAGGATTAAATAAGCAGACGATAGATAGTTAAACAAAAGGTCTTATTAATTAACGTTATTTTTGCACTAAAAAAAAAAGATAATTTAATCCCTAACGGTTATCAGTGTGACTTGAAATAATAATACATAATTTGCAGAGAAAGGAATTATAAGGAATATCTCTGATACGTTTATATATTCATACAGTTAACTTAACTGCTTTGGCACTGACATTTAAATACGTTAATCACAGCACATGATTCTGAGAAAAGGCTGCTTGAACATGCAGTAGCATAAATAGTCAGAAAAATCAAACCCACACACACACACACACACACACACAAATGATACACTGTTGACTTGTAAGATGCAAGGCTACACTTACCACAAGGAGCATTCTTGTAAGGTGCTTAAAATTAACAGAAAATAAGGGTTAGAGCTAATGTAGGTCAAATGTTAAAAAAAAAAATGTATTCCATTGCTAGTCAAGCATGCTGCTGCTGCTCTTGTTTCGACTAATACATACATTAATGTAATTTCTTGAAATCAGTCGTATGTGAGCGGCTCTTCATGAAGGCAAACAATAACTTAGACAAATATAAATATATTAAACATAACTGCAAAAATGACAACAACAGCTGTAGATAGAACTACACAAAGAATCCCTGAGCTCTATAACAGTTCTAAAAATACTTAATATAATTTTTTTGTTAAGTGCTGGAAATTTCATATATGTTAGCATTTTACTTTTTTAATTTCTTCTTCTTCTTCATTCGCTTCTACCACCAAGACCGCACTGTGATCCTACTGAATTTACGCCTGTGGTCCTCATTAGGTTCCGTGGTCTCCTGTGTGGTCCATGAAAGGACCACACGAGATCTCCGAGAAGACCACAAGAGGTTCAGAGTGTCGCAGGGCTTTAGCCTGTATTCTTGGTGGGTCTCTGAAGCAGATTGGGTGTCACCGTGGTTTTCGTTGCACCAGTTTAGTCTAGAGTTGGACATTCTCACCGGAAGACCTCGACGTGTTTAGGATATCAGTGTATCCCCGTTGGGCGAGAGGTGGTAGCCCACCTAGGCCAGAGTTGGACCTCCTCACCAGAAAACCTCGACGTGTTTTGAGATATCCGTGTATCACCGCCAGGTGAGAGGTAGTTGCCCATCCAGTCCAGGGTTGGACTTTCTCACCGGAAAACCTCAGCGTGATTAGGATAAGCAAACATCACCGCCGGGTGAGAGGTGGTTGCCTATCTAGACTGCCCTGGTCCAGTGTCTCCGACTTCAGCATTTTGCGGTCGTGGCCGCTACCCTTCCTAGTTGTGACCAGGGTGGAGCTTTTGTCCAGGAGGACGAATCCTCGCCACTAGTGACTTCCATCCCTGGGTTGAGCCGGTTTAGGCATATTAACCCAGTATGGGCGTATTTGGGACGTGACCGACCTCTAGAGCAGAGGTACTGTGACATGTATAGCCTTCAAGATTCACCCCTGATGTGAGCCAGTTTAGGCATAACTCACCACTATGGGTGTATATCGGGCGTGACCGACCTCTAGAGCGGAGGTGGCATGACATGTCTAGCCATCAAGTTCCACCCCTGGTGTGTGCCGGTTTAGGCAAATTTCACCAGTGTAGGTGTATTTCGGACGTGGCCGGCCTCTAGAGCAGAGGCGCCGTGGTATGTGTAGCTCTCGCAGCGATACTACTGGACATACCGATTAAATTTCACATTATCCTTTCCACCACCTTTTCACGTCGGCGCCGCACAGCAACCTTTATTTCTTTTCTGTATTTTTTTCCTTGACCGGGAGGAGCTTCACTCCACGCGCGGCATTCAAAGAGTCTCGCCAGCAGTGTCTTAACCTCTGGAACAAGCCGGTTCATGCTTTTCACCTGATATGACTGCACTCAGGACATGGCCGACCTCCACGATTTGACTATTTGCTTCGCTTTATCCTTTCTATCACCTTTTCCGCAGTGGTGCTGCGCAGCAACCCCATTTGCACCTTTCTTCATCGGCCGGGAGGAGCACCACTCCACGCACAGCAGCTGAAGAATCTCGCCAACAGCATGTATTAGCTCTAGAATTGCCAGTTATCCAAGTAGGATCGTGTCATCTAAGGAACCTCGACTGATTTAATGAGCCATTCGCAGTTTCACCGTGAGACAGTGTGAACTTAGACATGCATGGCTTAATCTTTGAGACAAGCATATGACTATTGGCAGGATCAACCAGATAGCTTTCTTCACCGAACCTTTGTCGGATATCTGCCGACAGACCGACGCGGGGCTAGGGAGACAGCGCTCTGCTCAAAGCAGATCCCTTTCGACTCCGGCAGTGTTTCATTTCCTTTAACTGGCGGGGGCGGCTCTCTCTGCTCTAACGAGCGAGAAGAAAGCCTGGCCACCCACAAACAACACACGTTACATACTGCAGACCCGATACTCTTTGCGAGAGACGGGCCAATTTCGAGACCACTGGTCGACAAAAATGTACTACACCGTTAGCATGAACCTGGCTGGCTAGCCGTTTATATCCTTCGCTCGACGGACAAACCACTCACTTCTGCATAGAAACACCTTAACTCTCGCCGTCCGGTTTTTTAATTTCAAATTTTTTTTAGATTTTTTTTCTGGAAAAAATCTGACTACAATTCCTGATCATAAGTATTGAGAAAAACCTGAACCTTATTTGGTATAGTCTGCATTACTTTACCTGTTATAGTTTGCATTACTTTACTTGTTATAGTCTGTATTACTTTACTTGTTATAGTCTGCATTACTTTACCTGTTACAGTCTGCATTACTTTACTTGTTATAGTTTGCATTACTTTACTTGTTATAGTTTGCATTACTTTACTTGTTATAGTTTGCATTACTTTACTTGTTATAGTTTGCATTACTTCACATGTTATAGCTTCAATTACTTTACTTGTTATAATTTACATACAAAATGCCCTGAAATCTAAAGATGGAAAAAAAAACAAAACTGTGTTAGCCCAAATTTCCACAACTTTCACCACATGAAAGTGTGTGATGTGGTCAGTATCACATCTGACTGCATTTACCTTCTCAGATTTCTCTGGTACCCATTTTTAGAGGCTGGGTGGACCCTGGGGTCTTTTTGGTGTGTACCAGAAATATACAAGGTCAGACAATTAAGTAATGAAACTGATTTTATTATGGCAAAGACAAAAATGCCATCTATGAAGCAAAGCATGGAATCCAAAGAGGCAACCTTCATCTAAGATCTGGCAACTTTTCATCGCCGCTCGATAAGCAGATGACAAACAAGCCACCATTTTGTTGACCTAGTTAGAGGTGCATTGTCACGTAATCAGCAAGGAGCAAAAAGCTAACATTAAATTCTGTTTAAAACTCGGAAAAAGTGCCACTGAGACAGCTGAATTGATGTGACAAGTTTATGGGGATAACTGTTTATCTTGTGCATGGATATTCATGTGGTATTCACGATTCAAAAGTGTTGTGGAAACGATTACAAATGCAACCAGATATGGACACCCAATTTCTGTTCATGATGAGGAACTCATTGCAAAAGTCGGAGAACGGATACAAGAAGATTGTTGTTTGACTGTGAGGATGATGGCAGATGAATTTGGTGTTATCCAAGAGACCATTCGTAAAATTTTAGTGGAAGATTTGGGCAAGAAAAAATTGCTTGATGACAAGCCACATGCATTGTCTGGTGACTAAAAACATCAGCATGTTGAGTATACAAAAAACATCATCAAAACTTGTCGCAGAAATAAAAATTTCTTAAATCTGATTGCTGCAGAGGATGAAACATGGATTTTCTGCTATGATCCCACAACTAAACGCCAAAGTGCTCAGTGGAAGTCATCATCATCATCACCAAAAGAAAAAACATTTCGTCTTCAAAAGTCAAAAGTGAAGATAATGCTGGTGTGCTTCTATGAAAATTCACATAGAATTTATTCCAGAGGGACTGACTGTCACTGCCAAAAGTTTATTTAAGTATTTTGAAACACCTGTTGAAAAGGATTCTCTGAGTCCGACCTGAGTATTCAACACCTGGCAGTTTTTTCCATCTTCATGATAATGCACCAGCTCACCGGGTGGTAGTTGTACAGGAATTGTGGGCCCAAAAACAAGTGTGTGTTCTCAGCCATCCACCCCATTCCCCAGATTGCCTCCCTGCGATTATTTTCTATTCCCAAAATTAAAGTTATCATTGAAAGGGTGCATCTTTGGTGATACTGATGATATCCCAAAGCACCGTAACATCAAGTTTAAGGGCCATACCAATAGAAGGACTGCAGAGGTCGTTCCATGTTTGTTAGATCATGCCACTTGCTGTATCAATGAACAAGGGGCTTACTTTGAATAAAATACAGGTTATATCTTCAACTGTTTTTTATTTTATTTTTTTTATGGGATTAGTCTCATTACTTAATTGTTGGACCTTGTATATCCACAAACATAAAAGAAAAATAGGAAAATGACGGAAAACATTTAAAAAACAAAGTAAAATTATAGAAAAATCATAAATGCCTCAAATTAGCTGGTGACATTTTTAGTATGAATGGAAAGACATGGCAAGATAAAGAGTAATGAAAAAAAATTATAATAATGAAACATAAAAATAAAAAATAATATAAAAATAATAATCTCCTGTTAATATTTCTATATTATGTGTACATTAACAGTATATTATACACAATCAAATAATGCATACTCAAAGATAATGGGATAACAAGAAAAGAGAGTTTTTGTTTTGTTTCTTTTTTTAAGAAAATTTATATGTGATTAAAAGCTTGTATAGAAATAGAATGCAAAATAAACAACATTAACAAGATGCTGTTGAAAATTTGCATTCTACTATAAAATATACAATACACTGTCTCACTGGTTCCCAAACTTTTTCACACCGTGGACCCCTAAAAAAACTTGCCCCCTAAGGTTTTGCACTGCATGAGCAAAACTGTCAATCTGTGTGCAAATATTTGCTCGGGGAAAAAAAACAACTCCTCATGCAGCACTATAGTATTTGTCTTCACTGGTACTACAGCACAGAGTAACATCAGGAAATTGAAAAAAATAAAAAGTAGCATTTTTGTTATCGTACAGCACATAAAATTTTGTGCACAAAATGATTTTATTATGTGCATGGCCTTGCAGCTTAGAGGGAACATTGCTTCTAAAGCCAATGATAATTTCCTCCCCTCCCATCCCCCCACTCCACCACCACCACCACCATCCATCACTTTGATTTGAAACCACACATTTCTAGTGTTTTATTTAAACTAGACTCACTCATGCCCCCCCCCCCCACCCCTCACCCCAACCTCCAATTTATAGACCTCCAAAGTCACAGTTTGGGAACCACTGCTCCATTTCATACATCACATCCTGTGCTGAAAGTTAACTTCTAAGGCCCTTTTATTTTCATTTAATACTCTAATGGGGTTAGTAGGTTAAAATAGAGAATATTTAAAATAAAAAAAAAACTATGCACGTGATTAACAATAAGTGAATCACTAAGTGAAGCAAGCATTCACTAAATTTTTCCAAGCTTGGGGATGTTTATCACATCTTTACATTTACCCAGACAGAAAAGACACAAACAAGACAACTGTTAAGACTAAAATTAGCACAGTGTGATCATTCAGAAACAGATACTGAAGATGGAGAAAAAAATCTCGATGCTTTGGAGGGAACATCAAAAGAGAACCACCTGAGCAGATCCTAACCAAAAAAAAAAAAAAAACAAAACAAAACAAACATGAAACAGGAACAAAGAAGTGGACATGAATATCATGACTCCAAACTGGAACACGTGAAGAAATGGTGTCATGCAGTATGCCAGATACTGCACAAACTTCCACAGAAAGTGAGAAAGGAGAAGGTCATGAAATAGAAGTCGTCAGAAAACAACAGAACTCATGCTATGAAAGCTATGCGACTTTTTTTTTTTTTTTTGTGTGCACCCAATGGATAATGAAAGATATAACAGGACGAATGGAACAGTATGGTGAACATACCAGATTGCAGCCATCTTCATACATTCATATAATGACGTTTAATGACAATTATCATAACAAGACCATTTTTTTTTTCTTTTTTATGACTGTCAGTGTTAAAAAAACATGTAAAGACACACCCAAAGGTAAACATAAACTGATGCACCATCACTACTCATGACACTGTAAAAACATAATATATAACATTTTACTGTAAAATTGGTTAATGACAAGCAGTTTAATAGACATAAATGATATAAGATGACAACTCCTTCAATGCACATACGTGTATAGATCTGATATACACATATAATGGCATCAATGTATTCTTACGAAGACCAATGAGTACATGAAAAGACAGAAGCACAATTCAAATCTGTAAACAAATATGAGATTTTAACGTTCACTACATCAATGACATATGCTTTTCCGCTTACTCATAAGTTTGCGAGTAAGGTCCCTCATAACATCTGGCTTGTCAAAATTACTCCGCAGTTGAGTCAGTGTATCCTTATTGGCAACAACTAATTTCTGAGGAAAAAATAAGAATTAAATTTATAAAGTTTAAAGCAAATGTATAAAACCGAAGAAAACATATCAATTGAAACTAACCCTATATAGCCAAAAGAAAACCTATAATCTTAAAGTAACCCCCATATAATCAAAAGAAAACATATAAACCGAAACTAACTCTAGACAGTCTTAACAGACTTAACTGCAACTAACTCCATAATGCCAAAAAAGAAAGACATAAATAAAACTAATTCCATAAAGCCAAGAGACAAATATAAACTGAAATTTACATAAAGCCAAAAGAAAACATATATTAACTGAACAAAAGAAAATTTATAAACTGAAACTAACTCTATACAGCATAAAGAAAACCTGTAAACTTTACCTGTATAAAGTCTAAAGCCTAAAGAAGAAATATGCTTAGTCTTTAGACCTTGACATTTATGACAGACGAGGGTGGGGGGGGGAGGAGTGTAGAGAAGAAATATGCTTAGTATTTAGACCTTGACATTTATGACAGATGAGAGTGGAGGGGGGGGGATGTAGAGAAGAAATATGCTTAGTCTTTAGACCTTGACATTTATGACAGATGAGGGTGAAGGGGGGGGAAGGGAAGGGGTGTAGAGAAAAAATATGCTTAGTCTTTAGACCTTGACATTTATGACAGATGAGGGTGGAGGGGGGGTGTAGAGAAGAAATATGCTTAGTCTTTAGACCTTGACATTTATGACAGATGAGGGTGGAGAATGAGAGTGGGGTGGAGAAGGCAATTTTTTTAAAAATTGGTTTAAAAAAGAGAGAGAGGGGAGGGAGGGGGGAAAAGAGAGAGAGAGAGAGAGAGGTAGGTGTAAATTACAGGTGGAAAAAAAAACTCCCTTCCATCTCCCTCTGGTTTGAGTGCATTCAGTTTTCTCCTCACATCAACCCCCCCCTCCCCCACATATTAACATCTTCCCTCCCTCTATCACCATGACTCTTATCTTTTTTTTCTCTTCTATATACATCCATGAAATGATAACAAAACATAAAAGCCTCTCTTACCTTGATTTCATCCACCTGGCTTGCAATATTCAACATAAGTCTTTCTCCCATGAATTTCATGCCATAAGGACCTATCAATTCTGCCAGGGCACGAAGTTCTGGGAAATTGGGAAACAGAAGAGCATATTTTTTCTTTCAATTTTTAAAAAAAATTGTTTTTCACAAAATTTATTGAAAAAAAAATGTTCCACTCTTCATAACACAGCTACTAGGCAAAAACAACAGCAACGAGACACAAAGGTTACAGATAAATAGGTGAAAGCATAATGCAGACGCATGTATCAAGACCAAGGCTATCTGGCTGATATAGTCTTATATCTTTGTGGTGATCTTGGGACAGCAGATGCTGCATAATTTCATCCTGAAGGCGGTCAGCTATGAAACTCAGTCTGATGGCAGACAGCTATGAAACTCAGTCTGAAGGCAGTCAGCTATGAAACTCATTCTGAAGGCAGTCAGCTATGAAACTCAGTCTGAAGGCAGTCAGCTATGAAACTCAGTCTGAAGGCAGTCAGCTATGAAACTCAGTCTGAAGGCAGACAGCTATGGAACTCAGTCTGAAGGCATCCCAGTTTTGCCAGAAAGTTTGCTTCTTCAGTATGCTTTAAGAATTCAAACAAGCCACCTGCTACCATAATCCACTCTACATCAGACTCAACATGATCATGGCCAGACTTTACAAAATATCTGCTCCAAGAAAAGTTCCAACAGGCCACCAAAACCCAAATTTCCATTTGATTCAATGCTGTGTTTCAGAATCTTGACACTGCCTACTGCACAAACTACTCAAGTTCTCATATAACAGCAAAAAAAAAATTAAAAAAACAGATGCACAGTATGGTCACCACAAAGATCTGTCTACGCTAGTAGGCCATATGTTCTTTGACCTACCTGTCAAATCCGCATATTCTTCAGCTGCAATAAATGGACCTTCGCCTTGTGAGACACTGACAAAAGCTTTTCGACTAGGTGAGTACACAATCTGACCTGCATTGCACGCCACACGCATCAACAGTACTTCAAGATACCTGCAATAACAATGGTCATCATCATCATCATCATCGCCTTTCACTCCCTTGAGAGCACAGGCTACGGATAAAGGATCTCCTGAACAACAATGGTAATTACATGAATTTGTTCTGAATTCTCTATAATTTGTTGCTGATGTGAGCACCATCAAAATACAGCCAGACAACCATATTGAAAAAAAAACAAAACATAATCACAAGAAAGAAAAAAACTGCTGTAAACCTAAAATGAAAGAAGGAACATGGCTGCCAAGGTCTTTTTGCACGGCACTGAAGGAATGCATAAACTGAGATCTAAATGTTATATTATTCTTTCTGGTACTCCTTATGCATGAACTAATGTTAGAATACTCAATATTTCTATTCTAACCTGTGACTTTTGGCAGGGCAAATGTTGATTTGCTACTGAATGTGCACATCATCTTGTATCATCACATTCTAAGAGGCACCACTGACACATGTCACAATCTGTCTGTTGTTTATGCCAGTTTCTTCGAGCATGATATTGCATATATGCTCATAAGTGTAAAACAAATATATAATTGCTGATTTAAAGTCACGGAAAGAAGGGATGCTAAAGAAGTAATTTGCAGACATGAATGTTCAAACATTGTCTTCGGCCTCATTTTGATGACCATCTCTCTCTGTCCCTAGGACTCATGCTGATAGTGAGATATTTCCACTCCTGTTGCTCCTTTGGTAACTACAGTGACAATTTAGTGTTGCTCTCTAACAAGTAATACTGCAGTATATAACTATTTTTATTCCATCTTGATCAGTTTTACGAATGGTATTTTCTCAGTCTCTGATTTTTTCTTTTATCCTCCAACGAAATTTATCCTAGTATCAGGGGTACACCAGTAAGATAATGAATCATTGGTGAAGATGCTGTCCGATTTGGAAATCAATGACCCACAGCTGACATGCTAGTGTCAGAGCTGGTGAACATAGCTGATCAAGACCCTGTTCCACCTCTTTGATGGTACCCCCAGTAACAGCCTTACTAAAGGGGCAGGTGACACTGACGTATTCTAATGAGGCACTTAAGGGGATCCGCTGATGGTGACTACATTTTCCTTGAACTGTCCGCATACTGGCCAATATAATGACTGACCACCTTTCCTTCATGAGCAGCCAGGTGCCAATTCTTATGGATGATTAACTTTTTTGTAATGAGGTTTTAATTAGTTTTTTTTTCTCTATCTGCCACTAAGTTTTCCAAGTTTATGATCACTATTTCCAAGTAACACCTTTCTTTACCTTGTAACGTCTTCCTCTATTAGTTTTTATACGTACTCTTCACCACTATAGATAAAAATCTATGTCCTGTACCACGTGCATGCCGCAGGTGTGTGAAGTGTTAGTGCCTTCATATGTCAAGGCAAACACAGCACTGGAGGTAGGGATGCCAGCATCTGTCCTCGTTGCCTTTATTTTCCTAGGGAAAACCCAGGTATTCGTTTTCTGAAACTGGGTTGACCTTGGTGCTGGTTGGTCCAAAAAAATTCTGCTGGAGTGCAAAATCAAAAAAGAAGACTTTCTGAAGAGCAGGCAAGTGCACTAAGTTACACCAATGTCATCATCATCATCAGTTGTCGTGCCGACGAGTCTGCTATTATGCCTCTCCAGAGTACAAGATCCTTCATGCAGGCTATCAGCTCAGTTGGTGATCTCCTCTCACACCATCCCATCAGACCGTCCAGTATCATTTCTCTCGGTCTTCCTTTGGACTTCTTCCCTCTATTTTTCCTGTTGTTATAATATTTTCGTTGCCCCCTCTTCTCTTTGTATGTCCTATGAAAGTACATTGTCTCTCTCTTATCTTTTTGACAAGATTTTTTTGTCTCTCCAGCTCTTCTCATACATTCTTCATTAGTTATTTTTGCTGTCCATGGAATTCACAACATTCTTCTAATAAACCACATTTCTGCTGCTTCCAATGATTTTTGTGCAGACCTGCCTATTGTCCATGATTCACTTCCACATAATAAGATAGGTTTAGTATAGCATTTTAGGACTTGTTTTCTAACATTCATTGATAAGGATGTGTTGCATAATACGTTTCTTATTCTCTGAAATCCAGCCTTTGCTTGGCCTATTCTGTTCCTAATTTCTGTTCTGCATTTCCCATCTGAAGTTATTACTGCTCCAAGGTATTTAAATTTCTACACCTGCTTTAGAACAGTTCTGTTTAATTTTATATTGCATTTTGGTGGATTCTGTTTCTTAGATATAACCATAGTCTCTGTCTTTTTATGTTCAAAGTAAGGCTTTTCTGTTCACTTTCTTTGGCAACTTTATCCAAGAGATTTTGCAGGTCTTGTTGGTTCTCAGCTATCAGTACTATGACGTCAGCATACCGAAGGCTGTTAATACTGTATCCTCCAATTTTTATAGCTGGTTTGGTAATGATTGTTCTTAGAATATTCTCCTGTACAGAGCAAAAAAGGTCTGGAGATAGTATACACCCTTGTCACACACCTTGTTTTATAGGTTGATAATTTCCAGTTTTATTTTCGATTTGATTTTCAACTCATTTACACCACTGTAAAGAATGAAAATGTCATACTAACCAATGTGTGTAGTTGTGAGTGATTGTCTTTTCACCATTGGCGTCTGCAGGCTGAGTCTGCATAGGCAGTACGTTGTTGAACACTCGCACAATGTCAATGTGGACTGAATTTAAAGAATACATCCATTATGAATTTAAGATCAAATTTTTTAAAAAAAATGTAATTCAGTGAAGAGTAAGTCAGCGCGCACATACCACGTTTACCAGTTACCTTTTTCTAAAGCTCTATTACATTGACCAAACATAAACATTAGGCATAATCTAACTAAATTTTCTTATCATTATCTTCAATGTATTATCATTTGTTTGTGACAAAAATATGTGGAAAAAAAATAAGACAAATCATTGATAAAATTAGCAAGATTCTTCACATTCTTCCTATATTTAAGTGGTTCTATATTTAACTAGAGGTTCTCAATCAGTGGGGAATTCTATTCTCCCCCTCCACCCCAAAGGGGGAGGGGAATTTTAAGGTTTTGGGGACAGGAAAATTAGGACCACAGACTGGCACTTCAAACTGCTGGAATATACGCATATCATTTGGTATGCACTGTCTGAGTTTGACAATCTTGAAGAGGGGAAACGACATTCTGACATATGGTGAAAAGGGTGCATGGAGCAAAAAAAAAAAAAAAAGTTGAGAACCCTTGTCACATACAATAAAAAAAGATCAGACAAGAAGATTAAGAAATATAGAGGAGAAAATGAAAGTACTAGGATGCTTAAACTTAATTACTTACTGTAGTTTTCAATGCTCTGCAGTACATTCATGTACGCCCTAACTCCGTTGAGTAACTCAGATGGTTTGGCAATTTCGTTGGTCTCAGGATTGTACATCATCATTCCCACCAAAGCCCTGTAGAGACAACATCCCACAATGCTCAGAATGAATTCAGTGATAAATTCTTTTTCACAGCAGTAATCAATGGGATTTTAAAACTGCTGAGAGACCAAATTTTTGTTAAAATGTTTGAAGGTCACCATCCCTGAACTAAGATAAATTACACAGGTGATACAACTGCCTGCACTGATGGAGAATTTCAGTTTGATGTATGAACTTCAATAGCACCAGCAAAAAAAAAAAAAAAAGCCTCGGAGAAGTAGGTCCAGTCCACCTGCTACTGTATGCCAAGAAAAGATACGATCAACAACTGTCAAGACCTACTGTCTTGTGAGTGGAGCACAAGTTTCAAAGGCTACAACAGCACATCATGAGTGAAAAATTCAGAGTTATGGACCCTGAGATGGCTGATGGTGAGGTTCTCTTCAGGTTATATTCTGACATTTCCTGCAGCTTCTTCTTCTTCTTCTGCATTTGAGGTTGTTGGTCACATCAGATCCTGATCCCTGTCAACAGGACAAACCCCGCAATCCTCTCCAGATCTTGATAGTAACCTCAAAGCTTTTGCCCCAAGTTCATGTCCTCAGGCCATGTCTCACGCTTCAGGTCTGCATAGTTTGGAACTCTTGAAAGATTCCTGCAGCTGATGTATTTCCTAATGCATGGACTTCACCCTTTCTTTGGAGTTGGTTAACAAGTTTAAGAGAACCTGTATCACAACATACATTAAATGTTCTAGTTTTTAAATTACATCAATTAGAACAAGGACACTAATATTCTAACTTGTTGAATAACCTCTTAATAACTGCTATACAAGAACTATAACATAGTTTTACACATACAACATTCACATAATAAAATGGATGCATTTAAGATAACAAATCACCAGCACATACTTGTTGAATCTGGTCTCTAAATGCTGAATAAAGAACTCTCTTGGCACAAAGCCATGGTCCCAAACTTGTATCACTGTGTAGTAGTTGATGGCATAACACAAATCAGTCAAAGCCATGTGTAGCTTGTCCATTCTGGGAATATAAAAAAAAAACAAGCAAAAAACTGTTTAATGCCTTTGTGCCAGGTACAAGAACATGCAGGTCTTATTAAGGTGATCTGTATCTTCACAGAATAAGTCAGTGATGGGTAAAATTTGAAAGCTCTGGGTTTTTAATTCAAATAACTGCTAGCCAGCTTCTTTCAACTCAGTGGTTCCCAACCTGGGTTACACAGCATAACATTTAGGGGTACACGAGAAGTTCGATAATGCAGAAAACAGATAAATAATAGAAACTATAATAGTAACAAACAATTCAGCTAAAATGAAGGGGCACATTTTATGGAAATAGGCTGCCAAGGGGTACCCAAGATGAAGAAGGTTGGGAACCACTGCACTAACTCAACTCCTCTTTTTAAAAAAAAAATATTATTTGCAGTGTGTCTGAACTAGTCTCATGTCCATTAAACCGAATTTTGATGTGATCCTATTTTTCATCTTCATGTACAGACATCTGGCATACAGGCAGTCCAGGAAAATTTTCCCTATGGGGAAATATTCACCATTCTATGAGGCCTTGAAACTCTCTTAAATCATTCATAAAAACAGATAGCCAGTGAAGTGATACATCTTTGAGGAAATGAAGGGGCAAAACTGCTGTCTGATTTGGTAGTCAGTGACAACAGCTGACCTAGGCCCCATTCCACCTCTCTGATGGGACACACCCCACCCCCCACTATAAGGCCTATCCAGGCTAACAGGGCTGGGATCACCATAGCCCTCATGGTGGCGGAGTCTGCTACATGAGTATGGCACACCCCATTTGTTAAGCTCCGCCAAGGACCAGAAAACAGCCACCACAGTCTGTTCCCAATCTGACACGATGCTATGCGTCAACACCTTCACTACATCAGCTTGCAGTTACAGTGAGATTGATTGATTGATCTTTATTTCCAAAGGGTTAATAATTGGGCACACAGGGCCGTCTGACATTCTGCCCTTTATCATACAACTTTCACTCTGTTCCAGATATTCTAAATATTCTGATCATATAACTAACATAACTAACACTGGAAAGCTGAGAGACATAAAATAAAATTAAAGTATAACATTCACATTTCACCCTTATCCATACAATCAATACAGAAAGTAACTACATACATATATAAATGACAACTTAAAGTAACTATACACATATATAAATGACAACAGAAAGTAACTACATACACATATAAGTGACTATCTGAGACAGAAGAAGAGAATCAAAAGAAAAAATAAAAGAAACTAATCTGTAAATAGGATAAACTTAAAAAAAAAAAAAACCAATAAACCATCAGCTAGGAAAACTACCGCCCATGCGGTCATTCTCTTATTTTGATTAATTATTTGTTCAGTCAAGATAACTGTGTCAAATAACCAGCCTGTTTTCATAGTGCTTTAGGCAAAATGAAATTTTTTTTAAATACTAACCTGTTTATGCATGACAGTTATGTTGAGTTTTTTTTTTCAATTTTAAAATGTTAATTTTATTTTTAAAAAAAAAGACAGCCCAAAACTGAGAGATACATATCATCCTTATATGCATGCAGGCTGGCAGGTGCACATATTTAAAAAATCAGAAAAGAATAATTCACCTGGTGAAATTTTCTCGGTTCTTTCGCACGCTTTCCTGGCCTGGTTTTTCAGGTTCTTGTATCTTCTTATCACGTTTGTCCTTGGCTTTCTGTCGCTGAGACAAAATAATTGCTGCGCTGTGTTTGGGCAAGAGCTAAAGAAGAGTTTCCGAGAATAAATCAGAATGGAGAGAAAATGGGTGTTAGAACATAACCTTATTCATCAGACTTTATACAGATAATATACTGTGATCATTATTACTTTTTCCTACAGATCTTTTACATTTAATTTACACAATCTGCTAATGGACACTTCTCTCAGTGCTTTGGTTGGGATATGGTAGAAATTTTCTTTTGAAATCAAAAGTTAATGAAGTCATTAAACAAAGACTATGACTTTTTAAAAAAAAATTAAAAGAAAACATGCACAGTTATTGAATATTTGTTTTTGAAATGAGTTACTTTACAAAAGAAATCTGGAATGAGTAATGCGGTGTCTGTTGGCTTTGATTGCAAAAAGAAAAAAAAAAGGCTCTAAGTCATAATATAAGAAATAACATAAAAAACCATTTTTAATCACCCCAAAAAATGTAAATGTTCATTATTTTGTTGGATTAAAAAAAAAAACAACAGCACACAAATCAGTCTAAACAATATGGATATTAAATCTGTAACATACTACATATTCCTCCACTTATTCACAATAAACAGCTCAGTAGGATTTCAAGGCAAACATTAACCCAAAGCTAAACAGTTGTTACTACAGGGAAAAAAAAAAGACTAATAAAAATACGTGTGCACAAAAAGAAAAGGTTACCAAATTATACAAACGGGGAAAGCAAACAACACTGAAATCTGAAGAGGCAAATTATGGTCTTGTGTTCTAATATTTCTTATGCTCTACAAATACATAAAATAACAAACATGCAATTAATTATAAAGTAACAACCTTCTCAGAAAGAAGACTAGAGCAGGGGATCTTAACCAGTGGGGGGGGGGGAATCATCAGACTCAAACTGATGGAATATTGATCTTTCTACATTGTAGATTAATCAATAGTCTGGGTATCTCTTTTTTTTTTTTTTTAATCCCAATTTCTCCCCATCCCAACTGGTTTAGAATCCTTTGACTAGATATGTCCCTCCAATGTTTGCAGGTTTACAAGGATACTCTCAGCCATGAGAATATTGTATTTAAGAGGAAGGGGCCACCTTCATGACTTTGAGAAATGTTTTATTTCACTGCTGGTGGCAGAGTGGTAAATTTAGCACAACAGCAACAACAACAACAACAATAAGAAGGAAGAGGAGGAGGAAAAACAAAAAGCTTCTTACAGAACCTGTTTACAACCTGTCTTTCGTTAATACTAAAAATTTGGAGGAAATATACGATTGTAGGACTGATCAACAAATATTCTAAAAAAAAAAAAAAAAAGTGAATATTTTGAAAGTTTCATCAAACGATATTTTCAGAGATTATATAAGTCTCGAGATTCCACCTTTATTTTGAATAACAGGACTTTAATGGGTTAAAAGATCTATAAAATGAAAGATGGCAAACACTGGACTGTTTGGCAGACAGTTAATATATAGTTTCATGCATTTAACCCATGACACAATGTTAAAGAAAACAGATAACAGGCATCACTGAAACATGCTGATGTACTATGTTTACTATGTTTTGTATGATGTACTAAATTATACTTTTTTTTTTTTTAAGGGAAATTATGACAATCCTAGGACATAAATGTCAAGATCTGAAAACCATCCTTCAGGCGCTGTTTTTTTTTTTTTTACATACTCCTCTTACCTTGTGATCCATTGCTACAGTTTCCTCACAGATATGAGTGATGACCTCACAAATCTCCGCTGCCATCTCCGTGAGGAACCAGTGTGCATACTTTATACTTGTCTTGCCCAGAGATGTGCGCTGTCACACACACACACATGCACATATGTCAAGTCAGTGTCATAATAATGTAATGTGGTTAAGGGACTGGAAAGAGTTGAAAGAACAAGTACTCTAAAATATATACAGAAGATTCAGTGAGAGCTATGTACAAATTTTACCATGTACATACGCACAATAAGAATAATGTGTCCCTTTATATTGGTGAAATCTTGATTCATAAAGAAGCGGTGAAATTCATTGTAAAAGGGTTAAGAAATTGGGCACACAGGTATATTATTACATTCAGCTGTCTCAAGCTGTCTTTTTTAATTCACTATTTCAACATTGCTGTCACCTTATCATCTAACAGAGCTCAGTTAAACAGGGTTCACATATTTTGTTATTTACAGAAGCATGTCCTTCATAAAGCAAATTAAACAGTGCATAAACATCTTCGTACAAACCGTAGCAGTGGTACAATCAATTAAGTTAGATAAAAGAAAAAATTTAAATATCTGGACAGGAATATATGGAACCAATTTAAATTTATTATAAATGATGCTCACAATCACTAAAAAAAAAAATAACACTGCCCCATTATCCTCTTATCGTGTCTGGCATGTAACGCTTATATGAAACTGAAAACTGGCCCGTTGTAATAATCCACCCCTATATAGCATGAGAACCACTTCTTTCCTTTCCCCCAGTCTGGCAAATAAAACACATTATATGAAAGAACAAAACAGATGAAGAACAATATATCTTCAGAACAAATAAAAGACGAGGACATAACCAGCTTGACTGACAAAAACATCAAATATGGCTACCTACGCACGCAAAAAAAACCCCCACCAAAATGTCAGCTGGTAAAAAATAAATGCTTCTTTGAACATCTACTTCTGGATTATTCTGTATTTCATAATTCTGGTCTAGTATACAGAATATGATCAATCTAACATATGTCTGCAAAGGCATACATAAGCAAGAATCTGTGGTACTAATTTCTGTGGCTACATTAGTTCAGTTAGTAGCTCTAATTACCTAATGCACATACTAATTAATGAATAAGCAAAAAAAAAAAGCATAGCAATGAAGCACAAGGAAAATATGCTTTCAACATATGAAAAGGTAAATGCAGACATGCAGAAGCAATCATGAATACTGTAGCGGCAAATGAATGCCGAGTGCCAGGGTGAACAAAGTGAAACAATGCATGATTAAAATGATGTTACCTACCTTTTACCGAGCACTTTTTTCACGGAGCATCAAACCATGTGGTTAACAACAATATTCTAATTCAAGCAAATACAAAGTGAAGTATTCCTTATAAGAAATTCCGCCCTGATATCGGTCTCCTCTTATGCTACGCTCTCTCTTAAAGTTCTGCATGAAGATCTGCACAATTATTTTGCTAGTCACAAAAAAAAAATTGGGAATTTTGCAAAAAAATTATTTCTGTGCCAGTTGACTGCTGAAAACACTGCAGTCCAAATGAATTTACACTTTGAATGTTTCATTAAAGAAGGTCCTATCAAACTGACAGCACATACTTTCTCTCTTTCTCTCTCTCAATGTCCTTAAATAACCCTTGATCCCCTGTGCATCTTAACAGCCTTGTCAATGAGCATTTTCCATACCAGGATGCCAAACCACCAAACATCTTTTCTCTCTTTCTATCTATGTCTCTTCTACCTTCAATCTTTCTTGTTGCCATTAGGTGCTATATGCTGCCTCTCTTCCAAACATGCCTCATAAAACTGGACTGTTGTTTTCTCATCTCTGGTTATAATTTCCTTTGTTTCTTGTGCCTCTTTCAGAACTTCCTCATTCGATTTTCTCACAGACTCAGCTGATTACAACCTTCTCTGTATCTCTTTACTTAGTGTCCAGGTATATACTTTACATGCTTGTAACATATATATTTTTAATACGTTTAACCAACTGCAGAAAAATATAGCTTTATATTCACTGGACTGATTCTTAAGAGTTCTCAGACCAAACTCACATATATAAAAGAGATGGAAGTGAAAAGACCAAGGGCTGTGCACAATCCTCATTGTTTCCTATTTGCTAAATTTGTAACTGATGTCCACTAGTTCTGTGCAATGAAATATACCTCTTCCTGCTTTGTTTTCCCCCAGCATATGTTAGGTACACTGTGTTGACTGGATAGCACCAGCAGCTAGTTCCCTCACTGTACCTTCATGCACAAATTAGATTTTATTATCAACGGAACCACTCCCCTAGCGGCAACTAATACTCTGAAAATAAAACATTTTATTCTTTATTCTACAATCTAAAACAGCTGCCAAAAACAAAGACACTGCTGCTGCTAACCATTGGCACTTGGAATATGTGTTAACTCAAGTGAAACAGAAGAAGATGCTGCATCTGCAAGCTTATGATGTTCATCTTGTGATCTTTCTCTCGCAGCTGACTTGCTTTAGCCATGCTAACCTCTGTATATCAAGCTCAGTGTTAAAAACAGATAAATTCACACCAAAAAAAAAAAAAATTTACTGAAAAAACATTCAGCACACACTAAAAAAAAAAAAATATATATATATATATATATAAATAAAACATACACAGATGCCAGAACGCAGTTACAACACAGCTGTGGAGCAGCACCATCACTTTCGAAAGCACACACCAACTTAAAAGATAACGGTTTTATGAGTGTTAACTGAGAAGCCACAACCAGTTGAGAAATCTTGTGGTTTCAGCGACATAGCCAGGGGAAGCATACACCAAATGTTAAACTTTTTATTAAACAGTTTATTAATAACTTCTTAAAAATCACGCTCTAATCAGGTTTTAAAAGTGTGCAAGTTTATATAAAAATAAAACAAAATAAATAAATAAATAAAAACCTCATATGTAAATAATATCCAATACCACAGGCATGCCGATAAATGTAAAAACAACATGCGTACAGCACCAGGAAAAAAAAAAACATAAAATACTAATATTGTCCTACTGAGCTGCTGGTGAATAACATTCTGAACTCAGGTACTCATTCAGAATTTGGTTTTTTAAGACGACTTTAAATTATGATCTTTACAAACAAAATTGATCTTACATTATCAAACATATTGCCCCTTTGGGGGGAGGGTTAGAGTTGTTTCCGTGGTTACCAGTGCCGTGTTTACCTTGTAGTTGAGCATGCACTGCTCCTCACAAATGGAAGTTATGACCTGGTTCACTTCCTCTGACATCTCCCGCAGGAACCAGTGAGCATACTGGACACTCGTTGTGCCGATGGAGTGGCGCTGATGATGGTGATGGTGATGATTTTGATGGAGATGAAAATGGCAACGAAGTTGGTGGTGGATATAAGAATGAAGCGAATGTTTCAGTAAGCAGTAAGAGCCATTCAAAATTATGGTGATAGATGTGGTGATGGGATGTGATGAAGAAGGATGGCACAGCAGTTGCATTCATGAAGCCAAAATAACGTACACAAGGTCTGGAATAAACACTGCAGTACAGTGCGTATAATGCTGCAGAATGACTTTCATAAGCTGCTGGATCTCTTTATGAATGCTAGCCAAAACATTTAGCAGCTGATGGAACATTAGAGAAAAAAAAAAAATGACCACCTTTCAAACTTTCCATAATCTTTAGAATATAAGTAGTTCTGAATTGTGGGATATCTTGGAAGTAGTTTCTTTGTGCTGCTCATTTAGTTTTAGTTTTGGGCATTACATAGGAAACAGCACTATGAAAACATCAGTATATGATGATTATTGATAATGCTGATGGTGATTACCTTAATGAAGACACAACATTATAAAATACTGTTATTGTCTATATGTAAAATTTACACATTTTAAACTGCATTATGTGGCTGTACTATGGTGTTGGTGATGGCATAGAAAGTTAAAATAATGAAAAGTGAATAATGCTATAGTTAAAGCATGGTGTCTGATGATGATGACTGAAAATAATGAACAGAAGAAATCTTTTATAAGTATAATTTTCTGAAAAAAAAAAAGACTGTGACACATACTTTAAGTGTTAAGCTATATAGGTAAATGCCATGTTATCTCCAGCTTATTTAGGAAGATTGTACCCAGGTATTTGAACTGGAAATTTGGGATATTAGTGGGTATTACAACTGGAATTGTGGGATATCAGTCTACTTCTGATTTAAACTGACAGTTTGCTAAACTTAATGTAGTTTCATTGTTTACTGTTATATAGCAGAATTCACTAATAAAGTGTAACACAAATGTTACTAAGCTCAGGCCGGTGAAGTTTATTCACTAGAATGTGGAGGTATGTATGTCTCGGTTGATTAAACTGGTTCGCAAGTGCCACAAATGTTATACAGGGCACCAATGATTTTAAACACAAAATCATTAAAAGAAAAAGGAAACACATGCAAAACTACAAACTTATTATTCCAGCTTTGTAAAGTGGTTAAGATTTGGTTATATATATTTTGTCCTTTTACTAGGTTGAAAGTAATGTTTTTTTTTTTGTTTGTTTTTTTCATGTGCAGGTCATCAGCCATATACTCCAGTCAATCCAGCTGAAAGAAAAGGACTCTGAATATGCACAAGGATATTAGTTCACCAAAATATGGTACATAAAATATCGCACAAAAACCTCTGTAATCATGGGGTCAGACCATATGAACAGCAGCTAACCAGGAAGAAAAAGACATTTTTGCAGATATACTGTAAGTCTGCCAAGGTTAGAAGTAAATTTACTGCCCAACAGCTGATCTTCTGACTCCTAAAACAGCCAGAGAACACAGCATCTACTACAAAATCAATAACAACAAAATGCCATGTCAAAATGGTGTTTGAGAGGTCAAATTATAACAAAATTTAATACCAAAAATCTCATGACTTTATGAAGCACTAGAGATATTGAGAAAAAGCTTTTCTAATTAGAATATTTAATCAATTCTAATATATTATAAATTGAAGGCTATAAAGCTGAAAGAGGTATATACTGTGTACTTGAATTTAATGAATGAATATGCAAGTCAGCTTCATCAAATGAATGAAAAAGAATAAAGTATGCCATCAGCAATAAGCATGGCTTTCTCTTGGTTATATAAGAAGCGCGCATTTCAAGGCCATGATATTATACATAAGGCAACAGAACAATATCCTCGGAACTGTATAAATTAAGTCTCTTAAACAAGAGAAATGGCTGATTCTGATTTCTTATAAATTTAGTCTAATCTCCGACCAGATCAAATCGCTGAAATGGATATCAGTATCTAATGCCTGCAATGCTATAGTGAATGCATTTAAGTTTGAAAAGAGCATCTAATTTTATTCGGTTAGATACAACTCACTGCAATCAATTTCACATGGACAACTCATGTGGTTAAATCTAAAGGGGACAACTCACTAACTCACTAGGCTCATTTGGAACCCACTAGACTCAGTGTCAGGGGACAATTCATGTAACTCACTTTGAAGAGGACAACTCACTAGACTCACCTGAAAGGACAGTTCATTGGTCTCAGATTTAAAAGAGATAACTCACCTGACTCAGTTTCAATGGGACAACTCATTTGGCTCAGTTTCAAGGGGACAACTCATTTGGCTCAGCCTCAAGGGGACAACTCATTTGGCTCAGCTTCAAGGGGACAACTTATATGGCTCAGCCTCATGGCTGAGTTCAGTAAGTTTTAAAGGGAAAACTTACCTAACTTAGTTTGAAGGGGATATTTCACCACAAAGATAAATATATAGTAAAACAAATACCCTCATTCTCTGCTTCCGCCAAGACACTGACATATTGAAAACGTACTTTTGTATTTATTTATAAGCAGACAATTAAAGTAAAGATCAATCTTTGATTACTCTACTCCACAAACTTCTCTGCAACTTCACATTTTTCCACCATACTTTTTAACGTCTCATCTTTATCGAGTGCAGTTTTTTTGTTTTTGTTCAGTCTTTCAAAGAAAAAAAACAACATCCATTGTCAATTTTAAATTGTGTTTCTAAAAATTTCTTTTATCATCATTTGTTGCAGCAGGGTCTCCTGTTTACTGTGAATTCAAATCTATTGTCAGCTGATGGATTAAATTATCTAAGCTGTACATAGAGTGTTCTGCAAAGACTCTCTTTACTTAATCAGGACAGACTAAGAGCGGGTTAACCAAATCATTACAGTGACTGTAGATGTTGCCTGGAGCGCTTTTTGAAGTCAGCGAAGAGTCTTGACCAAACTTGTTTGACTAAACCATTGTGACTGCAAAATCTTTAAACCTAAAACATTAATTTTTTCTTTTCCAGGTTGTCAACAATAATTTTTGTGGCCTATATTGTCCATAATACTTTACTTCTTGCACATGTGCCATCTGTTGTATTGGTTTTTTGTGTGTGTGTGTGCAAAAGACCTCATAGGCAATGAAATAAATTTTTGCACAGTCTTCTTAATTATAACCTCCGCATGCACTTCGACACTAACATTTCAAGCAGGTCTTTATGCATGCACTTCGACACTAACATTTCAAGCAGGTCTTTATCTTTTTAAACTGACTCTGTATATCTTACATATTACATCCTGACTCTGTATATCTTACATATTACATCCTTCCCACATTGTTAAAGATCACCTAGGGCTCATATTGTAGTTTGTCATGTTTTTCTATATTCTGCAAGTTTTTTCAACCCCATCAAGGGATCTGCATATATAGTTCTTCTTCTTCTGCTTTCCGAGCCATTAAAGGCTCATTGCTGCAGATAAAGTTTGCTTCCATTCCTTTCTATTCCTAATCTTCTCTCTCCAGTTGGTGACACCAATTTATTTTATATCTTCTTCTATGTTGTCTTTCTATGGTTTTTTTTTCCACAGTCTATCTTATGAAAACCAAATTGGTTATTTCAGTTTTCATTTGTTTAGAAATTCACTTCAAATACACTCTTCATTCAGACTCTTCCCCTGCAAATGGCTACCACCCTGACCTACCTCTTCAGGGCAAAGGCTGTGAGTAGCATTCATAAAATGGCTGCAGATCATTGGGAAGATGATGCTGTATCTGTGCTGTGCTAGGAACTCCATGCACTGCTTGAACTGATGCTCAAACAAAGTTGTGTAGAAGCTGTACAAGAAGAGGGAAAATCCGATACCAAGAAAGACATTATTAAATGAGCAGTGATAAGAATTATGGTCTGTATGCTGTGATAAAGCCATTTGCTTCAGCATCCTGACTCTAACATGTACACTGAAAGTTCTCCTCTGCATTCTGGTAGGAATCACAATGGTCATGTAGGTTGACAGCAAGCAAATGACAGCACATTCGATTCCAGACAGGCATAACTTGTTGGGTTTTTTTTTCCTTTTTTGGTTTCTTTTTTTTTTTTTTTAAATTTTGTTTAAGTTTGCTGAACCTTTAGAATTTTAAGTAAAAATCATGTTTTCATTTCTTTCCCCATCATTTTCTAATAATAATTAAAGTTATGATATTTTAGTTAACTCTTCCCGTGCCACAGTAAGAAAAGCAGACGTTCAGTTAGGTGCCAGAGTAAAAGCACAGGTCTTGATATGTTAGGGGGTATAGTTGTAAAATGGAATGGAAAACAGTATTTACATGTATTTCCGTGTACTTATTATGTTTCAAAGTATAACTAAATGTATGAAAATTTCATAAATGCAGAGTTTTTTTAGGAAAAAAGAAGTAATGTGATGTTTTTAGACACTGATTGTGCCCAGCTCACCATCGGCTAGATCTAGATATGCACTACTTACCATCTGAAATGTGTAGATCTACTTATCGATCTCATATTCTGATTCTATGTTGCATTCTCACTAAATTAATGTCTGAAATAACCTTCTAACTACTTCTCCCATCGTCTAATATGTCTAGATCTACTTGGGATACATTCAAGAGCAGTGGGGTGGTCACAGGCCATGTCCATACCCCTATCTACATCATCAAAAATTGAAAAATGTCGGTCTTTCTCTTTCTTTTTCTCGCTCAGCATCGCTCGTAACTAGGCACTCTTTCGCTATTTTGAAAAGTGTCACTGGAACCGTGGACGAAATATGTACAATCTAAATGTTACACCGGTTGTTTTATTGAAACACTAAAGTGACCATTGGTAAGCATCGGGAAACTGGAAATGTCACTAAAGTGACCAAAGGCACGGGAAGAGTTAACTATTAAAATGTATCTTAATACCTTTACTGGGTAAAATTATGGTCTCACAGTGAGACCATTTCTGTAGCTAATGTCTAATGTGACAATCTTGAAATCAGTTTTCAAGTAAGACTGAACCTGATATGATGGCTTTCTTTAATTCTCAGAGAGGACCTAAGAATCTAGCTTCTCTGAAGGCTCCACAATCTAATCTTTAATCTTCTCAGGCTGCAGCAAACAAGTTTCCCGGATCACAGCTGGAGGCAGGACTGGAGAATTGACCCAGATCTCTGAAGCCTGTGGCCTATCCCTGCCACATTCATCTGTATTCTCAGGTACATCTATAGGGCTGTATTAATATGGTTAGTTTCAAGCACATTTTTAATCAATCATCATCATCTTGTGCCATCTCTACAGAGAAGCTGACTGTAATAAATCTCAGCTTTCTCAGCCCCTTGTTTTCATGTATGAGACAAACGAACACACTTTATTTTCAATGGGTTAAGAATTGGGCAGGCAGGCCCATCTGACATTCTGCCCTTCATCATACAGCTTTCATTCAGTCACAGTCATTCAGCATTTGTTAATGTGCACAATAATCATGAAGACGCATTAAATGATTACATAAATAAATAATAAACTTATCTCATGTCCATACACTCTACACTCTGATTTATGCAACAACATGAAATAAGCTTGTATTCTTACATTCATTCAAAACTAACAAATTTATAGAAAAGCAATATAAAAAAATAAATAAATAAAAAGTTACAACAATCAAGCCATACTTTAAACTACTTTAGACTATACTCAGGGAGGCATATAGTCTATATCAAACAGATGTTGACAAAGTTTAAAGTTATAAGAACGAATATTACTTATAAGTTTTACATGAATTGGTAGGGCATTCAAAAAGTGGGCAGATGAGTAATAGAAGCTTTTTTAAAACATGTCATGCCTTGGTTTTGGGAGAATACAACTGCTTAAGCATTGACTGTGTTTTGGGTTGGATTTGAACAATGACCACAGATAGGGTGGACCACTGTGTGATACAATTTTATGAATTAACCTGGCCTTGTTGAAATGAAATCTCTTCTTGAGGGGTAGAATATCAAGATGTTTGTCCTTATTTGTAATATGTGCTGCATGTTTGTCATCTATAAGCTTTACTGTTCGTTTTTGAAGTGAGTAAAGTCTTTTCATGTTTGACATGGAACAACCATCCCAGACTGTGAAACGGTAGTCCAAGTGTGTTTGTATCTGTGATATATAGTATATTTTTCTGGTGTCTATGTCAAGAAAATGTATAATTTTAGTAAACTGGTACACTTTCTGTGCGGTGAGTTTGGTCAGATTGTCTACATGTTTCCAGCTGAGGTGGTGGTCAATCATGAGACCTAGAGTTTTATGTTCACTAACATTCTCTATCTGTGAAGTTCCAGCGTTGAGCTGTAGTGTTGTTGTTGGTGAATTTGTTAATTTCTGTCTTGTTGTAATGAGGATGGATTTTGTTTTGGTGGTGTTTATGAGAATTCTGTTGTTGTTGCTCCAGTTAATTTGACTGTTTATTTCAATTTGAAGAGCTGACTCAAGGTTAATACAGCCATTGTCACTAGTGTAAACTGTGCAGTCATCAGCAAAGAGGTCATAAGATGATTTTTTTAGATGAAGTGGAAGATCATTGATGTAGATGGTAAACAGGAGAGGACCAAGAACAGATCCTTGTGGAATTCCATTATCAACCACAAATGAACCTATCTGAGGCAAACTACCTGCTGTCTGTTGGAAAGAACAGATATAATAAATTTTGTCAAGTCAGGGTGTAATCTATAAGTCTAAAGGTTTCTAACTAGGATTTCATGATCAATCATGTTAGATGCTTTTTTAAAGTCAACAAAGACAGCACCACATAATTTATCATCATTAATATTAGATAACCAACATTTTGTCATTTTTGTGAGAGCTGTGTGGCAGGAATGTTTCAGCCTAAAACCTGACTGGCAGTCAACAAACAAATCATTTTCTTGCATGTGTTGTAAGGTTGTTTTTTGAATGTTTTTTAGTAGTTTTGATTTTAGTCGATTGAATGGAAATTGGTCTATAGCTTGAGGGATTTTTCTCCTAATCAGATTTTAAAAAAGGGGGTATATTTTTGTAATTTTAAAAGCCTGAGGAAAATGACAATGTGCAATGCAATGATTGTAAATGTATGTTAGTATATCTATAATTACTGGGGCTGAGCAGCATAATATCTTGTTGCTGATTTCATCTTCTTCTTCTCCTTCTTCATACACATTGTCTGTCTATATTTGCAGTCCTGTCTCTTGGATAAATTTAACTGTTTTTTTTTTGTAATTCATGTATGCAACCGCAGAGCTTGTCTTCTTTGGTGGTTTCACTGGGCCAGTATTTACTTCTCAGTGTCTCGTAGTTGGTGCAGTTCTGGGGGATATGTTCCACAGTTTGGGGCATTTGGGCACATGTACAAAGAGTAGTAGTAGCATAAAATGCTGAAGTCAGAGACACTGGACCAGGACAGTCTAGATAGGCAACCACCTCTCACCCAGCGGGGATGTATGTGTATCCTAATCACGCTGAGGTTTTTCGGTGAAAAAGTCCAGTGCTGGACTTGATGGGCAACCACCTCTCACCCGTTGGTGATACACTGGTATCTCAAAACACGTCGAGGTTTTCTGGTGAGAAAGTCCAACTCTAGCCTGGATGGGCTACCACCTCTCACCTAGCGGGGATATACTGATATCCAAAACACACCGAGGTTTTCCAGTGAGAAAGTCCAACTCCCTAGATGAAACTGGTGCAACGAAAACCACGGTGTCATGCAATCCTGCTTCTGAGACCCACCAAGAATACAGACTCAAGCCCTGTGATACTCTGAACCTATTGTGTTCCTGTCACAGGGGACCACGGGACCTAACGAGGACCACAGGCATAAATTCAGTAGGATCACAGGGCGGTCTTGGTGGTAGAAGCGAACGAAGAAGAAAAAGAAGATTCTGAACTAGGTTCCTAAAGTAATTTCTCTTTTCTTGCCTAATTAAGTACTGAGCTCTATTTCTAAGTAATCGGTAGCTAGTCTTCTTCTTCTTCGTTCGCATTGTCTGTCTATACCTGTAGTCCTGTCTCTTGGATAAATTTCACTGTTTTTTGTAATTCATGTATGGAACCGTAGAGCTTATCTTCTTTAGTGGTTTCACTGGGCCAGTAATTATTTCTCACTGTTTCATAGTTGGTGCAGTTCTGGAGGATATGTTCCACAGTTTGGGGCACCTGGGCACATGTACATAGATTAGTAGTACCAACCTTAAACTTTGTATACATATGACTTCGGAGTCGGGTGTGTCCTGTTCGGAGATGGAAGATGGTGACTTGTTCCTTTCTGTTTAGCATGTGATAGTCATCATGTGGTGGTGTTTGTGGCTTCCTGTAGGTTTTTCTCATGCTATTCTTCTGATTATAGGTGATTGGTATGTCTGGTTGTTCCATTTCAGTGCCCTCTTTGGCCAGATGGTCAGCTTTCTCATTGCCTGGTATCCCACAGTGGGAGGGAATCCATTGCAAAGTGACTCCATGTTGTAAGCCAATTCTTGAAAAGGCATCCTTAAGGTCTGGTAGTTTGTTGCACTGAAGAGCTTCCAGTACTGATCTTGCATCTGTGAGAATTACTACAGGACATGTATCAATTCTGGA
This sequence comes from Achatina immaculata, assembly GCA_009760885.1. Lineage (NCBI taxonomy): Eukaryota > Metazoa > Mollusca > Gastropoda > Stylommatophora > Achatinidae > Lissachatina > Lissachatina immaculata. The sequence goes on from CM019718.1 coordinate 12,602,326, forward strand.
GTCTGATAGTTTTTCAACTGCAGCAATAATTGCCCTAACTTCTGCATCAAAGTTGTTGTAGTATTTTCCAGTGGGTATGGAAATCTTGTCAGTGGTGTTGTTTGGATATTCAATATGTGCTCCTGCCCCTCCGTTATTTATGGCATTGTGTGCAGATCCGTCTGTATACACAGGTAGCTAGTGAATTCCTTATTTTTGTGGGCCTGACCTTTTCCCTCATGACTTGCAATATTATCCAGGGAGACTTCATCATCATCATCATCATCATGTGCCGTGCCGACTGGCGTTGGCTATTATGCTTCTCCAGAGTACGCGATCCTTCATGCATGCCATCAGCTCAGTTGGTGATCTCCTCTCACACCATCCCGTCAGACTGTCCAGTATCATTTCTCTTGGTCTTCCTCTTGATCTTCTTCCTTCTATTTTTCCTGTTGTTATAATATTTTCAATGCCCCCTCTTCTCATTGCATGTCCTATGAAAGTACATTGTCTCTCTCTTATCTTTTTGACAAGGTTTTTTGTCTCTCCAGCTCTTCTCCTACATTCTTCATTAGTTATTTTTGCTGTCCAGGGGATTCGCAACATTCTTCTAATAAACCACATTTCTGCTGCTTCCAATGATTTTGTGCAGACTTGCCTATTGTCCATGATTCACTTCCATATAACAAGATAGGTTCAATATAGCATTTTAGTACTCGTTTTCTAACATTCATTGATAAGGATGTGTTGGTCAATATGTTTCTCATTCTCTGAAATGCAGTCTTTGCTTGGCCTATTCTGTTCCTAATTTCTGTTCTTCACTTGATGTTTAATTCTCACCTCTTTAATACGCACATGCTTGTCAAATATATCCCTGAAGGTTCTTCAGTCGATAACCATCTGTCTCTTCATCTCCACAGGCTTAAATTATTGTTGTCCTCTTGTTGTTGTCCTTTACACTTCACCCTCAAGTATAGTTTTCATTATAGTATTATGTCTCTTTACATGGCCAAAATATTTTAAATGCCTGGTTCTTATGTTTTCTACATTTTTACGTTTTCAATTTCAAGTAATCTGGATATCTTTTGATGTCAACAATTCTCCCATTTAATTTGTATATTAACTGGATGAAGATGAAGGTATCTGTGAAACATAAACATTTTTTTCACCACAAAATATAGAAATTTTAAGAAATATCCCTGCATCTGATACATTATCCCACCGGTTCTCAACCTGAGGATCATCATGGACCCCTAGTTATCATGTTAGGATTCAACTAGCCAATCTAGATTATGCAGAATACCAGAAGTGTGTAAAAGTTTTAATGTAACACCACCTGGCAGGTGAGTCTGGGGCCACAGAATGTTATCATTGACTTCAGGGATCCATCATATGACAAAAAAACAAAAAAATGGTAGGAATGATTGCCTTAATCCACTCTATATCAATATCCATCATTTACTTCACAGATTATGTGTTATTTCTTACCAATAAATGGATAAGTCCCCTGTTTCGTTGATCATCTCATCCAGGTAGTCCACCATCTTGGTGTGGAACACGACCGTGTTCATGTGCTTGGCAAGGTCATGGTGGTTCTTCAGCTCAAGAGCAGCCTTGCTCACGCTTGTGTAAGCCTGCGGCCAGATTGGAATAAGCAAAAGTCATTTCTGCTCTGTCTATTTTAACAAAGTAAAGAAAAAAACCAAAAGGATATTTGAAGCATTTGTGGTTGAACTGATGATAAACAAAAGCAAAAATAATATATTCTGATATCTGCGGTTGCACTAATGAAAAAAACAAAGGAAAGACAATACTATCTGCAAAAACAATATTTAAAGTATCTGTGCTTACTGTGATAATAAAGCTAAAGTAAATATATCTGGTGTATCTGTGACTTACCTAATAAAATAAAACTAACATCCTGATTATCTATGTATGCACTCATGATAAAATGAGAACAAAAATAATAATAATGATTGTCTGTGGCCACACTCATGATTAAACCAAAGTTGTTTTTTTAAAAGTATTATCTTGTACTTATAGAAGAAAGAAAAAAAATGGATATATAAAGTTATTTCTGGAGATAGACAGAGCAAGGGGGAGAGAGAGAAAGAGAGTGAGAGAGACAGAGCAAGGGGGAGAGAGAGAGAGAGGCAGAGCAAAAGAGAGAGAGAGAGACAGAGAGACAGAGCAAGAGAGAGAGGGAAAGAACAAACACAAACAAATCAACAGATTTTACTTTCAAAGGGTTAAGAATTGGGATGCAGCCCATAATCATACAGCTTTCACTCAGTCACAATCATTCAGCATTAGTTACTGAACATAGAGGAAGGGGGGGAGAGAGAGAGAGAGAGAGGGAGAAGCAAAAGGTGAGACGGTTAAAAAAAAAAAAAAGAATATATGCAGCCAACAACAGATCATTTTGTCTACCTGAAGTCTGAACCAATCAAGACGGAAACCTCTGAAGTCAAACAGCTCATTTTTTTCAACTGGAGACAGAAGATGTAAAATAATACAAACATATGAAGATGACTACTTTAATTCTGAGCATACAACATGTATATGTATATGTATATGTCGCCCATACACATGCACATTTTTATCTTGATGAGGTACTACACTGACTGGGCGCTGGCAGTCACTCTTCTCTACAAATCTCAATCCTTGACATTTTCTATTGGCTCAGTTGAATTTCTATTATGCAACTGTATTAGATTTCCATGATCTTCTCTTATGGTATTCCTCTGCCTCACTTTCCATTTATATTTTCTATGGTTTTTTTTTTTCAACAAAATTCTCACCCTCTCCATTACATATACAATAAATGTACTTTTTTTCATTGTTTTAATTACATTCCTTTTCTCTGCTGGCTTCTAATTTAAAATTGTTTGCATCACACATGTAATAAATATCAACAAGACAAAAATACACACATAAAGACTTACACATACAATATACATATGTTACATAAATGCACATACACTAAGACATGAACCTATACATATACAATAGATCATTACCTTGTTTGACGGAGAGAGCAGCAATGCTGTTGTAGAATGAAGAAAGAATGATCGATTCATCTTCTGGGCACATGGAAATGTTCTGTGGATGAAAAGGAACAAAAATGCTCAGAATTATTACCTCTTCCTCCAACTTAGAACATAAAACATTCACCATTCACTCTGTTACTCCTGTGTGTCCAAGGAAGATTACCCTTTCTCATCTCCATCTTTCCTAAAGACAGATAACAATACAGAGCTTACCTGGATAAGCTGGTTGAGACAGACGGCATCATATCCTGACAAGTACTGAACATAGTAACGCTGGATTACTTCACTGTATTTCTTCACTAAACCTGGATTTGAAAACGTGGACAAGATCAAAAACACTAAGCATCAAATAACTGGAAGAGAAAAAAAAGACAGTAGGACTAGAAAAAAAAAAAGCTTTGCTTTTATGTAACAAGCCATCATCTTGTACTATCTCCCCTTGCAAGGTTGACCGCAATGGCCCTTCAACTTACTCCGTCTTTTGCTTTCACTGTGCACACGACCAATCTGAATCTATTCCATTTATTTATATTGTCCACTCTTTAAATAAAATAAAAATAAGATTTTTAAGGGCATGCATCTTTCCCATCGCAACATATGCCTGTCAGACCTGGACACTTAACAAAACAGCTGAGAAACACATAAGTGCCTTTGAATGTAAATGCTACAGAAGAGTTCTCCAACTATCGTGGACACAAAAAAGAACAAATATATCTATGCTACAAGAGGTGGGTTAACTTGATCCCTCCTCTTGTACCGCGAGATGTCGAGGGGAGATATAGTTGGCCATGTGAGTGGCCTTGGTGATGTTTCTGCCATAATTCGAGAGTTATAACACCACCTTTAGCAGTATCCTCCTCTTGATCTGTCCTGCAGTTCTTTGGTTGAATACTCTTGTGGGTGGCTGTATGTGCATCATTCTTATTAAGTGGCTAAACCACTTAGTTTTTTGCTTCTCTATGTCTTGTAGGCATGGTGTAGTTTCTGCCAAACGTCTTATGTCATAATTTCTTATCTTGTACCTCCTAGTGACAATTGCTGCTTTTCTTAAGCATATCTGTTCATCTGATCGCAGATGTTTCTACTTTTATCTCCCTGGAGCTGCATGATGCAGGATATTTTTAGTAACATAACGTGAAGATGATGGTGCACACATCACCTCAGATTTAGAGTGGACTGCTTGAAGACATAGACTAGACTCAAAATGATAGCTTCTCAACTGACTCCACTACCATGATGGGCAATACCCGCCCTCCAACCCATCAATCTGAGCCTCTTTCTTTAGGAGTATCCACAGAAAGGAGGACAGAGTGTTGTTCAGCTCTGCATGGTCTTCTTTGTTCCTACTGGCTACAGAAAGAAAGCTGTTTATAGTACATGTATCACTGTAAAATACAGAATACTTCAGCTTACCTAAACATGTAGAGTTAAGTCCTTACCTCTCAACTCCTCCATGTAAAACAGTAACTCTGGAAGTTGTCTGTAAAATACAACATTAAATTAGACATTGGATACCTGCAATAAAGATTTTATAATAATTACAGTCAGTAGTTGCGTTAACTGGCAATTGCTGGTAAATTACTGATTAAAACAAGCAGAAGCCGAAACTTTAGGAGGTTGTTGCTTATTGTAACCAGTTTATATTATCAAAAACCTAGCATAAATCAGCCGGGCAAAATCAACTGGAGGATAGTCTGGCCAGCAGGATGATGCTGCTCAATTTATATGGAGAAGAACCAGCCAGTTCTGACTTTACTTCAGCATTAATAAGATAAGAAAAAAAGTTCACATGAACATCTACTTTCCACTGATGTTTGTACAGTATGTTTAATTTTACATTAAAAAAAAACAACAAAAAAGCTTTGTTAATGATGACACTGTCATCTCATAAAGCCATCTTGTGTTGCTGATAGTACAATGATAATGGTCCAAAATCTGTTGAACTTTTGGATTGGATGGTGTACTGCAAGTTCTGCTACTGCATTATGGTGGACTAGAGTACAGTGAAGTATACTGAATGATATTACATAAAACTAATATGCACAGGTGGCACATTAGCCGTAAGTCTGAACAGGTTCAGGTTTCCTTAAGAGCAAGGAGCCCAGCCATGAGGAAAAAAAAAACTGTGTATACAGATTACTGTTTCAAGTGGCAATCTCTTATAACTACTACTGCTGCAATAGTATATTATGATATTAAAAAAGACAGTGACGTATCAGTCTGTGTTTAGTCCGTGTGATACAAAGGTATATGGTAGCAGTAGAGATCACAAATGGAGGGGAAACCAGGTCATATATCAAAAACGAATAATATAGGTGAGAGAGAGTGGCAGCCCTTGCTAAGTTTAGCCTAGGGGCCCAGGTAGTGGTTAAACTCATCAAGGATGGTACACAATTTTCATCTCTTCTCTTGGGCTCATCTGTGAGCATTAACCCCCTCTCCTGCAAGAAAGGTTTTTGAACCAAGGGCTGCCGGAGCAAACCGTACACAACCCAGCAGTGAGGAATGAGAAACCACTGCTGTACTTCCTCTGTAAAATCATGCTAATACAACTCAGCACTCGGAATAGAGAACTGTGGAAAGGCATGATCGCCAATGTCAGTTGATAGATAGACGGGTGACAGGAATTAAAGATGGTGACAACTATAGAAAAAGAAAAAAAAGGTAAGCAGTTAATCTCACCTGTCATAGAAGTCCTCAGGAGACATCTTGACACTGTGTTGCTTTGAAGGTGGGTTAACAACATGCCTCAGCAACCAGAGTATTTCATCCCTTGCTAGAGACAAGCCTTGGAAAACATACATGGCCTGCAGACAGAAACATTACACACAATTTTCTCTTGTTTCAATCCTCATACACTTTTCTGCTTTTATGGGACAAACAGACGTCTCGACAGGGCTCGACAATCTGTGCCATATAATAGGATATTTAAGGTTTCTGTAATTTCCTCCATTTCTTTTATGAGGTAGCCTGGTTAGCTGAATGATCAGATGCTTGATTTACTAATCTGGTGGTGCCGGATTCAGTCCCAGCAGTGGCATTTTTTTTTTGTTACACACCAAAATGGCCCCAGGGTTCACCCAGCCTCTAAAAATGGGTACCAGAGAAATCTGGGAAAGTAAAACGGCCAGGCATAATACTGACCACACCACACACTTTCATATTTCAAGGGTCATAGAAAATACAGGCCTAACACCATATTCCCCAATATGCCTTAATGGTGTAGAAACAGGAAATTTAATTTTACCTTTTATCTCTTTTACAGGGCAGCCTCTTCCCGTTTCCTACAATTCTTAACATGAATGTTTTCGATGCTATACTATCTGGCAGTAGCAGTGTAACGTGGCCAAACCATTTGACTTGCTATTTCTGGATGCAGTATAAACTGGTATTACTCAACCTTCACCCTGGTGGTGTTATTTCTTATTTGGTCTCTTCTTGTTACATTTAGTATTCTCCTAAAACAAGTTATTTCTGTCTTTATGATTTTTTATTGTTATTTTTAGCTGTTAGTGTCCATATCTGACAGTGACAGCACATAGCTGGCAGGAAGGCTGCACTGTAATATCACTCTTTTTGTTTCAAAATATACAAAATACACAAAATCATGTACAGAAAAATAACTGCACGATATCCAGCATAAGGACATCTTACAAAAATACTGGAATTTTAGATTTGCTTGAAATTTGTAAAAAAAAAAGTTCTATTTACTAATCTGTAAACAGTTACAGTGAATACTGCAGTTCACTACCAGAAGAGCATTCATTTTCTGCTTGGCCAATGCAGGCTGTCATTAAATGGTGTAATGCTGGCTTTGTTGCTGCTGCTGTTGCTCTAGATGCTACCAAATTAAATGATTATGCCTCCAACAGCAATAATGATGTTCTTGGTAACAAGTGCTGAAGGTGATAAATACAAAGTACAACTTTCTTCATTTCTCATACAAAAATACACAATATCAATGCATTTTCAACCAGGTTAGGAAGTCAGGTTTCCAAGGATGTTCCATCGAAACTGGGACCAACACTGATCAGTACCTCATTCTCTAGGTTGCTGTAGCAAGAAGGAGAACTAAGAAGAGATTTATTATGTCTACATCCAGATTAAGGTTGTCAAACTATCAAATTATGGAATTTATTCATTATCTTTGACTGTAAAACTTGGACTAAACTAATATTTCTTGCAGTTACTCTTTTATGTATTTGTAAAACGTAAAACGTATCTGCGTGTGTGTGCGTGCGTGCGTGTGTGTTTTATATATATATATATTTTCACAGAATAGAGAATGGGCAAAGTGTGGAAAAACTGCAAAAAAATTGCAACATTAAAAGATCTACATATCATATTCTTCATAGACATGTCACAAAATGTTCACAATCACCTTTGGTCCTAGCAGGCCTGGTTCTTCGGTGAACACGAGCGTCAGATCTCTCAGGACACTGCGCAAAAATTTACGCCTCTCCCTGTGAATACCTGGCCTGTGATACATAACAAATGAATAATAAAGTTTTGTTTGTTTTTTTTGTTTTTTTTAATTTGAACTTGCTTATTTATAAAATGAACATGTCATAATTTTAAGAAGCTAAAAAAAAAAAAAAAAATTCTGTTTTACTCGCTTTTGAAGACATTCAGGTTTGTTTTGCCTGATGATCCTTTCTGTGCCTTTCTGGACACAAATTTCTTGTCCCTCTTCTTGAGCAGATGACTTTCCAGTTCAGATAGCCAATATCATAACTATCAAAGTATATATAGGCTTAATATCTCACTGGCATCCATCTATGAACTCCAGATGTACGTAACTAGTTGTCTTTCTGCCACATGCTGATTGTCCATAATGAGTATATTCTGGGACACAATACATGTAGGTCTGAATAGCTTGATAGCTTTGTTTTTTGTTTTTTTTTTTTTGGGGGGGGGGGGGGTTGTTTACTCATAACTCAGGTGAAGCTTGAAAATCATGGCAAAATGCTTGAACGTGATATGTTTCATTCACTAAAATCAGGTGTGCAGAGTAACTCAGTGCGTTTTGCATGCAGGCTGATAGTCTCTGTTTTGGATGGAGACAAGAGGTGTATGCAGTTGTACAAAAAAAAAAAGATAGAAAGAAGAAAAGGTGAGAAAGAATGGCAAAAGAGGCAACGAGATGTACATGTAGAAGTGTAAAACAAACACAGTAACAAATCAATATTTCAGCCAAATGCTTTATCAAGGGTGATGAAAATAATGAAACAACAAATAAATATAAAAACAGACTTATCTGGCAGATATTCTCTTAGTTAGGATACCAAACAAATAATCCTCTTAACCAAAAGAATCTCTGCCAGATAAGTGCTATTTTTGGGTTTATTTGTTGCTTCATTGTTTTCACTGTCCTTGACAAAGGAATATAGCAAAATATTGGTTTGCTGTCATTTGTTTTATACTTCCATGTGGTCAAATCACTGCCTCTTTTGCCATTCCTTCTCATCTTTTCTTTTTTTCTAACTGTACCATACATCTCTGACTATCTCTACTAAAACCAGTTTTACCACAGTCCTCAACTCATCTATCTGTTTTGAATGCAAATTTTCCCAACACAGTGTGCTTAGTACTTTTTTTTTCAGCTAGGTCAGCTGGATGGTGATAGCAACTGGAATAGAACCCACTGCCCTCAATCCAAGAAACAATGTTACTATCAGCTTATCCACTCAAATCCTCAGTAATGTGTTTATGGAAAAGTAATAATGCTTCCAGCATATCTTGCCTTGAGTCATTGAGAGTATAATCCTGCCATGACTCTTGTCAAGAATCAATGAGAGTGTAATCCTGCCATGAATCCTGACACAAATTATTGAGAGTGTAATCCTGCCAAAAATTTTGCCATGAATTGCCAAGAGTGTAATCCTGTCATGAATCTTGCCATGAGTCATTGAGAGCATAATGCAGGAATCCCACATCAAAGACATTTAACTTTAGAAAAAAAAAGCAAAATTCATTAAAATGCAATACAGACTTACGAATTTTGCAAGGCTTGGACCTGAAGCTCCTTAAGTTCATTCACTCTCTTGTGATGATGCTGGATCTGCTGACTAAAATAACAAGATACAAAATAATATAAACAGAAAGTCCCTGGCACATGACGATGAAGGACAAAGCATAAAACTGTTAATAATCTCGAAATATGGGAAAACAATATGAAAGCATTAAGGACTGTACAAATAGTTGAAAAAAAAAAAAAAGAGAGAGAGATAAAATATTTTTAAAATGTTAATGACTGCAAATGGTAAAATGCATGTTGTAATGAAAACATGTATTACATAGATATGTATATAAAACGTAAACGTATGGCTACTGTAATGAATAAAAACAATAAATGTTCATCCTTCAGTTAGGAGCCATACCATTAAGCACTGACATAAATACATCCCTATTTTGTGTGATCCTTCATAATTCTGTCTGCCTTTCTTTTTTTTTTTTTACCCTGTGTCACCCGCTCATCCCTTATTAAGATATATATCCTCTCATAGTTGCCCTTTCCTCTCCCCCTCCAGTCCCCTCAAGTTTTTAATTACAAAGTTCTCTTAATTCCTGCCTGCTCATGTCTGAAGATTTTTTTTATGCACTGTCTTTTTCCTTATTATTTTTTGTAAGTTGTTCTGCCACTTCTCTGAGAATTTCAATGCCAAAATCCATAATCATTCCGTAATATTTGAACAAAATACACAATATACATCTGTGAACATTAAAGAACAGTAAATGTTAATTAACTGTTAAAAATAAAATTGTCGTTTCCCCCCCCCCCCCCCAAATTTAACAGAACAAACAAACACTCAAGTGCAGCAAACAAGTTAACAATTCACCAACCCTTTGGCATCGAAGAAGGTGATGATGTATCTGTGAATATGCAGCACTTCATTACGACACAAGGTGATGATGTAGCTGCTCTGCAGAGCCTGCTTCCAGAGATCCCAAGCTGTGGGTTCGGCCAGGTTCTGGTAGCACAGCATCAGCCCAACTGAAAAATTCATTCAATTTTTTAAATTTTCTTTTGTGGATGTTCATTACCTAAGAGTTTGGTTTTTTTTTTAATGTGTGTGTATTTGTGTGTTCATAATAGCAGCCTGGTTGGCTGAGGGTTAGGTGCTCAGTCTACTAACCCAGCGGTACCAGGTTCAACTCCCTGCTGTGGGGATTTTTTTTTTCTGATACCACCACATCAACAAGTCCCCAGGGTCCACCCAGTCTCTAAAGATGGACACCAGAGAAATCTGGGAAGGTAAATGTGGCCAGGTGTGATACTGACCACATCACACTTTCATGTGCTGACGGTCTTGGAAATATGGTCCTAACACCATATCCCCCATATGCCTTGATGGCGTGGAAATGGATATTTTATATTTCCTTACCTTTATCCATCTTTACACACTATCTGTGAACTGAAACTAGTTGTTTGCTTGTTTGTATGTGTGGGTACATGTGCACAACTGTGCATGCACGTACTATCTTTGAAACAAACCTTTTTCTTAATTCACCGCTCGTGAACTGAGTTGTCCCAGTACACCAGCGATAAAAAATGGCCACTTGGCTCATCCACCATTAGAGGAATGAAGGCAGCCAGAAGCAATATCAAACACATCACTCTCTAGTGTGCGAACAGGTCAAGGAAAATACTGGCACTAACACCATATTCCCATTTGCCTCAATGGCATATCATGGGACCATCTTCACCTGCCTTATCTTTCATCCCCAGTATCTATTATCAGAACAATGCAATAATAAACAACATATCAATAATGATGCTATAACAAGAACATATTTACGATTTAAAAAAACGAAGGCATCAGAACTTACAGATTATCCACCTCTCAATGGTGTCCAGTGACAAGTACTCACACTGGATCTGAAAAGGAAAGCAATATGAGCATGCCAGAGCGGAATTATTTAACTAGATTAAACACGTGCATTTGCTAATCTGAATTTGCATAACATGTATCCTGTACTCTCCATACTGAAGGATCATGGTATAAATGTATGGTCTGACCTCATTGTGACATAAATGAATATGGCTATAACACATCATATCAGGGTTAGTAAGTTGTATTTCAAAGTATAGGGGGTAAACATGCTATTATCTTGGAATGTTTGTTTGTTTTTTTGTTTGTTTTTGTTATATTTGAAACAGGGATCTCAAAGCTGCTTCAGCTACCTGACGTAATGGATTTCACAGCTGCTCCACCTATTTGAAACTGGGGATCTCTAAGCTGCTCAAGCACCTGAAACTACGGATCTCTAAGTTGCTTCAGCTACTTGAAGCTGGGAATCTCTAAGTTGCTTCAGCTACTTGAAGCTGGGAATCTCTAAGTTGCTTCAGCTAATTGAAGCTGGGAATCTCTAAGTTGCTCCAGCTACTTGAAGCTGGGAATCTCTAAGTTGCTCCAGCTACTTGAAGCTGGGAATCTCTAAGTTGCTCCAGCTACTTGAAGCTGGGAATCTCTAAGTTGCTTCAGCTACTTGAAGCTGGGAATCTCTAAGTTGCTTCAGCTAATTGAAGCAGGGGATCACTAAGTTGCTCCAGCTACTTGAAGCTGGGAATCTCTAAGTTGCTCCAGCTACTTGAAGCTGGGGATCTCTAAGTTGCTCCAGCTACTTGAAGCTGGGAATCTCTAAGTTGCTCCAGCTACTTGAAGCTGGGAATCTCTAAGTTGCTCCAGCTACTTGAAGCTGGGAATCTCTAAGTTGCTCCAGCTACTTGAAGCTGGGGATCTCTAAGTTGCTCCAGCTACTTGAAGCAGGGGATCTCTAAGTTGCTCCAGCTACTTGAAGCTGGGGATCTCTAAGTTGCTCCAGCTACTTGAAGCTGGGGATCTCTAAGTTGCTCCAGCTACTTGAAGCTGGGGATCTCTAAGTTGCTCCAGCTACTTGAAGCTGGGGATCTCTAAGTTGCTCCAGCTACTTGAAGCTGGGGATCTCTAAGTTGCTCCAGCTACTTGAAGCTGGGGATCTCTAAGTTGCTCCAGCTACTTGAAGCTGGGGATCTCTAAGCTGCTCCAGCTACTTGAAGCTGGGAATCTCTAAGCTGCTCCAGCTACTTGAAGCTGGGAATCTCTAAGTTGCTCCAGCTACTTGAAGCTGGGAATCTCTAAGCTGCTCCAGCTACTTGAAGCTGGGAATCTCTAAGTTGCTCCAGCTACTTGAAGCTGGGAATCTCTAAGCTGCTCCAGCTACTTGAAGCTGGGAATCTCTAAGTTGTTCCAGCTACTTGAAGCTGGGAATCTCTAAGCTGCTCCAGCTACTTGAAGCTGGGAAAGACTAAGCTGTTCCAGCTACTTGAAGCTGGGAATGCCTAAGTTGTTCCAGCTACTTGAAGATGGGGATCTCTAAGCAGCTCCTGGAGCTCCTTTAAGATATTTATTGTTTTCATGTCAGTGCGTCCTACCCCGAATCTCAAAGACTCCCCATTACTCATATTACTCTAATATTTATGAAGAAAGAAATGTTTAAACTCAGAAAGAAAAGAAAAAAGCAAAGATGTGAAAAAAAAAAAAATGTCATACTGTATCAGTGGCAGGAACGTTAGCCATCTTGGCAGGCTCTGAGAGTATGGAGAGAACCTGAAGATTCCTCATCATTTCTGCTGTGAGGTTACGCCTCTGGTAGATCTTCTGCAGTGATATCAGGGCTGGCATCAAGTGCTGCAGAAGTAAAGCAATACCTGAAACCTAAACTGCTACAAAAACTGTAGAAACAGAAATCAGTAGCATGTAGCACTGCTGGCTTGAAAAGTGGTGGGAACTTGCTGCTGCTCTGCAAGACACCACAGGATGTACTGGAAGGAAAATGCTTACACGTTTGCCGACCAAGGATATGAATGGATGGATAATGGGGAAAACACTACAAAGTGCAATGTAATTAAACCAATTTAAACTGAAAGTGAGATAATGGAAAACTTAAGAACCAGAGAGTTAAAATGCTTGTCATATCCACAGGCACAATACAATAATTAAAATAAAACTTGATGGAAACTGCAAGAGGACAGCAACAACATAGATGGATGGACAACATACAATTATAAACTGCACTCAGCTTGGCCTAGGTGCTCTGCAAAAAAAACAGGGATTGAGTGAATTATAGCACCACTGCAGCTAATCACTGCTGGAGAGACAGCACAGGAAAATGGTTATGATAATGATGATAATGAAATCTTAATGGTAATGTTGATAATATTTATGAAGAAAGAAATGTTTAAACTCAGAAAGAAAAGAAAAAAGCAAAGATGTGAAAAAAAAAAAATGTCATACTGTATCAGTGGCAGGAACGTTAGCCATCTTGGCAGGCTCTGAGAGTATGGAGAGAACCTGAAGATTCCTCATCATTTCTGCTGTGAGGTTACGCCTCTGGTAGATCTTCTGCAGTGATATCAGGGCTGGCATCAAGTGCTGCAGAAGTAAAGCAATACCTGAAACTTAAACTGCTACAAAAACTGTAGAAACAGAAATCAGTAGCATGCAGCACTGCTGGCTTGAAAAGTGGTGGGAACTTGCTGCTGCTCTGCAAGACACCACAGGATGTACTGGAAGGAAAATGCTTACACGTTTGCCGACCAAGGATATGAATGGATGGATAATGGGGAAAACACTACAAAGTGCAATGTAATTAAACCAATTTAAACTGAAAGTGAGATAATGGAAAACTTAAGAACCAGAGAGTTAAAATGCTTGTCATATCCACAGGCACAATACAATAATTAAAATAAAACTTGATGGAAACTGCAAGAGGACAGCAACAACATAGATGGATGGACAACATACAATTATAAACTGCACTCAGCTTGGCCTAGGTGCTCTGCAAAAAAAACAGGGATTGAGTGAATTATAGCGCCACTGCAGCTAATCATTGCTGGAGAGACAGCACAGGAAAATGGTTATGATAATGATGATAATGAAATCTTAATGGTAATGTTGATAATGGTGATGATGACAGTGATGCAACTGAGATAAAAAAAAAAAAGATTGAATATACCTGGAGATGGATAAAAGAAATACCTGGAGATGGATAGAAGAAATACCTGGAGATGGACAGAAGAAATACCTGGAGATGGTCAGAAGAAATACCTGGAGATGGATAAAAGAAATACCTAGATATGGACAGAAGAAATACCTGTAGATGGACAGAAGAAATACCTGTAGATGGACAGAAGAAATACCTGTAGATGGACAGAAGAAATACCTGGAGATGGATAGAAGAAATACCTGAAGGATAAAAGAAATACCTGGAGATGGACAGAAGAAATACCTGGAGATGGATAAAAGAAATAACTGGAGATGGATAAATGAAATACCTGGAGATGGATAAAAGAAATACCTGGAGATGGACAGGAGAAATACCTGGAGATGGACAGAAGAAATACCTGGAGATGGACAGAAGAAACAGAACCAGGACAGAAATAAACAGAACCTTTGTTGGTGGCCTATGCCCCAGATAGGAGTAAAGAAGGCAGGGAAGGAAAGATGATGATAATGATGATGGTTGTGGTGGTGGTTGTGATGATGATGATGGCTGTGGTGGTGGCGGTGGTGGTGGTGGTGGTGATGATGATAATGATGATGGTTGTGGTGGTGGTGGTAGTGGTGATGATGATGATAATGATGATGGTTGTGGTGGTGGTGGTGGTGATGATGATGATGGTTGTGGTGGTGGTGATGATGATGATGGTTGTGGTGGTGATGATGATGATGATGGTTGTGGTGATGGTGGTGGTGATGATGATGATGATGATGGTTGTGGTGGTGGTGATGATGATGATGGTGGTGATGATGATGATGATGATGATGGTGGTGGTGGTGGTGATTATGGTGGTGGTTATGGTGGTGGTGGTGATGATGATGATGGTGGTTGTGGTGGTGGTGATGATGATGATGATTGTGGTGGTGGTGGTGGTGATGATGATGATGATGATGATGATGGTGGTGGTGGTGGTGGTGGTGATGATGATAGGTTCCATTTGACACTTTTTCTCTCTGTTAAAAAAAAACATTCTTTTATACATTAGTAATTTTTTTTTCTATTTACTGTATGTAGCAAATACACTAAAAGTTGAAAAATTCAGTCACCTTTACAGTGCAGCTTACTGCAGTTTAAAAACTGAGTTTATATCATTTATTCATTCTTCAAGGAAACCCATAAAATGGCATATTTAGCTTCTGCACACAATACCCTTAACATCTAACACACTTAAATTACAGCAGATCTCTCTCTCTCTCTCTTCCTCTCTCCCTTCCTCCCTCCACAATCTAGCTTCCTGCCTACAATCAATCACTGAGCTCCTTCCCTACAGAAGAGCATTGCTGTATGGAATATGTAAAAATCAGAAGTGATGATTAAAAACATGTGACAACATAGAAAACCTAGCTTAGTCATATCAATGAATAAAACATATAAATAAGAACAACAACAACAAAAAATCACCGTTTTAATGAGATCATTGTTTACAATAAATCAAGCAGCATGAAATAAAATATACCACAAATGAATATAAGAACATCACTGTAGATGCCTCCATGTATATATACAGATATATATTTATATTTTTTAAAAAATTTTATTAACTGACCATGAGAAAAAAACTGCTTCCAAACTGTCTGTAACATTTCTGACAGGATTACAACTAACATTATATATATATATATATATTGTTTTTTTCCATTATGTTGCTAATAAACATATTATGTATATTATATATAGCCACTATGAAGCCATTAGACATAGCTACAAAACAGCAGTTGCACTAAAAAAATAAGCACAATTTACAATAGCAGAAAACTAAGTATATTGAAATTGCATGTCTGCCTGAATATTTTTGTTGTTGTTGTCCTTTTGTATCTCCTGGATATTACTTTTCTAGTTATTACTTTTCTAAGCAATAAAACTGCACCATGCACCATCGCTGGCATTACTTCACATCTTAAATATGAATAATGAATCTGGTCGTGAATGTCGGTGTTATTTACTGACCCTTGCATGAGGTACGAATTCTTCCGCCAGTTTTTTCATTGGAGGGTCGTACTCCAGACACATCTGTCCCAGACGGTGGTAGGACTGATCACTGGTAGAAGACAACAGGTTATATGTTTGTTAACATTTTATAAACAGTGACAAAGTGACAACACAGAGTGTACTTTTTTTTTTTTAAATATAACCAAGTAGTTGTAAATCTAGTTTAAATTTGTTTCACTTTTTGCAAAATCAGTAAAGTCAACATATTCTCATAGATTTAGTTATTTAAATATAATTCATATGAATTATCTGCTGATAAATTCATTTCTGAGAAATGAAGAATGTCACTACTGCTCACTCTTGAGATCTTCAGTCATCATCATCATCAGGTACCATGCCGACTAGCATTAACTATTATGCTTCTCCAGAGTACCCGATCCTTCACGCAGGCTATTAGCTCAGTTGGTGATCTCCTCTCACACCATCTCGTCAGACTGTCCAGTATCATTTCTCTTGGTATTCCCCTGGCTCTTCTTCCTTCTTTTTTTCCTGTTGTTATAATATTTTCAATGCCCCTTCTTCTCATTGCATGTCCTATGAAAGTACATTGTCTCTCTTTTATTTTTTTTACCAGATTTTTTTTTATCTCCAGCTCTTCTCATATGGGTGTCTGAGTGGCAAAGTGGTTAGTGCACTGGTCTCTCGTGGCGAAGGTTGGGAGTCAACAAAACAGAGAAACAGACTGGCTGTAAACAGTCCATCTAGTGCAGTTTATCAGCCATGGAGATATTAGAATACCATCTTATTTTAAGCATGATTAAACATCACAGACTGCTGTCATCCATAAAAAGCAATGATATACCACTCCAAGCAAAAGTAGATACGGAAATAGAGCATGGAATCAATAAATATGCTGATGGTGCTGCAGCATATGGAAAAAACTTATGAATCTTGATCCAAGTCAAAGGGCCTTGATTTGAGGTAGAAACAATGAAGCTACCAGCAGAACATAAGAGATAACTGTGAACTTCACATTAAGGACAGCTGTTTAGGCACACCCACTTTCTATCTTCTTCCTAAAATCCACAAACCAGGTAACCCTGGACGCCCCATTGTATCAGCGTGTTCATGCCCCACTGAGCACATTTCTGATTTTTTAGATAGCATTTTCCAGCCTCTTGTACACAGACTACCCTCCTTTTTGAAAGACACCAACCACGCATTAACAATTTTTGATACAATCACACTCTCTCAACACCACGCCTATCACATCTTTCTCCTTGATGTCTGCTCTCTTTACACTTCTATCCCCTATAAGGATGGACTCTTAGCACTCCGCCATTTTCTCGACAAAGACCCTCACCCCACAACTAACACTGACACCATAATCAGACTTACAGAGCTAGTACTAAACCAAAATTCTTTCGAATTCAACGGCGAATACTTCGAGCAAATCAGTGGTGTTGCTATGGGAACGAAAATGGGTCCCAGTTATGCATGTCTATTTATGGGCTTTCTGGAAGTCAAATTATGGGAAACCTACACTGGCAGATTTCCAGAATTCTATAAAAGGTACATCGATGATGGCATTGGAGTTACAAGTATGCTACATGAAGACCTTAAAAAATTATTGAATTCGCCAATGCACTCAATAAGAACATAAAATTCACTTATGAAATCTCTGACAAGTCTGTTAATTTTTTAGTCATTAAAATTTCTGTTGGCACAAACAGGCTTGTCACCTCTGTATTTTACAAGCCCACGATAGCCACACCTATTTGCTTTACACCTCCTCCCATCCTGAGGCCTGTAAGAACTCCATCCCATATTCCCAACTCCTCCGTCTTCGCCGCATATGTCAGGATAATTTGGACTTTTTAGATCAGTCCAACAAGTTATTAGAATTTTTCCGTCATCGCCACTACCCAGAAAAGGTCCTTCGTAAAGCCTTCAACCGTATCCAACTAGTGAGCCGCAAAGAAGTATTCAGGAAAAAGCCTGTTACTCCATCTGACAGAGTTAAGTTGGTACTGCCTTTCCACCCACACGGTCAGATGGTTAAGAAAATCCTTTATCGTCATCTGCCGATAATCCAACTCGACTCCGACACTCGTAACATTTTCTCTGAAGCACCCCTATTGGCATACAAACGTGAGCCAAACCTTAAGGACATCCTCGTCCACAGCCACTTGAAGCAGAGCCTTACGTATGTTGGCACCAGAAAATGTAACCGCCCCCGCTGCGTTACCTGCCCTGTAGTTTGGGAAACGAAAACAATCACCTTTCCCAAAACTATCCTCACTCTTCATGAGGGATTCACATGCGAGTCCGAAATGTGATATATG
The DNA here is from genome assembly GCA_009760885.1 of Achatina immaculata. Classification (NCBI taxonomy): domain Eukaryota; kingdom Metazoa; phylum Mollusca; class Gastropoda; order Stylommatophora; family Achatinidae; genus Lissachatina; species Lissachatina immaculata. The sequence continues at coordinate 12,620,672 of CM019718.1, forward strand.
TCATCGTGTGCAAAAGATGCAGGATAACATATATCGGTGAGACTGGCCTCAGATTAGGGGACCGCATGCAAAAACATCTGTACGACATCACCCAGCATGCTTCGAAACCAGTCCCAAATCATTTCAATGGCCCCAACCACAGAGGCAAATCTGATTTTCTGGTAACAGCCATTAAACAATGTCACGCAGATGATACAAGCCGCCTGGCACTTGAGAACCGCTGCATTCAAAATTATGGGACGCTGGAACCACATGGGTTAAACTCGCTGTTTAGTTACACGTAACATCATCTTCTTCAATCATTATAGTACCTCTCCACTAAATCCACCCCTTCTTACTTTTCAAACTTCCTCACAGCATCACTCTGCAACCCCGTTATTTTCTCTGCAACCCCTCTTCTCTGCAACACCTCTTCCCCAATCACCTGTTTCAAATTCTCCTAGCTAGGCCAGTAGTGCGTCACTCTCTCTCCCCTCCCCGGTTCCCCATCCACCACCCCCGGTTATAACCCACCGACCACATGTCACAGGTCTCTATTTAAACAATTTCCACGTCCTACCAGATCCATTCCTGACACACACCGCCAGACAAGCCACACCTTGCAATTTACAGCTAAGTACTCCTTTAAAAAAATTTTTTTTTTTTTAATAGTATTCATGTAAATCTATACTTTATCTCCTCTCTCTATTTCTTCGTCCTGTATGTTTTTGTATGATTAAGGCTCCCGCCAAAACGTCACAACTTTGTAATCGTTAAGTAATAAAGCTGCTCCTACTTTTTTCCAATTTTATACACTCTAGTATCACAGCTTTACTGCAGTGTTTAGTGTATAGTTGTATACTTATACACCAATTATTGTGTAACTGTGAACTTCATTCTAAAAAATGAGTTTCTGACTCTGCATGACCCAGAACACCATCATTATTAATGTTTATTTGTCATGTGTTTAAAAAAAAATGTAAAAAGTGGTCCTGTGGAACACCATAGAGGAATTCAGAGGTTTGGTATTAGCATCCATATTTTCCTTGGCTTGTTAGATTATTAAAGGTTGATATGGTCAGTAACATGTCTGGTCACCTTTCCTTCTCCTGCTCAGAGCAGAGCCATGTACTCATTTCTTTAACTGGATCAAATGAGAGATCTCTGGGTGGGCTAGACCTACTGACCTTCATCATAAAAGACAAGTGAGCACATCGCTATTCTATTCAAACATTTGTTACGAGTTGCTCATCTAAAGAAAAAAAATGTTGTAACCATTACCTCTTTCCATGCAGGAACTCATGAGCACAATTGTAAAGGGCCAGAACAACTTTTCGGTCATCAACTTTTGACATCAGAATCATGATGGATATGTATGTCACAATCAAGTCAAGATAATTCTTGGTAAGATCATAGTTCAAGGTCTGTGGATGCAGGGTTAAAAAGTTAAGGCCCTCAAAGTGAGACAATTTAAGGGAAATAACTCTCATAACTTTTACTTCCAATTCCAAGACAGGCCACATCTAGTTCCATGCAGACCACTTTAAGATGTAGCTTTACTTCTCATGACAAATGTATTCCTTACAGCAACAAAAGAAAGTTATGTAGAAAAAAAAGAGCTTGCTTAATCTAGTTCAATTTAAAAGTGTTACCGAGTTACTAAAGTAATAATGAGCGTATTTTTGTACTGCCAGCCAGTTCAATGCTTTTACAATAGCCATTATTTCCACTATCAGGATGCTCATGATGCCACTGACTTCCTCAATTCAAAACTTACTAAACAACACCCATAAACATTTTTTGTAATCAAATAACATGGCCATCATTTTTGAAAGAGAAATGACACAACAGTTATTTTTAATATTTGTAGCAGTTTAATGATTATGAACTTCAACTCACAAAACAAAACCATATTTTATTTTTTATTTCTTGAAAAAAAGGTGTTTATATGGTCAATGGTGGAATAAAAGTTAGCAATTCTTTCACGGAAGAATGCCGTGAATGCTAAGCAGTATTTCCAAGTAAATATTGTGAATACCTGTGCTTGCTGTCTGTACTGATCCATCTGTCCTGCTCACTTCAAATCCAGAGTTTAATAAGTATAATGAGAGCTAAACTTATAGTAAATGTTTGATAGAAATGAAACATGTACTTACTATATCCATCTGAACTTGGCATGCATCAATGGTAGTCAGCAGGTCAACCACATGGTCCTTCAGAGTAAATGGATGACAGGAAAATTAAAACAAGTAGATAAGAATAATCACCGTAGCAAGTGTTGTGTGTAAGAAAACAAAATTCCATTCATTTTTTTATTAAGTGCTATGCCTACAAAGAAGATGGAGGAACTTCTCTACTCTGTGTGGTCCTTGGTTTATCTTATCAGATCTGCTGGCTTTCTCTTCTTGTGGCATCTGGACAGCTTGAACAGATAACTTTCTTTCAGTTTCCCTCTCCCTGGTTCTCAATAAGTGTCAGGATCTCTCTTCGCATGACACACCCAAAGAATTTTCACTGCCTTTCCCTTCTGGTTTTAATTAGCTTCTGATGCTCTACAAAAAATTCACTCAGTTTTTAAAAGCTCTAAATTCTGCATTTGCCTTCACACATAACATTCATATATAGCATTTAAATGCAGCATTTTCACTGAGTATTTTAACCAAGTAGTTATCTCACGTTAGTGGTCTTCAGTGTAAAAAAGTCACATCTGTTCAATCCACTTTTGCAGTAATTAATAAAGTTCTTCACAATTATTTGTTTGGGTCCACTTTTGTTATGTGTTTGCTTCATTTTACGTGTTTCCTTCATGTTACATGTTTGCTTCAGCTATGAAGACTTCTGACCATGCTACAATGCTCTACATGTATTGAAAATGTTATGCATATTTGGGGTCTTTTCTTCTTAACAGTTAAAGAGACAGTGATCATTACCTTCAACATGAGAATGTCCACAAAAGTATGGTAGTATAATGAGAGCCCCTTGAGAATGTCATTCTTCAACTGGTTCACTACTGACAGCTGGAAACAACAAGAGTTAAAGTTTATAATGACGTCTGAGACCAGCTTATTTTTCGCTGCAACAAAGAGTTCAACAAAGAGTTATAAAGTTAACTAAGGGCTCTGAGACAAGTTTTTTTCAGAGACAAGTTAATCTGTCTGACCACTTTAATCAATGATGTATTAACACATCTATCAGTAATTTCTTGATGTGCAGTGATGATCTACATTCATCTTATTCTTTGATATTTCTCTTCCTCACTGTCTTTTGCAGGAGACAAGGTGGGTTGCAGACAGCTGATGGGGCATGAACAAGTTCTTTGTATCAGGTTACGAAGACACTGACAGACACTTGGTGCACATGGACAGGAATCTGTGTAGATCATGTATGGGCAACCCTTGGTGCACATGGACAGGAATCTGTGTAGATCATGTATGGGCAACCCTTGGTGCACATGGACAGGAATCTGTGTAGATCATGTATGGGCAACCCTTGGTGCACATGGACAGGAATCTGTGTAGATCATGTATGGGCAACCCTTGGCCTGTGGGCCACATATGGCCTGCAGCAACATTTTTGGTGGGTTCTGGGACAATCTAGGTTGTTTCTTTAAAAACTGTATAATTTTCTGGAAATAATAACAACATTAATTTCACATTTAAGAATTACAGTAGCCTGGCAGTATAACTTAATATTACCTCTTCCCCTCCCCCCCCCATATATATATATATATATAATATATATATATATATATACATAAAAAGGCACATTACATTTATTTACATGCATTTTGCTACTATGAGGTTGTAAATCTACCATTTTTTTAAAACTGTGTGGCCCACATAAAGACAAAAAAATTTTTTTATGGTCTTCATAAAAATTTTTTATACTTTTAATTTTTTATACTTTTTTTATATTTCATCTGACAATAACCAAGTTACTGAATGACATTTACAACAGTGGTTATATTCCTAGTGACCTGATTAAATCCACGTTTATAGCGCTACCAAAGAAACCAGGTGCAAAGGAATGTGACGACCACCGGACTATCAGCCTCTCATGTCACATAACGAAGCTACTTCTGAGAATAATTATGAGAAGAACAAGGAAAAAGATACAAATGGAAATAGCAGATGAATAGTTTGGATTTGTTGAAGGAAAGGGAACACACAATGCCATTTATGCTTTACGAACACTAACAGAAAGAGCTTTAGAAGTACAGAATGATCTCTACTTATGCTTCATTGATTACACCAAGGCACTTGACAAGGTGAAACATAATGAAATTATTAAAATGCTTGAAGACATCAATATAGACGGCAAAGACCTGAGGATTGTAAAACATCTATACTGGCAGCAAGAAGCAGCAGTTCGAGTTGAAAATAGAATTGGAAAATATCAACCTATAAAACAAGGGGTGCGACAAGGATGTGTACTATCTCCAGACCTTTTTTCTCTGTATAGCGAGAATATTCTAAGAACAATCATCACAGAATCAGGCATAAAAATTGGAGGATACAATATTAACAACCTTCGATATGCTGACGACACAGTACTGATAGCTGAGAACCAACAAGACCTGCAAAATCTCTTGGATAAAGTCGCCAAAGAAAGTGAACAGAAAGGCCTTACTTTGAACATCAAAAAGACAGAGACTATGGTTATATCTAAGAAACAGAATCCACCAGCATGCAATATTAAATTAAACGGAACTATTCTAAAGCAGGTGCAGAAATTCAAATACCTTGGAGCAGTAATAACTTCAGATGGGAAATGCAGAACAGAAATCAGGAACAGAATAGGCCAAGCAAAGACTGCATTTCAGAGAATGAGAAACATATTAGCTAACACATCTTTATCAATGAATGTTAGAAAACGAGTCCTAAAATGCTATATTGAACCTATCTTGTTATATGGAAGTGAATCATGGACAATAGGCAAGTCTGCACAAAAATCATTGGATGCAGCAGAAATGTGGTTTATTAGAAGAATGTTGCAAATCCCCTGGACAGCAAAAATAACTAATGAAGACTGTAGGAGAAGAGCTGGAGAGACAAAAAACCTTGTCAAAAAGATAAGAGAGAGACAATGTACTTTCATAGGACATGCAATGAGAAGAGGGGGCATTGAAAATATTATAACAAGAGGAAAAATAGAAGGAAGAAGATCAAGAGGAAGACTGAGAGAAATGATACTGGACAGTCTGATGGGATGGTGTGAGAGGAGATCACCAACTGAACTGATGGCCTGCATGAAGGATCGGACACTCTGGAGAAGCATAACAGCCAACGCCAGTCGGCATGGCACATAATGATGATGATGATGGTCTTCAGAACAGAAAAAGGTTGCCTAGCCTGGTGTAGATTATGCAGTCTTATTGAACATGGACAAGGATCTGTGTGGAGTATGCACTTCTGAAACAAGATCAGCTAATCTTTTTTGTCTAGTATCTTTTTTTTCTTAAATCACATCCTTCTGTAATGTAAAGTTTCTCTACACTCCTTCAGAAATATAAGTCAGAATATATTATCCTTTGGCATAATGCCATTATAATCCCTTTGGAATTTTGGGTCTATGTCCAATGCCTTGTTATATTGATTATGTACATCTGTAATGCATAGCTGTAGGCAAGCAGTTCTTTCTCTACAAAGAAGCCTTTCATGAAGCCTTCAACCATATCCAACTAGTGAGTCACAAAGAAGTATTCAGGGAAAAGCCTGTTACTCCATCTGACAGAGTTAAGTTAGTACTGCCCTTCCACCCACAAGTGGTTAAGAAAATTCTTTATCGTCATCTGCCGCTAATCCAACTCGACCCCGACACTCGCGACATTTTCTCTGATTCACCCCTGTTGGCATACATACGTGAGCCAAACTTTAAGGACATCCTCGTCCACAGCCATTTGAAGCAGAGCCTCACATATATTGGCACCAGAAAATGTAACCGCCCCCGCTGCGTTACCTGCCCGGTAGTCTGGGAAACTAAAACAATCACCTTTCCCAAAACTATCCTCACTCTTCATGAGGGATTCACAAACAAGTCCCATAATGTGATATATGTCATTGTATGCAAAAGATGCAGGAAAACATATATTGCTGAGACTAGCCTCAGATTAGGGTACCGCACGCAAAAACATCTGTACGACATCGCCCAGCATGCTTTGAAACCGGTCCCAAATCATTTCAATGGCCCCAACCACAGAGGCAAATCTGATTTTCTGGTAACAGCCATCAAACAATGTCACACAGATGACACAAGCCACCTGGTGCTTGAGAACCGCTGCAAAATTATGGGACGCTGGAGCCACATGGGTTAAACTCACTGTTCAGCTACACTTAACATTTTCTTCAGTCATTATAGTACCTCTCCACTAAGCTCAACCCCTTCTTACTTGTCAAACCTCCTCACAGCATCACTTTGCAAATCATCTATTTCAACTTCTCCTGGCTAGGTCAACACTGTATCACTCTCTCTCCCCTCCCCATTCCCCATCCACCACCCCCAGTTACAATCCACCAACCACATATCACAGGTCTCTATTTAAACAGTCTCCACGTTCTACTAAATCCATTCCTGACACACACACACCGCCAGACAAGCCACACCTTACAATTTACAGCTAAGTACTCTATTTAATTAAAAAAATTTTTTTAATAGTATTCATGTGAATCTATACTTTATCTCCTCTCTCTATTTCTTCGCCCTGTATGTTTTTGTATGATTAAGGCTCCCGCCAAAACGTCACAACTTTGTAATTGTTAAGTAATAAAGCTGTTCCTACATTTTTCCTAGTTTATACATTCTTTCTCTACAAAATACTAAATGTCCATTAAGAACTGTACCTGTCAAACCAATGGTCTCATGGGTGGCTTGGGAAAGGTCAAAGGTTTCAGAAGCAAAGCATAACTGAAAAACCCAAAAGTTGACATTCTCTTGCAACCCAACTAAAAAACTTCCAGATATACAGACCTCATCCTTCCTTTGAAGATGATCAGTGAAGGTTATAGTATTCTCCAGAGTTTTTTGCAGCAGCCATACAGCTTCAGTTTCAAGTTCAAAACTTCACACAAATGTATGGCAATGTAGATCTATACTGGCTGTGTGATTTATGTTCTGGTATTCTGATACCACTTCCATATAGACATTAGTATGTTTGTTTACGCTGTCAAGATAAAAACTCTACAAAAAAAAAGAATGGCATCCATTACATTTACTATGACTTCTTACCATCATTATAGTTTCTTCAATTCATTTATTATTTGTTTTCTTAGCACCCTTGTTCATATAAAACAGAAAAAGCATGTATAAGTACAAATGCACCAAAACTAACTTATAAAAGAAGATACAACAGACCTGGCTTGCTTTGCTGTCATACAATGGGAACTTCTTCATGAGGACTTTCTCTATAGCAGGCTGTAAGGTTTTATCATTCAAGAATGGAGGCTTGTTTTCTGCATTACCCAACATCTACCATGGAATAAACCAGACAAAAACTATATAACAAAAGCAATATACTGTATGCATGCATACATAAATAAGAAAAACTATATAACAAAAGCAATATAATACATGCATGCATACATAAATAAGGTAATCTTAGAGGCACACAGGGTATGATGTTAGTGCCCATATTTTCCATCGCCTGTCAGCACACTAGAGAGTGATGTGGTCAGCATCACACCTGGCCACTTCTCCTTCCCCAGTTCCACAAGAAGTCAGGTACCCATTTCTACAGTTGGGTGACTGGGGTGCCTCTGGCCAGATTCGAACCCCTGATCTTTACCATGAGGGACAAGTGCACTAATCACATCACCACTTAGATGCCCACCTGCTTGCCAACATCCCGCAGCCACATACAACACACATGAAACATAAAAAAAAAAAGGTTTTTTTTCTTTCAAATGAGACAAGTTCACTACGGGTAATTTATGTGTTTGAAATTAGGCAATTTCATCAAAGATTGTTTATATGATTAAAATGAGACAGTTTCAACAAGGTATTTATGTTTGAAATAAGACAGTTATTGTGAGGAAATTTATAAATATTAACTCCAAATTTTTGTTCATGACTTGCTATTGCTGGTCCACATTTTGTTTTGTTTTTTTTTTTTTTAAAGAAAGCACCACTCAGCACTTTTTCTGGACATCTACAACCAGCATTAGCGCTACAAGTCATTCATTCATTCAGCTTTCCAAGCCACTGAGACTCACTGCTCCATTCCAATCTGCTCTTAATCTTCTCCTGCCATTTGTCTACTCCATAGGCTTGTAGGTCTTCTTCCAAGTTGTCATGCCACCATTGTCTCGGTCTGTCTCCTGGTCTGTCTCCATTAGTCACGTCCATCCTCTCCAAGTGTCTGAGCCATCTCAGTCTGTTGTTGTTCATAATGGTAGTTATAAATGGAGACTGCAATAGCATGTGTATTTCTTTGCTATTTCTAATTTTCAATTCTTGTGATACAGGATCTCTAATTAGTTCAAAAATTCTCAAGATTCTATTTTCATAGTTGTGCTTCTTCTTGTTTTGTAGTGCTCCATGTTTCTGATCCATACATAACAACTGGTGTAATCTGTGTCTTGTATATATATTTAGTTTGGTGTTGTGGGACAGAATTTTTCACTGTAACAAGTGTCTAAGCTACTGAACAATGTCCCCCGATTTTTATATAATTTGTCCTTTTATTCCTTATATCTTCTATTTGGATCTGATTGTCTTGTTTTTCATTTTTTTGGCTATGCTATTCTCATATGTTCAGTTTTCTCATAATTTATCTTTAGCTCCACTTTCTCTGCTTGTTCTTGTAGATGTTTGAAGACTCTGGAGTCTCTTAAAGTTCCTCCTACAATATCTATATCACAAGTTACTGTTACTTGTGAAAATAACTGCTTTTCAAGTCAAATCACATCTATTTCTTGTTTGTGTTTATACACTCTACATCTGTGCTTATGAGAAAATGGCTGGAAGTAAAAAGTGAAGATGCAATGTCATGTTTAAAAGTATTAGAAATAAAAACACACATCTTACATCCTTCCCGTGCTGTTAAATGTCATATAGTTGTTTGCCAAGTTTTCCTGTTCTCTGCAAGTCTTTCTACTTCATCAAGGGATGTTATGCCCATTAAACTGGCTTCTCTTAACAATGTCCTCGTTAGAGTTTCACGTGGTCGACTTCTTTTCTTCAGCCTGTCGTGCTCCATATGATAGCTCGTTTTGGTATTCTCTGATTGTTTCTTCTCATCACATGGCCTACATATGTCCATCTTATTTTTCTGATCAACCATGAGACAGATTGTTGTTTGTTCATCTGTCTTATCTCTGCGTTGTTCTTGAATTCATCCCACTTTATACCAAGCATTTTCATTAGGCATTTGTTTTCAAAAGAGTAACTTCTTGTCTATTTCTTTAATTGATTTCCAGCTTTCACATGCATAAATGAGGGTGGATATCACATTTGAATTGAATAATCTTAACTTGGTTTTTGTACTTATAACTTTTGAATTCCATATGTTCTCAAGATTTTTGAAGGACAATGCTGCTTTTGCAATTCTAACTCTAACTTCCTTCCTGGTGTCACCATCCTGGTCTATGTAGCTGCCAAGGTATGCAAAGAGGTTTACTTCATCAACTGTTCCTTCTTGTATATTTTTCCATCTTGATTAATGATAAGTTTCATTATTTTTGTTTTGTCTTTGTTAATTTCAAGACCTATTTTGCTAGCCAAGGAAGACAGGGTATCTGTTTTTTCCTGCATCGATTTCACATTGTCACTAATAAGAGTTATGTCATCTGCAAAATCAAGATCTTCTATTTGGGTCCCACACATACACACAAAACTGTACCAAAAAAATGGATGTATTATACAGATTAGAGAGCAGAAGATGCACAATGAACAACAATCATTATGGATTATTTAGCCTACTAAAGAAGGTAGAACAAAACACCATTAGAAACAAATGGCCAGAAATAGTAAAATTGCAAATCCAAAGTATCACTGTCTGTGCTATGCTGGAGTCAATGGAAATGAAAAAGCTGATCAACTAGCAGAAAGGGCCAAACCAGAAGGTCTCATCAACATGGACAAAATGGACCTGTATTCCATCCAAAAAAAAAATCGAAAAATAGTCCCAACATTTTTTTTCATGAAAAGCATACAACATGCACAACTAACCAAGCTACAAGTAACTATGGGCAGTGGATACAAATCCTTTTTACACACTTAGGACACGATGACTATACAACCAACAACACTGGAATGATATCTCTAAAAACAATGAAGGACATCCTGATGTCGAAAGCTGAACACGTATGAACATGCCCCAACTGTAATGAAGTAGCTCCCCAAGACAAGCAACAGCGCTAGCTTTTTTTCCAGTTTCTAGATAACTTACCAACTTATTTTTTCATGCAATAACGTTCATAGCGAAGTGGCACTCAATTCAGTTAAATATTTTTCAAAATATTTTTGCTACAATTTTTGCGTTATATTTCAATATCCCTGTTCTATCATCTGAACTTGTATGTTAAACGTCAACACTTCCCTTTTCTCTATTGATTTGAAGATTGTGCGGTCTGTCCCAAAATTTATTACCTTTTTTATGTTATAAATCCTGGTCAGCATGCCGACACCCCTATCATTCAAGATAGTGAGCTTTTCAGCTAGCTTCTGCTGTGCAGGCATCACGCTTCGAGCCATTTTGTGTTTTAGCTGCTAACTCTTTTCCAACGAATCAATGTATTCTCCGGTTTTGCTGGTTATGCAGACGCCATTTTACTTCCTACTTCCGGTTTATGATTCCGAAACAGAGGAAAAGTTGGAATCGGAAAAGTTCATGAAAACAGCTCAATAGAGGCGGATACCAAGGATCGATCAACCAGTGTTAGTAAAGTCTGTCTACAACTTTTTTTATAACAGAAAACAGGGTGGGACTCGTTGTGAGCATTTTTAGAATTAAGCCTGCTTCTGACTAACAAAGATGATTTGATGAACCTGACCTTATCCGATCTCTTTGTGGTGTACTGTCAGCCTGATCAGTTGTGTAAGACCTGTTATTGACCTTATGCAGTGACTGATTAACTATAGGCTAAACAGCTTTAAGCCTAGGAGCGCGGGAGGACAAGAACCCGGCGTTACGAAAAAAATTTTACAACTACAGATTATTGTTTCATGTAACAATCATTCTTACATTCTTCCCGTGCCGTTAAACGTCACATAGGGCTCGCATGGTAGCATGTCAAGATTTCATGTTTTCGGTGAGCTTTTCAGCCTCATCAAGGGATGTTATTCCTACTAAACCGGCCTCTCTTAACAACGTCCTCTTTAGAGTTTCACGTGATCGACCTCTTTTTTCTTCAACCTTTTGTGTTCCACTTGATAGCTTGTTTTCAAAAGAGTCTAATTTGTTGTCTAAACATATAAACTAGGAAAAAAGTAGGAACAGCTTTATTACTTAACGAATACAAAGTCACGACATTCGATGTGAGCCTTAATCATACAAACACATACAGGACAAAGAATTTAGAGAGAGGAGATAAAGTATAGGTGTATTGGAAGAACAAAAGAGAGTTAAGACGTACAAAAACTTTTGTCACAGTGAAAATAACTTAGTAGAAGAAACAGAGAGAGGAGACAAAGTATAGGATCACATAAAACTATGTCAATGAAATAACAAAAATTGAAAAAATTAATCAAGAAATGTAATTATAACAAAACTTATCTGAATATTTTAGACGGCTTTCATATAATTCTTGGTTTGTGCAGTCAACGTAAACAAGAAGTGACTGTTACCAGGATGATGGTGCATACGTTCTGAAAGCAGATTTTCTGGTAACGGCCGTCAGTGTCACACTGATGACACAAGCTGCTTAGCACTTGAGAACCGCTACATTCAGAATTGTGGGACACTGGAACCACATGGTTTGAACTCATTATTTAGCTACACATAATCTTCCACAATCATACTCATTCTCACTAGTTGCACTTTGTTTAGATTCCTCATGCACCATCACATTGCTACTTCTCTACCACAACCATAATCATTCATTTCACCTTCTCCTATATAGATTACCATCCCTTCCCTTCCATTGTCCACTATCTAACATTACATTTCCCTATCTATTCATGACTATGTAACACTACTTTTCACTCCCTTAAGAGCATTGTCTATGGTTATTGACTCTCCGATCATCCCTGTTCTTTGTAGAATCATAGTTTTATGTGATCCTATACTTTGTCTCCTCTCTCCAATTCTTCTACTAAGTTATTTTCACTGCGACAAATGCATTTGTACGTCTTAACTCTCATTTGTTCTTCCAATACACCTATACTTTATCTCCTCTCTCTAATTCTTCGTCCTGTATGTGTTTGTATGATTAAGGCTCACACCGAATGTCGCGACTTTGTATTCGTTAAATAATAAAGCTGTTCTGACTTTATTCCTAGTTTATACATTTTGATATCTCAGCTTTACTGCAGTGCTTCGTGTATAGTTGTATTTAGTTAGTTGATCCTCTTGGGCCAAAGGCAGTGCATAGGGTATAGGCGATTCCTTGCTACTTGCTTTAGATCTTCGGTGTTTCTAATGAGCATTGTTGAACATTCCTTGGTGATAACTCGTCTTAGTGTGTCTTTGGGTCTACCCCGCTTTCTTTTACCCCCTGGTGACCATGTAAATGCTTGGTGTGGGAGTTGTTTTTCGTCCATTCTAAGTACATGGCCAATGTAGTTCCAGCGACGTCTTCTGATAAAGTTGATACATAGTCTTGTTTAGTTTCTTGTCTTATTGATGTAACTGATCTGAAGTTGTGCCAACAGATATTTAGCAGTCTTCGAAGGGACTTTTCAAAAACATCTAGTCTCCTTTTCATTGCTAGGGATGTTCTCCAACTCTCACAACCATAGGTAAGTACTGGCACTACACATGAATTGAAGATCTTGAGTTTCGTGTGCCTACTGAGTTGCTTTGATTTCCAGATGTTAGTCAGCTTGTTAAAAGCGTTTGACACTAAAGCATACAGTTGTATACTTATACATTATCTTCGTGTGTTACTAATTTGTTGTCTATCTCTTTAGTTGTTTTCCAGCTTTCACATGCATAAATGAGGGTGGCTATTACATTTGAATTGAATAATCTTAGCTTGATTTTTGTGCTTATAACTTTTGAATGCCATATGTACTCAAGATTCTTGAATGTCAGTGCTGCTTTTGCAATACGAATTCTAATTTCCTTTTTAGTGTCACCATCCTGATCTGTGTAGCTGCCAAGCTATGCAAATTAGTTTACTTCTTCAACAGCTGTTCCTTCTATGTATATTTTTCCTTCATGGTTTATGAGAAGTTTCATTATTTTTTTTCTTGTTAGTTTCAAGTCCTATTTTACTATCTAGTGAAGACAGAATATCCATTTTTTTTCTTTTCATCGCATTTTTTTCTTTTCATTGATTTCACATTATCACTGATAATAAGAGTTATGTCATTTTCAAAATCAAGATTTTCCAGTTGGATCTCATCAATGGCCATTTTACCAGTGCAGCATTTTTTCATGATCTTCTTCTTCTTCTTCTTCGTTCACTTCTACCACCAAAAACCGCACTGTGAACCTACTGAATTCACGCATGTGGTCCTCGTTAGGTCCCGTGGTCCCCTGTGTGGTCCAAAATAGACCACACGAGTTCCATGAAAGGACCACAAGGGGTTCAGAGTATCACAGTGCTTTAGCCTGTATTCTTGGTGGGTCTCGGAAGCGGGATTGCGTGACACCGTGGTTTTCATTGCACCAGTTTGGTCTAGGGTTGGACTTTCTCACCGGAAGACCTCGACGTGTTTGGAATATCAGTGCATCCCCGCTGGGTGAGAGGCGTTAGCCCACCCAGGCCGGAGTTGGACTTTCTCACCGGAAAACCTCGACGTGTTTTGAGATACCCGTGTATCACCGCCGGGTGAGAGGTGGTTGCCCATCCAGTCCAGGGTTGGACTTTCTCACCGGAAAACCTCAGCGTGATTAGGATACGCAGACATCCCCGCCGGGTGAGAGGTGGTTGCCTATCTAGACTTCCCTGGTCCAGTGTCTCCGACTTCAGCATTTTGCGGTCGTGGCCGCTACCCTTCCTAGTTGTGACCAGGATGGAGCTTTTGTCCAGGAGGACGAATCCTCGCCACTAGTGACTTTTACCCCTGGGTTGAGCCGGTTTAGGCATGTCCCAGTATGGGCGTGTTTGGGACGGGACCTACCTCTAGGGCAGAGGTACTGTGACATTCATAGCCTTCAAGATTCACCCCTGGTATGAGCCGGTTTAGGCAAAATTCACCAGTATGGGTGTTTATCAGGCGTTACCGACCTCTAGAGCGGAGGTGGCATGACATGTCTAGCCATGGAGTTCCACCCCTGGTGTGTGCCGGTTTAGGCATATTTCACCAGTGTAGGTGTATTTCGGACGTAGGCGGCCTCTAGAGCAGAGGTGCCGTGGTTTAGCTCTCGTAGCGATACTACTGGACATACCAGGTTAAACTTCACTTTCCACCACCTTTTCCCATCAGCGCCGCACAGCAACCTTTATTTACGCATTTACTTCCTTAACCGGGAGGAGCTTCACTCCACGCGCGGCATTTGAAGAGTCAAGCCAGCAGTGACTTAACTTCTGGGACAAGCCGGTTCATGCATTTCACCCGATATGACTGCACTAAGGACGTGGCCGACCTCCAGACCAGAGGTGCCGTGATTTGACTGTTTGCTTCGCTTTATCCTTTCAACCACCTTTTCCGCAGTGATGCTGCGCGGCAACCTCATTTGCAAATTTCTTCATTGGCCGGGAAGAGCACCGCTCCACGCACGGCAGCTGAAGATCTCGCCAACAGCGGTATTAGCTCTAGAATTGCCACAGTTATCCAAGTAGGATCGTGTCATCTAAGGAACCTCGACTGATTTAATGAGCCATTCGCGGTTTCACCGTGAGACAGTGTGAACTTAGACATGCATGGCTTAATCTTTGAGACAAGCATATGACTACTGGCAGGATCAACCAGATAGCTTTCTTCACCGAACCTTTGTCGGATATCTGCCGACAGACCGACGCGGGGCAAGGGAGACAGCGCTCTGCTCAGAGCGGATCCCTTTCGACCCCGGCGGCGTTTCATTTCCTTTAACCGGCGGGGGCGGCTCTCTCTGCTCTAACGAGCGGAGAAGAAAGCCTGGCCACCCACAAACAAAACACGTTACATACTGCAGACCCGATACTCTTTGCGAGAGATGGGCCAATTTCGAGACCATCGGTCGACAAAACCGTACTACATCGTTATCACGAACCTGGCTGGCTAGCCGTTTACATGCTTCGCTCGACGGACAAACCACTTGCTTCTGCATCGAAACACCTTAACTCTCGCCGTCCGGGAAGGGAGCGAAAGCCTGTCTCCCCACGCACGGAACTCGAGAGCGCTTTTTCGCCAAAAGAACGGTCGGCCTGCGCAACAGCAACCGCCCGCGCTGTGCAGGTCGGCGCAGCTCTGCGCGGCTGACATTTTTTCATGATGAAGTCTATGGCAATTCCAATGAGCAAGGGAGATAATATACATCCTTGTTTCACACCTGTTTCAATCTGGAACCATTTGTTCATTCCTTCTTCTGTGTTGACTGCACAAACATATCCATTGTAGAGGTCACTAATGATATTGACAATCTTAGATGGTATTCCATATATTCTTAAAATTTTCCGCAATGAATTTCTGTGTATGCTATCAAATGCCTTTTTATGAAGTTCAGGATTAATGGTTTTTGCTTTTTTATATGTTCTTCAAATATTATTCTTAGAGTAAAGATCTGGTCAAGACAGCTTCTCCCTTTTTGAAATCCTGCTTTTTCTTCTCTCATTGCAGCATCCACTATATCTTTAATTATATTCAGAATAACTTTGCAAAATACTTTTAACAGAACTGATAGTAATTTTATTCCTCTCCAGTTGTTGCAGTCACTAAGGTTGTCTTTTTTTTTTTTTTGGTATTTTAACAATGATTCCTTTTTTCCATTTAGAAGGGACCTTTTCTTCTTTCCAAACTTTATTAAACATTCTTTGTAGTTAGCTCATATTGTCACTGTTAATAGCTTTTAACATTTTGGCTGTTATTTCATCTTCGCCTGCGGCTTTGTTGTTAGCCATTAGATTCACTGCTGTTTCAGTTTCATGCAATGTAATTTCATCTAAGTTGACATTTAGTTGTGGGATTGGTAAGTCAGTTTCAAGGTCTATCAATTCATTTGGGTGTGGTTGATTAAGCATTTCTTGGAAGTGTTCGGCCCATCTTTGCTTTTGGTCTTTACTTGATGTTAGTAGTGTGCCAGTTTTGCTAAGGATTGGTCTTTCTTTGGATGCTGTAGTACCTGTTAGCCTCTTTTGTATGTTATATAGGCTTTTGCCATCTCCTGTTTTTGTTGCCTTCTCTGCTTCTTTTGCCATATTGTCCATGCATTCTCTTTTATCCCTTCTAGCTGAACTTTTTTACTTTATTGTCTAGTTCTTTGTATGTTGCTTTTGCTGAATCTTTTCCCAAGATCTGTCTTTACATTCAGCTAGGCTAATTTGGCTACTTGTCTTTCATGTACGTATTTCCATGTGTTATCTGATATCCATGCTTTTCTACTTGTTTGTGCAGCCCAGCACTTGGTTTAGCTGCTGTGATTATGGCTGTGCTGTAAGAATTCCATAATTCATCTATATTTGTCTCTTCTACCTCTCTGAGTGCAGCGAACTGTTTGGTAAGTTCCAGATTGAAGTCACTGTTGGTATTTTCTTCTTGTAGGCTATGACTGTTTATCTTTCTGAGTATTGATTTCTTGTGTTGGCTTTTCAGTTTAAGTCTTATCTTCCCTATACACAGATTGTGATCACTGTTGACATCTGATCCCCTATATGCACTTTTACATCTATCAGAGATGTTCTGAATTGTTTTCTAATACAAAAATGATCTATCTGGTTTCTGGTTCTATCATCTGGAGGTATTCATATTGTTTTATGTATTTCTGGTGTGGAAATATTGTTCCTCCAATGACCATGCCCTCTGTTAGACATATTAATCTTTCTCCATTCTGATTAATTGTTTCAATCCCTTCTTTCCCCATTACTTTTTCGACGTTAGTGTTATCTTTTCCTACTACAGCAATAATACTTTATGTTATCCAAAAGACAGTAACGTATCAGCTATGTTTGGTCTGTGCAATGCAAAGTCATGTTAGAGAGAACTAGAGGGAAATCTGGCCATATATCATGAGCTGGCATAAGGAGGATAAACATGTTCCTTTGCTAAGTTTAGTCTTAGGTTGTGGATGGTAGTTAATCTGGCACTGACCAGTTAATCTGGCACTGACCCTATGTTAGTGAAGTCTGCGGGGAATATCTTTTCTTGATCCACTCCTAGTCATCAAACATGCCATTACAATTCTTTCCCAGTTCATTATAATACTTGTGCTTAAACGTCTGGATACAAGGAACAAGAGTTCAAAAGGTCCAACTAGGTCATAATAAAGAACAGGGGTTAGCTGCAGAGAACACAAGTTTGCAATTTCAGAGAGATTGAAGATGTGCAGTTATTTATTAAATTTAAAGATGTGGACATGTTCAATTATAAAAGGCAAAATTTAAAAAATTTTTTTAAGGTTATAAGTGTTCTTACATCCTTCCCATGCCATTAAACGTCACATAGAGTTCATTTTATAGTTCACCAAGTTTTCCTATTTTCGGCGAGCTTTTCAAACACATCAACAGATTTTAAGTCCACTAAACTTGCCTCTCTTAACAATGCCTTCTTTAGAGTTTCACATGGTGGACTTCTTTTTCTTCAACCTGTTGTGTTCCACTTGATAGCTTGTTTTGGGATTCTCTGATTGTTTCTTCTCATCATGTGACTATGTCCATCTCCTTTTTTCTAATCACCCATGAGACAGGCTGTTGTTCACTCATCTGCCTTATCTCTGCATTGTTCTTGAATTCATTCCACTTTATGCTAAGTATTTTCCTGAAGCATTTGTTTTCAAAAGAGTCTAATTTGTTGTCTATTTCTTTAGTTGTTTTCTGGCTTTTGCACACATAAATGGGAGTGGATATTACATTTGAATTGAATAATCTTAGTTTGGTTTTCGTGCTTATAACTTCTGAGTTGTGCTTATTTTTAAATTATTTTTAAAATATTTTGACTGTTCTTAAGATTCTTGAAGGTCAATGCTTATTTTGCAATTCTAACTTCCTTTCTGGTGTTACCATCCTGGTCTATGTAGCTGCTGAGATTAACAATAAGTGTTAATGTCTTAACTGAAATCATATGGCTCACATTTATGTGCCTAGCCTGAAAATGAGATTTTAGACAAGAAACATAGATTCATGAGTAATAGTAAACCACAAGAGAATGACAGAACTTCAATTGCATGAACCACCATCAACCCAGTTATTCCCAAGCTGTGGTCTGCAAAGTGTCAAGCAGGAGTGTGAATACATAGAAGAGGACTAGATTATGCTGAATACTCAGAATGTGTGAAGATTTTGAATGGAATGTCTAGTATTGTGGGAATTTGGAGAGGCTTCAGCACTTTGTCTTTGTGGAACAGTGATGTGAAAATGTTGGAATCTACTGATTTGGACATTAGGAATATATGAAATAATATTTTTTTAAAAAAAACCCCAAAACAACTGCAAAAAACGTCAGTTATTCTCTTAAGGTTTGCCTTCTCTCACAGATATGTCACAATTCTCACAGGCTTCTGACTTTCTTTATTCCAGAAAATATTCGTGATTTCCACCTCTTTGTCATTACAGCATAAAACAATGAGGATTAAAAATGTGAACGTAATGAGAGCTATAAGACACAAAATCAATATTTTTTCAGCACAACATACAACACCTTATCAACTGCTGAAAGTTAAACAGTCAATAAATATGACTGGTGAAGTCAACAAAGACACTGAAAAAAAAGAATAATGAAAACACACAGCAGCAAGGCAGAAAGTGTGATGTTGCGACTTAGGCAGTCCCATATTTTATGGATCTGAGCTCCATCTTCTGGGGGCTGCATGTGCATTGTAATTCAGTGTATATCATCATTTAGACAGGTTTTCATCATCTTTAGGTGCACATTTTCTCATCACAGTGTGCAAAGTACCCATTTGTCCTACTAGATTGACAGCAGTGAAAGTTGATCTTCCCCCTCCCCCTTCAGCCTTCTGTCTGAGTCCTTATTGATTTGGCCCTTGAAAATTTTTGAGGAATATAGACAGCAGTTACAAGATCTAGCTTTCACCAGAAAATTCTGAACAAAATGAAAAATATGAGAAACCAAAGGGAACAGTTTGGACTTAACTACAGAATGGCTGAGGAAAGCAAGAGTAACAGACTTCTTTCAAGAGGCAAAAGATCACAAGAATGAGAAAATTGTGATCATGATGTCTAAGTAGCTGTGTCTATATTTTTCATATTTTTATCTGTTGTGTTGTTTTTGTTTGTGATTCTTGAAAAAAAGTTTTTTTGCCAAAATATTGGATTGTGTATGTTCTTCAGTCATTTGTATGTGCTCATATTGCCTTCTGACTACTTTCCTCCCTCTATTATCTTTTTTGTAAAACTGAACCATACACCTCCATCTACTTTCATTATTAGAACCAGTTTTACCACAGTCATCATTTTCTCTTATCTCTCAGTCATTGATGTCAGCTAATTGATGACCTAGTTATAAAAACTCTTTATCACGAACACACTGAACAAAGAAACAGAACTGAAAAATACTGACTTTCGGTTACATGGCCAAAGAGGAAAGGTGAAAATTTGAAGACTCAGGATTAGAAATAGTCATGACTCATGATTTAGAAATGTGTAAGAAAAACTAGCATCACACATTCAGGATGCATTCATGTCAACTCTGCTTCATCTTCCAGCAACTATCAATGAGCAATTCTACTGACTCAGAAGCTGATTAACTCTCTTGTATTTTCCTTCATGGGGGACAATGTCTTTCTCAATTTCATACTCAACTCCTTATATTGCTTGATACAGAAAAGATACATAAATACTCAAAAAGGGGCGGGGGAGGGGTGGAAGAGAGAGAGAGAGAGAGAAGAATAAGAAGACATTCTGACATATGGTGAAAAGAGTACACAGGGGAAAAAGTATTTAAGAACTGGTGTATTTATTGTTTGTGGAACTTCCAAGTATTATTTTTCTCAAAAGTTCTCTCAAGACTCATTCAGCTAAATCTAAAATGAGCACAAAAGATATTTTTAAAAAGTAACATTAATATATATTTATTTACATATGAAACTAGATTCAACTAAGAAGTGAGCCACGAATTCACTGTTTACATTCATGACAATAAGATTTATCATATAGCACAGTTGTCTCTATATATAGAGTCATTGAAAAAAAACCTTTGAAGATACCAAAATGCAGTTTATTATCTTTAGCATAAAACTTCTTCTGTGCTGCTGAGTGGCTCCAGATGAATGATAGATTGTTTCTTGGAGAAAAAAAAAAAATCAAGATTAACCAACATACAGTACTTCTTTAGTGTGCTCATTATCTCAATGAGTCATCCCCCCACCCCAAACTCTGTACCACTCCATTATCTTGTTCTTAAAAAACTGTTGCACAAAAATCTAGACAGCGGACACATACTTTTCATTTTCTCCTGCTGTTTTCAAATCTCAAGAATGTCTCTGTCACGCACAAACATAAAAGAACCAACCAACAAAAAAGCTGTGGAAATTAATCAGCGTTTTAATGTATTGATTAAAAAGCTGTTTGTCAATCATACATTTTCAACCCCCCCCCCCCAAAAAAAAATAAAATTGCATCATAAATTTCATTCACACAAGAACGCTATTTTAAAAATGTATTTACACTGTAAGAAAAATATCAGTGGTAAGTATCTTGCTCCAAATATTGCTCTTTTGTTTCATCTGTTTGCATCTTTTATGAATGGCAGCATCCAGATTGTGTTAGCCATGGTATCACCAAACACTGTTTGTGCTGTAAGGTTCAGCCATGATATCACCAAACACTGTTCGTGCTGTAAGGTTCAGCCATGGTATCACCAAACACTATTCGTGCTGTAAGGTTCAGCCATATCAACAAATGCTGTTTGTGCTGTAAGGTTCAGCCATATCACCAAACACTGTTCATGCAGTTTGTGCTGTAAGGTTCAGCCATATCACCAAACACTGTTCATGCTGTAAGGTTCAGCCATGATATCACCAAACACTGTTCATGCTGTAAGGTTCAGCCATGATATCACCAAACACTGTTCATGCTGTAAGGTTCAGCCATGATATCACCAAACACTGTTCATGCTGTAAGGTTCAGCCATGATATCATCAAACACTGTTCATGCTGTAAGGTTCAGCTAGTGTCTTTCATCTTTAATTTTGGCCTTTGTCTTCATTTCCTCCTCTTCCTTTGGAAGTCAGGTGCAAAGATGAAGTAATATTCAGGGCTCAAAGATCCAACATTGTAGCAGCCTGGGATGGTGGGAGGTCAATATATTCCCCATAAAACCAGTGCCTGTAATTAAGCTTTGTTTCTTAGGCCAATTAATAACAGTAGTAAAAACCAAAGTAACACATTCACTATTTCAAATGATGCCTTTTTAAAAAATTTCTCAGCTCTGTATCACAGCATCAGCAATAAAGGGCTTCTACTTAGTCACAGTATACCAGTGACTGCACTAGGATTTTTCAACACCAGTACAATTGTATCTGTCTTTCACCTTCTATGAAGGTAAAGGTAATCCTGTCATGCCTTAGAGGCACATAGGGATATGGTGTTAGTGCCCATACTTTCCTTGACCTGTCAGCACATTAGAGGGTGATATGGTCAGCATCATGCCTGGCCATCTTTCCTTCCCCAACTCCAGAAAAGTCAGGTACCCATTTCTACAGCTGGGTGACTGGGATACTTCTGGCTGGATTTGAACCCCCGACCTTCGGCATGAGAGACAAGTGCACTAACCACTTCGCCACCCTATGAAGCACTTTCCAAAATACTGGTTTTCTCAACACAAAATATGGTACCTTATACTTGTTAAGAGAGACCAATTTAGTAGGTTGAAAAGCTCAGAAAAAAAAACAGGAAAACTTGGCGAACTACCATGTGAGCCCTATGTGACATTTAATGGCATGGGAAGGATGTAAGATACTTTTAATGGTAAATTAAATACATTTTATATTCATTGCTGGGAATTAAATGTTCATTTGAATCTTTTTCTTACCTTATTTATGGCTAGACTGAATCTTTACAAAATGCTAACACTTTGAATCATAGTCAAAACTGGCTGATTCTCCTCTATACAAAGTGATGATCATCAACATACTGACCTAGTTATCCTCCAACTGATTTCTTTGGATACTTTTTACTAGATTTAAAAAAAAATAATATTCTGACACTCTGCCCTTTAATACAAATAATGAGAAGCTCCACCCTTAAAAATACCTGTTATGAAACAGAAATACGAGATATGAAAATAAACAATGTCATCTTTGAAGACAAGTCTGGAGCAGGTTGATGTCAACTTATGGAAGTACTTAAGCATCATTCTGACAAACAGCTTTTTATTCATTATGGAATAGAAATCACAGAAGAAATAAGAAAAATC
The DNA here is from genome assembly GCA_009760885.1 of Achatina immaculata. NCBI lineage: Eukaryota > Metazoa > Mollusca > Gastropoda > Stylommatophora > Achatinidae > Lissachatina > Lissachatina immaculata. The sequence continues at coordinate 12,643,262 of CM019718.1, forward strand.
CTACCTGTTTCTTCAGGACAGCTCAAATGGCACAAGAAGCAAAGAGAAGAAACCCTCAGGAGTAAAGATAACAATGTGACCACAGTGATGATTCATGTGCAGACCAGTCTGTGATTTATTTCTTTGCAATTTTTTTAATGTGCCCATTGATGAGCACAATCACAGCATAATCATCAATGACATTATTTTTGTCTAGTCTGTAAGCAAAACTGCTAGAAAATGAGCCATATAAACATATAAATATTCCCTGACTGTCTGCCATCAATTTTTTTTAATCAATATAAGAAATAACACCAAAAATGCACTTTTATTTCCATCAGTCTAAATGCGTTTTCTTTCCAATATTTTTTTTTTTTACAAAAATATATCTTCACATTCTCTCTTGAAATAATGAAAAAGTATTCATTTATAGTTTTGAATAATTAGGGTCAGCTATTCTGGTTAAGACCAAAAGTGATATGCAGGCTTGACCAAAAATAACATGCTTAAAGAACTTGTTAACTAAAAGTGATATTCTCAGAGCTGTTGACCAAATGTAATATGCTTAGAGGCCTGGTTGACCAAAAGTGATATGCCCATAGTTCTGAATGGTGAAAAGTGACATCTCAGAGATCTGGCTGCTTTATTCTTGTTTCTTTTTCAATATTACATGCATGTTTTTTCAACAGCTCCATAACATCTGATTTAAACTCTGCAGGCGTTTCTCTGACTCCTGTCAAATACCAAAAAGAAAAAAATGAAAGTAGCTCTTTAGGAACATTCAAGTTCCTTTTAGGAAAATTGTTTTTAAAAAGCAGGTTAATTAAATAAGTTTCCATTGCAAAATGTAAAAGCAGAACTTTTGATAATACATTTAAAAAGATACATTCATACATTATGACATCTGTACAATGTGATATGGCTAAGATGAGATCTTCTCCTTTATTCACTCTTGGTCGTCTGCTCACATACTTCTAAAGTAATTGGTGGTTGGCTAGAAGTGGTGTCAATCAATCAAGTGCCATGGCACAGGCGATCATTTCTCTCCACAATTCCCTGTCTTTAGACTTGATTATGAGATCCACCAGTGACTTTCTTCCTAGCCACACTGACAGCCCATCCAGTAACTTCTTTCTCTGTCTTCCTCTGTCTCAGATTTCCTCAATTTTTCCAGTTGTCACAATGCGTTCCAATTTTCCTCTTCTCAGAAAATCCCCTACAAATCTTGCTTGTCTGCCTCTGATCTTTGCTGTAATATGCCTTTTAACTCCAGCCACTCTTAAGACGTCTTCGTTGGTTTTCTTAGCTGTCCATGGGACTTTCAACATCCTTCTTATGAACTACATGTCCATGGCCTCCATTTCTCGCAGTACTCTCTTATTCATGGACCACCACGCTTCACATTCATAAAACCAAATTGGCTCGACGTAACATTTAAGTACTTGGAATCTTGTTTCCATTGATATAGATCTGTTGCACAAGATGTTTGGTTTACATCCCCATAAAGCTTCTATTGAACTAATGTAGGCATTGGCTACATCTGTTTTCTCTGCATCTCATATGCCGGCCACTCCTGTAGAACATGTTCCCCTGTCACCTTACCAGTGCCAGATGTCAGCTGGGCCAATCTTGAGGTTTTTTTGATAAGGTGTGAGTTGAGATGATGATTCCACTTGTTCTTGGTCTAAACTCCCTGGGATTATGAACTCCTGTTCTTTTCTGCTGATGTGTGATGAAGATGAAGCACAGTCATCATGCTGGATGTGGAGTAGATTAAGGTAGTTTGCCTGAAGACCCAGAGCAGATCTAAGCTCCTCAGCAGATTTCAGTCATTGTAACAAGTACATCAGCTAGCTGCTAGGAAACATCAGAGAGAGGTGAGATAGCATCTTGGACTAGGTCTGATTTGTATGCACCAATGACCATAGTGCCAGTTCAGCTCCCATCCTTGTGGTTTATTTAGTGAAACAAAAAGCCAATATACCTGTAACCCACACACCTGTAACCCAATGAGATAAACTAAACAGATTAAAGATCAATCAATGCCTGTACCCCCTCTCCCAGAGCATAAGCCACAGACAAAGGCTTTCCAGTCATTTATAGCATTGGCCTTGTTTCTCTAAGTTACTCCATTTGAGTCTCTCTACTTTCAGAACCTTCTTTGTATACTTCTTGTTGCTCATAATGAGATTAAAGATGAATACGCTATATTATCAAACAGTAATTGTCAAAGTAGTCTCCAGGAAAGCAGAATAAAGTGAGAATTTAACGTATACATATGAAGTGAACACTGACAGTTTTTAATTTTTCTCTGAAGTGAAGTTTCCATCTGTTTTGGGTATCAAAGGCAACCTTATGGTTTATTTACTAAAACCCAAAGCTAATATACCTGTAACCCAATAGTAAATGTCCCAGTCATTGCTTGGTTGGTTGATGAGTTTGTCATAAGTTGAAAGCTGTTCATCAGTGAGTGTTTGTAAGTATTTGCCTGCAAAGGTACTGTAAAATGTCCAAAATTACATTTCTCAACTGGTATAAATCTCCAAAATGCCATAAATATTCAACATCATCATTATAATCCAATTTTTTTTTATTTTATGACAATATGAAAAGGATAAATATACAAAGGATAAATACAACTGATATATAAATATAAGTTATAATATTAACTATTTCACAGACTTTGTATTAAGTCATATATTTAAATGTTGCACCTTACTTTCTCATTCCTCTGCCCCCAATAGATCTATTTTACATTTACATTATAATAAAGCTGGTGGCCTAGTTAGTTGAGTGGTTAAGTGCTCAGTCTACTAACCCAGTAATACTGGGTTCAAGTCCCAGCGGTGGGATATTTTTTTCTGGTACACACCAAAAAAGGTACCAGAGAAATCTAGGAAGGTAAATTCAGCGAGGCATGATACTGACCACATTACAGTTTCATGTGACAATGGTCTTGAAAATATGGACCTAACACTGTATCCTGTAATGCTGTAACGGATGCACCAGCAGTAGGGCATCTTGCTTAGCCTACAGGAGAGTTGTTAGGGAGGCAAAGTTCCATAAGGGACATGCAAATGACTGACTGACTGTATCCCCAATATATCTTAATGACATTGAAATGGGGATTTAGCTTTTATTATGACAAAGATCCTATCTATCACATTCCTCTGTGTTATACTTAAATGTAGTGCATCAAGATCTAGACTTCTTGTTTGTCACTGAACCTTAACAAATTACCATCTAGTGTTAGTGACATGACCAGCATGGCATCTGTGTCTATCCATGTTTCACAAATGTAGTCACACTAATGACTAACGGTACGTTTTGAGCGAGTGAGTGAGTGAGATGACATTTTTATTTACATAAAATACAAAATACAAAAATTGTTTCCTACAATTTTATATATGAAAGAGGGCAAAAACATGATTGCTCTAGAGTGACAGATACATGACTGCTCTTAGAGTGACAGAATATGGCTATTTTTAGAGTGACAGAATGGTTATCAGGGCCAGCTAAGACTCTCCTCACCTCTTCATTCATGTATCTAGTAACAGACTCAATCTAGCTAATGGATAATCTCTAAAGCATTTAGCAGGAAGGGCCTCAGTTCAGGAACTGCTTTCTCTACAACTGAAGGGTGTGTGCTGCACAGGGAATGTTCTGAAATGGCAGCATTCCTAAAGCTGCTGTGCCCCCCCTTCCCCCAATCTGTAATGGAGTTTGCCAGGATGCCTCCAAACAAACTACCATAATCTACTTTCAGTCCAATACAGTGACTGTGTTTCAACAAATTCATCTGGCGGTCTGCTAATCACATTCTACCCACAGTTCAAGGAGGACTGTTCTACTTCCATGAAACTGCCAACAGGATGTTCTTTGCAGCAGATGTGATGAGGGTATTGAGGCACAGCATCATGTCAAACAGGGCAAAAAAAAGGGGCTATGGAAGCTATTTTTGAAGTTTTAAAGTGTAGCTAAAAAGCAGGGAGGTGCAATGCTTCTTCTGCTGACTCCACCACCAAGAGGAATATTGTGATCCCTGCCCAGTTAGCCAGGATGAGCCTGCCAATGGGACAGTGTCTTTGTCTGCATTTGTTCGCCAATCCTTACACAAACATTAAGCTACAGACTACTGACCTTGGACAGTATCTTCACCCCTATTCAAGGGAAACAAGACGATGGAGGAAGCAGTTTCTTACATATAATAACACTGTTACTACCCAACGTACTAAATACCAAAGTTAGAGAACGGGCCTATATTTTATCAATCACTGTCTTAAAACAGGAATTCATAGTGATCATTACTTAAGAACAATTACAGACACATTTTATCAGAGCAGTGCACTATGAGCAAGGTCAACAACACAAAGCAAAAATTTTATGGGACAATGGAAAATCTAAATCAAACCTTAGCAATAAACCGTTTTCAAGCATGCCCCTCTTGCGACTCTGGTACAACAACCTAGCACGTTTGAGCTCAGTTGTCTCCCCTTGTTTTTCTACGTACGGAGGAATTGGTATGCTTTGATCAGGTGGAGTGTAGTAGCGTCCATCACTAGATTCACTTGAAAATAAATAATGCCCAGATGCAGAGCGGATCTGTGAATATGAGATATAAAATTAGGTTGCTTAATCCGCTACGGAGAGTAAAAGATGGAAAAATTAATATTTTCACCTTAGAACACTCTGACTTATTTTATCTCCCTTGGAATGCCAGAAGGATGTTTTAGCACCTGACGACATGAAGATGTGGGACCATAGGCACTGTTCTGAATTGGAAGGAGATTATAGTCGTTGCTTAGACACTGAGCGGACCCAAAAAAAAAAAAAGTTTCTTTGCAGGCTCCACCACCATCAGGACCCCATAAAAATCCCTATCCTGTAAGCGATCCTGCTGCCAAAATATTCAAGATCAATGAGATAACAACAAACGAGAGAGACATCAAAGTCAGAAACAACAACCTCAAATTGGTTCACAGAGTTCAACTACCTAGTAATAATTAGCAGACGGCAAAACCTAGTAATGTTTATCAGATGGCAACACCTGGTTAATATTTAGCAGATGGCAACATCCGGAAGTGTTAGCAGAAGACAATTCTTGACAATGTTAGCAGATGGCAATTCTTGATAATGTTAGCAGATGAGTATAGTTGATAATACTAGTACGTGGCAATGTACAAGCAGAAATCAAGCTGAGAATTTTTAAAGTTAACTCAACAATAAACTTAAGTTATACCACATACAGAAAGTCATAGTATGCATCATGTTGTGGAGTCCATATGCAAATATCTTAACTTGACTGCAACATCAACTCATTCATTTTTTTTTTCTGCTGTCTCCCTGGTATTCCAGTTCTGACTATAATATAAATTATACAGTTCAAATGATTCCGACGAAGCATAAAAAGGCACTAGAAAAGGAGACAATCCTACAGGAAATCACCTCAGAATTAAAAAGCCTTTCAATATAAAAAAAAAAAAAAGTGGCCCTATATTGGATACCCTCCCACTCCAAAAATGGCAGTAAAATGGAACAACGCAGCCACTAAATCACTTAAAAAGAGGCCAAGACCATAATTTTTAAAAAACCCAATACAGACAGCAGTGGGCAAGGAGGCTGAATATAGACAGTGATCCTGATTCAATCCATCAGCTAAGACAACAATTAAGAACAGCAGATTGCTGAGCCACCTTCACACACCAAGATTTCTCATATGGATGCATGTCCCTGTGGGGACAGCACAAACCCCTGAGCATGTGCTCCAAGAGTGCCCAACGTTCGCTGACCTATGAAGCCAGAGGATCAACTTGAGAAAAAAGCTGTGGGGGTGCCACAAGGACCTGTAGAGAACTATGGACTTCATCCTGGCAACCCGGCTTCCAATTCAGCATGGCCCAGCATTTGGAGAAAGAAAAACTGATTCTGATTTCACCTAAAATTTCTTCTTCAACTCCATAGCCTTGCTTTAGTCTAGAATTTAAACTAAGAAGTGAATAAGGATATAAAGAGCAGACATGGAAAACGGATCTTACATCCTGCACCGTTAAACGTCGCATAGGGCTAGCATGGTAGTTCGCCAAGTTTTCCTGTTTTCTGCAAACTTTTCAACCTCATCAAGGGATTTTAAGCCTACTAAATTGGCCTCTCTTAATAATGTCCTCTTTAGAGTTTCACGTGGTCAACCTCTTTTTAGGCTAAATAGAAAGTATGCTCTGAGATTTATGAGGGAGGTGGTAGGAAGAGTAAATTGAAAGAAATATTGGGAGTAACATCGAAATCTATGGACACACTGGGATAACCCTTGAGATCTTCTGTGTCTTTGGAACTGAGAGCTGGTGTTCTTATGAGTCAATGCCGTAACAATGTTGAGGCACAGCACCGTGTCAGACTGGGAGATGGTTACATCAGCTTTTTTTTTTTTCAATCTCTGACTGGAGCTAAAAAAATCAGGAGATGTCCAATACTTCTTTAACAGACTCCACCACCACAGGGACTATGGCAATCCTTGCCTCATTAGCCAGGCAAGGCCTGTTGATGGGGGTATCAGTGGTGATTTGGAATAGGATCTTGGTCAGCTATGGTTAACCAACCCTGATGCTAACACGTCAGCTATAGTTAGCCAACCCTGATGCTAACATGTCAGCTATGGTTAGCCAACCCTGATGCTAACATGTAAGCTATGGTTAGCCAACCCTGATGCTAACATGTCAGCTGTGGTTAGCCAATCCTGATGCTAACATGTCAGCTATATGTCACTGACTGCCTAAACCAACATAGAGGTAGGACAGGGTATTGGAGGGGCTGGACATGCACTGTGCATGAGAAAGCATGGTAACCAGGACAGAAAATGGACTGACTTTGCAGGAAGAAAGAAGACGTGGCAGATCCACAGACCATAGGGGAGCCTTTCAGATAGAGTTGTTCTTCAGAATTTCTCAGAATGTCAGTCTGGATGGATATTCATGAAGAATGCAGCAGTTCAAGTAGGTTGTTCGACATCACAATTCCACTTGGTGTGGATTGGTTTTGGCACTATGGAGTACTTGCACTATAATGAGATCCTCTATGTCCCATATTAGATAAGCTGTTGACACAGTATTAGTGTCCACATCACAAAAAAAGGAATGGAAAAACTAATTATGTCAGTCCGTAAGAACAGCGAAGAGCAAAACCTCTATCTTAGTGTGAAGAAAACTAAATTGATGACAACTGACAAAACAAATAAGGCTGCTGATCAATGAAGAAAAACTGGAAGAGGTGGAGAGTTTTGAATATCTTGGATCATTACTAACTAATAATGAAATGCAATGAGGGAAATTAAAAGGAGGACATCTATTGCTCTTCAAAAAGTAAAACAACTAAATAGGCTGTGGAGAGGAACAGACAGAGCTACAAAAATAAGACTTTTAAAGGCATGAATCTTTCCCATTGCTATATATCCCTGTGAGACCTAGACACTTAGCAAAACAGCTGAGAAACACATAAATACCTTTGAATGTAAATGCTACAGAAGAGTTCTTCAAATATCATGGACGCAAAAAAGAACAAATATATCTTACTTATGCTTACATCCTTCCCATGCCATTAAACGTCACATGGGGCTCGCATAGTTGTTTGCCAAGTTTTCCTGTTCTCTGCAAGTCTTTCACCTTCATCAGGGGATGTCATGCCCACTAAACTGGCTTCTCTTAACAATGTCCTCCTCAGAGTTTCACGTGGTCGGCCTCTTTTTCTTCGGCCCGTTGTGCTCTACTTGACAGCTCGTTTTGGTGTTGTCCGATTGTTTCTTCTCATCACATGACCTTCATATGTCCATCTTCTTTTTTTGATCACCCATGAGACAGTTTGCTGTTTGCTCATCTGCCTTACCTCTGTGTTGTTCTTAAATTCATTCCACTTTATACCAAGCATTTTCCTTCGGCATTTGTTTTCAAAAGAGTCTAATTTCTTGTCTATTTCTTTAGTTGATTTCCAGCTTTCACATGCATAAATGAGGGTGGATATCACATTTGAATTGAATAATCTTAACTTGGTTTTTGTACTTATAACTTTTGAATTCCATATGTTCTCAAGATTTTTTAAGGACAACACTGCTTTTGCAATTCTAATTCTAACTTCCTTTCTGGTGTCACCATCCTGGTCTATGTAGCTGCCAAGGTATGCAAAGAGGTTTACTTCATCAACAACTGTTCCTTCTTGTATATTTTTCCTTCTTAATTAATGATAAGTTTCATTATTTTTGTTGTCTTTGTTAATTTCAAGACCTATTTTGCTACCCAATGAAGACAGGGAATCTGTTTTTTCCTGCATCGATTTCACATTGTCACTGATAAGAGTTATGTCATGTGCAAAATCACGATCTTCTATTTGGGTCCCAAGTTCCCAACTCAATGCCCATTTTATCTGTACAGCATCTTTTCATTATAAAGTCTATGGTAGTTCCAAAAAACAATGGAGATAATATACATCCTTGTTTCACGCCTGTTTCAATCTGAAACCATTCACTCATTCCTTCTTCTGTCTTGACTGCACAAACATATCCGTTGTAGAGATCTTTAATGATGTTGACAATTTTAAATGGTATTCCATATAATCTTAAAATTCTCCACAATGAATCTCTGTGTATGCTATCAAATCCACTACATCTTTAATTCTATTCAGAATCACTTTACAAAACACCTTTGACACAGCTGATAATAAGGTTACACCCCTCCAGTTATTGCAGTTACTGAGGTTGCCTTTTTTGGGTATTTTAACAATGATTCCCTTTTTCCATTGAGAAGGGACCTTTTCTTCTTTCCAAATTTTATTAAACATTCTTTGTAGTTGGCTCATATTGTCACTGTTAATAGCTTTTAACATTTCGACTGTTATTTCATCTTCACTTTCAGCTAGCTTTGTTGTTAGCAATTAGATTCAGTGCTGCTTCAATTTCATTCAGTGTAACTTCATCTAAGTTGACATTTAGTTGTGGGACTGGTAAATCGGTTTCAAGATTTATTAATTTATTTGGGTGTGGTCGACTAAGCATTTCTTGGAAGCGTTCGGCCCATCTTTGCTTTTGGTTTTTACTTGATGTTAATAGGGTGCCAGTTTTGCTAAGGATGGTCTTTCTTTGGATTCAGTAGTACCTGTTAGCCTCTTTTGTATGTTGTATAGGGTTTTGCTGTCTCCTGTTTTTGCTGCATTTTCTGATTCTTTTGCCATATTGTCCATATAATCTCTTTTGTCTCTTCTAGCTGAACTTTTTACTTTAGTGCCTAGTTCTTTGTATGTTGCTTTTGCTAAATCTTTTCCAAGATCTGTCTTTAAACATGGCTAATTTGGCTGCTCTTCTTTCATGTATGCATTTCCATGTGTTATCTGATATCCATGCTTTTCTACTTGTTGACTGCAGTCCAGCACTTGCTTTTGCTGCCATGATTATGGCTGTGCTGCATGAATTCCATAATTCATCTACATCTGTCTTGTCTACCTCTCTGAGTGCAGCGAACTGTTTGGTAAGTTCCAGACTGAAGTCACTGTTGGTATTTTCTTCTTGTAAGCTATGAATGTTTATCTTTTGAGTACTGATTTCTTGCGTTGGCTTTTCAATTTAAGTCTTATCCTCCCTATAAGTGATCACTGTTGACATCTGCACCTTATATGCTCTTACATCTGTCAGAGATGTTCTGAATTGTTTTCTAATACAAAAATGATCTATCTGGTTTCTGGTTCTATCATCTGGAGATATCCATGTTGTTTTATGTATTTCTTTGTGTGGAAATATTGTTCCTCCTCCAATGACCATGCCCTCTGTTAGACATATTTCAATTAATCTTTCTCCATTCTGATTTATTGTATCAATTCCTTCTTTCCCCATTACTTTTTTTATGTCTGTGTTATCTTTTCCTACCTTGGCGTTGAAGTCTCCCATGACAATTAAGATGTCGTGTTTAGGTACTTTGTTGATAAGTTGTTGTAGTTGGTAATAGAAATCGTCTTTTATTTCATCATCTTTATCATTCGTGGGTGCATGGCATTGTATGATTGTCATTCTTCCATGCCTTATTTTGTATCATCCCATTGTTCATTGGTTCCCATTCTGTAAGGCTCTTTGCTGCTGCAGATGACATAATTATACCCACTCCTTCCTGGTATTCCCATCGTCTCTGCCGGGATATATTGTTAACTTACGGTTTTCCACTGATCTTTTCTCTGCTTCTGGCCATTGCATTTCACTGATGCCCAACATATCTAGGTGATATCTATCCATTTCTTTTATTACCTAAGCAGTTTTTGTTGTTGTGGCCATCGTTCTTACACTCCAAAATCCAATTTTTGTTATGCATTTGGGGCCGATGAATTTTCAGTCATTGTCAACAGAATGCAGAGTTGGTGACCTTGATGTTCGGTTACAACTGTTGCGAGATTCCCTAATGACAGGGTTTTTCCCCATTTACAGTCACCTCTAGATGGGTCTCAGGATGAGGTTACTGGCCTCACGCCCAACTCCCATTTTACAATGTGTGGCAACACAGAAGACTCATACGCAAGTATGCCGGCAAGAGCATTAAAAAAAACTCCCATCTTGTACGTCAGCCGGAAGCATATATATATATATAATTTATATATACAAATATATATCCATACTACAAGAAATGAATGTTGAAGAAGGTTGTCTAGTAAGGAGGATTAAACAGAGAAAACTTAAATATTTTGGACACATTTTAAACGTCATGAGAATTTAGAGAAGACTACAAGAAAGAGTGGAAGACCAAGGTGAAGATGGCTGCAAGACATCGTTGATAATCTGCAAATGGATGTATCAGCAGCAGGGCATCTTGTTTACAACCAAGAGGCCTACATGAGAACTGTTAGGGAGACACAGTTCCGCAAGGGACATGCAAACGACTGACTGATGTCCCGTAACATTTGCATGCCATGGGGGGGGGGGTGTGAAATGTTAGTGCCTTCACGTTTCTACCCCACACAGCGTTTGCGGTAGGGATGCCAGCACCTGTTCTCGTAGCCTTCGTATTCCTAGGTATCCATTTTTTTAGCTTGGGCTCGCCTCGGTGCCAGTCTGTCCACAAAAAAAAAAATTCCATCCGAGTTTGAAATAGTGTACTGTCCTATCATCTTTCCTCGCCCAGAACTCTCATCTTCGTTCGCTCGCCATCTTACATTTAACAAGATTTCTGCTATTTATTTAATCGAAATACTTGCCTGAGGTTTGAGACAGTTTCTCGTAACTCGAAGCGAAGTCAAAAGTCTAGCCATTGCGTCTGTTAACTACAACGACCTTCCCAATTAGAACTGCATTGCATCCCTTTACTGATTTGAGGTGTTTACGGACACAGCCAGTTTCGCATATTAATAATTCATTTATAAATATCTCTGTACTGTATGCTGTGCATGTTTGTAATTAGACTATATGTTTGTAATTATATATATATATTGGTATATAAAACACAGTCTTTCATTTGAGCATATCCGCTTTATAATTAACTATATACTGTACCGTATAGTATGAACGACTGCTTTTCGACAGCCGTTATCTTTAATTAGTGTTCTCTACCAGTCCTTTTAGTAACTTCAAACAGACTTACAAGTTAGAATGCCTATTATCTTCTTTCTTTACACATATGGGAGTGCCCGGAGCGCGGGGATGCCAGTCTCTGATTACAGATTCTTTATTTGCCTTTTTTACTAATTAGTCTTCACTGGTCTCTGAAATCGCACACATAAAGATTCAAGGCTGGCAACTTTGCGCTATGTGCATGTGCTCAGACACTATAAACTGTAGAACATATCCCATAAAACTGCGCCAACTTCGAAACGTTGAAAGAAACCTATTTGCCTAATTGAGAGGTTATAAAAGTCCAGCACCAAGGTTCTGTACACAACTTTTAAATAATAAAAAAGTGCATTTCAAATTATCAAAAAGGTAAAACTGCAGATATAAATTAAAAGAGCATGGAAATATCTTCCTCTGGTTATTGATTGTTTTGTTTCCAGCCTAGCATTCTCTCTTTTCTTAGTTGAAATTGAATTTTATTTATTTTGTAATAGAAACTGGCAGTTTCTTCAGCTATGTCACAGCTCAGGGATCCACGTGTCCTCCACGGTGGTTGAAACTGGAAAAAAAAAAGTTTCCCGCTTCAACTGCAAGAATTATGGAAAGAAAAAGTATATGCACTCCTGTCTTACTCGAATCCTGTGTTTCAAGATCTTTACCCCAGTTAGAGACCAATAACCAACCAACAGAGGACATCAACAGCAGACTTACTAGAGCAAACCAGGCTTTTGCAATGCTGCAGACTATATGGAAATAAAAAAAAACTAAGCATAAATATGAAAATCAGGATATTTAAGAGTAATGTTCTAAGTGTACTACTCTATGGAAGTGAATGCTGGAAAATCACCAAAACCATAGAAAACAAGTTGAATTATTTCCAGACTAAATGTTTACGAAGAATTAGAAAAAGTATTTTGGCCAAACACCATAAGAAATAACATCTTATTAGCAGAAATGCAGATGAAACCACTGACAACAATTATTGAGGAAAGACGCTGGCGATGGTTGGAACATGTGCTCCGAATGACTGACAACTCACTACCAAAAATAACACTAAGATGGACACCACAGGGGAACAGAAGTAAGGGTAGACCAAAAGAGACATGGAGAAGAAACAACAGAAAGGATGTTGAGCAATAGAGGGCTCACCTGGGCAAGAGCAGAAAAAAAGGCGAAGGACAGGCATTTATGGAAAACCTTTGTGGAAGCCCCATGTGCCCTGGGCACTTAAGGTTCAGAGAGAGAGAGAGAGAGAGAGAGAACCAACCAACCACCCAACCAACCAAACAACCAGTCAGCTCGGTCCTGCTACTGATGTTTAACATTAATCGAATAAACCACTTCACCGTGACTAAAGCGATCGTTATACAATACTTTTACATAGATCACTATGAGGAGGTGAGAATGGGTCTTGACCAGCACCAGTCAAATCCTGATAACTGTCTTTCTTGCAGTCTTTTTTTATATTTGGTTTTTGCCTTTTATGTTAAGTCTCTTGTGCGTGTGACCAGTCAGTATTTCTTTTAGTGACAGCTTCATGTGTCCTGCGTACGTATATGTTCTATAATTTAGTCTTTCACCTACACTTAGGGCTCCTGCGTAATTTGAATGTTTTTCATATCCAAACCCTCGTATTTCTTTTTATTTGTACTGAATTATTAAATCAATCAAGTGCCGTGCTGCGTGGTGTAGGCGATCATTTCTCTCCACAATTCCCTGTCTTTAGACATGATTATGAGATCCGTCGGTGACTTTCTTCCTAGCCACACCGACAGCCCATCCAGTAACTTCTTTCTCTGTCTTCCTCTGTCTCTTCTTCCTTCAATTTTTACAGTTGCCACAATGTGTTCCAATTTTCCTCTTCTCAGAAAATACCCTACTATATCTCGTTTGTCTGCCTCTGATCTTTGCTGTAATTTGCCTCCAGCCACTCTTAAATCTTCGTTGGTGTTCTTAACTGTCCATGGTACCTTCAACATCCTTCTTATGAACCACATTTCCATGGCCTTCATTTCTCGCTGTACTCTCTTATTTATGGACCATGCTTCACATCCATAAAACAAAATTGACTTGATGTAACATTTAAGTACTTGGAATTTTGTTTATATTGATATGGATCTGTAGCACAAGATGTTTCTCTTTTTCTGGAATGCTGACTTGGCCTGAGCCCGTCTGCTTTTTATTTCGTTGTGACATTTCCCATCAGCTGTTATAATTGTTCCTAAGTACTTGAATCTATCAACTTGTTTCAGTTCTATGCCATCAATGGTAATGCTACATTTTGGTGGTATTCTTTTCTTTGAGATGACCATCACTTCAGTCTTCTTTTTATTCAGGCTGAGACCTTTACTTTTACTTTTACGAACCACGATGTCTAGAAGAGCCTGTAGCTCCCCTTCACTTTTAGCAGTCAGAACTGTGTCGCCTGCATATCTTAAGTTGTTAAGGTTGTGCCCGCCAATTGATATTCCGGGTAAGCTCTCTATATTTCTCATTATATTTTCTTTGTACAAGGAAAAGAGGTCAGGAGATAAAACACATCCTTGTCTCAGTCCCTACTTTATGTCTTAGAATGCTCCTATTTGGTTCTCAATCTTCATTGCTGGTAATTGCTGGCAACATATGTTTTTGATGAGTTTCAGATCTTTCCCATCTATGTTGATGTCTTCCAGCATTCTTATAATTTATGTGTGTCTCACTTTACTGAGTGCTTTACAGTTGTCTATGAAGCATAAGTATAGGTCCGTATTTACTTCTATTGATCTTTCCATCAACGTTATATATATATATATATATATATATATATATATATATGGCATTACTTGTGTCTTTTCCTTCGACGAAGCCACACTGTTCGTCAGCGATTTCTGGTTTTTATTTTGCCCCTAACTCTTCTCATGACAATACAAAACAGGATTTTGGTAACACGGCTCATAAGACAATGGTTCGATGGTCGTCACATTCAACTGCACCTTGTTTCTTTAGTAAGGCAATGAAAACTGACTGCAAAAGGTCTGATAGGACATATTTACTGTTATAGATGTCATTTAGCAATCTTCTAATTATTTCTATGCCAAGCTCTCCTAATGCTTCCAGTTCTTCCTTGGTGACTTTATCGGTCCTGGTGCTTTGTTGTTCTTCATATGTTTGATGGCGTCTTCCACTTCTGCTTTTAATATGAGAGGCCCTTCATTATTATTTCGTATATCTATTTCGCTTCTATTGTAAGAATTTAAAAAATACAGACTGTATGGGATCAATAAATACATTACTATGGCTTTCTCTCCAGGGTTGCACTCATATTACTATTACAATCTTCACGAGAACATTGGAATTCTCTTCTTGACTTCATCTTATATGCCCGTTGTTCTGATGTTTATTCTTTCTTTTTTTTTCTGTTCGTGAAATGCTTTTCATATTTCTGTATAACCACATTAGCATTGGCTTAGTTGTATAATTCAATAATGTGTTTTGTGAGCACACTTTCGCGGTTTCGGATGGCAATATAACAAATATTTTGTTTTAACCACCGTATTACTTTCAAGGGAAAACATTCTGCCACATGTTTAAAATTTGTCATTTGATCCCTTCATCTATTATCATTTGACAACGATTAATGAAATGCTTTTATCGTCTAATTAAATTTAATCATTACATTTCCTTCTACTCCAATCGGAGTCATTTACAAAATTAAAAATGTATAATGTTTCTGGATTGCACTGTGCATGTATGTCACCTCAGTTTTCTGCTATTCTGTGACATCCCCGGAGTGCTTTTCAGAGTTCATTTTCTGTTTACTTTCCATTTTTGCACTCATTTGTTATATAGATACATGCAGGTAAACAAAAAGATACATGCAGGTAAACAAAATGTTTAGCTCGATGGTTCAACATATTAGAAGTATTAACTGATGTTATGAGTTCATATATCGTCTCCAGTCCAAAAAATTTCAATGGAACGAATAATAATCGAGAATGAAATGGTTAATCCGTTGATTTTCTTCTGAAATTTACTGTACCCAGCGTGTTAAAGCTTTATGAATAGGTTATTATGATTGGTCGACATATGTAATTAGTTAACTCCGATTGACCAATCATATCCTCGCGAGTTGATCGACACGCCAATCGCCATACACAGCTGTGCTAGCGGCGATCCAGCTACAACGCGGTGTGTCGCCATTGTGCTTGCAATTAACTTCTGCATGTTGCCCGTCTTCGAATTAGTTTTCTGGCCATTTTAAACTTTTATTAATGAATTCATATCGTTCTGACGAAAGGAGGATAGCCAAGCATTTCATTTATCAATATTTTTCTTCTCTGGTAAGTTCGGTTTAGTGTTATGTTTACATCCATTGCACGGCTACACTTCGATCTAGCACACGCAAAGTGTTGAGGCTTGGGTTAGCAGAAGTGAGATCGAGACGAAGGGACAGTTTTGAAATTTTATTTTGTTATAAATATTTATATTCTGCACGTGAACACATATGTACTTAAAAGGGACTTTGTTCTGCTGCATATGTTTTAGGCTCGTCAAAATGACCCGATTATCGTTACTTTTGTGAGTTACGCGGCAGAAAGACCGGAGAATTTTAAGAAATATACCATGAAGGTTTGTTGTGTGTGGCTGTGACCTACTTTCTTACAAGCACACAAAGAATCGTGGGGGCAGCCGCCCTGCTACTGAATGCAACTTGCGAAGGGTAGAGCCTCAAGGTTATAAATTATGCATAATGCCTTACCGTAGGCAGGGTTTACAGTATTTAATTCCGTTTATATCACACAAAAATAGCCGGACGCAATTCTCAATATACGTAAACACTCAAACAAAACGACACGGATTACGATAAATAATCATCGTGTCAATGGCAGGCATGTTAAAAAAAAAGAACGAGCTAGTGTTTGTTTCTTGTCAGTTTCGTGGAAAAAGCCAGTCTAGATGGCGTTACGCAGCATTTATTTAATTTCTTATTTAGCCTGTTCATTTTCTTGTACACGGCTAAGTGTTTAAAGTTGTATGTTACAACACAACAACGCAATCATTTGAGCTTCGAGGTATCAAATCCACAATCCGACTAGGGAGTTGTCAGAAAGTTTGGCTCTACGTTTGATACTTTATTTTATTGCACTTCTGAAGATCTAAAGTATGTTCAGTATTTAAATTGTCTCGGTTTTCAGATAGGTTGTGACATGCCAGTCACAGTTAATTTTAAAAAAAAATCATTTCCAAGGGTCCCATTTTCTGCCTGTCTGCACTTATGATTTTGTTTCCAGCCTAGCTCTCCCTCTCACTTTCCATCACTCTCCCTCCTCCCAAAATCTCCCTCCCTCCTCTGTCTCCTTTCCACACTCACTCACTCCCTCTTTCTCTCTCTTTCAATGTTATGTTTCAAACCTAGCACACATTCTCATTTTGTTTCCATCCTAGCTCTCTCTCTCCCTCTCTTTTTCCCTCACTCTCTCTCCCTCCCTCCTCAAACCCCCTCCCTCTTGTCTCTTCCCACACTCACACCCTCTCTATTTCAATGTTTTGTTTCAAACCTAGCACACTCTCTCATGTTGTTTCCATCCAAGCATTTTCTCTCATTTTGTATCAAGCCTAACACACTACTAATTTTTTTGTTTCCAGTCTAACTCATTGCTTTGTCCCCTAGCATTTTCCTTGACTGTTTTGTTTCCAGATTAGCACATTCTGTTTTTATTTTGTTCCCAGCCTAAGCATTGTTTTGTTTTCAAGCTAGCAGTCTCATGTTTTTAGGCTAGCACTCACTCAGTATTTTATTTGAAGCCTAGCACTCTCATGGTTTTGATTCCAGCCAGTAAGTTCTCTCATTGTTTTGTTTCTTGTCCAGTGCTCTCTCTCTCACTGATTTGTTTCCAACCTGGCACAGTCTCTCATTTTTATAATTTTATCACAATAAATTACACGATACATTTAATTTTAATAGTAAGTCAATTAAGCTGTGCTGTGTTGTCAAGAATGAGTGTTGTTTGTTGTTTGGAGGATTGCATGGTCTTTTGTGTGACTTGTATGCTTCTTGTTTTATGTTATTGGTGTGATCAGTTCCGTCCCCAAAGAAATTTTGCAAATCAGTATAGCTCTTGTAATAGCTCTCTCTCTCTCTCTCTCACTGTATGTGATAGATAAATAGATGGATGGATGGACGGACGGATGGACACGGTGTTAGTGTGATGTGGTCATTATCACACCTGGCCACATTTACCTTCCGGGATTTCTCTTATACTCATTTTTAAATGGTTTTTGATGTGTGCCAGAAAAAAATCTCACTGTTGGGACTTGAAGTCGGTATCACTGGATTAGTAAACCGAGCTCTTAACCATTTAGCTAACCAGGCTGCCATTATAGAGAGAGAGAGAGGTATACTGATAAACCGTTAGAGGGAAGCACTTTTTATTCTGTGTTGTTATTATTTTGAACTGGAACCATTCAGTTTATTGCTAGGCTGCAAGGGGGGGGGTGTGTGTGAGCGAGCGAGTGATGACATGGTGCTTGTTATGGTTGGCATTTGAGAGACAGGTTTTCATTTTCTGGAGTAAGACTTGTAAGACATGTTTACCTGTCACTCTTACAGTAAACAGTACAACCTGTGGCTATCAAAATACCACTGTCTTGTAAATAGTTTTGTAATTCTAATTCTGTAAAATTTAAAAATTCATTAAAGAAAAAAAGAAAATAAAAGGATTGACTTCTGTCACCAACTAGACATAGAGGACAGATCAAGATCTTTGGAATTCATGCTGGCCACAGTAGGCATCACACTACAAGAGACATCACATGTTTAGCAGTTTAAGACAGGGTAGCTGATGAGTGCCTCAGTGGCACTGGAAAAGTGATTGTCCAGCATCTGCTGCAGGACTGTCCAGCAAGTGAGGAGCAAAGGACACATTTATGGCCATAACTAATATCAATCCAGAGCAAGCTGTATAGCAGTGCCAGCAACCCAAGACAGATCACTGTATACTTCAAAGATATCCAGCGTGATGCTCAAAGAAGAAGAAGGGGGGGGAGGAAATAGAGAAGGCAGCGAAGATCATTAGTTATTGTGCCCAAGGTGTACCCCATACTTAGTCTTGTTATCCTCTTTTATGTTTGTTTAAATTATAAGAAAAGTTTTTTATGTGCTTGGCAGTGGGAAAGAAGCAGTTACTAATTTCTTACAATTACATTTCAGGATGAGAAATAAAATTGTCACAGGTCTTATTGCCACTAACAGCGATGGGAAACCTAATGCTCGACCCCCCATTCCAGCAGGCTGGAGCCATGGAGCATGTGCTGCAGTCTCAAGTGACACTGAGGAAGTAAAATCTCCTGGTGGATACGCTCAGCTGGACCTCAAAATGTCTTCAGAGAAAGGCTGTGGAGACCCATTCAGACATGATAATGCTCTTACAGTTAATGGTACTTCAAGTGCCAAAAGTGACCCTGAAGATCAGACTAATAATAATAATAACGAGTTAGATAACAGTGCAGCTCATCATAACAGTAACAGTGTGGAAATACCACAGTCCCAGTGTGACGTTCCCCCAGTTGTTGAGAATGTCTCACAATCCTTACCCACTAATAACAATTCTAACCCTGCAATGAGTGAAGATAGCAATGTGGATGTTGAAACGGAGGAGCAGAGCACTCCAGTGAATAGTAATCTGCAGGATATCGAGCAAGATGAGGCAGTGTCGAATGTCGAGGTTGTGTCCAGTGGTGCTGACCAGGACAGAGATCATCAGGAGGATGATGATGATGATGATGACGACGATGATGACGATGATGATGAAATGACAGATGCACGGTACATAGAGAAACAAGTTGTTGAATCATTTCTCCATGTGACCTCAAATGAACTGCAAGTCCCAGGAAGTAAGTGTGAATCGAGCATTTCCAAAACTGCAGACAACTCTTCTAGAAATGAAGATAGTCTTTGCAGACTATCTGCAAAGCATAAAAAGGAACTCTCTTCTCTTACCGAAAATATGGACATTACAAATACCAACAAAGGAGAGAAAATTCTCGATGCAGTGTCAATGACAATAGCCAGTGTAGCAGCAGGGGAAGGGGGTCCACCAGAGTTCCTAACAAGAAGCATCTCTGACGGACATCGAGAGGAGCATCCAACATTTCAGCATAATCAGACATCAGCCAGTAAGCACAGTGAGTGGTGTTATTAATGAGTGTCAGAAATTTAACTACTGCCCGCACTTTTCGTAGGTGAAGTGAGCGCAGCATAACAGCAACAGCTTCATTGCCTATTTTAAGTAGAGGTTATTAAAATGAAGTCACAGCTGTGATGGAGTTATTCCCACATTCCAGTTACTGCTGTTCTGACTTCAGTAATGTTGGTATATTTATTGTCCTGTTGTTTTTGACAGTGCTGCAGTTTTAATCTCCTTTTTGCATGTGCTTTTTGTTTTCATTATTCTCTTTGCTGTTTGCTGTGAAGCATCGTGAGTTGGATTCTGCAGTGGATCTGCTGTGTAATCTAGTAGTGCATATTGTACAGGGAACATGGTTCCTGCATCTTTAAGTTGTTTTGTGTGTCCATTCTCTTGTGGAACATTTGGAATTCTAGACCCTGGTAACTTTAGACTGTGGCACAGAAGAGACTATTAACAGCATCAGCAAAACCAGATTTGCCCGTGACTCTGCCCTATTAACAGGCTGTTGTGGTAGTACAACCTGTATAATAAGAAAGAAATCGATGTGTCTGCTTATCAGGCCTGCTGTAGGAAGTATGGAAAGCAGTGTGTGACATATTCCTAGTCTGACATGGTGCTTTTATTATAAATTCTTAACCATTATCTGACCGGTCAAGAGCACATAACTACAGTGAGATTTACAACTGATGGCAACCTGTTCAAAATTGTTGAATATTGAATCTGCTTGTAGGCTTTTTTGTTGCTTCCTGTGCATGTTTTTAATCCTCCTCCTGCTACACCCATCTTCCATGCTTGCTCTAAAGTACTCAAAACTTTTTAATAATGGTAAGTCTTTCAGCTGAAAGTTTTATATACTTTTTATAATCAAACAGATATACGAAGAAATGATTTGTATTTACTTACATTTGAAATGACTTAAAATTTCTTGGACATGTAGTAAACAAACACAATTAATCTTAAAAAAAAAAAAAAAAGGTAAAGATAAAATTCCCATTTCCATGCCATTAAGGGAATACTGTTGCAGTTGTGTGTACCCTTGAGGTTTGACTTTTGTGTATATTCATGTGGCCATGAAAGGGCTATCAGAAAATGGAATTTGGAGTTAAATGTGGTGGAACCACCCCAAGAAAAAAAAAATGATTAATGTGAGAATAAAAACAAAAACACTCTTTCTCTTTCTTAGTGGTAGCTATTTCTTTTTTTTTTTTTTTGTCTGTTATACACTACTCCTCACATTAGGATAGTGGATGATATATTTCACACAGTAATCACTTCTTTCACCATCTTCCATCATTCACTGAAAAGTTAAATGTGGAACAGTGAATTTCTTACATTAATAGTTTATTTACATATGTATAGTAAGATGATTATAACTTAACAGTGTAAAATAGCTATTACTCATATGGTAAAAATAATAGTTAACTAAACAGTGTAACCCCCATTACTTACACATTATAAAATGCTGTATTTTAAAAAATTAGCACTAGTTGCATAATACAAAGATATTTCAGATATGTTACACATGCACTTAACCCACACATACAGGCAGACATTTTCTTCTGCTGTTTTGTTTCCAAAGCAGTTAATTTTTATGTATTAAAAAATGCAAACGGCAAAACTAAAGAGATAAATAGTTAAAAAGTGGATAAATAAGATATTTATTTAAGTAGTTTTTTTTAAAAAGTCATTTTGCAACTATTCACCAAAGAAATACTGGAGTCCCAAATCG
This sequence comes from Achatina immaculata, assembly GCA_009760885.1. Lineage (NCBI taxonomy): Eukaryota > Metazoa > Mollusca > Gastropoda > Stylommatophora > Achatinidae > Lissachatina > Lissachatina immaculata. The sequence continues at coordinate 12,664,701 of CM019718.1, forward strand.
AAACCACAATTCAGTGTTTTGCGAAAAAAAAAAAAAGAAGAAGACACGATACCCATTTTTAACATTTGCAGCAGTTTCAAATTATGACTACAGAACAACAACAACAACAACAACAAAAACAGATATGACTATAGTTATTTTATTTTTCATTCTTCCAGAGAAGAACAAAAATGAGAAAGGCATGTCTGCTAGTGCAAGATTGCCGGTCATCAGTTCATTGCTAGCACCATCATTTTCTGCCTCGCACGCACCAGCAGTAAGTCTGCCAGACAAGTATAAGATTTGTTTGGTTATTCAAAAGGTGTAGAATATTTATTTTATGTATATTTTTTAAAATAACAGCGATTATAAGTATTCATAGTTTCCAATTTAATTTTTAAAAATATACAAGTGTTTGGAGGTAGATAGAAGTACTGCATTTAATAAAGAGTAAAATTTTAAGGAAGATGGGAAAAATCTATAAATTTGATATGTGATATTTGTCGTACTTATCATGTCTGTGACCTGTTATATATGATGTTCTTGTTACCTATTACCATGCATATGATGTTTGTGTTATTTGTTGTCATGGTATAAAAAAGAGTGTTACAGCAGCTCATATTTTTAAATATATAAAAATATATTTTAAAAAGTAAGATTATAAATATAAAAAAACACAAAAATATATAAAACTGTTCTTAAAATTTAGTCCAGAAATATGGGAAGCCAAATCATGAGATTCTGAACACCTAGAAAGCTATTGGTCATATTTTGTTCATGGCAAAAATAACTAGTGAGGACTGAGAAAAAAACACTGGAAATATAAATATGTTCCATAAAAAGAGCTGCTCAAAGTTTATTTCATAGAGGAAAAAATGTTATGAGAAATACTGTTTAGAGGACATCGAAGAGATTTTTTTCAGAATAATGAGAGAGAAAAAAAAAAGAGTAGTAAAATATGATCAACAAATGGGGGCCCACCATGTAATTGGTGGCCAAGAGTTGAACAAAAATGGATAAATATGAGCACTGGCCTGAAAATTCTATTTCAAGTGAGGCATTGGTTAATTGGTCATTCAGTTTAGAGGTAAAGAGTTAGCAAGGAATTATATTTTACATACACTTCAGGTTCGATTGGCTAGATTATCTTGGTTTTCTTTTGTAGCTTTTAAACTTTGAGTTGCTGAGCATAAAATGAAAGCTTTAAAACACCTCCCAACAGCTGCCTGGCATACACCACATAGCCTCACATGGGAGAACAAGCAACTCTCCAACAATTGCGCTGCCATCTGTTGCCCATTTTTTAGGTCCTGCTAAGTCACCTCCTATGGCCTACACATCACATCAGACCCGAACAGACTTGTATGGGACAAATTCAAGTTCTGCAACAAGTGATACAAATGGTAGGAGATTATTTAACTGTACATTTATGTTCTTCATATTTCAGCTTGTAATCTATAGGTTTCTCAGGGAGCAGAGATGGCAGGAGAGAGAGAGATAGTTATCCAGAACAGTGAACCAGAATTGACAAATCATAGTCCACTGTTGTATGGTGTGTCTAATAACATATGTTTGTTCTCCTTCTGTTAGGCTACAAGGTAGGGATTCACTGTGGGTTTCTGTGATGGTGAAGCCCAGTCTTGAACTTCTTGGGTCCAGTCCAGGACTTTAGCCAAAGCTGTGTACTTGGTGTGCCTAACGCTAATTCCTCTATTTTTCTATGTCCGCATCAGATTCATTCACATCTGGCACATTTATACTGACCTCAGATCCAACTCTGCCCAAAATTACCATGACTCTCAAAGTTAAAAAAAAACGGTAACAATCCCAATATTTTGGCAGAATGCCTTGTCAGGGTAACAGAAATTACAAAACAACAGATAAAAACACACAAACAAAATTGGAACTTGAGATTCTCATAGTGGAAAAGCTGAACACAATCTGCACAAAATTGTCTGTCTTTATCAGTGTTTTTTTGTCAGATGTTTGTCACTGATAGGATTCACAACTTGGCTTTTTTGAAATGAGAAGTCATGTAACACATATTTGACAATTTGCACCCGTCCTAAACCATGTAGAAGGAGTCCAGGTGCGCCTGTATTTGTAATATGTAGCATGTTTTTTATTGTGTCTTATTTATTAAAGTATTCAATTTGGGCAGCTTTTTCTTGCTTAAGTTTCGTTAGATTGTGCATGAGAGTTCCAAGTTAGACGCTGGTCTTCTTCATCATATGCATTTTCTGACTATATCAGCAGTTCTGTCCCTCTTTTTTTTTTCTTTTGTAGTTGCTGTATGGAGCTGTAGAGCTTAACTTCTTGGGTGGTTTCACTGGGCAGGTAGTTGACTCGTAGCAGTTGGTGCAGTTTTGGAGTATGTTCTCCACAGTTTGAGATGTCTTGGACACATGCACTCAGGGGAGAATTGTCAACTTTAAACTTTGCATGCATGTGACTTTAGAGATGGGGCTGGTCAGCAGTGAGATAGTTTTATGTTCAGTAATGTATTCTATCTGCAAAGTCTCAGCACAGTTTTTTTTTTGGTTTCCCCTCCAATTTCTTTCTGTGGATAAAATGGAAGATCATTGATAGGAGGAGCTTAGAGTATTGAATCAAGAGCAGAGCCTTGTGGAATACCAAATGGACCTAACAGAATTTTTAATGTATGTTAATTTAATTACTTCCTGCCTGAAAGAAATGATAGAGTAAATTTGTATAACACTCTTTTGTTAAAAATTGGGGTGCTCCCATTTAATTTTTGAGTGGTTGCATTTATATCGCTAGGTCAGGGTGTAAGGTTTTTCACAAGAGTTCCATGGTCAGTCATATGAAATGCTTTCTTAAAGTCAACAGAAGCTGCATTGCACAATTTATCATCATTTATATTTGATAATAAGTTTTCTGTTATTTTAGTGAGACCTTTGTGGCAGGAATGAGAAATAGCAGATTAGAACAAGAGATGAAAATTTACTGGAAAAGAAATTAGCAGTAATGTTTGATTGAATGAAAGAATAATTGACATGAATAAACATTGATTTTAGAAAAGGTAAGAATGGAAATCACAAGATACTAAAATCCACAGAGGATTGGATTAATTGTTTTATTATCAGCCCAAGTGAAATTTGGATTTTTCCCCCCCATCATTTTTTTTTAATCAGGTTACATCTAGTTTATTCATAAATTCTGTATTTCACATTGTGAACTGTAAATTGAAATAACATATTTTGCATATTCCTCAGTAGATGCAGGCCATGTAAGTAGTCATTACCAGTCGCTGATGGGTGGGCATGTGACACCGAACTCATCGCTGACTTCCTCATCCAGGTCTAAGAATAGTCGCAAACCAGTGACCCCTGCTGGTCTCAGATTAAGTGTGGCTGCATCAGGAGAGCTTCCAGACCCCCTTCCTCTACCTCAGTACTCAGAAAAAGTGAGTGAAATGTTGAATGTAACTGAGTGTAAAATAAATCTCAATTTGCTTGGTTAACACAACTTGATATTAACCATGCTCATTTTTTTTTTTCCTGATACCTACTATAATTTTGTTATTTTTTAAAACTTTTTTTAGCATCTTCACTGTAAAAGTGGACTTAACTCTTTCCATGCCTCAGGAAGAAACATGGACGTTCAGACGGGTGCCGGATTAAAAGTACTGGTCTTGATACGTATAGGGGGTATAGTTGTAAAATTGAATGAAACACAGTATTTCAATGTACTTCCGTGTACTTATTATGTTTCAAAATATAACTAAATGTATGAAGATTTCATAAATGCAGAATTTTTTAGGAAAAAAGAAGTAATGTCATGTTTTTAGACAATGATTGTGTCCAACTTACCATCAGAAAGGCCTAGAGGTACAATACATACCATCTGAGATGTGTAGATCTACCTGTTGATGTCATATTGTGATTCAGTGTTGCAATATCGGTAGAATAATGTCTGAAATAACCTTTAAACTACTTCTCCAGTTGTCTAATGTGTCTAGATCTACTTGGGATACATTCAATAACAGTGGTCTGGTCACAGGGCATGTCCATACCCCTATCTACATCACCAAAAATTGAAATTTCTCGAAGAAAACTTCAATTTTCTCTCTCATAACTAAGCACTCTTTGGCCATTTTGAAAAAGGTCACGGGCGTGTGCACTAAATGTTTACAGTCTAAACAGACTAAACGTTACACCGGGTTTTTAATGAAACAAACTAACTGTCGCTAAAGTGACTAAAGGCATCATGTGAGAAACTGGAACCATTGCTTAAGCGATGAAAAGCCTGGGATAAGTTAAAACTTGTCTTCTTCTTCATATTTTTTATATAAACGTTAAGAACAGCAAACAAGCAAATGTAACTCATATAATGTTGTTTGTTGGACAATCTAAGATTATAAATGCACACCTGAGCTCGCATGGCATGTTTGCATTTTCCTGCTTGTCATGGCCATCAGTTTGATAAAATTGGAATCAGAGTCAGCTTCAACAGATGTACCACTTATTAAACCAACAATTGACACAGTAGGGAGCATTCACAAGTGTTTATAATATTTAGGAATATATTTTAAAATTAGTGAGGTAAATTATTACTCATTTCACAGCTTAACAAAATCAAAATGGCTTCCCTCCGTGTTTGATAACAAAAGGATAATTTATTTATTTTTCTTTAGGGGGGCGGGGAGGGGGGTCGTTTCAGTTTTTTAAATCAGAATTTGTGATTTTATTGACTTACTTTTGTAAGTGTTTTTTTTTTTTTTTAGAAATTTATGGGAAAAATTAAGGCACTGTTTTAAGTTAAAACAGTATATATACACACACACTCTTATTTGTTTCCTGCTGTTTTTGACGGATTACAGTAAATGACATATAAGGTAATTTAAAGAATTACTGCAGTAAATCTGTGGGAAGAGATGAATGATAAAAATGGTGAGAGAAAACTTTACCTGATTTGCAAGAACAGTAAAAAATGGTGAGAGAAAACTTTACCTTATGTGCAAGAACAGTCAAAAAATGGTGAGAGGAAACTTTACCTTATGTGCAAGAACAGTCAGAAAATGGTGAGAGAAAACTTTACCTGATGTGCAAGAACAGTAAAAAATGGTGAAAACAAACTTTACCTAGTGTAGAGGACAGTGATTGTTTTTCTGTATCTTAGTTTTGAAAATGTATTAATGCATTTCTTCCAGGTTATCAGAGCCAAGCAGCTCGGAACAGTTGCCTTTGACCGACCAACAGTTCTGCGAGAGACAGTCCAGTTTTTCCTGCAGTACAAACACTATTGGAGCAGCCATGATTATGACAGAATATCAAACCTTGTGATCGAGTTGTTTCCAGAGTTTAAAGACAACAGTGACACACCTGGCGTTCCTGCTAATGTAAATATGCATGCTTGTTCGTATCTAATAATTGGAGGCAAATTCTTTTCTGTAGAACAAAATTGTTCCTCATTTTTTTTCATTTGATTTGCTTTCCTAAACATTTAAAATAAACATTTCAAATGAGAACTAAACATTGTACTAAAGAAAAAAAAAGTATTTTTTGTTACATAGGGATGCTAAAATGTTATTGGTCAACCCATGTCCCAAAATCTGAGCTAAATTTTAATTTTTAAATCGGTGACAGAACCGTGTCAGTGAAAAGTGTGGTTTTTCAAGTATGAAACCCTGAGTTATCATGAAGTTTCCATTCTTGCAAATGAAAACTCTAAGGGAAATCCATGGGTGTTTGCTGCGCACATTGAGTGACAGTGGCACTGATGTTGTAGATAGACTTGCTGGACAGGCTAAAATAAATGCCAGACTGACAATGAATAAGGGGGACATTTCTAGAGCCGTATTAGACAGACTGCAGGAAAATGAAGAGTGGGAATGGAAAAATAATGTAGATCTGAAAAGATTGCTGGAGCTAGGACAAATTAAAGGTGCTGGCAGGAAACTCGAACTGTGTGGCAGGAAATGCATTGTAAATAACCAACATTTGACAGGAACTATTGGCAGACATACTCATGGATGGATGCTGTGGCGGAGCATGTATGGGATTGTCCCAAATGCAGTGAAGCCGAAGTCAGAATTTTGAACTTTGAACTTTGAGTGACCAATTGCCCATAATACTCAGCTGTGAAGAAGTGGTGTGCTAACTTTCAACATGGAGATTTCAAGGCTGAAGATTCAACAAGACCTGGCCGCCCTTCAACTTTATTCACTCTAGAAATTATTGATCATGTTCATGACCTAATTTTGGCAGACAGATGACTTTTGGCTGAAACAGTTGCTGAGCCACTAGAGATTTCCAGGGACACACTGAGTTTATAATTCATGAGCATTTGGTATGTAGAAACTGTATGCTTAAATGTTTGAATACTAACAGGAAATGCAATTGAGTGAACGGCTTCAAATTTGATTTTGCAGCATTTTGAGCAATCTAGTGAGTTCCGCAAGGGACATGCAAATGAATGAATGATATCTGTTCATAGCTAACCTGTGTTGGATAGCTTGCTTTGGGTTTATCCACCAGTTCACAAGCTACAGTATTATTGAAACAGAGCAAGCCTGTGCACTCATGGAACCTGTAACCTGAGTATGACTGTACCAATTTGTAATCATAATTTAGTTCATATTTATGCTGCTCTGGGTTTGTCTGGGGATTAATGGGTGTTAGTCTAGTACTGATAACCTATACCCCAAGGCTTGTTCAAATCTAACAGTTGAGATATAGGATGTAGGGTGATTTTTAGAGGAGTTTTTCCAGAAAAAAGTGTCTTATATGTTGGAAAATACAGTATGCTTTTACAGTTTGAACCTTGGTATAAATACTTTGGGCTTTGTAATGTGCACAAATTTATTCAATATTTTCAGAAAACTGGAAAGATGAACAAGGTTAGAAACCTACAGCACAGTTTGAGTTTAAATAAATCACCATTATCTGTTGCAAGAACAGACATTCAGAAGAATGTTTTGAATCAGACAAAAAAAAAAAAAACAGACTCCTAAGGTACTCTGGAAAAAAAAAAAAATGTGGAACAAGAAGTATTTTGAAAAAAAACAAAAAACCAGTGGAAACGATAGGGAGCATAACGTGGAGATCCTCTGCCAGTATCACAAGACGGAATTTGTCCTGCAGATTCTAAGAAAATCTTTCAAAAATGTTGAGAAGATTGGAGAGTGACTGAAGGGTTAAAAACTGCAAGTTGGAATGTTCAGTTTAAAACAGATGTGAGGAAATGATTTCCTTGGAGGACTGTAGCCCGCTTTATCTATTCATAATTTTCAGTATTTTATTGTGTAGCACTTTTGAGTTTCCTTAGCGCTGATGAATGCACTGTTACGAAAATGTGTCATAAATTATCTTTCACAGAAAAGGATCAGGACGGATCTATCCATGTATGCGCGCAATTTCCGTCGCCGTGAGGTCTCGCAACGCAAGAAAGAAAACGCTGGATGCACCCCTAACAGCTCAGACCAAAGATCAGAAACTGCCACCACAAGTGGCCAGGAAGTTGGTGCCAAATCTTTTAACACCTCATCACCGTCAAATGGGAGCGGTGGTCCCACAAGTTCGGGGGGGACAGGCAACCCTTCAGACTTCTGTAATGAGCTTCTAACAGCAGCCAGCATTATTGAGAGCCAAAACACAGCAGGTGTAAGCAGGAACAGAGAAGGTAAGCGTCTCTCCTTGTTTCTGTGTTTGATTTCAGCATATTATTATGGAAATAATAACAGGAGTGCTGTTAAGGAGGCAAAGTTCCGCAAGGGACATGCAAATGAATGAACGAATGAATTATGGAAATTTACAGAGCCACCAATTAGTTACATTTTGGTAACAGATCAGTTCTTACTAATGATATTGACAATTACATCTCAGAAGATGGTTTTCACCTGGGATGTCATGGAGCTTGTTAGACATCATTTTGCCGAACATCTTCTCTGAATGCTGATTCTACAAATACCAATTTTGTGTGATGAGCTGAAGTCCAGTTCCAAGTAGATCAGAATAAGAATGAGAATCATTTTCTTAAGTGCTCGTCTCATCATCATAATCCTGTGGCAGATTTCTCTGTATCTCGTTGTCAGCCCATCTGTATAGTTGTCACCCTGTTTCTCTGTATCTCATTGTTGTCAGCCATCTGTACAGTTGTCACCTTTCTTCTCTTTATCTTGTTATTGTCAGCCCATTTGTACATTTGTCACCCTTTTTCTCTGCATTTCATTGTTGTCAGCTCATCTGTACAGTTGTCACCTTTCTTCTCTGTATCTCATTATTGTCAGCCCATCTGTACAGATGTCATCTTTCTTCTCTGTATCTCATTATTGTCAGCCCATCTGTACAGATGTTATCTTTCTTCTCTGTATCTCGTTATTGTCAGCTCATCTGTACAAATGTCACCTTTCTTCTCTATATCTCGTAATTGTCAGCTCATCTGTACAAATGTCACCTTTCTTCTCTATATCTCATTATTGTCAGCTCATCTGTACAGATATCACTCCTTTTTTTCTGTCCCCTCCAAAAGAAGTTTTCAGTATATTATGCTTCCGGACGTGATGAAATACTTTAATTGTGTGGCTCTGATGTTGCTAATTGTTTCTTTCTCTCACAGTGTTTTGTGTTCATATCTTGTTGTGCTTACTGCCATAGTAGTTTTCAGTATATTATTTTTCCTCTGATCATGGCTAAACCATTGTTTCTTGTTTTCAGTTTCAGTTGTTTCAGAGATTTTAATTTCTCTTATTTCTGCACATGACATACGTAAGCCTTACATGCACATTTCAAGAGCCCTAGTTGAGTGATGTGAATTACAGAATGAATTAACATCTGCATGATGTCTACTTTACAGTTTTATTCTCCATGTTAGATTTAAAAAAAAAAAAATTCTCTTGTTACTTTTATTGTTTCAGTAAGTTCTCAGATATCCCACAATCATCACAAGGTCAGAGTCATCGAGTCAGGGTCTCATGGTCAGGTGGCTGTAATTCAGAAGCAGGAGGCGTTGGAAGAGGAGGATGCTCGAGGTGACCATCACAAATCTCAGGCAGGGACTGCAGACGATGATGAGGATGATACGCCGATACACTTTGTTTATGACAAGGACACAATGGCAGCTGCTGTAACGAGGGATGCCAATGCTGCCTGGCAGGTAGAAGCTTAAAGCGGTGTATTAATTTATCAGAGGTTTGATAAGTAGTACCAAGTGGAAAAAACTGGTAATGTGTGTGTGTGATTTGTGGGTTAGTGTGCACTTAAAATAGGATTTTTATTATGCTAGCAAATATGTTTTGTGATGTGTTGAATATTTGATTCAAGTTAGTATTTGACCAAAAAAGTGACATTTTTATTTTATTATGTGATATAAAATTCAACTCATTAAGACAGAGAATTGTGGAGAGAAATGATCACCTACACCATGTGGCATGACACTTAGATTAGATTAGATTAGATATAAAATTTCGGTCACAAAATTTCAAATATTTAAAAATTATTTACCGTGGGTTGCTTAACACCCATAGTAAATTAATATTTCAGTCAGGTTAGATTTAACCTAATTAGAAATAGAATACATATAAATGGTTGTTTTATTGCTGCACATATTGGGTGCTTTTATCACTTGATTTATATTTATTGTGAATATGCAGGAAACACTTTTTTAAATGGTCTGTAATTTATTGAATAAGAACAAAAAAAAAAAAAAAAACAAAAAAAGTTCAGAACTTATCTTGAAGCTACAGAGTTGCCCATTATGCTTGCCTGAATGGCTTGTGCTTTTGCTTGTAGAAATATCTGTATAAATGGATTTACCGTTTCACACATTTTTGCTTGAAATAGTAATAATTGTTGTTGATTATGTGATGTTTCATATTCAGTCAGTGATTTGCATGTCCCTTGCGGAACTTTGCCTCCCTAACACACAATAATTAGTGTATATGTATACAACAACTATACACGAGGCACCCCCTAACAGCTCTCCTGTAGGCCTCTTGGCTGTAAGCATATGTTGCGATGGGAAAAATGCATGCCCTTAAAAATCTTATTTCTGTAGATCTGTCTGTTCCTCTCCACAGCTTCTTTAGTTGTTTTATTTTTTGATAGATATTCTCCTTTTAATATCCCTCATTGTATCTCCATTATTAGTTAGTAATGGTCCAAGATGTTCAAAACTCTCCGTCTCTTACAATTTTTTCTCATTGATATATATTTCAGCTGCCTTATTTGTTTTGTCAGTTGTCATCAATTTAGTTTTCTTTGCATAAAGATAAAGGTTTTGCTCTTCACTGTTCTTATGGACTGACATAATTAGTTTTTGCATTCCTTTTTGTGTTGTGGACAGTAATACTGTGTCATCAGCATATCAAACCTCAGGTATTTCATAACTTCCAGTTGTTATGGCATCATAATATTCTTTGCTTACATCTTCTCTAACATTCCTCATTATATTTTAAGTATACAAGTTAAGTAAGGCAACACCACAATAATTACCAACATGCTAAGGCCAAATTTCAGAGAGCCAAGCTGCAAGCTAGACAGGAAAGTTGGAGAGAGAAAATAGAGTCCCTAAAGTTTGAAAAGGATGGAAGAAAACTGGAAACTAATCAAACAGTTAAACGATGAGAGTACTGGAAGAAGTACAAAGATTACACTGATAGAGGTTGGAAAACTCTTACAGGTAAGCAGGTAGCAGATCACTTTGCTTGCATGTTTGCGCAAGACTGCAACATTGAATCCAGAGAAAGAGCGTACAGTGTGCATTGACCCACAGAAAGAAGAGGAACAAGGCAGAAAAGTGGAGGTCATGGATGCACCAATCACACGCAGCGAGTTAGACCTAGCAGTCAGTAAACTGAAACCAAGGAAATCACCAGGACCAGATGGAGTGCCCAATGAAATGATCAAGAACCTGGGAATGGCAGCAGTGGTAAAGCTGCTGGATATTTTCAATATGTGCTGGAGCACAGGTAAGTTACCTCAAATCTGGAAGGAACCAAGCATGGTACCATTGCTAAAGCCAGGGAAAAACAGTGATACGGCCTCCAACTACAGGCCAATCAGTCTCACTAGCTGCCTCTGCAAAACGATGGAACGCATCATTGACCTGAGGCTAAAATGGTACCTAGAAAGTGAAAACCTTCTCGTTCCACAACAAGCAGGATTTAGGCAGTACTACAGTACGGAAGATCAAGTGACCTATCTCTCTCAAGAGATTGAGGATGCATTCCAAGAGAAAAATCTTGTACTAGCAGCGTGGATAGACCTTAAGAAAGCCTTTGATAAAGTATGGAAAAAAGGTCTGCTGTGGAAACTAAGAAACTGCAATGTGAATGGAAGACTGTACAGCTGGATAATGTCCTATTTACACAATAGAAGAGCTAGAGTAGTAATGGATGGACACAAAAGCCATAAAGTACTGCTGTGATATGGTGTACCACAAGGAGGAGTCCTTTCACCTACACTATTCCTGGTATTCATTAATGACCTGGTCAAGGAACTTCCCTGTGGAATCAAAGCAGCAGTGTATGCAGACGATCTGGTCATGTCGTGTACATATGAACACGTGACAGTTGCTACCCAGAGACTCCAAAGAGCAGCAGACATCTTGATATCATGGACAAACAAATGGTGTGTATCAACACAGAGAAATCAAGTACCACTCTGTTCACTCTCTCATCTAAACAGAAAGCAGGTAAGGTCTTTGTAAATGAAATATCCTTAAGGATGGACAGCCAACCCACTTACTTAGGAGTGACTTTTGACTCAAAACTGACCTGGAAGCAACACATCAACAGTGCAGAAGCAAAAGCCAGAAGAAACTAGTTATATTAAGAAAATTGAGTGGAACCACATGGGGAGCTAGTGAAAGAATCCTCAAGAATGTATATCAGCAAAGTACTCTACCACATTTAGAATATGGCTCAACATCTTGGTGCACAGCATCAAACGCTACGCTGCATAATCTAGACAAGGTACAAAATCAGTCACTACAGATTATCACAGGTGCCATGAGGTCCACACCAGTAGTAGAAATGCAGAAAATAGCTGGTGTTCAAGCACTAAAAGAAGGTAGAGACACAAAGGTCATGACCTTGGGAGAGAAATTCCTCACCTCTGTAAGCCATCCCCTGAAGAGAGATTCAATAACTTGGCACTAATACAGCTTAAAAGAAGCAGCTTCAGGCCAAGCATATGCATAAGCTGATACCTGACTTCCAACTAGTTGCTCCATTATCATCTGTTCCAGAGCATACACCATGGAAAGAAGCAGATTATACACAAATAACTATTCAGACTGAAGTGAAAGGTGTGCAGAATGGTGAGATGCAAAGCAGCCTTGTAAGATCAACAGCCACACTTAGTGTGCTAGATGACAAATATCCATGTGACACCTGGATACGTGTGTATACAGATGGATCTGCGCACAATGTCATAAAGAATAGAGGGGCAGGAGCACATATTGAATATCCAAACAACACCATAAACAAGATTTCCATACCCGCTGGAAAATACTGCAACAACTATGTTGCAGAAGTTAGGGCAGTTATTGCTACAGCTGAAAAACTATCAGATTTCAGAATTGATACATGCCCCGTAGTAATTGTCACAGATGCAAGATCATTACTGGAAGTTCTTCAGTGCAATGAACTACCAGATCTTAAAGATGCCTTGTCAAAAATTGGCTTACACCACGGAGTCACTTTGCAGTGGATTCCCTCCCACTGCGGGATACCAGGCAATGAGAAAGCTGACCATCTGGCCAAAGAGGGCGCTGAAATGGAGCAACGAGACATACCAGTCACCTATAATCAGAAGAAAAGCATGATAAAAACCTACACAAACACCCCCGCATGATGACTATCACATGCTAAACAGAAAAGAACAAGTCACCATTTTCCATCTCCGAACAGGACACAGCCGACTCCAAAGTCATATGGATACAAAGTTTAAGGTTGGTACTACACATCTATGTACATGTGCCTGGGTGCCCCAAACTGTGGAACATATCCTCCAAAACTGCACCAACTATGAGACAGTGAGAAATAATTACTGGCCCAGTGAAACCACTAAAGAAGATAGCTCTATGGTTCCTTACATGAATTACAAAAAAAACAGTGAAATTTGTCCAAGAGACAGGACTGCAGATATAGACAGACAGTGTGAATGAAGAAGAAGAAGTAAGGCAAAAGTATGCAACCCTGATGAACCATCATCAGCTACCTTTGTTTTATGTCAAACCAAGTTGTTGTTTCACCTTTTATTCTTACTGCTGCCTGTTGGCCTAGATAACATCAGTGATATTAATTGTGTCACATGTGTTGGAAATTCCTTTTTTCCTTTTATTTCCTAAAGTTTCTGGTGTTGTACACAATAAAATGCTATTGAATAGTATATAAAAGATAAATATAGATTCACATTAAATTCTCTGCATTTCTTTATTATTAATCTTGTATTGAATATATGATCTCTTGTTTGATTCTTTTGGCTCAATACCTGAATACCATATCTTTTTACATAGTGCATGATACATTGTAGCACATTCCTTTCCTCCAGCCTTAATGAGTTCAGCTGTTATCACATCCTGGTGATTTACCATTTTTCAGATTCCTCATTGCCCATAAAACTTCTTCAGTTGTCAATTTGAGTTCTTTCTCCTCCAATAATAATTCACACTGTTGATTTTCGCCTTTGCAGTCAGTTGTATCATACATTCCTCTGCAATATTCCTTCCATCTTTCTAGAATTTTCTGGGTCTCTGTCAAGGTCCTCCCCATCTTGTCACAAATTACATTTAATTTAGGTGTGACACTTCTTGTCAATGTCTTCATTTCTTTAAACATTTCACTATCTCTTCCACACTTCTGATGTCCTTCTATTCTTTCACAACAATCCTATATGTATTGTTTTTTGTCTCTTCTTATGTTTCTTCTTATTTCTTTTGTTAAAGATTTATATTCCCAACTGTTGTTATTTGTCACTTTCCACAGCGTCTTCATTTCTCTTTGTTGTTTTATTAGTTCTAATGTGCCTGCTGTAATCTATTCATGCTTTTGTGTTTTATTTACTGGAACCATAACTTTAGCCGCTGTTATTAAGATATCTCTGACCTGTGTAGCCAATTCATCTGGTGTTATCTCCTCCTGTACAGCCATCAGCGTCTCAAAACGGTTATTCACTTCTATATTATATTGTTCTAATATTTTTGTAAAGTTAATGCGGAGTGGTCTTGATCCCCTATCTTTTTTATCTTTATCTTATGTCTGCTGTTAATAACTCATGATTCATGTCACAGTCAGCACGCGGTAGTTTTTGCTGAAGCTATACTTGATCTTAACTTCTTTGCACTAAAATATAATATATTTGATTTTTGGTTTTACCATCAGGTAAAGTGTGTAAAGTCTTCTTTTGTTGTTTAAAAAATGTGTTAGCGACCATTAGCTCATTTTCTATGCAGGATGCCACTAGATTGTCACCTGCCTCATTTCTATGCCCTATACAAAATTTTCCCAAAACATATCCTTCTTCTTCTGCTCTTTCTGTACCAGTCTTTGCATTAAAATCCCCCATTATTAATACAGTATCATTTCTTCATATCTGGTCTGTCGTCGTTTGCAGTGTGTTATAAAAGTCTTCAACCTCTTCTTCTGCTGCTGATGTAGGTGCATATATCTGGATAATTGTTACATTTCTAGGGGTGCCTTTAAGTCTGATAGTGAGGATTCTGTCACCTACTGGGTTGTAACCTAGCAATGCTTTTGATGTTAATCTGTCCAAGTAAAAAGCCACTCCATTCTTTCTTCCTAATTCTCCACCAGAGTGTATAAAGATACCATCATTTTTGCTCTTGAAGTGTCCTGATCCTTTCCATTGATGCTTGCAGATTCCCAAAATGTGTATCTTCATTCTTTCTGTTTTGTCACTTATTATTTGAACATTTCATTCATACATACTTCTCACATTCTATGTTCCTACTCTTATTTTTCTGTTTTAGTTTGATGCTAACTAATAATGGAGATACAGTGAGGGAAATTAAAAGGAGGACATCTGTTGCTCTTCAGAAAGTAAAACAATTAAAGAATCTGTGGAAAGGAACAGACAGAACTACAAAAATAAGATTTTTAAGGGCATGCATCTTTCCCATCGCAACATATGCCTGTGAGACCTGGACACTTAACAAAACAGCTGAGAAACACATAAATGTCTTTGAATGTAAATGCTACAGAAGAGTTCTTCAAATATCATGGACACAAAAAAGAACAAATATATCCATACTGCAAGAACTTAATATTGAAGAAGGCTGGCTAATAAAGAGGATTAAAGAGAGAAAACTTAAATATTTATGACACATTAAACGTCATGATAATCTAGAGAAGACCGTCTTGGAAGGGCACATAATAGGAAAAAGAAAGAGAGGAGGACTAAGGTCAAGATGGCTGCAAGACGTCATTGATGATCTGCAAATGGATGCATCAGCAGTAGGGCATCTTGTTTACAACTGAGAGGCCTACAGGAGTGCTGTTAGGGAGGCAAAGTTCCGCAAGGGACATGCAAATGAATGAATGAATGAGTTTGATACAGCGGTTTTCTTTGGTAATGCTGTCAGGTTTTTGTCCATCATCACAGTTACTGGTACTGACCTCTGTCTCATACATTTCTCCAGTATTAAAATTAGATCTATCTGGCCTGGGGTACTCACCACCAGATCTTTTTCCCAACTGACCTTCCATGTTGCTGTTTGGGTTTCTTGGTATATTTCCAGATGGTAGTTTACCTTTGCTTTCCTTCCGGGCAGTGACTATACTAGTCAGTGATTGTAGCCATTGTCCCTACATTGAGATCATCTGCCTACCATCATAGAATGGTGACCACAACCAACGTTATCTGTCGGCTGCTCTCCCATTCCATCCACCACCTGCTCCCATGGCTTCACGTTACACTGATCGGATGTGGGGAAGGGGGGGAGGCCTATACAGGTCATCCAGTTTACCTAAGGTTGTCCCATAGACTAACGGAGGTAAGGAGGCATCTTACTTCTCCTTTGATAGTGGATACACCTACCCCACTAACCATGATGTTTCATATATGGTATAAAATTCTGTAATTTATCATAAACCTTGACACTTGCGGATTTCTGCTGCATGACTTAAAATAATTATTATAAATGAAAAAAAAATTAAAACATAGTCTCATAAAATATATTTTAAAAAATGTGTACGTGCGCAGTAAAGGAGGCAACATCAGATAAACACAGAGGATTACAATGGACACTCAACACAATGCTGGAGAACCTTGACTTTGCCAATGACATTTGTCTATTGTCAAGCAGGCACAAAAATATGCAAGATAAACAAGCTAATTCAGAATGCAAACAATATAGGATTAAAGATCATTGTAGGAAAGACAAAGTTAATGAAGCAAAATGTGAACAACAGAAGTGTACTGAGAGTAGATAACAAGCTAGTGGAGGAGGTCAGCGAATTTGTGTATCTTGGTAGTAGAGTAGTAGAAAATGGAGACAGCACAGAGGACATCAACAGCAGACTTACTAGAGCAAACCAGGCTTTTGCAATGCTGCAGACTATATGGAAATCTAAAAAGACTAAACACGGAGATGAAAATCAGGATATTTAAGCGTAATGTGCTAAATGTACTATTATATGAAAGTGAATGCTGGAAAATCACCAAAACTATAGAAAAAAAGTTGAATTTTTTCCAGACTAAATGTTTACGAAGAATTAGAAGAATATTTTGACCAAACACTGTAAGAAATAACATCTTCTTGGCAGAAATGCAGTTGAAGCTACTGACAGCAATTATTGAGGAAAGATGATGATGATGGTTGGGTCATGTGCACTGGATGACTGATGACTCACTGCCAAAAAATAGCACTGAGATGGACACCACAGTGGAACAGAAGTAAGGGTAGACCAAAGGAGACATGGAGAACAGAGGGCTCACCTGGGCAAGAGCGGAAAGGAAGGCAGATGACAGGAATTTGTGGAAAACCATTGCAGAACTCCCATGTGCCTTTGGCACTTAAAGTTCAGAGAGAGAGAGAGAGAGAGAGAGTGATACACATCTAGTCATCATTACAGTGATTGTGTGATGCTGACACACTGCAGTTATGAATGATGACAAGACATGACTAATTAATGACTATTGACAGCATTGCCATAAGTGAGTGTAATTTATGACCAAAATGACAACATTGCCATTAATGAGTGATGCAAGCCCATCCTATCACAAGTCCGTGTTCCTTCTTGCTTCCCAGATGTATTCAGAGCAGATCGTCCAGACAATGGCAGCTGGTGGTTCAGGCTTGGACTATGGAATCTCAGAAGTAAGTAATCATTTGCTTGATTTTTTTTTTTTCTTCTTATGCTTATTTTACCACAATCTTACACTATTTCTACACAGCATAGATTTTTTTTTTTCCTCTTTCCATATTTGAGGTGCACAACTTTGAGCAATAAAGTAAATCAATTGGAAAGTAGCATTATTTCCCCTTCAGTTTTTTTAATGCTTTTTTTCCCCTTAAGTTTTATTGACCATTTAAAAAAAAAAAATTTTTTTTAAAAATTGTGAATTTTCCTGGGGTACCACTAAAATCAGTATGATTAACCTTCTGAATCCAGTGATCCTGTTTCGATATGTTAGCTATTCTGGGAGGCAGGTGGAGGACAGTGCAGCAGCACTTTGAGATCAGATGGTGACACTTTGAGTTCCTGAACAGATGACCCTTAATTTCATTTTAAATAAGGTGTAGTAATTTAGTGATACAATTTTTATGCAGATATATAATGCAGATGGCGCAAGTTATAAAATTTATTAAGAGTCGAGATATCATCATCGAGGAATTTTTTGGAAGCGTGACATATTTGTTAGTGAGAATTTGGGTTCAGAGGGTTAACTCTCATGCAGTGATAAAGAAATATCATGTTTACAGAAGGGTACCTTTTTTTTTTTTTTGTTTGTAGAGACCTTCACATTATTTTAGTGAGATATGTAATTCACATACATTTGATTCTTTTTTTTTTTAATTACCTTTTCTATTGCATTTTGCCTATGAAAAACTTGCACTAATCCTTTTTATTTTTTTTTTTTTGCTTGCCTGAATTTGATTTGTCTATTACACGAAGCATTTCCTTAACCCAGCCGACATATTAACCTGACCTAGCTGCTGTTGGAAGTAATTCATAAACTTTATGTATTTGAAAACATTCAGGTGGTAGCTTTTCTGCATCTATTTTGTAGCACTTAATGTTCTTAAATTCACTTTGAGCAGTATAATGCTATATAGTTCTGTAGCTGTTTATTAGTAAGGTAGCTTTTCCTCTTTTATTCACAAGTAACATTAAGGCAACTGTGAATAGGATCCAGGATGTAGAGATGTCACAGATGGCTAGTGAACCAAAGCTGCTCAAAATTCTTCATGGCAAAAAAAAAAGTTCAGATGTTTTAAGATTATTAACTCTTCCCGTGCCTTTGGTCACTGTAGTGTCGCTTCTGGTTTTCTGACATCGTACGTATCATCGATATAGCAACGCTTGGTTTGTTTCATTAAAACAACCGGTGTAACATTTAGATTGTACATATTTTCTCCGCGTTTCCGGTGACACTTTTCAAAATGGTGAAAGAGTGCTTAGTTATGAGCGATGCCAAGCAAGAAAAAGGAAGAGAAACATCGAAAATTTTCAGTTTTTGATGATGTAGATAGTGGTATGGACATGGCCTGTGACCACCCCACTGCTCTTGAATATATCTCAAGTAGATCTGTACATATTAGGCGACTGGAGAAGTAGTTAGGAGGTTGTTTCAGACATTAATTTAGCGAGAATGCAACATAGAGTCACAATACGAGATCGACAAGTAGATCTAGACATCTCAGGTGGTAAGTAGTGTGAATCTAGACCTAGCCGATGGTGAGCTGGACACAGTCATTGTCTAAAAACATGACATTACTTCTTTTTTCCTAAAAAACTCCCCATTTATGAAATCTTCATACAGTTAGTTATATTTTGAAACATAATAGGTACACAGAAGTACATGGAAATACTGTTTTCCATTCCATTTTACAACTATACCCCCTATACATGTCAAGACCCGTGCTTTTACTCGGCACCCAACTGAACGTTCGTGTTTCTTCCTGTGGCACAGAAAGAGTTTTTACTGAATTCCAGAAAGTCCATAGATGATCTGATCTCCTTTCGATGAAGCCCACACCTACACTTGCATCTTGGTGCAGGAGCATGTAGTCCTTAGCGCTAGTAAAAATCCTTGACTGAAAGATGACAGCGGTGGTGATAGAAGCTACTGCCTTCAGTTCAGCTGTTCCCACCCACCCTCAAAACCCTATCTTGCATTGCTTCTGAAAACAGACAGTTGTGATGCTGCAGTCTGAAAAATTGGATATGGTTGATATGTTTGCAATGGGAGTGGAGTTTGTATAGAAGTCTGCTTCTGAGCGTTGCTCCAGAAAGCTGAAAGTGTCCTTAATTGCTAATGAAAGCAGTGAATGAGTTTCTGTACCCTGAAGTTATTTACTAGTTCTTTGTTACTGGAAGATGTGAGGTTGTTAGAGGATATTAGTGAGTTTTTTTGTTTTATTTTTTTGTTAATGAAGTTCATAAATTTAGAGTTCTTGTTTTGTCATTCTCCTTCTTCATATACCTTTCAGTGCTTGTGGGACAGGTAGACTTCATGATGGGTTGTTTACTTCAGATAAGGGGATATTTAAGGTTTTCTATTAGCTCCTCCACCTATCTTTGGTGTGGGTGGCTTCTCTCTCTGTTTCCTACCTCATAGCATGAGTTGACAGTGCACATATGATTAAATCTTGATATTCAAGAGAAACCCAGAGCAGTTATCCGAATAAGGCCACAGTTAAGTATCTGCAGTCCATAGTTTTTTTTAAAAAAAAAAATATGTTCATCTCAGCGCTACTGTAGAAAACTGGATAAGGAAACTTGGCTCTTAGAAGTAGTGCAGCATTTTCACTTGAAAGAGTCACTTTGTCCTCCTCTTCTCTGTTTTGCAGTATTTGTTCATAAGTATAAGGGATAGTCAGATTTAAACAGGAAGAAAAGCATAAACAGGATAAAAACAAGAAACAGCATTCCACACAAACTGGGCTGTGGAAGGAGGGTGACATGGTGGCTCGTCCATTTCAGGAGGTGACCACTGCCCAGTCGAGCACAGATCGTCTATCCGCTATGGCCATGTGGCGCTCCACTGCTCTCCCGGACCCCCTTCCAACTCCTCCCTACTCTGACAGTGTCATTCGTGCGAGAGAGTCGGGCAACACAATGTCAGCAAGACCCAAAGTCATCCGTGAGACAACCCAGTTTTTCCTGGCTCTCAAACTGTGGTGGACGGCTCCTGACTATGAGCGCATCGCTGAGCTTGTCCTTCAGAACTTTCCCGCGCTTGTTAGTCTTGTAAGCCTCGATGTTTTTAGGAAGATGTGTCTTTGGTGTAATACTATCCTCTTTACTCTTATATATGTCCACATAAATGTCTGTGATGTAAAATCAGATATTTCAGTGTTTCTATTAAGAAATTGGCAAGGAAATATTTCAGTGTCAGAAAATACATTTCTTACATTTAAATGATGAAAGTAAATTTACCATTAATTTGTGGCAAAAAAAAAATTTTTTTTTTAAAAATTCTGACTTTTTTACTGAAATCATAATAGAATGAAATGGACCACCCAGTTACAATGAATCACAATGATATTTAGCTTGAGTTTTAGATAAAAGCATAGTATAATATTAATAAAATAAAATGATTATACAAAAAAATAATGAAACTGCTATGATGCAGGGTGATTTATTAATGAAATAAAAATCATGTATGAACCTCTGTAATAAGTTAAATAGAAGAATTTATGGAGGGATTGAGTGATTGATCTTTATTTCAAAAGGGTTATAAAATAGCAAGAAGATTTGTATGAGCGAAGTGAAAATTATTATATATTAACTGCTTATGGAAAGATAATAAGAAAAAGTCTATAAATGAGACAAAAATTATGATATAAAGCAGTGTTTCCCAGCATGGGGCATACCCCAAAAAAAGGGGGGGGGGGCAATTTGAGTATTTTTTTCTGGGGGGGGGGAGGCAATTAGAATATATTTATATTTTGAGATCTTCTGGATGGGGAATGGGGCGGACATAAAAATTTTGGAGGTGTTGAGGTTGGGTATGATCTAGAAAAGCTGGGAAACATTGGTCTTCTTTGATAAATGGCATATATGGGGGTGCTGAGACGTTATCGGCTCATCCAAGAAGTGAATGACTTAGAGCTGCGAAAGTTGGATAGTCATCATGAAGTTCAGCACAGTTGGCACATTATTTCTCAGGTTTCTTTAATACTTAGAGAAAAAAAAAAATAGATGTTTGGTCACTGAAATACTGTTCTGTTGTTGCTATTGCTTTCAATAATTTGAAATTTCCTCCCTTTGAAACACTTTTTAAGTTTAGGAAACAGGAAATAGCCAGGTGGAGAAAAATCTGGTGAATAGGGTGGATGATCTACACACTCAATTCCAAATTCTTCAAAACATCTAGTGTCTTGTGGGCAGGCTCATTGTTATGCCAAAGCAGAACGTCTTTCCACAGCTTCCTTGACATGTTTTTCTTTTAATTCATCCTTTAATCGGCACAGAAGGTTAAAGCAGCATTAATTGTTTGACTCTTTTGGTGATAGTCAGTCATCAAGATGCCTCCTTTATCTAAAAAAAAAAAAAAAAGGTGGCCATGGTGTTTCCTTCTGAATTTTGTATCTTGAATTTCTTTGGCTGTGGAGGACCCAAGTGCTGCCACAGCAAGGACTTGCTTGGTCACAGGATCATAATGGTGTAACCATGTTTCGTCATTAGTGATGAGTCATTCCAAAAAGTCATTGCTAGATCACTCAGAATGCTGCAGAATGACTTGGAGGTGTCCACTCAGTTTTATTTCTTGTCAGCATTCAAGCATTTTGACATCTATTTGGCCAGTAGCTTCTGTATACCCAAATGCTCCAGAGTTATAAACCCAACGCACTTTCTTTATGTGTCTAGTGCCTTAGCAGTTGTTTTAGCTGAAATTCCTCAGTCTGCCAATTCAGGTTGTGAATATGATCAGTGATTTATGGAGCTGACACGTTTGATGACCTTTCAGATCTTGCTGAATCTTTGATCTTGAAATCTCCATTTTAAAAGTTAGCAACAGCACTTCTTCACAGTTGAGTATGATGGGCACCTCTTGTCTCTCAATGTTTGCAGCATAGACTCGCAACAGCACTTCTTCACAGTTGAGTATGATGGGCACCACTTGTCTCTCAATGTTTGCAGCATAGACTCGCAACAGCACTTCTTCACAGTTGAGTATGATGGGCACTTGTCTCTCAGTAGCATAGACTTGTGGATTTTCTTTGCAGCGGATTTTCTTTACAGCTTTCTTCTGCAGGAACTGGAACTTTGTGGTGGCCTAGAGTTTCATGCCTGAAAATTCCACACCTTTTCGTTGACATGGCTCTGTCACTGATGAGAGAAAAAAAAAAGTAAAAAAAAGCGTTATGATCATCCAGATAAACTCTTTACATTATAAAATAATACTCCAAAATTATGCTCAGATCTTGGGACATGGGTCAGGTAGATAGCATTTTAGCACCCTCTTATATAGCCACTGTTGTAATAAGAAAGTTACTTATGGACATAACTAAGTTTTATGAAATGTTTACTCCTTGTATGCATCATATAGTGACATTAACTGTTACTCACTTCTGCATGTTGTGTCAGTCCAGCACACTACTGTGTTTTCTATATCAGGATGTTGTTTTATTGCAGATAGAAAGACTACACATTTTGGTGTCACATGCCATTATTTTGTTTCTTGTGAAAATCAGTTATAGCTGCATAAGCCTGAAACTTTGCCATTCTTGGTGTATGCACTTTCTGTACTGAATATAACCTTAATTGCAGATTATGCTTTTTATACATATTGTTTTTGCCATTTCTTCCCACTTTTATGTTAGAACCTAAAATGTATGAATAGTTAGGAAAAATTTGTAGACGAAACATTTTAAATGTAAGAGAAAAAAATTAGCAAAAGAATGACTGAATGAAGCTTTGAACTTTGTAAGGATGAGCAGCTTTCTAGTTGTGAGAGGGCAGTGCATTATCAGTTTTAGCTGCAAAGCATCCCTAATAAAAATTCTCACTATTCCTAATCTTTAATGCATGTCTGAACTCACAGCACCTGAAATAGAAGTCTGTCGCTAATTAAGCTTTTGCAAGTACCAAGGTTGACACACGAACACACGTATGTGGTTCCCTGTGAATGTCTAGGACATACTGGACAAGATTAACAACAGTTAAACAGTTTTATTCCAAAGTAGTTTATGAGAATTTTAATGAGCTGGAAACACTTAATCCTGTGGAATATTCTCTCAGTATGTATGACAGCGCCCGCGCGTGTGTGTGTGTGTGTGTGTGTTTGTGTCGGACCTGCGAGAGCTTGATTTCTAGTGACAGAGTTTATATTTGCCATAGCCTCATTTCTGATTCTGGGTACCATGAGTTCATAAATGCATTAAAAGGCTAGGTGTGGCATGTATATTTTTTTAGGAGTGTTTTGTGGGCTGGTTGGTAGTGATTTTCCCTCTTGTGGCAGGGTGTTTCCTCATCCTAATAGAGTCCAGGGTTTGATTTACAGTCATTTGCTTAACAATTTTACATTGTTTTCTGTCTAATGGGCTTTGTCTTCACTTTTTTTTAGGATTGATCATACATACTTTGCTCTAACACTCTGCTGTGTACACACCTTTTGTTTCCAGCTTGCTAAAAGTATACTTTCCCACCATTATGTACCTCCATTTTGTTCTAAATTTGGATAGCAGCCTTAAAATAAATTACAGAAAAAAGTAACCCAATATTTTAGCAGGACTTGGAATAAAGAAGACAAACAGTGGAACAGCACGTAGAGAAGCACTTATTTTCATAGTTCTGAAAGGTGTGCTGCAAAAGCACCACATTGCATTTCTTCTCCTTTAACGCCATCTTCCCCCAAATCCTTTCCTTTGTTATCCATTTTTGTACAAGTTTACCATACACATCCATTAACTTCTATACTACTGTACTTGTTTTTACCAAAGAGTGGCAGATAATTTCTGCTCTGTTGTTTGACTTCTGTTTTAAAAGTAAACTTAAAATTATTAATTAATATCTGTATCACATAAATGTAAATTTCGGAATTAGTTCATTAACTCTTTACAATCCATTGTCAGTCATTCTTCACCATCTTTTATAGTCTCTGGTACATCTTATCAGATATTTTGACTTTGTTTTCTTGTGCCACCTGTTCAGTCCACTCTGGTATTTTTCAATTGGTCTCTCTCTGTTGAATTTTCCTGTGATTATCAGGTTCTGTAACTTGTGTTATCTCATGACGTCAAAACTATTTACAATAAAACTGTTATGGCTTGAGTTAAGTGTTGTTGCTTTAGTTACTGGCATGTTGATGACTTGGAATCAGTATGAGTAACCTTTGTTCAATATCTGTTGTTTTCTTACTCAAATCTTGAAGCTTAACACTTGTTTATTATTTTGTATTATAAAACGATATATTAAACAACTTATAGAGTTACACATCAGCTTTTGCAATTAGCTTTTTAAATTTTATTTGGTAATTCTGGTTTTCATATAAAATCCTACTCCAGTTATAAATAATGCTCATTTTTATACAACATTCAGCTGTGTAGGCCAAGGGTCTACATATTAGTTATGGCTTGTGGCATCTGATTTCAATCAGATCCACTTCGGATCATTCCTACATGGGAAGAGTATGCAGAGACAAAAAATATAGTAACAACATTGATATGTGAATGTAGGTAAATCAGTTGAACTGTCACTTCTTCAGCTCTAAGAAAGAGCCAGAAACCCATTTCTGAAGCTGTGTGACTGGAGCACCTCTGACCAGATTCACCAAGCACCCATTTCTACAGCTGTGTGACTGTAGGACCTCTGGCCAGATTCACCAAGCACCCATTTCTACAGCTATGTGACTGGAGAACCTGACCAGATTCATCAAGCACCCATTTCTACAGCTGTGTGACTGTAGGACCTCTGGCCAGATTCACCAAGCACCCATTTCTACAGCTGTGTGACTGTAGGACCTCTGGCCAGATTCACCAAGCACCCATTTCTACAGCTGTGTGACTGGAGAACTCCTGGCAGGTTTCAAACTACTGTTCATACCATGAGAAAGAGTGCACCATTTTGTATTTAACCCCTTCCTCCCAAATCTTAAAAGCAGTATCATCTCAAGTCATAAATGTTCTTGTAATTCTTTTTTTATAAACTCCATTACAAAGTAGAAACAGGTGTAAATATTGTCTAATGGTTTAAAAACTACTTTCTTAGATAGCATTGACTAAGAATTAAAATGTCAAAGTTTGTTGTCAAAATTTTATGAGATACAGGATAGAAAAGTGTTCTTGTCTGTTATACAGTGAAGATTGCATAGTTTATTTCCTAGAGTAAAAATATAAGCTTGCAATTTACTGAGTAGAGTGGTACTGATTGTGTAGATCAAAGAAGGGAGAGAGAGATAGAGAGGAGGAGAAGAAAATAAGAGAGAAATGTCATTTTATTTGCCATTATTTTGTTTATCTCCAGCAAGTATTGGAGATCAGTTTGCATGTTAGAGATGTTCATGCATCAGAGATACCAGATGTGAAATATTGACTTTAACATATCAAGTTTTGGAATAGTTCATAAAAAATATAAGTCCCAAAACCCATAAGTTTAGTTTCTTATTAAATGAGGTGTTAATACATTAATTGGAATCATTCAACAAGGTATGTTTCTTTATGTTTATGTCATACAGCAAGCCATAAAGAAAGATTTGGGAACTTGTGCTAGAAATATGAGACGACGTTTACCCAGTGCCAGATATAAGCCCGTGTCTTCTCAGAAAGTGTATGCTAACTCACAAACTGGCCTGGAACCACAGGTATCTGATACAAGTTCAGGCACTTCCATAATGCCAGGAACTGCTGAGTATATGAAAGCTTTGATGGCTGCACAAAATATGAACTTAACAGAGCTCAGCATGACTCAACGAAATCTTGGCGAACTAGCGGTGTTAGCTGGTATAAAGCAACGGATTGAGCAGCATCCACAGGAAGTTACAGATCTGGAGAGACAGTATCTTGCTCAGTGCTCTAGTGAAGAGCAAAGACAGGCCTTGATGGCATCGGGAGCCTTTGGGAATGATACAGCAGCAATGGCTGCCCTTAGCGCTTTCTACGGACTCGGCATGGACATATCTGGTTCCAAGAGAGGGCTTGGATCATCCGAGTACAGCACAGTTTCAGCACATGACAGTTCCTCATCACTTGCAGGTGGAGAGCAGGATGTACCCAGTAAACGTCAGAGAAGAATATCTCAGGCTGAAGTGGAAAAGCGACTGAGGGAAGCAGAGCTGAATCATAGCAGCGCACATAATGAAAGCAAATCTCATGGACTTTCTGTGGGCCTATCAGGCACACATTTAGTCAAGAGAGAGCCAGTGTCTCCTAATAGTGAAGATTTAAAGATGTCCAGTTCCAGTAAGCAGCACCATCAGCAGTTGCCAGTTTTTCACTCAGCTAGTGGTTCTTCTGACTCAGCATACTGGCATTTACAGGCTGACACAAGCATGGCACTAGCAGCCGTGACCAACCCTGCCCCTCATCAAACAGCTGCACAAGCTCACTCACAGGCTCAGATACAGCACCTGCCTGGCCATGACCCTTCAGCCCATCCAGCCTCAAGTGAAGCCCCCATGAACCTAACTTACCACGAGTCAGAAAAATATGTATCGCACAGGCTTAATGCAGATTCCCCACTCCCAGACTCACTTCCAGACACTGCAGGACTGGCTGCCCAGGTGGAGGTGACAACTTCTTCAGTCAAATCTCACAGTCCCAGGAGGAGAGCATCTTCATCTCCAAGGTCTTCACATCAAGGAGACCAGTCTCTTAACTCCAGAGATCAGGTAGGAAAGAGGAATTACGACTTATCCTTTAGTATTCAAGTGTTCATCATCATCAGTCCTCTATACTCCCAGTGGAGGATAAGGCATCAACAAAGGTTCTCCAGTCAGTCATGTCTTAAGCAAGATGGGATACCTCAAACCATGTCTTTCTAACTTCCTTTAGTTCTTCCTGCAATGTGCATTTCCATATCCCCAGTGGCCTGCTCCTCTTTTCTTTTCCCTTGAGATGTCTAAGTCAAGGTGGTATAAGGGTGTCTTGTTTTTTCCATTTGTAGCTTGTGGCCAGATTCAGGTGTTAAGTAATGGTAAATCTAGAGTCATTGCCAGGATGAAGTCCACAGTTTTCTCCAGGTTTTAGTGGCAACCCAGCACCTTCGGCCCCGTGGCCAGGTCTGGCTCTGCAGGTCACAAACATTGGACATTACTGGAGCATATGTCTCCAGATGATTCTTACTGAGCATGGTAGTTGCATAGTCAGTATTGGGCACTCATCATGCTACAGGACTCCAGTCAGTGCAGCTGTAAACATTTTTTACCAAGCGCAGTTGTAATCAAGTGGTACTGGGTTCAGTTCTAGCAGTGGGTTTTTTCTGGTATGTATGGGAAAAAAACCCTGCGGTTCACACAGCCTCTTAAAATGGGTACCAGAGAAATCTGGGAAGGTAAAGCGGCCAGGCGTGATATTGACCACATCACACTTTCATGTGCTGAAGGTCATGGAAAATAGGGGCCTAAAACTGTATTCCCCAATATGCCTTAAGGGCATGGATACAGGAATTTTATCTTTACCGTTTTCACTAATGTTACTTGAAGCACACCATACTACATTGTATCTATGTCTGTCAGTGCATTAAGGAATAACAGTTGTTCATATAAAGATCAGATGCATGTGTTTGAAACTGCTAGAGTTCTGAGGTTCTGAGTGAGAAAATGAAAAAAAAAAAGTTTCTTTAGAGCTTGCAGATGAGCATTGATCTGGTGGTGGATGGTATACAGCACTTACATATTTATCTATTTTTAAAAATTATTGATCTTGCAAATGACTGGCTCAGAGATTATGGTTTTAAAATTTCTATGATATTCATTCAGCAGACTTACTAGAGCAAACCAGGCTTTTGCAGAATGTATAAGATAGGAAAAAGTAGGAGCAGCTTTATTACTTAATGATTACAAAGTTGTGATGTTTCGGTGTGAACCTTAATCATACATAAACATACGGGACGAAGAAATAGAGAGAGGAGATAAAGCATAGATTCACATGAATACTATTAAAAAAAAATTTTTTTTAAAAGAGTACTTAGCTTTGCTTTTGCAATTCCGCAGACTATATGGAAATAAAAAAAAACTAAGCATGAATACGAAAATCAGGATATTTAAGAGTAATGTTCTAAGTGTACTACTCTGTGGAAGTGAATGCTGGAAAATAACCAAAACCATAGAAAACAAGTTGAATTCTTTCCAGACTAAATGTTTACAAAGAATTAGAAAAATATTTTGGCCAAACACCATAAGAAATAAAATCTTGTTGGCAGAAATGTAAATGAAGCCACTGACAGCAATTACTGAGGAAAGACGCTGGCGATGGTTGGGACATGTGCTCCGAATGACTGACAACTTACTACCAAAAAAAGCACTAAGATGGAAACCACAGGGGAACAGAAGTAAGGGTAGACCAAAAGAGACATGGAGAAGACAACAGAAAGGATGTTGAGCAATGGAGGACTCCCCTGGGCAAGAGCAACAAAAAAAAATGGCAAAGGACAGGCATTTGTGGAAAAGCCTTACAAAAGCCCCATGTGCCCTGGGAACTTAAGGTTGAGAGAGAGAGAGAGAGAGAGATATATCATTTGTCTGCTTAAATGATAACTATATAAATTCAAGATAGTTTTTGTCTTCTGTTTATAAGGCCGAAAATTTTTAAACATTATTGAGTCTTTTTCTAGCATAAATATGGAATTTTCCTATCTGGTTGAAATTGTTGAGCTAGTTTGATGCAAGTACATATAACTTGGCAAACAACTATGTGAGCCCTATGCGACGTTTAATGGCAAGGGAAGGATGTAAGATATGACATGATCTCCTAGAAAAACAGTGGACTAGACCCACAGGGAGAAGGAAGATGGGACAGACCCAGAAACCCTTGGAAATGAACATTTTACTCTGGGCTCCAAAGTAGTGGAAAAATAAGACAGGCAAATAGAAAAGGGGTTTTGTAACGAATTCAGTTGGAGTTTTCATTATCTTATGTAGTCTCTGGCAGTAAGAAGGCTGCATGTTGATGATTATACATAACCGTCCAGTTTAGATTACCCAGTTGCTGAATGATAAACTTAGATTTCTGCATTATAGAAGTAGTTTTCATCTTTATTAAAATATTTTTTTTCCCCCATCACTAAGGTATGGTTTCCACATGGCGCTGGGTTCAAGAAGGAGAACCAGGAGATAGTTTGCTTACCTGATCCCCTGCCAATTCCAAACTACTCCCAGAAGATCCTCAGTGCCAGAGAAGATGGATCATCCATAAGACATAGATCTGAGATAATCCGGGAAACTGCCCGCTATTTCCTGAGCCATAAGTACTGGTGGTCAAGTGCAGACTACACACGGATATCTGAGTTAGTTGTGCAGCAGTTTCCAGATCTGAAAGATGATACGTCTGCTGATGGCATGACCAGCTATGTAAGTAGATGTATTCTCCTTTTTTTTTTTCCATTTGTTGTGTTAGTGAAGTGAGATATTGTAACATGCAGTGGTGTAATTTATGAGGGTTTTTTTTTCCTTTTAAAGCCTTCCACAGTGGAACAGATTTAGAATTTAAATAACATATACATTGTATATCTGAGCATTCTGTATAATTGATAGGGATGTAAATTTAATAGCCACATTCACAGTAATATTTGTCCTTATAATTAAAGCATTAAAGCCACATACACCCTATTAATTATCTGCATTAAGTGATACAGATTTAAATTTCTAGCCACATACATAGTTCTTTCCATCTTTATAATTGCTGCAAATTATTAATTAAAGTCACATAAACAGTTGGTTTGTTTTTGTAAATCAGGAAATTACAGTCAGAGATTTAAGCAAGCACTAATTGTTAGTTATTTGTACTTGATTGAACTCATTCTGAATGAGTTACATATTTAGTTGTATTTATCTATTATGACTGACTCAAAACTGACTTGGAAGCAACACATCAACAGTGCAGAAGCAAACGCCAGAAGAAAACTAGCCATATTAAGAAAATTAAGTGGAACGACATGGGGAGCTAGTGAAAGAATCCTCAAGATTGTATATCAGCAAAGTATTCTACATTTAGAATATGGCTCAACATCTTGGTGCACAGCATCAAACACTATGCTGCATAATCTAGACAAGGTTCAAAATCAGTCACTACGGATTATCACAGGTGCCATGAGGTCCACACCAATAGTAGAAATGCAGAAAATAGTTGGTGTTCAAGCGCCAAAGGAACGTAGAGACACAAAGGTCATGACCATGGGAAAGAAATTCCTTAGCTTTGTAAGCCATCCCCTGAAGGAGAGATTCAATAACTTGGCATTAAGACGACTTAAAAGAAGCAGCTTCATTCACCAGGCCAAGCGTATGCGTAAGCTGATACCTGACCTTCCAACTGTAGTCGCTCCATTATCATCTGTACCAGAGCATACACCATGGAAAGAAGCAGATTATACACAAATAACTATTCAGACTGAAGTGAAAGGTGTGCAGAATGGTGAGATGCAAAGCAGCCTTGTAAGATCAACAGCCACACTTAGTGTGCTAGATGACAAATATCCATGTGACACCTGGATACGTGTGTATACAGACGGATCTGCACACAATGCCATAAAGAATGGAGGGGCAGGAGCACATATTGAATATCCAAACAACACCACTGACAAGATTTCCATACCCACTGGAAAATACTGCAACAACTTTGATGCAGAAGTTAGGGCAATTTTTGCTGCAGTTGAAAAACTATCAGACTCCAGAATTGATA
The DNA here is from genome assembly GCA_009760885.1 of Achatina immaculata. Classification (NCBI taxonomy): domain Eukaryota; kingdom Metazoa; phylum Mollusca; class Gastropoda; order Stylommatophora; family Achatinidae; genus Lissachatina; species Lissachatina immaculata. The sequence continues at coordinate 12,695,670 of CM019718.1, forward strand.
CATGTCCTGTAGTAATTCTCACAGATGCAAGATCAGTACTGGAAGCTCTTCAGTGCAACAAATTACCAGACCTTAAGGATGCCTTGTCAAAAATTGGCTTACAACATGGAGTCACTTTGCAATGGTTTCCCTCCCACTGTGGGATACCAGGCAATGAGAAAGCTGACCATCTGGCCAAAGAGGGCACTGAAATGGAACAACCAGACATACCTGTCACTTATAATCAGAAGAAAAGCATGATAAAACCCTACAGGAAGCCACAAACACCACCACATGATGACTATCACGTACTAAACAGAAAGGAACAAGTCACCATCTTCCGTCTCCAAACAGGACACAGTCGACTCTGAAGTCATATGTATACAAAGTTTAAGGTTGGTACTACTAATCTATGTACATGTGCCCAGGTGCCCCAAACTGTGGAACATCCTCCAGAACTGCACCAACTATGAAACACTGAGAAATAATTACTGGCCCAGTGAAACCACTAAAGAAGATAAGCTCTACGGTTCCATACATGAATTACAAAAAACAGTGAAATTTATCCAAGAGACAGGACTGCAGGTATAGACAGACAATGCGAACGAAGAAGAAGAAGAAGATCTATTATGACTGCATAAATTTAGAGATGGAAGTTTTTTTTGTTTTTTTTTGCCAGTTTAAATCTTATCATATATCCTACCTGTGCCGTTAAACGTCACATAGAGCTCGTAAGGTAATTCGCCAATTTTTCCTGTCTTCAGTGAGTCCTTCAACCTCATCAAGGGATTTTATGCTTATTAATTTGGCCTCTCTTAATAATGTAATGTGTTGTTCAAATAGCTCTAAGAGGGTGGATTTTGAAGCAGGTAGACATCAGTTGTTTAATGCTTTCCATGCATAAAGCCAGTTTTCTGCCAGATCTGGTGAACCCATTTCATGTTGGAAGCCAGTTTTCTGGCTCTTCCTTCATTTAATTAAAAAAACTGGTGTAAATTTCAATTGTAAACGTTTAGATACATGTCCAGTGACCCTTCCTTTGTCCTTTTGAAGAATAGGTAGCAACCATTGTTTTTTTCGAAGTTTTCTGGGAGTATTTTCAACTTCTTGTGACTTATGTAGGCATACGGACATGCCCTATGACCACACAACTGTTACTGAATGTACCCCAAGTAGTTCTAGACCTATTATATGGACTGTAGAAGTAGCTAGAAGGTTGTGTCAGACATATTGCAGTTTTGAACTGTTACAAGTAGATCTAGACCATCGCAAGAGGATATATGTAGCACTGATTGTAGGTAGAACACAGTTTTATTTGTCAATCATAAACATTTTTTTTGGTGCTAAAAATGTTCTCCTATTTTCTTTTTTCCTTAAAAAAAAAAAACTCTGCATTTATAGAATTTTCATACATTTACAATTATTTTGATGTATAATAAATATACTTTTAATGTGGAAATACTTTGTTACTTTCACTTTTCCAACTATATCCTATAAAATCAAGATCCATGTGTTTAATTCCGCACAAGTGAAATGTCCACATTTTCACCAGCAACACAGAAAGAGTTAAGAATGTTACCAGGTATCATGTTGCCAAGTATATTCTTTCACAACTGACTGAACTAGAATTTGATTATCAGATTTGGCCACATTAACAAGAAAACCTGTTTCTGATGTAAAGTTGTTTTTTTAAAAATTTTTCATCTTGAATAGTGTGTATGTGTCTCTTTTTCTTATAAAATATATGAACAGGTAATATTTAAGCAGGTAATAAAAGAACATTACTGTGTCAACACTGGCTTCTGCCCAGGAGATTACTCTTTATTTGTAAAATTCTGTTCATTTTCATATTAACTTTCATGAGTGTCTGAAAGTCATCCTGAATTAATTTTTCAGCGTCGCATCCAGAGAGACTTGTCCATGTGTGCCAGAAATCTCAGACGAAGTAAAAAGCCCAGAAAAATGCGAGATCTCACTTCAGATTCTTCCAGCACACTGTTAGACATACCACAGACTCCCAGGACATCAAAGAAGCAAACAAAAACATCAAAATCATCATCCATGTTCTCATCTAGCCTGGAGAGAAAGCCAAAACGATCATCTGGGTCATCAGCCAAATCCAGAAAGCACAAGAAGGAGCCAGTTGCATCTGTGATATCTGGGCCATCAGCTTCTGCAAGGGTGTCAGAAGACATGTCAGTTGCAGCAGTGGTATCTGAGCCATCAACTTCGGAGGACATGACAGCTGCAGCAGCACTGTTACAGCAGCAGTTCATGCAGTCATCATCATCATCATCTACATACCACCCTAGTGCTCATCTTCTTCCATCTTCCCACCTCCTGCCTTCGTTGCACACCCATCCAGCCCTCCATGAGCAGCAGCAGCAGATGCAGGTGAGTATTTGAAACTTTATGGAAAGTTGGCAGGAACAAGAATGGTAGAAAATAAGATGAGCACATATAGATGAAGAACATACAACAGTTCAGTATCTCAGCAAAAGCCTTTTTCAGGGATGACATACAAAAACAACACAACAGATAAAAAAAAATTAAAAATAGATGAAAAATTAAACACTTAGCTCTTTTGGTATTGTTCTTGTAAGAAAGATATGTTTTTTTAATGTGATCCTTGAAAAAAGGCTTTTGCTGAAATATTGGATTGTTGTATGTTCTTCATTTATATGTGCTCATCTTAATTTCTTCATTTCTTGTTCCAGCCCACTTTCCTCACTCTGTCTTTTTTTTTTTTTTTGTTGTAAAACTGAACCATACACCTCTGTCTACCTTTATTGCTAGAACCAGTTTTACTCCAGTTGTCATTTGACCTTAAGCAACAGTCAGTGGCTTCTCTAGCATGGTTGTATCTGTATTCTGCCTCTTTCCTTTATGTATTCACACTGTTGTCTTATGCACTTCTATCCCTCTTCTTCACTCTTTGTGAGTTAGCCCTCTCTCTCTCTCAGATCTCTTTATTAGAGTATGTTCGTTCTAATTCTGGGTTTCTTTTTGGACATTTAGTTGGATTATTTTATGGTGATCTGAAGTTTGCTGTTTATTATGAGGTTTACTTCAGTTTTGGACCTCAAAGATTGGACTGCTTCACTTCCTTTTCATTTCCCCATTTTGTTGTACAGTGTGCTGTTTCATACCTTGTGAGGTGGTTCATGTTGATATAACTCAGGTGACAGAGAAACTGGAAGCAACAGAGATGTGGTTTTGGAGAAAGATGCAGCAAATATCCAGGACAGACAGAAAAACAAATGAAGAGGTCCCCAGAGAAGTTTCACAACAATGAAAAAGATAAAATGATAAGGAATAAGGCAACCAGAATTTCTTGGACATGTCATGAGAAGACAGAAGTTCAAGAACCTGGTAATCACTGGAAAATTCAAAGGAAAAAAAAGGAAGAGAGAAAGGCCAAGTGAAAATATCTCATTGGACTGACCAAGTAGTATTAAAAAAGAAAAGCATTTGAATTAATCAGAAACACCAAGAATGGCGCAAGGTGGACAAGTATGATCACCAACACTATCCTGCATGGCACAAAATAATCATTAAAAAAAAAGATTCTAAGGGTTTTGTTTCTGGTTATCCCACTTTTAGATCTTTCTGTAGCAAGAATCAAGAATAAATGGCTCACCATATTCCTCACCTGGGTCAGTATATTTCTTACATGTAATTATTATTATATGTTTATATATTAGTATTAGTATTATATTATTATATCGTGTGTACTGTCACCTCATCTATCCTTAATAAACAGTGAAAACATCATGAGAGGCATTACAAATTTGAAAGGAATTAAATCTTCTTACATCTTACATCCTTCCCATGCTGTTAAACATCACTTAGGGCTCGCATGATAGTTTGCCAAGATTTCTTGTTTTCTGCAAGCTTTTCAACCTCATCAAGGGATGTTAATCCCACTAAACTGGCTTCTCTTAACAATCTCCTCTGTAGAGTTTCACACAAACAACCTCTTTTTCTTCTGCCTTTTGTGTTCCACTTGATAGCTTGTTTTGGAATTCTCTGGTTGGTTCGCAGCACATGACCGACATATGTCCATCTTATTTTTCTAATCACCCATGAGACAAGTTGCTGTTTGCTCATCTGTCTTATTTCTGCATTGTTCTTGAGTTCGCTCCACTTTATACCAAGTATTTTCCTGAGCCATTCGTTTTCAAAAGAGTGTAATTTGTTGTCTATTTCTTTAGTTGTTTTCCAACTTTCACATACATAAATGAGGGTGGATATTACATTTGAATTGAATAATCTGAACTTGGTTTCTGTGCTTATAACTTTTGAATGGCATATGTTCTCAAGATTCTTGAAGGTCAATGCTGCTTTTGCAATTCTAACTTCATTTTTGGTGTCACCATCCTGGTCTGTGTATCTTCCAAGATATGTAAATTGTGGAATTAAATAGGAGACCATAATATAAAAAAACCTGAAATATGCAGATGAAACCATTCTGACAGTAGAAACTGAGAACAGTTTGTTGAAAATTGTGAACAAGAATATTGAAGAGAGCAGAAAAAAGAGGCGTAGAGCTAAACAACAAGACAGAAACTATGGTAGTATCAAAAAGAGTAAAAATACCAGAGTGCAGCATCCTTTAAAATGAGAAGACACTTGACACAAATAAATAAATTCAGTTATCTCAGAACAACGACAGCTGATAACAAGTGCAGAACTGAAACTAAAATCACAGATATGTAAGACAAAAGCAGCTTTTTATGACATGAAGAAGATACTAACAAATAAGATTTCCCTAAATGTGAGGAAAAGAGTATTATAGTGCTGTGCAGAACCAATATTGCTGTATGTTTGTGAAATGTGGACAGTTAACAAAAAAGATAATTGGAAGCAACAGAGATGTAGTTTTGGTGGAAGATGCAACAAATCCCCTGGACAGACAGAAAAGTGAATGAAAAGAAGTAAGAAGTTACAGAACAATTGAAACTAGTTAAAATTATAAGAAAAAAAGGCAGTCAGAATTTCGTGGACATGTCATGAGAAGATAGAACTTAGTAAAGGCTGGAAAATTCAAGGTAAGAAGAGGAAGATCAAGAAAAATTATCTCAGAGGACTGACCAAGTGGTATAGAAAAAAAGTATTGTTATTGATTGGAAACACCAAGTACCACACAAGAAGCAGGAGCATGATGGCCAGTGCTACCTGGCATGTACAGATAATTATTATATATATACCTTTGTAGTAGTGGCACATTTCTCTTCTGTGACCCTTTAAACCTTTATTTGTTTTGCCATGAAGATTTCTCTGGTATCCGCTGTCTTTTTTTTTTTAAACCAATTAGTTGCTCCATTCAGTTCTTTCACATTTTTGGTATCCTGTCTAGAAATTTCCGAACTTGCAGTCATACATAAAATAGAATTACATAAAAATTAATAAATAGAATTACATAAAAATTAATAAACTACAGTGCTACCATGAAAGATGTAATTTAATATTACCAGAAAAGTCAAATGCCTGTACAGAATACAAAACGGTGCATTATTCCTTAGTCTCAGATCAGTTCTGCAATATTACATCAACAGCAACACCACCAGCAGCTCCATGACAGCCACAACATCAGCGTGGAAGAAGCCCTCAGTGCCAAGAGACTTGTGAAGGAGGAAGCTAATATCCATGAAGCTGTGGAGCATTCTCACTCAGGTAGGCTGATACCTAATAACACAGCTTCACAACTGGCAAGAGTTTTCAGTCAGTCATGTGGCTTGTCCATTGCAGGACATTGCTTTCTTGATAACCAGCTTTAAGGTGTTTTGTGCCTGTTTTAGTGAGTGCAGTGCTTAGGTTAGCCAGGGCAGTTTTTTGTTTTTCTCAAGTCCTTGTCATTCTTGGGGGAGTTGATCTTTTGTATTTAGTTGATCTCATAAAGCTCCAGTTGAAGCTTCCTGTGAATAGAATTTTGTATAACAAACATGTTGATGTCTTGAAACAAATAAATAAATAAATTTGACAAAGATAGGAAGACCTTGTCTGTCTGTATCATGTATTACTCCTTCTTTCTGGTATTTTGTTTCAAGAGAGAAAACTTAAATATTTTGGACACATTAAATGTCATGATAATCTAGAGAAGACCATCTTGGAAGGGTACATAATGGGAAAAAGAAAGAGAGGAAGACCAAGGCGAAGATGGCTGCAAGACATTGTTGATGATCTGCAAATGGATGCATCAGCAGCAGGCCATCTTGCTCACAACTGAGAGGCCTACAGAAGTGCTGTTAGGGAGGCAAAGTTCCACAAGGGACATGCAAATGAATGAATGAATGAATGATTGCTTTTTTTCAAACAACTTATCAGCATTGTCATTGTTCAGAGGACTGTTGCTATTTGTAATACCAGCACAGTATTAAGTTTGTTTTATTTTTATTACATTAATCATTCTGAGTTGCACCCTACATAATGTTTTATGTAGCCAGGAATAGTTTATAAAAGTTTTCTCTTTTTTTTTTCTTTTTCCTTTTCATTTTTTTTTCATTATTCACTTGACCGTAGTCTTATATTTGTGAGACTTTTTTTTTCCAATGAGAACAATACACTGAAGTTGTTTACAAATGTTCATATGCTGACAGTGTTGGGTAAAGTGTACAAATCTTTGCCATGAGAAGCAGTTCACTACCATCTTCACTGTGCCAGTGCTTAGTAGTGTTAAAATTGGTCTCACTGTAAATTAAAACAAAAAATATTTTAACTGTTTGCAGTTGTAGTAATGTTTGAAGTTCTCAGTTTCTGTATTTGCTAAAATAGGAGTGAAGTCCAGTGCTGTGGCTCCAATGCAGAGAGCAGCCACACCCACTGTTGATGGGAGCCAATCAGCACTCAGCAAATCGGGTCATGATCATATCAGGGGAATGGATGGAACAGTCATGGGCAAAGAAGATCATGGTGATTTTTACATGTATTTTGTTGGTTGTTACCATGAGTAAAGGGGGCATTTTATAGTGCCATCATATGTTTTGTGAATTTTTTTTTGGCTTTTGTGTTTTTTTCATTTCAACTTTATCTTAACATAGGAATGTATTCATTTGCTTTTGGGGTGTCCTGTTTTATTTTACTACTGATGTATATTTCCCTTTAATCTGGTTGAAGATATTTTTCTTTTAACCAAGAATGTCATAGAAACACAACATCCATGGATAAAACTGGTATGAAGAGGCAATAAATGACTTCACCAATTTATGTCACAGAATTACTCAAATCTTTCTTAATTCGCTGATTCATAATTATAATTTGAAAAAAAAAATGCATTAAAATTCAGCATTTGATGAATTTTTGTGCAGATGCTGTCTTTTTTTTTTTTTTTTTCATCATACTCATTATTGTTGCCATCTTTTTCAAAACTGGCATAACTGTTGCCATGCTTCAGTGGAGGTTTGCAGATAATATCCAACCACGTGTTCCAACCTGTTTTATGGGCAGATTTATATCAGGTCTCATTAAATAGAGATAAATTTTTAGATACCAAAAGAGAGCATCAGGTCTTTATTTGTGGCCTGATAGCAGTTGTAATGTTTGCTAGATAATGTTTCAGGTACCATTCTCGTTGCCTCCAGTGTATCAGTCTGAAGCTTAAATGATGGGGAAATGCTGTTTTAAAAAAAAAAAAGCAAATGTATTGTAATTTAATTGTCAAAAACTCTTTCTTTGATCTATGGATTTGCCAGACATGATTTTTGAGGCCTGTGTATATATACAGTAAATAGTCACTAGATCTTATCCTATATTGTCATGTCCAACCACACATAATCATGCAAGAAATTTTCTAAGAGCGTTGAATTAGACAGTAACATTGGCATGTTTTTTTTCCCTTGAAGCCAGTGTTCTGTATGTTTTATATTTGATCTGCTCTGCCTTTTGTAGCATTTTTCTGTACACCAGATACCAGATTCTTGGAAAGCTTAGGTGATACTGTTTGATGATTGACAAGACACGACCGGTCAAGGCTATTGTGAACTTACAGCCCGGCCAGTGGAGTAGGGATTGATGTGTGCACACAGTAGTGGTGTCTGTTTATTATGCCCAAACTAGAACAAGTTTCTGGATGCACGTATTTTCCCAAGTTTCATTCAATCCTTGTCCCGTGGACTCGATGAATTTTATGTATTTATTTTCATTCATGCTCGCGCACATTTTTTTCATGGTTCGGAGTAGTGGTGGCTAATAAATATCAGTGTGGCTTCTCACACAGAAAGGTGGTGAGCTCTACCCCAGATCACTGCCATTTACATTCATCAAGGTTCTTGCCTTTGGCCGTGTAATATGTTAATTGTTCCTAAGAGCCTCTTCCACAGGAGATTGGAGCAGTTATGGACTTGTCCAGATTGCAGTGATGAAAATTTGTTTATCTTTTTTAAGGTAACATATAGAAAAGCATCTTGGGAAAAGTTGTTGCATATTGTGTATATACGTGTGTTGTAACTGCACTGTTGTCTAAATCAGAGAAGGCCATTCAGCCTCAAGCGCCCCCACCTGCCAACTTTATGAAAGTTTATGCAGATCCTGATCATGGAAATGACCTACAGGAAAGATTCTCTACTCTGTGGAGGAAGGGAAAGTTCTTTGATGCCTCCCTGGGTGTCACAAATAAAAAGCTCCATGTAAGTAGTTCTTTTTCTTTACTTTTATTTTTCAAGGCCGTGGATTTGTTGTTGTAGTAGTAGTAGTAGTAGTAGTAAAAAGTTAAAAAAAAACCTCTTAATAGTGGCAGCAGTACTATAAAGCACGAGTAGTAATAGCACCAGCAGCTGTTATTAGTATGACATCAATCTTCCTAGAAGCAGAACACAGGACTGACTTTGTCTTCTAAGGTATTTGATCTCTCTCTCTCTCTGAACCTTAAGTGCCCAGGGCACATGGGGCTTCCGCAAGGGTTTTCCACAAATGCCTGTCTTTCGCCTTTTTTTCTGCTCTTGCCCAGGTGAGCCCTCTATTGCTCAACATCCTTTCTGTTGTTCTTCTCCATGTCTCTTTTGGTCTACCCTTACTTCTGCTCCCCTGTGGTGTCCATCTTAGTGCTATTTTTGGTAGTGAGTTGTCAGTCATTCGGAGCACATGTCCCAACCATCGCCAGCGTCTTTCCTCAATAATTGTTGTCAGTGGTTTCATCTGCATTTCTGCCAATAAGATGTTATTTCTTATGGTGTTTGGCCAAAATATTTTTTTAATTCTACGTAAACATTTAGTCTGGAAAGAATTCAACTTGTTTTCTATGGTTTTGGTGATTTTCCAGCATTCACTTCCATAGAGTAGTACACTTAGAACATTACTCTTAAATATCCTGATTTTCATATTTATGCTTAGTTTATTTGATTTCCATATATTCTGTAGCATTGCAAAAGCCTGGTTTGCTTAGTAAGTCTGCTGTTGATGTCCTCTGTGCTGTCTCCATTTTCTACTACTCTGCTGCCAAGGTATACAAATTCGTTGACCTCCTCCACTAACTTGTTATCTACTCTGAGTACATTTCTGTTGTTCACATTTTGCTTCATTAACTTTGTCTTTCCTATGTTGATCTTTAGTCCTATGTTGTTTGCATTCTGGGTTAACTTGTTTATTTTATCTTGCATATCTTTGTGACTGCTTGATAATAGACAAATGTCGTCCGCAAAGTCAAGGTCCTCCAGCACTGTGTTAAGGGTCCATTGTAATCCTCTGCGTTTGTCTGATGTTGCCTCCTTCATTAACCAGTCTACTGCCAAGATAAATAATGTTGGTGATAGTACACATCCCTGTTTCACTCCTGTTTGTACCCTAAAGCTGCTGGAGGTATGTTCTCCACAGATAACTTTGCACTGAAAACCCTCGTATAGGGCTTTGATTACATTAACTATTTTATGGGGGAGGCCATGCCATCTTAGGATTTTCCACAGTGCATCTCTGTTGACACTGTCAAAGGCTTTCTCAAAATCTATGAATAATGCATATGTTGTGCTATGCCACTCATTTGCCTGTTCTAATATTTGTCTAAGTACAAATATATGGTCTATGCATGATCTTCCTTTCCTAAATCCTGCCTGCTCTTTCCGAAGTTTTTCCTCAAGTGTTGGTACAATTCTGTTGATGATTATTTGCAAAATACTTTACTAGTGAGTGGCAGTAGGGTAATGCCTCTCCAGTTCCCGCAATCTCTGAGGTCACCCTTCTTTGGTAGTTTTACTATAAGACCAGTTTTCCACTCCTCTGGGGCTTTTTCTAAATCCCAAATTTGTTGTAATATCCGGCAAAGTTGTTTTGGTGTTTCTGTTTCTTCTGCTTTCAACATCTCAGCAGTCACTTCATCTTCACCTGGTGCCCTGTCTGATTTTAGCATCTTTATCGCCTCTTTTACTTCATTTATTGTTATTGGTCCTGTATTGATGTTTAGTTCCGCTTTTGCTTCAGGTATATCTATTGCTTGTGCTGCTTGTGTTCTGTTTAGTAGGGTGTTAAAGTGTTCCCTCCATCTTTCAATTTTTTCTCTTTCTCCACTGACCAGTTGTCCATTTTGTGTTCTTACTGCACTTTCACATCTTGTATTGAAGTTACCTGTCATCTGCTTTGTGATTTTATATATGGTTTTCATGTCATTTGTATATGCTGCTTTCTCTGCTGTCTCTGCTAAGTTGTCATAATACTGACGTTTATCTTGACGGCATGATTCCTTCACTTCTTTGTCTTTTTGTGCATAATTACTTAAAACTCGTTCTTTAAGCCGTTGTGATTTGGTGTTCAGTAATTTTTTCTTGATTTCTTTTCTTTGCTCTATCTTTTCCCATGTGGTCTCACTTATCCATTCCTCTTTTCTCCTTTTCCGATATCCCAGCACCTCTTTTGCTGTTTCCTGTAGTGTTTTATTGAACTCTAATATGGACATTTCTGCTTCGTCTTGTAGGACACTGAAGCGGTTCTTAAGTATTATTGAGAATTCATTTCTTGTTTGCTGGTCTATCAGTTTTCTTGTATCAAAATGTATCTTTCTGTGTTCTCCGATTCTGGCTTTCCTTAATTTTAGTTTTATTTTTGCTACCAGAAGGTTGTGATCACTTCCTATATCTGCTCCTTTCCTTGCTCGCACATCTTGTAGTGACCGTTTCCACTTGTTGTTTATTAGTATGTGATCGATTTGGTTTTCTGTGGTTTTATCTGGTGACCTCCAAGTCACCTTATGGATGTTTTTGTGTTGGAAAATTGTCCCTCCGATGGTCATCATGTTTTCTTCACAGAAACTGCACAGTCTTTCTCCATTTTCATTTATTTCTCCGATTCCTTCTCTTCCCATGATTCTTCTTCTATCTTCATTTCCTTCACCTACTTTTGCATTGAAGTCGCCCAAGATGAGTAGCATATCATGCTTGGGTATTGTTTCTACTGTGGCTTGGAGGCTGTTGTAAAAATCTTCTTTTAATTCCTCTTCAGCTGCTTCTGTTGGTGCATAACAAACTATAATAGACAGCTTCGTGAATCTTGAGTTGAACCGTGCATATAATAATCTCTCATTTATTGGGGTCCATTTCAGCAATGCTCTTGATGCTTCTTTTGTTATAATCAATGCTACTCCTCCTTCATGAAGATCTTCTTTACCTGACCATATTATTGTATCTTCTGTGTGCTGTGTTGTTAATTTCCTTCTGCCTTGTCCTGTCCATCTTGCTTCTTGTATTCCTAGTATGTCTAGTTTGTATCTGTGCATTTCCTTGATGGTTTGTGCTAGTTTTCCAGTCTGGTTTAGTGTTCTTACATTCCAGCTGCCTATATGCATCTTTTGTTTAGGTTCCAGGAGGTCTGCAGTCGGGCTGGGGACTTCCAGTGGCTGGCTTTCATCCACAACCTTCATGGGCTCAGTTTCCTGATACGCATTTCTCCTTCCACCTGCATTTGCTTTTTCCCTTGCTTCTGTTTCTGTAGCAGTCTGATAGTTTTTTACCAGATAGGGTTGCTGGCCCTATGCTGAACCCTCCTTAGTCGCCTTTTACGATCATGCATGGTAGGGTACAGTGGTCCTATTCTTTGCAGATCCCGGGTACCACACGGGTAAAGGTATTTGATCAGGCAGAGTTAAATGGAGCTCAAGCTGTTTGCCCAGGAGCATTTTTGTGTGTGTGAATAATTAGACTATTTTGAAGAAAAAAAAGAGTAGGAAGAGCTTTATTTATTAATGAAACACATATTTATGTTTAGTTTATGACTTATTCATACAAAAACTGTGTGTCAGTGAATAGTGTGTTCATGCCTTATATAAAATACTCTAATTATTTGTTATCACAGCTTTACTATAGTAGCTTTGTTTATATTTCTGTACTTTGTGTACTCAAAAGCCATTTTTCAAGAATCACAGTAAGGATATAGGATAATGTCATAGTCATCGCTGGTTCTACAAGCTGTACCACCAACACATTCACTTTTACTAGCACTTATTGCACAAATGGTGGCAAGTGGACCAAACCTTTATCGGTTGACTTGCTTATAGTGTAGATATAGTATTGTTTTTTTTGTTTAAAGAGATGATTATTAGCTGTTGTGGGTTTTTTGGCCGAGCATCATTTAGCTGAGCGGCTTTCTTAAGGCTGATTCTATCAATGTTTGATTTTACAAAATCAGTCAGGGTAATGGCAAAGCAAAATTTGTGTTGCGTGGTCCAGTTTCCTCGTGCTTGCATCTTCTTTAGATTTGGTCTTCCGTTTCCACATCAAACAGTGGCAGCACCTTTATGCAGAAAAGGATTTAGCATGGATATAGAAATGTTATAAAATATGCATGATTAGTGTTATCTCTAATCCGCAGGGTTTCTGACATATCATCAGTGCTTGTACTCATTTGTTTCTAGTTTTTTTTCTTTGTTTGAGCTCACCTCATTATGTGGCATTAGTCAGCCAGTTTTGATAGTGAAATCCTGTGAATAATATATATATATATGTGTGTGTGTGTTTGCATTAGTAATAGCCTGAGTAATTATATGATCTGTGTGTCTATGTAAGTTATATCCTGTCAGAGTTGTTATAATGTGGTGTATATTTGTTCATGTTAGTGAAGTGATATCCTATTTATAAATTTCGTAATATAGCACTTATTTGTTCACATGTGTGGAATCAAATGTACATAGTTGTTGACTTAAAGCTTTTGGAAGTAATTTAAATGTAAAAAATAGTGGGAACTGACTTTTCCTTAGTAACAAGACAAAAGTGTGATATTTTGGCGTATGCTTTTGCCAGACAAGAAAACAGAAGTAATGAATGAACAAACTGATAAAATAGCTCAAACTTGTCATATCTCAGTCGTGATCCTGACCATTTATCATATAAATAGTTTTGCAAACCAATTCATTGTCAGGTGCACAAGTTAGTTCTGTTGGCAATGAGTCCCTACCTGCAGGAGACATTCAAGAATGCAGATCCCAGGTCGCAGCTGGAGGTGAACCTGCCATCAGACACAACCTATGAGACTGCAAAAGCGTTTCTGAAGTATATCTATGAAGGGGTTTTAGAGGTAAGTAATGAGTGACAATGAACCTTTTGCTGTTTTGACCAGTAATGATAGAGGACAATAAAAGCTTGTCACTAGAAGCAGAATGGCAGCTTCCCATTGAACTTGGTGTCATTTATCTTGAAAACTAAGAAGACAAGGAATATGTGGATCCCCTTTCTTGTCAGGCTGTAGTAACATAGGATGTCACTGTGAAGAAGAGATGTAGGGTCTTGACCAGCAATAGTTCAGTAGTTAATTCATTGGTGCAGATATCCTGGCTCTGCATATTTTTTTTTAATGAGGTGAAAATCAACGCTTACATTTCTTTTCATTTTTTTTTTTTGTTGCCTGCATGGTTTTTCCCCTGTGTGATATAAAACACATTTAAGCAACATTTATTGTTTCAGTCATTCTTTTTTGCTCTCCAAGAAGTTTTGAACGCTACTGCTGATCATGGAAGGATAGAATATGTATAAATCATGACATATATGGTAAATTGGCAAACATGCTTTCTGGTATCTAGTCATGCACTGCATATACGTCCATGGTCCCATAAAGTTGCAATCAGCTGAGTAATCACTACCCAGTATACCATATGGCATCTTGCAGGGCAGCAACAAATTCTCCCCACCTCTCTGTGACCAGCCTTTGTGTTGTTCCCCAACTGTGAAAATCAGCAACACTTAATTTCTTTTTTTATTTTTTTCTGCTCTCACGTTTTTTTTTCCCCTGTGTGATATAAAGCACATTTAAGCAACATTTATTGTTTCATTAATTCTTTATTGCTCTTCAAGAATCAAGAAATTGATAATACATGCAGTTGGTTTTTGCTTCAGATAACAAAATCTGCAGTCCGCATTTTGTATTTTCTGATAACTAAGTGATAAATTTGTTTCTGAGGGCTGTATATTATTCATCAGGGCTGTGGAGTTTTGTTAATGTTATCTTATGGATAATTGCTGTAATGTATATATATATATATATATATATATATATATTCAAAAAAAGAAAAGAAATGCAACACTACTGTAGTCATAATGAACACCAAATTTCAAACTTGTATCACAATTTTATTTTGTGGAATTAATGTTTCAGTCTTGGCATGAATAAACTTTAAGACTTTAACAATGAAATGATGTTCATTAAATTTGATTTGGACTTTTATTCTTTGCGACTGAGGCCTCTGTTTCGGTAAAGTGCATAGCCTCCTCTGGCCTGTATCAGAGAACGACATCTCTTTGAACATGGATCTGATTAGCCATTGGATCTGTTGTTGTGGGATGGCTGCCTACTCTTCCTGCAATGCAAGAGACAGCTGTCGGAGACTGTTTGGTGCCACATCTCTCTGGCAGACTTGTCTGTTGAATTCATCCCATAAATGTTCTATTGGATTCATGTCTGACAACATGGATGGCCACGGAATGGTCTGGATGTTGTTGTGAGTGAGGAACTGGGTGGTGAGTTGTGCCACATGAGGTCAAGCATTATCCTGCTGAAAAACCGACCTGGTGCAGCCAGAAGTGGAAAGAATGTGAGGACAAAGAATTTCAGTGACGTATCATTGGGCATTCAGGCGTCCTTCAGTTTGCACCAGGACATGTCTTCCCATAAAGTTGATTGTCCCCCACACCAGTACACCTCCACCGCCATGTGGAGGAGCCTCATCCATGCAGTTCTGGGTGTAGCGCTCATGGACTCTGCTGTAAACTTTTCTCCGTCTATCGTGTCGCTGGAGCAGAAAGAATGATTCATCAGTAAACTCAACCCTCCTCAAATCATTTGCAACGGTCCACTGATGATGCTGGTTCGCCCATTGCAGTTGTTTCTGGCGATGCCAGTCCATAAGAACAGGATCTCTGTAGGGTCTTCTAGCCCAAAAACCAGCTTCGTGCAGCAGGTTCCGTTTGATCTTAAATTCAACAAGCTGCTGTCATTGACTGGACTTTTGAGGATGCAGATGCAAATCGATTCCTGAGGTGATGCAGCCGTATGAAGCAGTCTTCAGCAGGAGTTGTGACTATGGGTCTTCCACTGTGCGGCCGGTCTTCAGCTGATCCAGTTTCTTGCAATCATCTCTAAAGGCGACTAATGGTGCTTTTAACCACATTAAATTGTCCTGTAGTGAGATGAGCCATACTTGCACATTGAATTTTCAAATGAATTGATTCGAGGAGTGTAAATCTTTTATAGGCATTCAGTAACTTTTGTGTTCAGTAGGTTTCACAGGATTCTCATGAACCTGTCATGCGTTATTGTCAAAACTGCTGTTTTGACTGGTGTCACTTTTCTGTGCTCATGAGTCATCTGCTGAGTACAATTCAGGTCAGCATGTGAAGTTGACGTCCAAGTGAACATTTCAGGCAGTTTGGCTTTGTCTGATCAACAAACTTCAGTTTAAATCGCAACATCGTATTTGTTGCGTTTCTATTTTTTTAAAACTATATATATATATATATATATAGTAGCAATAACTTCAGTAACTAGCATGATATGGTCTGTATAGATGTTGGTGGAAGTGTATCATTTATAAATGAGTTGGTTTCAAACAGGATAAAAATAGACCCTGAGTCAGACACAATTTTAGTTGGAGTTTGATGCATTAGAAATGCACCATTTATGAAGGAGTGAGAGTTGGACAGAAAAATCAATCAGGGGTCATAGCCAAATGGTGTGTAAATTGACTAAAGTTATAATATTCACAGCAGGAACCATACTTTTCCCATCATGTCATTAACTCATTCATTCATTTGTATGTCCCTTGCAGAACTTTGCCTCCCAAACAGCACTCCTGTAGGCCTCTCAGTTGTGAGCAAGATAGCCTGCTGCTGATGCATCCATTTGCAGATCCTCAACGATGTCTTGCAGCCATCTTTGCTGTGGTCTTCCTCTCTTTCTTTTTCCCATTATGTACCTCTCCAAGACGATCTTCTCTTGATTATCATGACGTTAATGTGTCCAAAATATTTAAGTTTTCTTTGTTTAATCCTCTTGACTAGCCAGACTTCTTCAATATTAAGTTCTTGTAGTATGGATATATTTGTTCTTTTTTTGTGTCCATGATATTTGAAGAACTCTTCTGTAGCATTTACATTCAAAGGCATTTATGCGTTTCTCAGCTGTTTTGTTAAGTGTCCAGATCTCACAGGCATATGTTGCAATGGGAAAGATGACCATCTGCACCTTAAGAATCTTATTTTTGTGGTTCTATCTGCTCCTCTCCACAGATTCTTTAGTTGTTTTACTTTCTGAAGAGCATTAGATGTCCTCCATTTAATTTCCCTCATTGTATCTCCATTACTAGTTAGTAGTGATCCAAGATATTCAAAACTCTCCACTTCTTCCAGTTTTTCTTCATTGATACATATTTCAGCTGCCTTGTTTGTTTTGTCAGTTGTCATCAGTTTAGTTTTCTTTGCATTAAAATAGAGGTTTTGCTCTTCGCTGTTCTTACAGACTGACATAATTAGTTTTTCCATTCATTTTTGTGTTGTGGACAGTAATACTGTGTCATCAGCATATCTAATCTCTGGTATTTCATAACCTCCAATTGTTATGGCATCGTAACATTCCTCATTATATTTTCAGTATACAATTTAAATAATTTAACTATTGAAATATCACCATATTTTTTTCTAGCATGTCATTGACCAGTTGTTTAAGTATCTGTCTAGTTTTCCCATCACATTGTCGTCTAATGAATTGGTTGATCACCCCAGGTGGACACATCTTCAGTGAGATCACTCCACAAAATAGCCACCATGCTACAGATGACTAAACTTGCTCAGTTCTGCCAGAACTTTGCCCAGCAGCTCCAAGAGGAAACCGAGCAGGCCAATAACATTGCAGGCAGTGGGGAGGAGGAGATTCCCAAGATTTCTGTGAATCTTGGAGATCTAGCAGACATTCAAGCTCACAGACAGAGACAGTTGGAAGCTCAGGTAACGGTCTTTAAGCTGCTTGACACTGATATGATATCATGTGTGTGTGTGCATTATTATTATTGTTATTTTTTATCCAGGGTTCTGTCTTATAGTCAGCATATTCAGTTTTCAGTAGTTTGGATTGGTTGTTCTGAGCACATTGTCACACTGTTGAACCCATGGCTCCATATCTGGAAGTCAGATGTCCTCTGAGTACATTCAGTTTCAGGTGATTCTCACATGTGCTACATGGAGGCACCCATTCTCAGTTTATGATGGAATAATGAGGGTTGTAATTCATCCCATACATTTTCATACAAAGTAGTGGTTGGTACCATTCATTGAAAGAGTCTACATGTTAGATGCATCACATCACCAGATTTCATAGCATCGGACAAGTAACTCTTAAAAACCAGAAGTGTCATTTCAGTAATTATAAGTGGGATTATGGGAATGTGTACATAAAGATGGCATGAGAGTACAGACTGCTTGTGTTTTATTAGAATTGTTTACTGTCTTCCTTGTGGAGTTTGTAGTTGTGGATTTTCACTTGACTTTGGCTACAGTGGATGGATCATCCAGTTGACTTTGGCTACAGTGGATGGATCATCCAGTTGACTTTGGCTACAGTGGATGGATCATCCAGTTGACTTTGGCTGCACTGGATCTCAAGTTGAGTTCTACTGTAGCAGATCTCCAGTTCAGTTTTGTTACAGTGGATCTCCAATTTGTTGCATCTTTTCACATAAAAAATGTGTATTGTCTATTGCAGGATGTTTCTTTCATCTCTCTGCATAGTAGCATCCTCTTGCTGTTTAAATTATAACCATTTAGTCAGTACAGTTTTCAGTATAGTTTTGTCCTTGTAATATATTCAGAATACATTAGTTGTGTCATTCCTTTGTGCTTCATTTATTGCAGCCATTCCATTACTTTATGTGTTTGTATTTTCTGTCTGTGAAATGTAACTTTCCACATCTCGGTGGCTTCATTTGTCTATTTCATTTGTTTTAGTGTTGGCGGAATTATATCGTAGACTACTTTATGCGTGTTATGTGTAATGCCCATACTTCTGTGCCATAGTAACTTAAACTTGTATTTAACTTAGTATTTTGGAACCTTTAATATACATTAAAAAAGAGAGGCCAACCAAAGGCTACCTGGTGGAGAACTACGGAGGCAGACATGAGCAGCATGTAGCACGGCTGGGGCACATAGAAATGGAGAGAATTTTTTGCTGCCCTTGCAAGATGGCACAGGGTGGTGATTACTTGGTTGATTGTTGACCGTGGATGGATAGAATATGCGCAGACTGTGACATATATGGTAATTTGGCAAGCATAAATACATTCTGACATCCAGTCATGCGCCATATAAAGTCCATTTGGACAGTGTCTTACTGTATATACGTCCATGGTCCCGTAAAGTTACAGTAGTGTTAAAAAATTTTGATCGGAGAACAGAACAAAGCCTACATAAACAGATGTCAGATATACGATGATGCATTACCTATATAGCAATGCATGTCTGATAGTTATAATAAACATTTATGCATGTACTGTACTGTATTTTCAACCATAATTTTAATGTGAACTTTTCCAACATCAACTGGACTATCGGCAGTGTTGCAACTGTGCATGTTCAAACTGTATATCAGCCATTTATTATGGCATTTGAACAATGTCCAGATCACATAACATTCTATTTCATAGATGTTATGTGGCAGGGTAAAAGAAGGTTAAAGAGCAAATAAATTTGCACTGTTTACTTTTTTTTTTTTTTTTTGGGCAGAATGTGAACGAGAAAAGACAACGTGAAAAGAGGATTGTGAGCTACTGGTGCATAATTTAGAATCAGAAGTAAAGTTTTACAAATAAACTTGTATTTGGTCACTGTAAAATCAGCTGTATAAAAATACATTCAGTAGCTGTATAGATACTTTCAGCAGCCAGCGAAGCAATACTTTCAAAAGCATATAAAATTACATTAGCAATTGTTTTCATGTGCATTAGCTGCTGTATAGAACTGCATATTATGAAAGCATAAAATATTGGTGTTACTGTTCAAAATTGATAGTCTGTAAACAGTGTATATAACAATTCTGTAGTCTGTCTGTGGAACTTTAAATATGGTGTGATCATCAAGTAATAAATATCTGTAATAAAATGATTTTGAAGTAAACTTTACAAACTTTACACTTTTTATTTCACTTTGACCTTGTATAGGCACTTCAGCGTCTAGGAGATACATCAGGCATGTCTGCTGCTGACCTTCAGCGCAGCACAGCTGCTCGTTACATGTCTGAAGAGTATGCACAACTGAAAGGAAATTATATAAACACAGGGGACCAAACTTCCACGGACCAGGCAGGAGGTACTCCTCATTTCTTACACCATGATGTTCTCGCACAGCACCGTGCTCATGTGGCCGCCTCCTCATCCATTCAGTCTTCAAGCCCATCTTTGTTGTTGTCATCATCACAGGATGTAGCTACCCAGCAGCTGATACAGGCAGCTTTGGCTAGACATCATACATCATCTTCACCCCAGCCACCATCATCAGCTTCTTCATCATCCATGTACCAGCAGCATCATCAGCATGTCGTGACGCAAAATGATGCCAGTGCTGCTCTTCTGCATCGCTTAACCTCACCAGATTCTGTGTCAGCATCAGGGGCCACCTCATTGGACCACCAGCAACGGCTAGCCTTGGCAGCGTATTGGCAGGCACACACTCTTGGAGAGCTCATGTCTCGGAACCAGGTCACTGGACTGACCTCTGACCCTTCAGCCTTAACGTCAGCCTCGGAACTGGCTGCTATTGCTGCAGCTGCAGCCGCTACTAACTCAGAAGACACACGCCATCTTCTGTCAAATCTAGGTCATGAGACCAAATTGAAGGCCTCACACTCCAGAGATCACCATTCTAAGCAGGCATCCTGGACAAGTCAGGTAGGGGATCCTGAAGGAAGTCATCAGGCAACCATGTTGCCAGAAACCTGTATCCCTGCTGATATGGCAAGGACTCATATTAACAGTGCAAGTGGGAGCTCCTAGTTTCCAGTTCAATAATTATGATCATTTGTTTTTGACATAATTTTTGTGCATCTTCTTGTGCTGTTTCAATTATTTTCCTGAGGTGTAGATACCAGTGAAATTCAAGAATTTACACATAAAAATTCATGTTGCAGGTCAACTTGTTGAGGCTTCTTTGAAAAAATGGTTGCAGTACCAGAGCTTTTAAGATAGCCTTTGTGATATTTTTCATGCATTGTACATTATTTTCTTGAAAAAAAAGAATGAATTCTTCAGCTGAACTTTTGGACACATAGTAAACAATAGAATAACACATGAGAGGTTGTGTTCTGTCAAAATTAAACGGACATGGGTTGATTTAAAAAAAAAAAAAACCAGGTTAAAGGAGGGAATTTTGGATTAAATAATATGGTCGAATCTGCTTAATGTCACATTGTTGAGACCATCAAAATATAATGACATTAAGCAAAGTTGACATTAAGCGAGGTCCATTATAAGGGCTTTAACTGGACCAGTGTGTGTGTCCGTGTGTGTCCATCCATCCCACATTTTCAACATTAAACACATAACAAATAGCCAAAGCTAACGTCATTTGACACAAAATGTACTAATCACAAAATATATCATTCACAAAATACAGTAAGTCTTAATCTTGCAGTATAGACAACACTAAAATCTAGCAGCATCTGACTTGTCAGCAGTAGTAAAAAAAATACGTGATTTTGCTCTGTGTAGTGATAACTGTTTATTAATTAGACATGTTACTGCACACGACAGCTGTTAAGCGTTCTTCAGTTCGTTTGCCACCATGACATTTCTAATCATGAAAGCACAAATTTCTGTTCGGTAGCAGTTTAAAACACGTCTGTTTCATCCATGTTAAAAATGTCATCTGGGCTGTACAAAGCCAAAAATTTTGGCAAGCATGAAATCCACTCATTAATGACATCGGTGTTAACTCGGGGCGTTTCACCTGAAGCGACCTTAAATGTAATGTTGTGGCGTTTTTTAAAGCGCTCAAGAAAGCTGTATGAACACTTCCGTCAGGCATATCCATTTTTTTATCAAAACATTCTGCGATTTCTACCAACGTAGGACCACACGCAGACGACTGTGCAGAATGTGTCTGCATGAACCATTTCAGCAGAGCACACTCAATATCCATGTAAGAACTCTCATGCTTTCGTTTACAGTTTGACCTAACTAAAGACGAGTGAAAGTCTTGTTCAATTTTGTTTTGGTTTTTTAACAAGTTTCGATACAGTTGAAATGTCAATTTCAAATTTATCCGCTGTGTCCTGTATTGTAACTTTTTCATCAACTTGCTTCAGAATATCCATTTTAGTGCCTCAAATCAAGATCAACACGTTTGCTTTTAGTAGCCATTATCTGCCACAATGTGAACAAGAGAGAAGTTCCCGGCTAAACAATTCGCAGTACACTACTTGAATTACACTACTCGAAAGTAAACGAGTCACAATACACTACTCAACTGACCACCTATCAACTTGCATTGCGGACTTAATACCACCCCCGTCTTGATAAAGAAGACAATGACCGAAAGAAGCCAGATTTTAATCACAAAAGGGTGGCCATGGTAAGCCTTTCATTCACACCACCTGAATTTCAGTCCCCTCATGTTCAGCAGGTTGATATGGCAGGTACTCGGTGATCAAACAGCCGGCCCCTACTTTGATGAATCGTGAAGCTGATAATGCTTTGTGAGATGTTTATAGCTTTTACTCATCCAGTCTGTGATACAAAGCGGGGTCTTTAGCTCCTCCGGGTGCAAAAATACCATGACATTAACCGATTTGTGCCAATAAACAGGGTGATATTAACTGTAGTAAAACCCACTAATTACTTATGGGAGTTGGCAGGGGATAAAATTTCTGTGACAATATCCGGGTTGTGACATAAAACGATGTGATATTAAGTGGATTGGACTGTAATTTGTGAAATTTATTTGTATGGTCTATTTAAGTCAGTGTTTTCCAGGCTTCTTCAAACTGCTGTCTCCTTTTCTTCCGGGCTACATCCTCAAAAAAAAAATGCACACACACACACAGACACACACACTGTTATGTACTACATGTACAGTGGCCTACCAAGGCAGGATATTCATAACACATCTAAAAACTTCTACAAGCAAACCAGTTTAACAATATGAAGGAGTACATTTATAATTAACCTGCTGCATTATTTTCTCAGTTTTTAATGTGATGGATGAGTTTCAGGTAGTGACACAAGTTTCTCAATATTAGGTTGGAAAGTTCTAAAGAGGAAGGTATTATTGCCCCCTGTCTTTGTTTTCCCTCAATGCCTCCCTCTGCTGCTTTTTTTCCCTCAATGCCTCCCTCTGCTGCTTTTTTCCCTCAGTGCCTCCCTCTGCTGCTTTTTTCTCCCTCAATGCCTCCCTCTGCTGCTTTGTTTCCCTCAATGCCTCCCTCTGCTGCTTTGTTTCCCTCAGTGCCTCCCTCTGCTGCTTTTTTCCCCCTCAGTGCCTCGCTCTGCTGCTTTGTTTCCCTCAGTGCCTCCCTCTGCTGCTTTGTTTCTCTCAATGCCTCCCTCTGCTGCTTTGTTTCCCTCATTGCCTCCCTCTGCTGCTTTTTTCCCCCTCAGTGCCTCCCTCTGCTGCTTTTTTCCCCCTCAATGCCTCCCTCTGCTGCTTTTTTCCCCTCAATGCCTCCCTCTGCTGCTTTGTTTCCCTAATATCCCCCCCCCCCCCCCCAAACTGCCCCTTTTTTCTTTCATTGTTCCCTGGTCCTTTCCAACATCCACAAGTGGGCGTTATCACCCATTTTGAGAAGTGCTGATCTGAATGTTAAATGGAAGACTGAGAGTATATAATCTGAAAGTACTGTGGTACATTGGGAAATAGTAGGTTGAGGCAGGGGCAGATTGGTGGATCCATGTAGATAACCTGTTTCCAGTGGAGAGAATTTTTTTTTTGAGAGGATTATGATTTACCCAGCCAGGCTCACTTAACTCTCTGTCCAACAGTCATTTCAGGTTTTGCTTTACCACTGTATATCAATGAATCAAAGTTCCTGGCCCCTTAACCTGCTATGTACGAGTTCAAAGAACTCAAGTGTTGTTAAAAAAAAAAAAAGGTATTACAGTGGTAAATCTCTCAGTCTTTCTCTCCTCCCTTCTCTCTCTCCAACTCCCTTTTTTCTCTCTCTCTTCCCCCTGCACCCTTCTTTCCCCCGGCCCAATTCTTGACCCTATGAAAATAAAGTTTGTTCATTCCTCTCTTTCTTTCTCTTTCTGCCCTATCTCTCCCCCATCTCATTATCTCCACTCACTTTTTGTCTCCCTCCCCCTCTCTTTCTGAACCTTTAGGTGCACAAGGAACATGAGGCTTCCACCAGGGTTTTACACTAGTAAATACTGTCAGTATTCATGATTGAATCATGACTTATTTATTAAGTTCAGAAATATAAGGTCATAAATTCAGAACAAATACCTGCCCAGAACCAGCTGGGTGCAGACAGATAAATCTTAGGGCCCATGCTTTCAGTGGAAATACCTGCAACTACATTGATTTTCTGAGGTGTGCATGTAAGAAGAAGGAATCTTATTCATTGATGTATCTGTTAGATATATTTTAATGTATCTTATTTAAAACACAAAGTTGTTAAAAACTAAAATTGTACAATGGAACATATATTTACAGAATGTTTCTCATACCATCACACAGTTCCCCTCCAACCTACTGTAGATGACCCACTGTAAGGTAGCTTTATAGGAAATCGTTTCCAAAAACAAAAGTATTTCATTTCCATTTCTTGTTGTAATATGACGATGATGACCTTTTTCCAGACTTTTTTGGACTTAACACAGGAAAGTCTACAGGCAGAAAGAGTTTATAAAATGTACCTTGGTTGAAATGAGTTAAAAAGTTTGATGTGAGCTGAGATGATTTGATAAGTCTTATTTGGACTGAAATGAGTTAAAAGTTGTGCTATCAGAGTTGAAGTATATGTTACTGAGCTGAGGTGAAGTTGATAAAATGGGCTGAAATATATTTAAAAAAGAAAATTGTATGTAGACTAAAATGAATTATGGAGTGATGGCTGAATGAATTAATAAAATGTTGTGTAGACTGGAATGAGTTTATAAATTGTTATCATCTAGGCTGAGATGAATTTAAAGTGTTGCATCTTTCAATGAAGATTACACTTTATCTTTTACGTGGCATTCTATTTTTTTTTTTTTTGTCTCTGTTCTTTTGACTGATTGATGAACTTCTTAGTTTGGAATGTTTAGTAATGTCAGCTACCTGGGGTGAACTGCTGTATTCTTTTGGGATATCAAAGTTGACATCTAATAGTGTTTTAAGAACTGCATTTTTCTGAGATATCCAAGTTAACAGCTGATGTTGTTTGAGGAAGAAGTACCAGTTATGCTTGGAGCCTCTGTGAGCAGCTGTCATTCATCTGCTCCAATACTGTTGTATAAAATGTGAAGTTGTCCGTCACTAGACAGAGGACTGGGATATTCATTCTTGAGGCTAAGAATGCAGTTCATTTTCAGAATTTGACCAGGAGTTTTTTTTTCTCTTTTAAACCCTTAAATTATTTGTAGAAAGATATGTTCAGGTTTTGTTGTCATTGGCTTAAAAATTCCATGATAGTATACTCCAGATCTAGGAAGTTATCAAGTTGATTCCAGTGCTTTACATTAGCTGAGAGTTATAAATAGATATTATTTAGATACTTTTGTGTATGGATGCAGGAGAGATTGCATTCTTTTTTTTTCAAGTTTTTTAGTCCACTTTATTTGTAATATTACGACTGACGGTCTTAACATATGTTTTTCTTTCCTTTTTTCTTACATAACTGTAATTGTGGCAGTCCTAGTTTTGTCACAGTTGTTCTTGTAGCTATAGTTCCTTTATTTACAAGTGGCTTTTTTGGAATACATCTTCTAATATTTGTGTTGTGACATGCAAGCATATGATGAAATGTGAGTGTAATGGAAAGGGGAAGGTATTTATAATAGTAGTATTAGGCTGCTTTAAATAATTCTGAGATTATGTCCCTTTGAAAAAGTTTTCACACTAAAATCTAGGGTGTACGTTCTGACTCCGAGGCTGTCCTGTTTAAACAGCTTTTTTTTTTAAAAATGTAACAGAAATAACTATAGTCATATGGTTTTGTTTTGGAATTGAAAGTTATAGTTTTTAAACTGCTGAGAATGCTAAAAATGGACATGTCATTTCCCAGTCAAAATGTGGTGTCCATGACGAATGTAGTGTGTGTTGCGTAGTCCGAGTTAATAAGATTACACTTCCTGCATAAGTCACCTCCCTTTGCTAACCAAATAGTGCCAAAGGAAGAAGCGATGCAAAAATTGCCAGAGTAATTTTGAGATAACACATGTATAAACATGTTTAACATGTGCACACATGAAAAAAAAAAGATTTTTTTTTTTTTTAATATATTTGTATTGATTCAAGTTTTAAATGCTGACATTTATATCAAGTGTTTGGTTCGTTTTTTTGCTTGTTTTATTTGACAGTTAATAGCACCACGTGTCTGCAACAGACGAATGTCATGTCAACTGTTGATAGAAAAACCTGCTTTCTTTTCAGGATGGTTTAATGTGAATCAGCCATTTATTGTTATTATACCATTTTTTTTTTTTTAACTTAAATGACTATTTCTCTCATGTTTTAAATATTTTTCGCTTTTTTGTGTTCTTAGTTCATTTTTTAAATAACCTTTTTTTTTTCTGACTGAAACTGCTAGAAAGTGTTGGTGATGAAACATAGAATAGGATACACATTCTTTGTTTGTTTCCTTTTTTTGTCTAAGAATGGAGAATATTGAATGAGAATTTTTAGTTAAAGAAAAAAAAAAAAAAAACCCAAGTTTGAAATATGTGGTTTGCTAAAGGGTTTCTGTGTCAGCTGGGCAAATGAATGCAATCTGCATATTTTTGAGCTTCTTGATATCTCATCTATTTATAGTTCATTACACATTAAAAAAAAATGTTCACAGAATCATAAATAATGTCTTGTGTGTGTATGACTTTTTGCTTCTGTTTGATAGAACTAGTAATTCTTAGATAAAGGGAGCAATTTTACAAAACTGTGCTGTGAGTTGCACTGTTTATTATGTTGTTAACAGTTTATCATCATGTCTATGGATTGTGTTGTCTGTCAAGTGAAACAGCATCAGAATTTCAGAGACTTTTGTTCATATGTTGCTCAGACTGGTTTCACAAGATCTGGGAATAGATATTTTCATTAGACTATCAAGAATGATACAATTTTTTTTTTTACATTTGCCGTTACGTTGCAGTACAAATGTTGGAATTTTGAAAAGCATGTGATAGGGAATGAATGTTGAAACTCTGGTTAGTGCATGTTTTGATTGGTGAGATATGTTATTTTATAGAGGGGAGATAAACGGTTTTGTTAGGAGATACATTATTTGCTTATAGTCCTTGGTTAGATACACTTGTAAGCTGTAGTAGTTGATATCTCATACTAAATATAGAAATGTTTATACGTTCTTGTCTTACATGTGATTTTCTTAGATCATATAAATGTCTAGATCTCAAGTGGCATGTTGAAACTAAAGTGATTGTCAGCACAGTTGCAGCTTGACTTCCTGAAGAAAGCCTGTCACAGTAGCTTTTAAGAACAGAATATTTAGGAATTTTTAGGTAGCTTAGTCAGTGGAAGAAAGCCAAAATTCTTCTGACAACTTCAGAAAGTGATTTTAATTATGTAGTAATATATTTCCACTGTGTTACTGAATCTTACAGTTCATAACATCTCAGACAGAAGGTTTATATTGTTTTACCATGACATGTGATTCATATCATTGAGCAACAGATTTCTGTTCTTGTGCCACATTATGCTGCTTATATCGTTGAAAAGCAGATATCCATTGTTTTACTACTTTCATGTCAACTTAGACAGCAGATATCCATTGTTTTACTACTTTCATGTCAACTTAGACAGCATATATCCATATATCCATTGTTTTACTACTTTCATGCCAACTCAGACTGCATATATCCATTTTTTTTTTTACTACTTTCATGCCAACTCAGACAACAGATATCCACTGTTTTACTACTTTTATTCCAACTCAGACAACAGATATCGTTTCATCATTGTTTCAACCTGTCTCAGCATAGCTCCATTATTTTGCTATTTTCAAACCATTCTAGACAAGTTTTCTTTTGCTACTGTTTCCTATCATCACCAGACAGCAGATTTGGAATGTTTTGCCACTGTTTTATACTGTACCAGACAGCAAATTTAAAACATTTTGCCACTGTTTCATATCATACCAGACAACAGATTTAGAACATTTTGCCACTGTTTCATATCATACCAGACAGCAGATTTCATTTGTTTTGTTGCTGTATCATAGAATCTTGACCGTTGGGTTTCCATTATGTTGTCACTTACAGACATCATCAGACAACAGATCTTTGTTTTGCCACTCTTTCACACCATCCTAGACAGCACATTGCAATTGTTTTGCCACTTAATGTGATTCACAGCAGATTTCCATAGTCTCTTATCAACTTCAGCATCAGAATTCCATCATTTTCCCACTTTCAGTGTATTTCCTTTGTTTTTTTTCCCACCATGTCAGACTATCCCAGACAGTTGATTGCTTCTATTTTGCCTCATATTGTTTTATCAAATCATCTGACAGTAGATTTCCAGTAGTTTTTGTTCTGGCTATACCATCATTATACAGTCTAATAACCTCTTGGTCCAAAGTAAACCAGACGTTGTTGCTAACCTTCTGAGGATGGGAATGTATAAAACACCAACCTTGGTATACCTGGACGCTGAGTAAATCTTAATTTGTAATATGAACAACCGTGATGGTTGACAATACCTTGTCTCATGTGAATGATACCTGTCACAACAGTTTACCGATTATTTTATCACACCTGTCTGATTTTGGCAAAGTGTCCAATTATTTTGATACGCTCTGTGATTTTGGCAGAATCTGTGCCAGCTCAGTGGAACCAAGATGCAAAAAATGGGATATTACAATCAAATGAGAGAAAGAAAAATTCTGTGTATGAGATTTGAAGAAAAAAAAAAAGAAATTGTTGCACGGGTGCCATCTTATCCTTAGTTTGTTATTTCTTTGACGTACCGCTTTTTTTTTGTTATATTAATAATTATCATTAATTGAATATTGTTGTGATATATGGTTGTACATACATACAATATTTTGTCTATTCACAAAAAAGCTGTGAAGATAACACAAACAAAATGTATATTTCTGCATATATAAATTTTTTTTTTTGGGGGGGGATTTTTTGTTCTTGACACAAATATTAATTATAAATAATGGATATAATTTTTTTTTGTCCAAACTGAGTGGCTAGGTGATGAAAGTATGCTGGAATAGAAGGAAAGTATGCTGGAATAGAAAGAAAGTATGCTGGAATAGAAGGAAAGTATGCAGGAATAGAAGGAAAGTATGCAGGAATAGAAAGAAAGTATGCTGGAAGAGAAGGAAAGTATGAAAGAAAGTATGCTGGAATAGAAGGAAAGTATGCTGGAATAGAAGGAAAGTATACTGAAATAGAAAGAAAGTATGCTGGAAGAGAAGGAAAGTATGTTGGAATAGAAAGAAAGTACGCTGGAAGAGAAGGAAAGTATGTTGGAATAGAAAGAAAGTATGTTGGAATAGAAAGAAAGTATGTTGGAATAGAAAGAAAGTACGCTGGAAGAGGAAGAAAGTATGTTGGAATAGAAAGAAATATGTTGGAAGAGAAAGAAAGTATGCTGGAATAGAAAGAATGTATGTTGGAATAGAAAGAAAGTACGCTGGAAGAGAAGGAAACTATGAAAGAAAGTATGCTGGAATAGAGGGAAAGTATGCTGGAATAGAAAGTAAGTATGCTGGAAGAGAAGGAAAGTATGCTGGAATAGAAAGAAAGTATGCTGGAAGAGAGGAAAGATTTGCAGAATTGTATTTTTGTTCTTCCCATCCCTCCCCCTTCATTCCACTGCTGGATTTTGATTGCATTTTATTGCCACTAGTGTTTCAGATTATACAGTGAATATTATATTATGACAAGATCTGTTACATTTATATCATGCTGTGGGCAAGGACCAATGTTGATTGTACACGTTTAACTGTAGTATAACTGCTTTTTACAAGTTACCTTTATTCAATTTTTTTTTGCTACAAAGGGAAGAAACTGCTAATAGCATAATATGCAAGAGTTATTTCCCAATTTGTGCAGTAAATTGGCTGTTAAAAAATTGAAATGCAATCAGTAGAGAAATATTCAGTAGTTGAATATTACCTGATATGATTTTTTATTGTTGTCTTTTACCATGTGTGTAACTGTCTTTTTTTCCCTCTTTTTTTCTTTTCTTTTTGCTTTGAATAGATTAGGCTGGTGAGAAGTGACATAGCTTGGCCTTCTTTGTGTGTGAAGTTTTGTGACCTGTTGAAATTGATGAGATGACTGAAAGCAGTAGATTTTACAATTTTTGTTTGTTTGTTTGTTTGTAAAACATATCTGTCTAAACTCAACATAGTTTTACTGCTAATATTGTGACATGACAGTGCTTCAGATGCAAGTATGTTCATCGTTATTCCTGTAACCTTTTTTCCCCTGTATATTTGTAGAAGCAAAGATAATGTCTCAAAGAATTCAGAATTCTCAACAAATCCACCCCATTGTTAACTGTAAATTGTGTATACAATGTGATTTTTCAGAAATCAGTGTAAGTTTCCAACATTGCAACAAAACAGTTGCAGACTATTGGTCAAAAAACATTTCAGAAGAATTGATACATTTGATGTAGGATATCAAAGGGTTAATCTCAGGGTCAGTAGTTATAGCTGCCAGTGACTTTCTGAATCTCCTGAAAATGCTCGAATAGAAACATGCTGTGAAGTCCCTGGTGGTATGGTTAGTTCACTGGTTTCTCATGCCATTAGTAGGGGATTCGACTTAGGTCCGAAGTGCTAATATAAAAACCCTGTATAAAATGATTTCTTGGCACCATATGGAGTTAACAGTGGAAAGGCATCCAGGTTTGATACTTTCCATATCACCTTCTAGTGTACCTACAGATAAAAGAAAACACCGTACCCCAAAGTATTCTTTAATGGCATTAAACAGGGTTCCTTTTTTGTTCAACTTTTATAGAATAAAGAACATTTTCATTCTTCATTTTCTTCCTCTTCACTGTCTTCCATTATTGTCTATCATCTGTCTCCACATCAAGTTAGAGAAAATATCTATATATTTGTTTAATGTGATTAGAGTATACAGTATCAGACATTGTTACCCATTTGTTGATGAATTGCCTATAACAGCTTTATCAGACCTCAGAAAGAGATGCTTTTCATATTATGGTGACAGAGACACGCTCTCTTTGTGATGTTCAATCTATCAGTGTATCTCTCGGCAGAAATTGTGCAAATTGTTGTAACTATTGTTGTTACTTTCAAAATAAATATATATATACGTGATGACATGCGCATGTGTTATGGGTTGGTTTATGAGAGAGTGTATGTATGGCCTTTTTTGGTCCCATGTGTAAATTGAAGGTTTACAGTGTTGTCAGCTTACAAGACAACTGTGAGTGCCCCCTTCCCCTGTAAGACAACTGTGAGTGCCCCCTTCCCCTGTAAGACAACTGAGCGCCCCCATCCCCTGCAAGACAACTGAGCGCCCCCATCCCCTGCAAGACAACTGAGCGCCCCCATCCCCTGTAAGACAACTGAGTGCCCCCATCCCCTGCAAGACAACTGAGTGCCCCCATCCCCTGTAAGACAACTGAGTGCCCCCTTCCCCTGTAAGACAATTGAGTGCCCCCTTCCCCTGTAAGACAATTGAGTGCCCCCTTCCCCTGTAAGACAACTGAATGCCCCCTTCCCCTGTAAGACAACTGAGCTCCCCCATCCCCTGCAAGACAACTGAGCGCCCCCATCCCCTGCAAGACAACTGAGCGCCCCCATCCACTGCAGGACAACTGAGCGCCCCCATCCCCTGTAAGACAACTGAGCGCCCCCTTCCTCTGCAAGACAACTGAGCGCCCCCATCCCCTGCAAGACAACTGAGCGCCCCCATCCCCTGCAAGACAACTGAGTATCCCCATCCACTGTAAGACAACTGAGCGCCCCCATCCCCTGTAAGACAACTGAGCGCCCCCATCCCCTGTAAGACAACTGAGCGTCCCCATCCCCTGTAAGACAACTGAGTATCCCCATCCACTGTAAGACAACTAAGCGCCCCCATCCCCTGTAAGACAACTGAGCGCCCCCGTCCCCATCCCCTGTAAGACAACTGAGCGCCCCCTTCCCTATCCCCTGTAAGACAACTGAGTGCCCCATCCCCTGTAAGACAACTGAGTGCCCCATCCCCTGTAAGACAACTGAGTGCCCCTGTCCCCATCCCCTGTAAGACAACTGAGCGCCCTGTCCCCATCCCCTGTAAGACAACTGAGATCCCCATCCCCATCCCCTGTAACACAACTGAGCGCCCCTATCCCCTGTAAGACAATGTAACACTTGCACATTTTACCTTTTGCTTCATGGTTATTCCTCCCTTGTTTTATAAAAGACAAATTCTGTGAAAATCGCTTTCTCTCAGACGTTTTGAAAGCACTTCATGCAATTATTCAATCAGTGCATATAGAACATGAGTTTCTCTCAACACTGACAACAGTGAAAAAGCACTTAATTTTCTTTCTTTTACTAGCCATAAATCTCTGACGACACATTATCGATTTTCAGGGTTATGAGGCGGATAACAGTAAAACATATATTTTTCTCACCAAACCGCGTAAAACTTGCAGCAGCTGTTTGTTATCTGCGCCAAAGATTACTTTTTAAACATTTGTTTCTTTCCTTTCTCTCCACCAACGTGGCGCAAGCCAACGTACAGATAACCACATCGTGGCCGGTGGCTGGAATTACGGCGGCCGTGCAGTAATTAGCACAGCTGCGTGTCGTAATCTGAGCTCCGTGTGTGCAGGAAAGCGCTCTAACTGAAAGTGTTACGTTTCAGTTTTGCTCAAATTATGTGTTCGAGATGACCTGGTGCAAAAAAAAGTGTGTGTGTGTGTGGGAGGGGGGAGGAATGAGTAGGAGACAAAGAGGGAAGAAAATAAATTCACGACAGAAAATGAAAGACGATTGTTATTTTGACATGTACGAGATATACATAGTTATTTGCACGTCTGTACGGTTATCGTGATGGTGACAATAGATGACTGTTATGGTTTTACATATTCAAATAACCTGGGGCGGTAACTCGAATGTTATGGCTTTAACCAAACAATAATGCAGGACGAAAAAAAAATAGGGTGGCGGGGATTTTTTTTCTGGGGGGGGGGGGATGTCCTATACAATTCATTTCCGATTTACAAGTGATTGGTATAAATCAATACGAGTGAAGACTCATTGTAATGTAAAAAAAAACAAAAAACGGGTGAACCCGGATTGTAAGACAATACGAGAAAACTTCACAGTGGCGATACCCTGCAGACTCTACCCAGTAGTTATTTCATTTGAAGTGCTACATTGTACTCCGTGCTGTATTTTCATGCAAATTAAATGTGTTCTTTATTGAGGTTTGCTTGTATTATGCCGGCTGAGGACAGATCAGGTAGTTTCTGTGTTACATGCTGGATCAGGCAGTTTCTGTTAAATGCTAGATCAGGTAGTTTCTTTGTTACATGCTAGATCAGGTAGTTTCTATGTTTTATGCCGGATCAGGCAGTTTCTGTTAAATGCTAGATCAGGTAGTTTCTATGTTATATTCTGGATCAGATAGTTTCTATGTTATATGTTCCATCAAATAGTTTCTACGTTATATATTACATGCATTATATGCTGGATCTTTTAGTTTCTATGTTATATACTGGATCAGGTAGTTTCTATGTTATATGCTGGATCTTTTAGTTTCTATGTTATATATTGGATCAGGTAATTTCTATGTTATGTGCAGTTCATATAAAGAAAGGGAAAATAAAACTAAAATTGAAAAGCCAACACAAGAAATCAGTACACAGAAAGATAAACTGCCACAGCCTACAAGAAGAGAATACTAACAGTAATTTCAATCAAGAACTTGCCAATCATTCCAAAACACTCAGGGAAGTTGAGGAGATAGGTATAGATGAATTATGGAATTCTTACAGCACAGCCATAATCACAGCAGCAAAAGCAAGCACTGGACTGAAAAAACCAAATAGAAAATCATGGATATCAGAAAACACATGGAAGTATATACATAAAAGATGAGCAGTCAAATTAGACATGTTGAATGTAAAAACAGATCTTGGAAAAGATCTTGTGAAAGCAATATACAAACAACTAGACAAGAAAGTAAAAACTTCAACTAGAAGGGATAAAAGAGAATACATAGACAATTTGGTGAAAGAGGCAGAAAAAGCAGCAAAAACAGGAGACAGCAAAACTTTATATAACATACAAAAGAGGCTAACAGGTACTATTACATCTAAAGAAAGACCAATCCTTAGCAAAACTGGAACCCTATTAACATCAAGTAAAGATCAAATGCAAAGATGGGCTGAACACTTCCAAGAAATACTCAATCGATCACACCCAAAAGAATTGTTAAACTTAGAAACTGACTTACCAGCCCCACAACTAAATGTCAACCTAGATGAAATTAAATTGCATGAAATTTAAACAGCAGTGAATTTAATGGCTAACAACAAAGCTGCAGGTGAAGATGAAATAACACCCGAAATGCTAAAAGCTATCAATAGTGACAACATGAGATAACTACAGAGAATGTTTAACAAGATTTGGAAAGAAGAAAAGGTCCCTTCTAAACGGAAAAAAGGAATCACTGTTAAAATACCAACAACGAAAAAAAGGCACCCTTAGTGACTGTAACAGTTGGAGAGGAGTAACCTTAATATCAGTTGTGTCAAAAGTATTTTGCAAGGTCATTTTGAATAGACTTATAAAATACCAACAACAACAAAAAAGGCACCCTTAGTGACTGTAACAGTTGGAGAGGAGTAACCTTAATATCAGTTGTGTCAAAAGTATTTTGCAAGGTCATTTTGAATAGACTTAAAGATATAGTGGATACAGCAATGAGAGAAAAACAAGCAGGATTTCGAAAAGGGAGAAGCTGTCTCGACCAGATCTTTACTCTAAGATTAATACTTGAAGAACATATTGAAAAGCAGAAACTATTAATACTGAACTTAATAGACTTTAAAAAAGGCATTTGATAGCATACACACAGATTCATTACGGAGAATTTTAAGTCTGTATGGAATACCATCTAAAAATGTCAACATCATTAAGGACTTCTACAATGGATATGTTTGTGCATTCAAGACAGAAGAAGGGATGAGTGAATGGTTCCAGATTGAAACAGGTTTTTGGAATTACAAAAGACTCCATAATGAAAAAATGCTGCACAGGTAACACAGGTATTGACTGGGTACATGGGGCCCAGCTAGAAGATCTTGATTTTGCTGATGACATAGCTCTTATCAGTAACAATGTGAATTCCATGCAAGAAAAAACAGAAAGCCTGTCTTCACTGGCTAGCAAAATAGGACTTGAAATTAACAAGGTCAAAACAAAAATAATGAAAATTCCCCTTACTCAAAATGGAAAAATACACATAGAAGGGGCAGATATTGAAGAAGTCAATCAATTTGCATACCTTAGCAGCTACATAGATCAGGATGGCGACACCAGGAAGGAAGTTAGAATTAGAATTGCAAAAGCAGCATCGATCTTCAAAAATCTTGAGAACATATGGAATTCAAAAGTTATAAGCACAAAAACCAAGTTAAGACTATTCAATTCAAGTGTAATTCCACCCTCATTTATGCATGTGAAAGCTGGAAAACAATAAAAAGAAATAGACAAGAAATTAGACTCTTTTGAAAACAAATGCCTAAGGAAAATACTCTGCATCAGATGGAACGAATTCAAGAACAATGCAGAGATACGACAGATGACTGAACAGCAACCAGTCTCAATGGTGATCTGGAGAAGGAGATGGACATATGTTGGTCACTTGATGAGAAGAAATGATCAGAGAATGCCAAAACAAGCTATAAAGTGGAACACAACAGGCCAAAGAAAATGATGCAGACCGTGTGAAACTCTGAAGAGGACATTGTTAAGAGAGGCCAGATTAACAGGCGTAAAATCCCTTGATGAGGTTGAAAGACTCGCCGAAGACAGGAAAAATTGGCGAACTACTTTGCGAGCCCTATGTGACGTTTAACGGCACGGGAAGGATATAAGATATAAGAAGATATAAAGAACGTTCACATATGAGGAAAATTAAACTCTTAAGTCGCTGTCTAAAGCATTGGAAAAAAGTGGATTTTGTGTGTGTGTGTGTGTGTGTGCGTGCGTGCGTGCGTGCGTGCGTGCGTGCGTGCGTGTCTGCCTGCCTGTCTGCCTGTCTGTCTGTCTGAGAAAAAGAGAAAAGGTCCCAAATGGAAATAAAGAAAATGGGACAAAATAAGAACACAAAAAGTACTGTTTTGTGTAAAGTAAATAATTCTTTGAATATTAAGTTTATATTTTCTCTTTCTGCTCTTCCACACCCGCCTGCCCCCAGCATAACCACCTATTCTCCCTCTCTAATTCAGAGTCGGGAAGTCAAGTTTCCATTTCATGTGTTTTTACCCAGTCAGAGTCATCAGAGAAAGCTCATACTCATTCTCATCCTCTCTTTGTATATGTTTACATCAACTGTTTCCCCTCAGAGAAATCTCGATCAATCTGCCAGTGAAGTCCTCTTTGTTTGCATTCGTTTGATCTAGTCTGATTATTTCTCATGTATGTGCGATCCGGCCGACGTTACCATGTTATTGTTTTTGTTACTTCCCTTCTTTGTCCGGACTGCAAGCCTCCCCCCCCCCCTTTTTTTTTCTAATCCTAGGAACAATTCATCATCATCAGGTGTCGTGCCGGCAGACATTGCCGTTCATACTTCTCCACAGTTCTCGATCCTTGATATTTTTCATCAGTTCGGTTGGTGATTTTTTGTTTGTTTTTGTGCACAATAAATATAGATGTCTGAGGCTAAAACTGCAGAAAACAGAAAAAGAAGGTGACTTTTTACTGTGCCCTCGACCACGCCGTCGCTCACAAGGCGCGCAATATCCAGGCAGTTTTTGGCCAAGAATATCCTCTACCCACTTTATTCGCAGGATTTGACTCCCTGCGACTTCTTTCTGTTTCAAAAAATTGAAGATGAAACTGTAAGAGTGCCGTTCTAACAACATCTGAGGACATCCAGACAGAATCGCAGGCGCTGCTCGATAATCTCGTCAACAGGGACTTTCAGGGAGCGTCCCATCAATGGAGGGAGCTCTGAGATCGATGTATCCGTGAGCGACTACTTCCAGGGAGCGTCCATCAATGGAGGGAGCTCTGAGACCGATGTACCCGTGAGCAAGACGACTACTTCCAGGGAGCGTCCATCAATGGAGGGAGCTCTGAGACCGATGTACCCGTGAGCAAGACGACTACTTCCAGGGAGCGTCCATCAATGGAGGGAGCTCTGAGACCGATGTATCCGTGAGCGACTACTTCCAGGGTGCGTCCATCAATGGAGGGAGCTCTGAGACCGAATTATCCGTGAGCGACTACTTCCAGGGAGCGTCCATCAATGGAGGGATCTCTGAGACCGATGTATCCGTGAGCGACTACTTCCAGGGTGGACGTGACCAACAGGAGCTTGTCATTCAGATGCCTCCTGCCTTAGATTAGGTCACTGCTAACATATCACCCAACGTGCTTCTAAACCAGTCTCGGAGCATTTTAACGGTCCCAACCACAAAAAGACAAATCTGATATTTTGTCTACACCCATAAAACAATGCCTCTCTGATGACATAAGCCGTCTAGGGCTTGAGAACCGCTACATTCAGGCACATAGGACGCTTGAAAACCCGTGGCGTAAACTAAAAACTCATCTATACTTGTCATTCCCTTTCTCCAAAATCATATTGCCTCTATACTAAATTCTACTTCTTCCTCACCTGTAGCACATATTTCAGAACCTCCTCAATGCATTAGATTACTGCCCACGTTAACCTATTCCACCCACTCTTCCTCTGGATAGGTTACCACTGTATCACTCACCTTTCCGTATCCCCACCCCCACGTTTACTACCAGCCTATCACACATTTCAAATCTCCATTTAGACATTCTCAACACTCTACCATACACACTCCTGGACGCAGCTTCTTTTGTCTTAAATAGTTTTCTTTTAGTGACATTTTGTCATAATAAGCGGGTGTCATGAATCCCTGCGGGCTGATGGGTGGTACATGCAAGCTGAGCATGAAGCAGGCTTGCGCTTGTCCGGAAACTAAGAGTAATAATCCTTTCAAACTTCTAACATCTATTAATCTTTCAAACTTCTAACATCTATTAATCTTTTAAACTTCTAACATCTATTAATCTTTCAAGAGCCCATGATGTGCTTGTATGTAAGAACCAAAGTCTGTGCTGAGAAAGACACCTTCTTGAAACGAAATTTCTAGGAACTAAGTAGCTTTACATTTTCTGAAACAGAAGTAATGTACTACATTCAACGATTGTAAAGGTCATGTCATTTTTTTTTTCAAAGTATCCTGCACACGGGTACATTCTAGCATAATGCACTTACATGCGACAGATAAGACAGTACTTTCGTGTCTTATCGAAGTTTTTGTGGTCATAATTTATTCTTTAGCAAGTCGATGTGACCCAATGTCTGCCTCATTGATCTGATTACAAGCGCGTACCTTATGATCATTCTCCTCCATTGATTTGCAGTAGAACGTCACGAGTACCCAAGCCATGGAAGACGAGAAGAAATTGAGACGAGTGGTCCTGCAGAATCAATAACAAAAGGAACGCCACGTGCTCTCCAGATCTGAAGTTTAATATTTTTTAAAAACCTAGCTTTCAGTTCTTTAACGTCGGTCGATTACTTCTATCTCTGATATCTTCGCTGCTCTCTCTTTCCCCCCTCCTCTCTCTCTCTCTCTCCCGGCAGTTCATGGAAACCATTAGTGTCAAATGCAGATATCTGCGGCAGGACTGCCTCCAATACAAGAACCAAACAAGGCACTGGCAACCGTTGCTACAAAAGTTTGCCAAGTTGTATGGCGATGTCTAAGAAATAACATCTTATTAGCAGAAATGCAGATGAAACCACTGACAACAATTATTGAGGAAAGACGCTGGCGATGGTTGGGACATGTGCTCCGAATGACTGACAACTCACCACCAAAAATAGCACTAAGATGGACACCACAGGGGGACAGAAGTAAGAGTAGACCAAAAGAGACATGGAGAAGAACAACAGAAAGGATGTTGAGCAACAGAGGGCTCACCTGGGCAAGAGCAGAAAAAAAGGCGAAGGACAGGCATTTGTGGAAAACCCTTGCGGAAGCCCCATGTGCCCTGGGCACTTAAGGTTCAGAGAGAGAGAGAGAGATGGCGATGTCAACGACTTCGTGCTTGACGTCTGAAAATGTTCGAAGACGATGGAAGAAATGCTAATGAGCTGGGTTCCCATACATTTGTCTTCTCCCAGATAGAAAATCTGCGGTGACTTGAACAGAGTATCGAAAGAACTTAGAAATATTTTGAAAGTATTCTTTATCGTGAGGCTACCATACGGCTGTATTTAGTACAGAAAGTCTTAAGGCCTCTGTCCCTGTCCATTCCGTATTTAGGTAAAATATACTATATACTTTTTTTTTCTTTTTTAAACTGATCGCACAGTTAAATAAAATGCGTTAGAAGCAGCCACAAAAGTCAGAAGAGTGATGATGTTCGCAGGAGTTCTGGGCGCATGCGAGCTGGAGAAAGCGGGTAATTTCTGTATTCAAATGAATTTTTCAGAAAAAACAAACCATCAAAATCTGATGAGTTTGCTGGGAAGTTAAGAAAGCAACATGTTTTATTCACACAATTGCTCACGATCAAAGGTTTAGATCACGGGAATGTCTTTCACTATTTATTTCACAATTTTATGATCCAGAATATTCAAATTCCGGGGGGAAAAAAGCTATATATAATAATGTGATCGTGACTCTTGCGACTGATAATCAAATGAATTAAACATTGCTGGTTTTGTAGTTATGTCTGCACATACCTCCAGCAGATCAGATTTGAAGTTTGTACCTGTGTTACCTGGAATAAATCGCTCCACAGTTTGGTGTTAAAGTGTAATTGATGAACTGACAGGGGAGACAGCAAATATTTTAACCCAACATGTGGCTAAAATGGTTAAAAATCTTGGCTTAGAAAATAACATAGTATCCTACCATACAGATAACACAAATAAGAGAAATGACGACTACGAGGGAAACTGGTTCTAGGAATAAACTAGACTGAGATGTATGGTTCAGTTTTACACACACAAAAAAAAGACAAAGAGTGGGGAACGTGGACAGAAACAAGAATGGCAGAAAATAAAATGAGCACATATAACACACAACAATCCTATATTTGATCAAAAGCCCTTTTCAAGGATCACATACAAAAACAACACAATAGATAAAAACACCAAAAATAAATGGAAAATTAAACACTTATCTCTTTTGGTGTCCTCTTTGTTATAAAAAAAGACGACACAAAACGCACCGCTCAATTTTTAATCTATTTTTTTTTTTTTTGTGTTTTAATTTGTTGTGTTGTTTTTGTATGTGATTTTAAAAAAGGCGTTTGCCGAAATATTGAATTCTTTTATGTTCTTCACTTATACGTGCTTTAAGATAACACAGATACAAACTTTGAGGGCGGGAGAAGGGAGGACAATATCAACGTTCATACAAAGATACAACATAATATGAACAGGAAACACTGAAGCATTGGATGTTGGCAGACGTTGTTCATAGTTATATACAGAGTGCTGTTGGTCAACTGCCTTTTGATACAGAAATGGCTGTCTTCAAAATATACAGACATTTTCACAAACTTTTACTGTAAGAGTAGAAAAACTTAATGGATTTTGCGAGTTTGTTTACACTAAGGACAAGAAAGTTTTATTTTATTGTACGTGAGCACCGGCACAGAATAAAGAAGTAATCTCAAACCAAACTACTTAGTAAAAAAAAATGAGCTGCACTCTTGAAACACCAAGGAAATCGTGTTTGACTTTAACAATTCGCAACAGTTGGCCGACCAAGTCACCGTGGAAAAAGTGTGGACGTTAACGACCAAGTCACCGTGGAAAAAGTGAGGACGTTAACGACCAAGTCACCGTGGAAAAAGTGAGGACGTTAACGACCAAGTCACCGTGGAAAAAGTGTGGACGTTAACGACCAAGTCATCATGGAAAAAGTGTGGACATTAACGACCAAGTCACGGTGGAAATTTACAAGCATTTCCTAATGTAACCACCAAACCATCAAGGAAAAAGTGTGGACGTTAACCACCAAATCACCAAGGAAAAAGTGTGGACGTTAACGACCAAGTCACAGTGGGAAAAGTGTGGACATTAAAAACACGCAACAGTTGGCGATCAAATGACTATATAAAGACGGGATCATATTTTACTATATAAAGGCTGGACCATATTCTACTATATAAAGACGGAACCATATTCTACTATTAAAAATGCTGGAGCATATTGTACGATATAAAGGCT
This sequence comes from Achatina immaculata, assembly GCA_009760885.1. Classification (NCBI taxonomy): domain Eukaryota; kingdom Metazoa; phylum Mollusca; class Gastropoda; order Stylommatophora; family Achatinidae; genus Lissachatina; species Lissachatina immaculata. The sequence continues at coordinate 12,736,702 of CM019718.1, forward strand.
GGACCATATTCTAATATATAAAGGCTGGAGCATATTCTACTATATAAAGACGGAATAACATTCTACTATATAAAAACTGGACCAAATTCTACTATGTAAAGGTTGGAGCATATTCTACTATATAAAGGCGGGACCATATTCTACTATATAAAGGCGGTACCATATTCTACTATATAAAGGCGGGACCATATTCTCTTATATAAAGGCGGCACCATATTCTAATATATAAAGGCGGGATCATATTCTACTGTATAAAGCGGGACCACATTCTACTATATAAAGACTGGACCATATTCTAAGTGGGACGTGGGGGAAAATATTCTATATGGAGACCATATTCTAAAGAGGGCCAAAATATTCTAAAATGAGACCATATTCTAAAAGAAGCAAGGGCTAAAGTATTCTGCAGGAGACTATCTACTAAAGGGGCGGGGGAGAAATATTCTAAAAAGAGACCATGTTCAAAATGGATTGAGGAGGGGGGGGGAGTGTAATATTCTAAAAGGAGACCAAATTCTAAGAAAAAGAACCAGAATTGTTGTGTAGGACAGAAAAAATTGAGGACCATATTATAAGTAGCAGTTTGTACAGTGCAGGAGGACTCTTAATAAACCAGATTCACTCGATCAGGCGGAGTTTAAGTCGCGCCCTTATTAAAGTCTGACAATCCGTTGAAAGCCGAAGCCAGTTTTCTTGTGGTACCGTGCAGGTTCTAAATTTTGGGACACGCTGGCAACTCTTTAAGGGAATGGTTAAATGAAAAGAAAGAATTATGCCATGAACTAAACAGAGTCTTTTTTTTCTGAAGTAAATGCATAGTGGAAGTTTGTAGAAGTGCACAAACTTGGAATAAGGTCCTCACTCCAAGAAGGAGCAGTTGTTTCTCTGGGGGAACCCCAAACGTACTAGTGCTAGCCTATTTCCTTCTGTTTTGCTTCTAAGCGTGGGTGACTCTCTACCTCACAGTCTGTAATGCTAATATGTCCATAGAAGAGATGACAGCTGCGACAAAACTTGTTCTAGTAATGAAAATAAAATGGATATATGGTTCAGTTCTTGTAAAACTGAACAACAGACCCATCTATTTTCATTAATATGCCCATGCTCCGCCTTCATCAATTATGCTAACCATATTTCTGGACAGTCTGCATCCTTTTCAATGAATGTTGGAAAACGAGGCCTAAAACGCTATACTGCGCCTATCTTATTATATGGAGGTGAATCACGGACAAAAGGCAGACCCGCACAAAGATCACTGAAAGTAACAGAAATGTGGTTTATCAGAAGAATGTTGCGAATTCCCTGGACAGCAAAGATTAAAGAATGTATGAGTTGAGTGGGAGAGACCCACACAAATAAAAATTATTGCGAAAAAGATACGAGAAAGATAATTGCAATGAGAGGAGGGGGCCATTGAAAATATTGTAACACAAGAGAAAAACAGATGGAAGAAGAGCCAGGGGAAGACAAAGAGAAATGATACTGAATAGTTTGATGAGATGGTGTGAGATGAGATCGCCAAGTGAACTGATGGCATGCATGAAGGATAATATATTATGGACAGACATTATAGCCAACGCCAATTGGCATAGCACCTGATGATGTCGATGGTGATGGTGGTAGTGATGACGATGATGATGATGATGGTGATGATGATGATGATGATGATGCGGGAGAGGAAAGATAGGAAGATTCTGGATTCAGACGTGAATCGTTCTAAGTGGAATGCACCCTGAGCCAACATTTCAGACAAAAAGATAGGAAGAAACCTCCTTATCAATAAAGAAGAGGCCAACAACAAAAAAGCCAAGAAAAAGAGATACAATTTCAAGAGTGATATTACAGGTAAATAAAAGGGAGCTTACTCAATGATCACCTTGTGCTTCAGAAGTAAAACTTTTCCAGGGTAAAACATTTCAGAGAACAATTAAAAACTGGGTTATATCATCATTCATTCATTTGCATGTCCCTTGCGGAACTTTGCTTCCCTAACAGCACTCCTGTAGGCCTCTCGGTTGTGAGAAAGATGGCCAGCTGCTGATGCATCAGTTTGCAGATCATCAACGATGTCTTGCAGCCATCTTCGCTTTGGTCTTCCTTTCTTTCTTTTTCCCATTATGTACCCTTCCAAGACGGTCTAGACCCTAGATTATCATGACGTTTAATGTGTCCAAAATATTTAAGTTTTCTCTCTTTAATCCTCTTTACTAGCCAGCCTTCTTCAATATTAAGTTCTTGTAGTATGGATATATTTGTTCTTTTTTATGTCCATGATATTTGAAGAACTCTTCTGTAGCATTTACATTCAAAGGCATTTATGTGTCTCTCAGCTGTTTTGTTAAGTGTCCAGGTCTCACGGGCATAAGTTGCGATGAGAAAGATGCATGCCCTTAAAAATCTTATTTTTGTGGTTCTGTCTGTTCCTCAAGGAAAGGATAATTCTGATGACGTGTCAGAAGAAGACAGAGACCGTAGAACCTGAGTTTACTGGAAAGCTCATGGGAACAAGAAAAATCAGTAGACATGAAAACACAGTCTGAAAGGGCACCTAAAAGAGACATTTTAAAAAAATGAAAGCAGTATATAAGTTGTGAAAAATTTCAAGGACTGGGCGAAATATAGAAGCTTGAATACAGACCTTTGTTGCACAACACTTCACGGACAAATGAATTCTGTCAAGAATATTGTCTTAGAAAAAAAAAGTGTAATCACGTGAATATAATAACACTAACACAATACCCTTGAGTATTAACAACGCCACCACAAACAACAGCAACAACTGCTACAAGAAGCAATAAAAATTCTTATTGCAAACAGGGAATTCAATGACCGTAGCTACAACACGCAATAACGATATCGATCTCACCCCGGTTATAATGGTATTGATTATCTTTTTTTTTTTTTCTTGTACATTTCCTCTCTCTCTCTCTCTCTCTCTCTCTCTCCCTCTCTCTCTCTGTGTATTTTCATCCTCCAGCGCCTCAAACCGTACTTCCTGCTTCAGCATGCTAGTTTTTATTTTATTTTATTTTATATTTTAGCATCCTATATCCTCAAATGGGAAACACGTGTAGGATTGTCACTCAAAGCTCCCTCTGGTGTTCAAACTTCCAACCAAAGCTTGTGTTAATTACACCGGGCAGAAAACCAGAAAACAACGAGCAAAGAATCTAGAATATCACCCCCCCTCCCTCCAACAACACAAGCTCTGTAACGAAAATACAACGCAAGTCTCCTGATACATGAAAATCCCCCTCCCCTCTCCTATTTTTCAAATTTTTACTAATGAAAGAAGTAAGGGCAGGATTATTTAAAAACTAAATACAAGAAAGTGAAAGTTTTTCCAACATCCGCAGCTGCGGGCAAATAAATCAAAATAACAAAACTAGTTCTTTTTCTTCAGACAAAAAAGGAGGAAAGATTTTTTTTCTTTTTAAAATGTAAATTTGCTGTTCTTGAAAAAGTTATCAGTTCTGAATGAAATTATTCTTGGCAATTTTTTTTTAAAATCCAAAAAGACGATTTTGAACCAGGCAGATATTCTTGTGGATTTTTGTCAAACACTTTCTTTCTTTCTGGCTTTCTTTCTTTCTTTCTTTCTTTCTTTCTTGCTTTCTTTCTTTCATTCTTTCTTACTTGCTTTTTCTTTCTTTCTTTATTTCTTTCTTCTCAAATAATTATGAGCATGAACAGACACTTATAACTGCCTTCGTATGAGTAGCTATTACATTTCCGGATCATATACGATCGAGAAAAGAGCAAAACAAAAAGCGGTTTCTGTTTAAAAAAAAATCGTATATTGATCAGGGATACAAATATCGACTGTACACAGATGTAAGATACTGAGATACTACAACAGCACTTACTATCCGCGTGCAAGTACTAAAAACTATGAACAACCACTTACACCATGCTGAGTTCAGTTAAACAATCATCATCATCATGTGACGTCTGCCTATGGATCGTTGGTTGCATTCATCCCTCCGTATTACATTGTCGCCCGCTTCAACAGTGCGTTCGAGCAAGCTGTACCCAGTTCATCCACCCACCTGTATCGTTCTTGCCATTTTGCTCTTTTTTTCTAGTTAAACAACACATGATTTAAAAACAAAAACACATACAATAATATTTGTAAATATTGGGCGGAAAAGCATACACAAAAGAAGGGGTATTTTTTAAAAATTCTGTACTGTAGCTTTAATTGTCGATAGGACATTTTTTTTTAACGACGAAAACAGGCCACCCGTAACGAAATGTGGACCATGCCCCGGCATTCAATGTGGAGGGTAGGCCTCGGGCATCTCGTTTGTTCCAAAATAACGATCAAAGTGTAGATACCACAGAGGGCAGAACTACACTTTGATCTTAGCCAAAAGGCCGAGAACAGTCTTATAATCTCACATAACTCACTTAAGATCGGTTAAAGATAATCTCACATAACTCACTTATTAAAGATAATCTCACATAACTCACTTAAGATCGGTTAAAGATAATCTCACATAACTCACTTAAGATCGGTTAAAGATAATGTCACATAACTCACTTATTAAAGATAACGTCACATAACTCACTTATTAAAGATATCACTTATTAAAGATAATCTCACATAACTCACTTATTAAAGATAATTTCACATAACTCGCTTAAGATAGGTTAAAGATAATCTCACATAAGATCGATTACAGATAATGTCACATAATATCGGTTAAAGAGGAAAAAAAAAGAAACTAAGAAAAGGAAAAAAAAAAAGAAACTAAGAAAAACATTAATGACAAAATTGCGACAGAAAAAGCACGAAAGAGCCAGAGCTTTCAATGGGGAAGAACAACAATTCAAGAACACCTTCCCGTGCGCAAGGAAGGAAAGAGACAGAGAAACGAATTAAAGAATCCGCTAGAACGAGCAGTTAACGCCCTTGTGTCTACACAACAAGACAGTGAAAAAGCGGTAAAGTATTAGTGATTCACAGACTGTAGAAAATTATGACCAGAGAGTGCTAGTTCTCTTTATTCCATCATACTCGTAAGTAAGATTAGTTTTAATAAAAAATTGTACTATTCCATCGCAAGTAAGAATAGTACAAAAACTTATACTATCACATCATAAGTAAGAATAGTAAAAAAAAGTGTATTATTCCATTTAAGTAAGAATAGTTTTTTAAAAGTGTATTATTCCATCATAAGTGAGAATAGTAAAAAAAAGTGTATTATTCCATCATAAGTGAGAATAGTAAAAAAAAGTGTATTATTCCATCATAAGTAAGAATAGTAAAAAAAAGTGTATTATTCCATAATAAGTAAGAATAGTAAAAAAAAAGTGTATTATTCCATCATAAGTAAGAATAGTAAAAAAAAGTGTATTATTCCATCATAAGTAAGAATAGTAAAAAAAAGTGTATTATTCCATCATAAGTAAGAATAGTAAAAAAAAGTGTATTATTCCATCATAAGTAAGAATAGTAAAAAAAAGTGTATTATTCCATCATTAGTAAGAATAGTAAAAAAAAAACTTGTACTGTTTCATCGTAAGTAAGAACTGTAAAACAAACTTGCACTATTCCATCATAAGTAAGAATAGTTAAAAAAAAAACTTCCATTCCTTCATCACAAGTAAGAATAGTTTTTTCCCTTCATAAGCAAGAATAGTTTTAAAAAACGTATATTATTCCAATGTAAATAAGACGGATATAAAAAATAAAACTTCCATTAAAAAGCTGGATGCTTCTTCCCGTTATCTGTTGTACAGCATGTCCTTCCTGTTTGCACAGCACCAAATAAAGAAACAATGATAGGCAAGCTAGCTAGAAGTCTGCAATGGAAAGAAAACGAACAGATAATAAGGATGGTCTTTACCTTGGGGTTACCATGGATTTGTATATCGTAGATCCAAGTCCGTAATTTACAGCCTCTGCCCATTTCTGTAACGTAGTTTGGGAAATCTAAACCAGATGTCGGAATAAGTCTCCGAGAGAAGTTTTGTAAACCGGTGCGCATTTCCTCCCCCGTCCTGTCCCGTTTTCCTCCGGGTCCCGTCCTCCAGTGCCCTCTCCCCGGGTCCCGTCCTCCAGTGCCCTCTCCCCGGGTCCCGTCCTGCAGTGCCCTCTCACCGGGTCCCGTCCTCCAGTGCCCTCTCACCGGGTCCCGTCCTGCAGTGCCCTCTCCCCAGGTCCCGTCCTCCAGTGCCCTCTCACCGGGTCCCGTCCTCCAGTGCCCTCTCCCCAGGTCCCGTCCTCCAGTGCCCTCTCCCCAGGTCCCGTCCTCCAGTGCCCTCTCCCCGTGTCTCGTTCTCCAGTGCCCTCTCACCGGGTCCCGTCCTCCAGTGCCCTCTCCCCGGGTCCCGTCCTGCAGTGCCCTCTCCCCAGGTCCCGTCCTCCAGTGCCCTCTCCCCGGGTCCCGTCCTCCAATGCCCTCTCCCCGGGTCTCGTTCTCCAGTGCCCTCTCCCCGGGTCCCGTCCTCCAGTGCCCTCTCCCCGGGTCCCGTCCTGCAGTGCCCTCTCCCAAGGTTCCGTCCTCCAGTGCCCTCTCCCCGGGTCCCGTCCTCCAGTGCCCTCTCCCTGGGTTCCGTCCTCCAGTGCCCTCTCCTAAGGTCTCGTCCTCCATTGTCCTCCTCCTAGGTCTCGTCCTCCACTGCCCTCCCCCGGTCCCGTCCTCCATTCCCCCCAGGTCTCGTCCTCCATTCCCCCTCCCAAGGTCCCGTCCTCCATTCCCCCCAGGTCTCGTCCTCCATTCCCTCCTCCCAAGGTCTCGTCCTCCATTCCCCCCCCCCCCAGGTCTCGTCCTCATTCCCCCCTCCCAAGGTCTCGTCCTCCATTCCCTCCTCCCAAGGTCTCGTCCTCCATTCCCCCCAGGTCTCGTCCTCCATTCCCCCCAGGTCTCGTCCTCCATTCCCCCACCCCAGGTCTCGTCCTCCATTCCCCCACCCCTGGTCCCATCCTCCATCCCCCTCAGGCGGTCATTTCCTCCATTCCCCCCCCCCCCACATGCTATCATGAATATCATTTGTTACCAAAAAATACCACCATCATCAAAGCAAAGCGCTCCATTCAATGAGTGATTAGAAACTAAAATGTCAATCAAACCAAGAATAGGGGGAGGTGGCAGACGAAGCAGTAAAGTAAGAGAACACAATTTTCTAGGATTAGACCGTGTGTCTGTTTGTCTTAAACAGCTTTTACCTGCTAGAGAGACTGAATCTTAAGCTGCAGAATTTCTATGTCATGACCTCGTTTCTTTCCATGTGTCACGATCCTTCGTGTCGGCTGAACAAGTACTAATGACTTAGCTTTCAAAAGACCATTTTTTTAAGGAGGAGGGGGGGTCTGAGATGACTCAGTTCATTAGGACGCTGTTCTCTCGTGGCTAGGCGGCTGATCGTCATACTGGAGTCCGTGTTCGAATCCCAGGTAATTCTCTTGTGATTTTTCTTTCTCTCACGTCTCACTAAAGTGCTTTGTCTACGATTTTTTTTTAGGTCTAATCCTACAAAACTGTGTTCACTTACTTTACAGTACGAAAGCCTCATTGTTTCCTATTTATAAAAAAATTGCTACTTAAGCTGAAGGAGGTGGCGAACAACAACCTACAGTGGGAGGTGATGGGGCGTGGCCGAAGATGGTAGTATTAAGCTGAAGGAGGCAGTGATCAACAACCTAGAGTTGACTGCGTCAGGTTTGGAGAATCAAGACCATCTTGCACTTCCCATCTGTGGTTCTGAAACAGACAAGACTGACCAAAATAAAAGAAATCCCAGTGGAAAGCCGGAACTGGTCCTCCCCCCCCCCCCCAAAAAAAAACAAACAAAACACCGAGCCGAAGCTTAATGTGTTGGAGCACAAGGTGCACAACGTAACCAACATCTTTTTGATGGAGAACTCCCTTTGGATTTCTTTGAATCAAACGAAGAAGAAGAAAACACAGACTGGCATATCTGATTTAATAAAAAAAACCTTCTATCTTTAGCAAACAATGGCGAAAAGAACCAACATTTCCCGTACTTAGAAAACAACAGAAACTCGTACATCAAAGCCATGTCTTCGTACGAGCGTTTTAACAATGCAGCAACTCGTATAAATCGAAACCTTGCTCATCAGGTTCACAATATGGGCTTAGACCCAGCTTAGCCACGTGATTCACGCTTGAATAAGCTAAAAAGTATGGCAAATCTATCACAGCTCTAAAGTACAGCTCCAAGGAAGGTTTGCAACGTATGCTAGTTTATTCATCTCTAAAACGTATTGATTTTCTTGGTAATTTATAGAGATTTTCTCTTATATTTGGCTAAATTAAGCAAGCCGCGATGGAGATTTGAGATATGAGTTTGTTTCCCGCAAAATTTGTGGCTGAATATTGCTGTTGTTAAGCAAGCCATGGAGAACTTTTCTGTTCTGGGATGGTCGAAAATAAGTGACACTGAAAGGTAACAAGTAATAATAGCATGTGGGGGGAGGATGGAGGACATGACCGCCGGGGTGGGGGGGGATGGAGGAAAGGAAATTGTTACTATTTTATTAACACTTTTACTGCTGAGTTGTTTTCCATGGTTGACCAAATTACATTTGGTGAAAAGAAGCTGGAAGGAAGTTGCTCTATAATGTAAAAATTCAGGTTGCGTTAGGAATGTGCTACCTTTCATTTTATTTAGTCTGCGTTAGTATCACTCAAAAGCCGTGATTAGAGCTCAAGATCTACCAACACTATCGTTGTTGCTTTGAAGCAAAAGAGTTAACGTGTTGTGGCGTATGTAAGATATAACGTGTTAAATAAAATCCAGCCATGAACAGAATTCCAGCCACGACCGTAGGAAGAAGATCAAGAGGAAGACCAAGAGAAATGATACTGGACAGTCTGACGGGATTGCTGTGAGAGGAGATCACCAACTGAGCTGATGGCCTGCATGAAGGATCGTGTACTCTGGAGAAGCATAATAGCCAACGCCAGTCGGCACGGCACCTGATGATGATGATGACCGTAGTTTTCCGACCTACCCGAGATCGATGGCACATTCACTCACTTCCAGCCATTTTTCTATTCTTGTTCTTGTTGTAAAAAAAAAAAATTGTGTCTGGGTGCTTCCAGGTCAGGAATAAGTCAGAATATTAATTAACTCCATCAGCCAGGCAAGGATGTTTGTCTAACGATCTTTCCGGAGTTTTGATGTGGGCTGACTCCCCCTCCCCCAAAGAAAAAAATCTATTTGCGCTGTTTTACGCGCTTGTCTGTAACAGCGATGATCAGTGCTTGTATGGGGGACAGGGGACGAAAGACCCCAGGATATGAAGCAATCGCCGAGCGCTGTCAAGACGTCAATTTCCCTCAGCACCGAGAGATATATGAGGAAGGTGACAAGACAAGACAAGGGGCAGCCCTCTTATCCAGTTTTAGAAATGGCTTCTGCTGCAGTTTTTTTTTTTTTTTTTTGGGGGGGGGGAGAGAAAGGTGAGAAGGTGTGACAATGACCTACATACTCTCTAATATGAAGATATGGAGAAGATATTCCATATGTTTGTACAACTATGTCGTGGGGATGATGCTGCAGTCGTCAGTGTCAGTATAGCAAAGATCACACACTTATCTCCCCTGGCACGACAGAAAAGCTTTCCAGTAACAGCGTGTCGTGTTACCTCAATCAGGAAATGATCGGTGTGCTATACATGGGGTGGAGTTTTCCACGATCTTTTTTTTTGGGGGGGGGGAGTCTGTTCTCCATCGGACTCCAGTCAAGAACTTTGTTTGTACGCTAGGTTCCTCAACAGCTTGACAGGGCTACATATAACTTTGTTTGTTCGCTAGGTTCCTCAACAGCTTGACAGGGCTTCATATAACTGTGTTTGTACGCTAAGTTTTTCAACAACTGGACAGGGGCTACCTATAACTTTGTTTGTACGCTAAGTTTTTCAACAACTGGATAGGGGCTACCTATAACTGTGTTTGTACGCTAAGTTTTTCAACAACTGGACAGGGGCTACCTATAACTTTGTTTGTACGCTAGGTTCTTCAACAACTGGACAGGGGCTACCTATAACTGTGTTTCTACGCTAGGTTCTTCAACAACTGGGCAGGGGCTACCTATAACTGTGTTTGTACGCTAAGTTCTTCAACAACTGGGCAGGGGCTACCTATAACTGTGTTTGTACGCTAAGTTCTTCAACAACTGGGCAGGGGCTACCTATGACTTTGTTTGTACGCTAGGTTCTTCAACAACTGGACAGGGGCTACCTATAACTGTGTTTGTACGCTAGGTTCTTCAACAACTGGGCAGGGGCTACTTATAACTGTGTTTGTACGCTAGGTTCTTCAACAGCTGGACAGGGGCTACCTATTTTGTTTGTATCTACGTGAGTGCGAAGACGATGTCCGTATGTGTTAATCAGCGAGCCATGATAATAGACCTAGCTGACGGGACAGGGATCGCCCTAGTCCATGTGGTGGCGGAGTCTGCTAATGAAACACTGCACATCCTCTGCTTTTTTTAAAGCTCAGCTGAGGAACTTCTAAGGTAGTTACCGTGACCTGCTTCCTGGCCCACACGATGCCATACCTCAATATCTTCACCACATTGGTTGCAAAGCTCGCAGCTCCATAGGGATGGAAGAAGAAGAAGACGAAGAAGAAGACGAAGAAGAAGAAGAAGAAGAAGAAAAATAATGTACTCTTCTAAGGTAGGTATGTAGATAGGTAGGTAAAGCTAACCCTAACATGCCTTAGAGCCACATCGGGATATGGTGTTAGAGCCCATACTTTCCTTGACCTGCCAGCACACTAGAGGGTGATGTGGTCAGTATCACCCCTGGCCGCCTTTCCTTCCCCAGCTCAAGAAGCTGGGTGACCATTTCTATAGCTGAGTGCCAATTTATACAGCTGGGTACCCATTTCTACAGCTGGGTACCCATTTCTACAGCTGTGTGCCCATTTTTACATCTGGGTAGTTGATGAGGCCTCCGGTTAGATTCGAATCCCCCACCCCCCCCCCCCCCCCGACTTTTGCCATAAGAGACCAATGTACTTACCACTTCACCACTTAGACGTCCACGCAACTAAGACTTGTACAAACTTGCAGATCTGCAGAAGAAAGGAACAAACATGTCAAGCACTGTAAAAAGAACATTATACTGCACTGGAATCTTTCTAAGATGAAATCTCTCATTGGAATATTTTTAGGATGAAATCTCTCATTGTAATCTTTCTAGGATGAAGTCTCTGACGTTACTACAAAGTCCGACAATTAAGTAATAAGATTGATTTTATTATGGCCAAGACAAAAATGCCATCTATGAAACAAAGCATGGAATCCAAAAAGGCAATCTTTATCTATAATCTGGCAACTTTTCATCTCCGCCCGATAAGCAGACGACAAGCAAGCCGCCATTTTGTTGACCTAGTCAGCGGTGCATTGTTACGTAATCAGCATGGAGCAAAAAAGCTAACATTAAATTCTGTTTAAAACTCAGAAAAAAAGTGCCATTGAGACAATTGAATTGATGCGATCAGTTTTTGAAGATAACTGTTTATCTCGTGCACCATTCAGATGATATTCACGATTCAAACGTGGTATGGAAACGATTACAAATGCAACTAGACATGGACACCCAATTTCTGTTCGTAATGAGGTACTCACTGAAAAAGTCAGAGTTCGTTGTTTGACTGTGAGGATGATGGCAGATGAATTTGGTGTTAACCGAGAGACCATTCGTAAAATTTTACTGGAAGATTTGGGCAAGAAAAAGGTTGCGCGCCGGTTTGTACCACATTCGTTGTCTGGTGACTAAAAACATCAGCCTCTTGAGTACGCAAAAAACATCATCAAAACGTGTCTCAGAAATAAACATTTCTTAAATTTGATTGTTGTAGAGGATGAAACATGGATTTTCCGCTATGATCCCACAACTGAATGCCAAAGTGTTCAGTGGAGGTAATCACTATCACCAAAAGGCAAAAAATTAGTCTTCAAAAGTAAAAAATGAAGACAATGTTGGTGTGCTTCTACAACAGCAAAAGAGTTATTTACAAAGAATTTATTCCAGAGGGACAGACTGTCATTGCCAAAGTTTATTTAAGTATTTTGAAACGCCCATTGAAAAGGCTTCTCTGAGTCCAACCCGAGCATTCAACACCTGGCAGTTTCTTCCTTCTTCATGATAATGCACCGGTTCACTGGGCGGTAGTTGTACAGGAATTTTTGGCTAAAAAACAAGTGTGTTCTCAACTATCCACCCTATTCCCCAGATTTACCTCCCTGCGATTATTTTCTATTTCCAAAATTAAAGTTACCATTGAAAGAACGCTTCTTTGACGATACTGATGACATTCAAAGGGGCGTAACACCGAGTTTAAGGGCCATACCAACAGAAAAACAGCAGAGGTCGTTCCAGAGTTTGTTAGATCGTGCCACTCGCTGTATCAATGCACAAGGTGCTTACTTTGAATAAAATAAAGGTTATATCTTCAACTGTTGTTTATTTTATTTTTTTTTTAATGGAAATTAGTCTCGTTACTTAATTGTCGGACCTTGTATTTTAATTCCCTGTAGAAATGTCACTACACAAATAAAAATGTATCACACGAAACACGCTCAGAATGAAAATGTCCACTAGTTTGGTCATTTCATCAGAATTCAGGGCATCCAGTCGCCGTCATAGGCTTTCAGCATCAGAAGACATAACCCTAGGACCAGACCAGGCGTCTGGGGGAGAAGATGGCCAATGGCGCCCAAAACGTGGACGATCAATGGCCAAGTGTCGCGTGCCTGGCTCAGGATGGTAGTCTCACCTCATCACCCTGTTTAACGGTAGTCATAGAGACATAAAGTACGCAAGACAGGTTAACAAAGACAACTATGTCGTGAGGGATGATGCGATAGGTTAACAAAGACAACTATGTCGTGAGGGATGATGCGATAGGTTAACAAAGACAACTATGTCGTGAGGGATGATGCGATAGGTTAACAAAGACAACTATGTCGTGAAGGATGATGCTGCAGTTTTTAGCGTCAGAAACAGCAAAGATCACACACTTATCTCCCCTGGCATGGCGGAATGCTTTCTAGCAACAACGTGTCGTGTTACCTCAGTCAGGAAAATAATGGGGTTTAGCTTTGCAGGACCTTTTTTTTAAGGGGGGGGGGAGTCTGTTCTCCATCGGACTCCAGTCAAGAACTTCACCACAACGTCGGCAGCAAAGAACATAAGACTTTTTAGCCAAAGTAATTTGCATCAACCAGCCAATCTCTCTTTTGATAATGATCACATGACCTGACCCATGACTTCTCCCATTATTCATCAGCTTACTACTATTACTACTGTAGATTTTACCAGAAGTCACCCTCCACCGAATTCCGGTTCAGGCCACAAGCGATCATTTCACGTTGTTCTGTTTAAATCTTCATACCATCTCCGCAATAAATTATCCCACAGCGAACCCATCTCATAGACACACGTGCTTAATCAAAATACTAATACAGTAAAGTATGGCTTTTATTTAAAATCCGATTCCGAAATCAAACAATTCCAGAACCGGGCGGATTTCAACATCATTGCATGGATAGAGTAGGAAAAGTTCATTTGACTTGGATTTACATTGATTGTAAAGGAAGAAATTTGCATATTCTGTTTCAGGTGCAGATAAAAGAACTATTTCAGTTGATGGAATCAAATTCCTGACCTGAGAAGTAATGTAGGAATGAAATAAGATATTTCTAGACATGAAGATAACCACCCGAATTGTTTATGGGAATTCGATACCAGAATTCTATAAGTGTTTCGTTCATTCTTTCCTTCGTTCGTTTTTTTCTTCATTCACTCGTTTGTTGGTTCGTTTATTCGTTTCTTCATTCATTCTATCGTTTGTTATCTCTTGATTCATTCTTCGTTCGTTCCTTCCTTCTCTTTCCTTCCTTTTAGTCTTATGTTGTTTCTTATCTTCTTTTTCCCCTTTCATCTCTCTCGTCTCTGTCTCTGTCTCTCTCTGTCTCTCTCTGTCTCTCTCTCTGTTTCTCTCTCTGTCTCTCTCTCTCTCTGTTTCTCTCTCTCTCTGTCTCTCTCTGTCTCTCTCTGTCTCTTTTTCTGTCTCTCTCTGTCTCTCTCTGTTTCTCTCTCTGTCTCTGTCTCTCTCTGTTTCTCTCTCTGTCTCTCTCTGTGTCTCTCTCTCTCTCTCTCTCTCTCTCTCTGTCTCTCTCTCCTCTCTTGTGCTGCGTAAACCTGGAAGGATGACAATGATCCAGAAATGTCACATTTTACCTGTCTGGAATAAATGCAACTCCTCCTCCTCCTTCTTCTTCTCCTTCTTCTTCTTCTTCTTCTTCTTGGGACTTCAAACTTATATTCTCTACAGCAGATATTCCTGTTGCTTTGGAAGCATCAGACTATTGACCAGCGCTGCCTGCTGGGAGCACCGAAGGATATTGTTTACGTATCACTTACTCTAAAGTCCACATGGACTATTATTTCCTTTTAGAGTTGGGTTGATTAAAAAGTTGAATTCCCCCCCCCCCCCCCCCACCCACCCCACGTAATGCTAGCGAAATAATCAACCGAGCATTGGAAAAACAATAAAGTGGAATTATTGACAAAAGGTTATTTCTAGCTCTGCGGACTTACCAGAAAACAATGAAGTAAACTCCATGTAAAGCAGATTATTATGTTCCCTCATTTCCCCCCCCCCCCCTCCACTCCTACTGAAGTATTCTGTTGCACCGTTGTCTTGACTACTCAGTGTGTTGTTTTGTTCCGCATGTTTTGCTGTTTTTCTATTTTTTTAAAAAATTTCTTCCTCACTTTGTTCACCAGTACAAAGTAAATCTGTAATGAAGATAGACAAATTTAACGAAACAAATATACACTTGTAGACGGACTTGAGGCACGTGAAGTTGTTAATGCGAGTCTTTGTTTTGCTTCGGGTTGTCAGCCAGGCAGGTGAGCAGAGATGTTGTTATCATTGATTTTTAAGTTTATTTCTTCAGATTCTGGATCTCCTATTTTCATTGTTCTAATCATCATCATCATCATCATGTGCCGTGCCGACTGACGTTGGCTATTATGCATCTCCAGAGTGCACGATCCTTCATGCAGGCCATCAGCTCACTTGGTGATCTCCTCTCACACCATCCCGTCAGACTGTCCAGTATCATTTCTCTTGGTCTTCCTCTTGATCTTCTTCCTTCTGTTTTTCCTGTTGTTATAATATTTTCAATGCCCCCTCTTCTCATTGCATGTCCTATGAAAGTACATTGTCTCTCTCTTATCTTTTTGACAAGGTTGTTCGTCTCTACAGCTCTTCTCATACATTCTTCATTAGAATGTCCAGGGGATTCGCAACATTCTTCTAATAAACCACATTTCTGCTGCTTCCAATGATTTTTGTGCAGACTTGTCTATTGTCCATGATTCACTTCCATATGACAAGATAGGTTCAATATGGCATTTTAGGACTCGTTTTCTAACATTCATTGATAAGGATATGTTAGCTAATATGTTTCTCATTCTATGAAATGCAGTCTTTGCTTAGCCTATTCTATTGTTCTAATATATATATATATATATATATATATATATATATATATATATATATATATATATATATATATGTATATATATATGAGGCATGATCATTAGGAAACAGAAACATACAAATATCTAGGCACAACCTTCAGCACAAGCAACGTTGAAAAAAGAGTACAGATAGGGAATAAAATATACTCCGACTTGCAACACACGTTAAAATTCCTGTCCCAAACATCAAAATAAGAATCTACAAAACTATAGTAAGACCAGCCGTCATGTACGGATCAGAAACGTGGAATACAACAAAGAAAGATGAACAAGATCCTAAGAAGAATCTTTGGGCCCATAAAGGATACCAGCAGTGGAGACGAAGAGTTAGAAAGAACACTGAACTGAACAGCTTATTAAAATCCCAAGGAATTATAAATGTCTTGAAACTGGACAGAACACGCTGGTTGGGCCACGTAGAGAGAATGGAAGAGAACAGACAAATGAAAGTTATGTATGTACAAGAGATACAGAAAACAAGACCAAGGGGTAGATCAGGACAGAGATGGGAAGACAACATAAAACAGGATATAAAAGAAATTGGTGTGACCAACTGGAGAGAGATGATTATGAAGAGAGAAAGGAATGGAGGCGAACTTTATCTGCAGCAATGAGCCTTAATGGCTCGTAAAGCTGAAGAAGAAGTAGAAGATATATGTGCATATGTATGTATGTATGTATGTATGTATGTATGTATGTATGTAATGATGTATGTATTATGTAATGATGTATGTATGTATGTATTTATGTATGTATGTATGTAATGATGTATGTATGTATGTAATGATGTATGTAATGATGTATGTATGTATGTAATGATGTATGTATGTATGTATGTATGTGTGTATGTATGTATGTGTATGTATGTATGTATGTATGTATGTATGTATGTATGTATGTATATCTGTATGTATATCTGTATGTATGTCTGTGTATGTGTGTGTCTGCGGATGTCCATAAACTTACTCTTCTGCCGAAGACAAAGTACACAAACTTAATAAGATAGCGATCAATAGCCCACAGCTGACTGTTTGCGTTAGGGTCAGCGAACCATAGCCGGTCAAGACCCTGTTCTGTCTCTCTAGTGGGACCCCTGGAAACAGACAAGAGTCTGCCCAATTTGAATAAGGATCGAAATGTGAAAACGATCTCATCCCTGAAACACGACGAAGTGGTGCGTGTTGGGCTGAAGTCGCGTAATAGCGACTCAAGGAACCGTGCTTTTTAGAGCGAACGAAGAAGAAGAATAAGAAAGAGGAAGAGGAGAAGAAAGAGGAGAAGAAGAAGAAGGAGGAGGATGACGGGGAGGAAAAGAGAAGAAGAAGAAGAAGAAGGAGGAGGAGGAGGAGGAGTAGAAGAAGAATAAGAAGAAGAAGGAGGAAGAGGAGGAAGAGAAGAAGAAGATGATGAGGAAGAAGAAGAAGAAGAAGGAGGAGGAGGAGAAGAAGACGAAGGAGGAGAAGGAGGAGGAGGAAAAGACGAAGAAGAATAAGAAAGAGGAGGAGGAGAAGGACGGGAAGGAAAAGAGAAGAAGAATAAGGAAGAGGAGGAAGAGAAGAACAAGAAGAAGGAGGAGGAGGAGGAGAAGGAGGAGGAAGAGAAGAAGAAGAAGGAGGAGGAGGCGGAGAAGAAGAAGATGATGAAGAAGAAGAAGGAGGAGGAGGAGGAGGAGAAGAAGAATAAGACGAAGGAGGAGAAGAAGAAGAAGAAGGAGAATAAGAAGAAGAAGAAGAAGAAGAAGAAAAAGGAGGAGAAGAAGAAGAAGAAGAAGAAGGAGGAGGAGGAGGAGGAGAAGAAGAAGAAGAAGACGAAGAAGAATAAGAAAGAGGAGGAGGACGCGGAGGAAAAGAGAAGAAGAAGAAGAAGGAGGAGGAGGAGAAGAAGAAGAAGAATAAGAAAGAGGAGGAGGAAGAGGAAGAGAAGAAGAAGAAGAAGATGATGATGAAGAAGAAGAAGAAGAAAAAGAAGAAGAAGAAGAAGAAGAAGAAGAAGAAGTCAGGTGTGCAAGTTGGCAGGTTTCTACATCAGTTTGTCTCAAGTAATGGTGCATCAAAACTAAGCGTAGAACAAACGGGGTCTAGCCTGTTTACTTCAGTACTTCTATGTGTGCTTGCATATATGTGTGTGTGCGTGTATGTGTGTGTGAATGAGTGAAAAAGTCATGCTAAGACGTGGAGAGATGACGTAACATTGGTAGAAACAATTCTCCTTATTGTTTTCCTCACAATGTTGTTATTGTTTTATACCGCGATAAACAGTGTCATAGCTAGGTCACCGAACGCTATTTCAGGAAGTAGATGAGAGATATGGAGGGACAGAACACACCTACACACCCACACAAGCACACACACACACATACTCACACAGCATATCTGACCATCTTTCCTGGTCCAAGCCCATTAGCGTGACGTCACAGGAAAAGCCTGTTACTAGGCGACAGCTGCGCTCGTTGCCAGGGGGAAAAAACCACCGTCTCACACGACAAAACACCTGGGACAGGTAAACTGCTCAATAACGCTCTTTCTCCCAGCATTTGCGAGACCTCAACCTCTGCGTGAGCGGTGTCATTAGAAATTGTCTTAATAAATCCCAGGAATATTTGCTGAACCCAGTATAGCCAGGTGGGACATGTGTATAATTGTTATCATCATCATCATCATCATCAGTAGTAGTCTTATTTCAACGGAACTATGACCAGATTGCTCCTAGCAAATGACGCTGTGTGGATTCCTTTGAATCAAGTTCACTATAGAATCAGGAGTTGATCACTGTGGCTCGCTTGTAGACTCGGAGTGGTTCCAACAATCCAGCTTCTTAGCAGGCTGCACCACGATGATGGTTACTGCCAGATCTCTCTCTCTCTCTCTCTCTCTCTCTCTCTCCGTTAGGCGAACTGAGCCTGTTACTTAGAAACACCAACAGAAAGACAGACCAGGGTCTTGACCACCTCTGGTTCAATAATGGTGCCGTCATTCTAGTGTTGAGCTGCTCGTTTCTGTTCAGACGGATCTACTGTCCAGGGGCAGGTGGACATAGAGGTGCATGTAAACGAAAATATTTCTTCATTACCGGCCAGTGTTAGCAAATACCGCATACATTTTACAAATTAGAAAATTTTATCGACTGCTTTTTAAAAAAAATATTCGCTGATGAAATATTACAATGACAAACCATTTTGAAGAATTCTGAGTTCTTGTTGTAATAGTTTTCTGTATTTACTTCGTCTGTTTTCAGCAAGAATCTCACAAAAGACTCTGAAGTTCTGAAAGACTGTTTTACAGTTATCGAGAACTGATTGAAAACAACGGCGAAGGTAAGTATTTACAGTAAGAAACAGTCTGGCTATAGTATTTCCTGTATGTGACTAAACTATATTTGCCGTGTATGACTGAACTATAACAGGAGGAGAAGCGCAGAAGATGGTGATTTAACTTGTAAAGACGAAAGGAAATCACCGCTATCTTTCCAGACCCACTTCCCTTGGCTTCGGCAATACTATTTGTAAAAATTGGTACCTGACTCCTGTGTGAGGAAAAACTGCCAAAGAAAAGGTATAACATTTACGTGCAAGGCGAGTCACATGGGAGAACATCATACACATGACTGTCATCGCTTTCAACAGAAAAGAATAGCCGTTTTCAGGTAAGTAGTGAATGGGGCCGTCTGTATTTGTAACTGAAATAATGTGCAGTTTTTTAAAAAGTAGGAAGATAAGATTTTTAAGGGCATGCATCTTTCCCATCGCAACATATGCCTGTGAGACCTGGACACTTAACAAAACAGCTGAGAAGCACATAAATGCCTTTGAATGTAAATGCTATAGAAGAGTTCTCCAAATATCGTGGACACAAAAAAGAACAAATATATCTATACTGCAAGAGCTTAATATTGATGAAGGCTGGCTAGTAAAGAGGATTAAAGAGAGAAAACTTAAATATTTTGGCCACATTAAACGTCATGATAATTTAGAGAAGACCATATTGGAGGGATACATAATGGGAAAAAGAAAGAGAGGAAGACCGAAACGAAGATGGCTGCAGGACATCGTTGATGATCTGGGAATGGATGCAGCAGCAGCAGGCCATCACATATGGATCCATAAGGCCATCTTGCTCGCAGCCGAGAGGCCTACAGGAGTGCTGTTTGGGAGGCAAAGTTCCGCAAGGGACATGCAAAGGAATGAATGAATGAATGAGGAAGATAAGATACTATAGTGGAAGGAATGAAACAAATGGAAGAAGGCTGCCCTAAAAGGAATAATCGGCCTCTGCATTTGAAAGCAGGCAAATGGGGGTAGACTGAAGTTACCCCTGTTGGATAAAATTCTGATGGGGATCCAGGTTGTATAGTCAGAACGAAGTGAAGACCATAGCAGAAAGTAAGAAAGTGAAGACCTAAGCAGAAGCTAACAAAGTGAAGACCATAGCAGAAAGTAACAAAGTGAAGACCTCAGCGGAAAGTAAGGAAGTTAAGACCATAGCAGAAAGTAAAGAAGTTAAGACCATAGTTGAAAGTAAGGAAGTTAAGACCATAGATGAAAGTAACGAAGTTAAGACCATAGCAGAAAGTAAGGAAGTGACCATGGCAGAAAGTAACATACTGTTTATAGTCATAAGACTGAAGAAGGTGATGTACCGAACAAGTTAAAAGCTCTTCCGCGTAACGTCCATTTTGAAGCTCTTGATTGTAACATTAAGTGTCTACTGATTCAAGTGTTGAGGAACATCTATTGCCAGGTAAACGTAATTTATTCTGCCTGAAGCAAAATAAAATGTGACGAAATATTTGTCATAAAAAGAAGTGTGACATATTATTATTATTATTATATTATTATTATTATTCCTTTCAAGGTCTGTTGTCGTAAAATTTGAAACAAACGTTTTCCTATTGATTTGATTAAAACGTTTTTTTTAACAAAAGAAATCAATAAAATGAACAAAATGAACTTTTCTAAGAACGTGATTATAATAAATCATTGATACAGTGAATGTGACAGAAATGTCATGTCACAAGTGAATGTTGTGGGAGATAAATGCATGTTTGTTTCGCTGTACACATCAGGAGCTATTGAAAGTATTTGGAAGTAAATATTTTTTGTGTATTCATGTCTCGTTATTTTTTTTTCTTTTATTCTTCGCTAAAGTGGCTTTATACTTTGCAAGTAAAAGATCAGAGAAATGACAACTGAGTGGAAACTGGTTCTGGTAATAAAGGTAGACTTAGGTGTTTGGTTCAGTTTTATCAAAAACAAAAACAAAAATAGAAAGAGTGAGTAGAATTAGCAGAAGCAAGACCGGGAGAGAACAAGATGAACATGTATAAATGAAGAATATACAACAATTCAATATTTCGGCAAATGCCGTTTTCCCAGGACCGCGTGCAAAAATAACACAGCGGATAAAAAAAAACACGAAAAAAAAGATGAAAAATAAAACACGTAGAACTTTGGTATCCGTCTGGCAAGATATGCATAAGAGCTAGGTGTTTAATTTTTCACTTATTTTTCACATTTTTTTTATTTGTTGTTTTGTTTTTGTTTGTATTCCTTGACAAAAGCATTTACCAAAATATTGGATTGTTGTTTGTTCTTAACTAATTATAATTAATTATACGTGCTCGTCGTCTTTTCTGTTATTCCCGTTTACATCAACTTTCCTCAGTCTTACTACTTTTCTTTTGTAGTACTGAACCCTACAGTTTGATCTGTCAGAAATGATTAACTATGCTTGAAGTAGTTGTCAGTTACAAAAAAAAGGATATAATCAGTTGTGACATTAAGATAATAAAACAGCGAATAGTAGCTTTAAAACGGTATTTGGGCCAGGCATTCAAACAAGACAACCTACAAGTTAACTTTAGCTTTTACCCTTACAGAAAGTTTCATGTAAATATTAGTGTGTTAGTGATCAGTGGTTTTCAAACCTTTGAGTATATATATATATATATATATATATATATATATATATATTATATATATTATATATATATGCATGTGATTGCTTCTCTTTTTTCGGGAAGGGGGGGGGAAACGGCATCGTGGATCAAAATAGAAAAATAGAAAGACCAATGAATGGGGAGTGGGGGGGGGGGTGTGACGACGGAGAAAGAAAATAGTCTTCCACTGTCACGTGACTTTCCCTTTCCAGAACATTGTGTTTGTTACTGCCATCTCTGAATGCAGTGCGGTCTTGAGGAAAGCTGATCAACATCTCACAGTGACACATTCAGACATTCCGCGATACCCAGAGTCCAACTGCGGGGAGGTCGTCCCTTTGCCCTTTGGCCTTTGGCATGGGCAATATACCTTATACTACCAACTTCTCCACGCTATTGTGTCTCTTGATGTGGCCGAAGTATCTCGTCTTCCTAAATTTGATGGAGAGTGTTTTGAACGTGTATCCAGTGTCTTACAACACCAAGAATAGCTCTGCGCTAGTTTATAATATTCCTATCCAAGACCTTGCAATTCCCGAAAAGAACATCCTCCTGGCAGTTGCCAGTGAGAAAGAATAACAAGAACAAGAACAACAACAATAACATTATCATCATCATACACAACAGCAACATTATCATCATCATAAACAACAATAACGTTATCATCATCATAAACAACAACAACGTTATCATCACCACAAACAACAGCAACAACAACACACACACGTTCACCTTTCTCATATGACTGGCTACGCCTTACAACCACCCTGTCTCCGTGGCAACGGCCCCTGATTAATCTACATCATGACCTGGGCACAGAGCACGGCTAAACACGGCAGCCCACCTAATAGACATAAATTTCAACATCCATGTCACATTTCGTTACAAACAGGACAGTAAAAAGGAAAAAAAAATTGTAGCGCAGTATTTCAACATTTACAAACGAAACAAAATTGATTACACTGAATCAATGGAAACGCATGAAAATTTTATGTATTTCTTTTCTTAACTGCACCCGGTTTTTTACGACTTTAGTCACAAACAGATTCCGTGTTCACTTCCTGAAATACAAACCACCAGTAATTGTTGTATCCAAGTAAAGACTCCATCAATCTGTATATCAGGTGTCCTTTCTCACTCATTGAAATTTGGAAGCTTTTTTTGGGGTGGGGGGAGGGGGGAGTGGTCAATCATTACTTCAGTTATTTCTTTGTTTTTTTTTTTTTCTTGTTATTTCTTTTGTTCACGAGAATGTTCTGCCGTAGCTATTTCGTGATTTATATAAAACAGATCGTGTTCAAATACATTTTTCAGTTAAAATTTTGTTTCTCGTAATTACTTGAATTACATACAAAATTCTACCAGGATTAAACAGATAGAAATAAATGGCATTAATTCTAAACAGGGGAAATTATGCTAGTGAAAATGGATTGTGCTAAAAAAATTCTGCAGAATGAGCGAAATTTGAATTATTTTCCTGATCAAATTCAACAGAAATTGGATTTAACGACACACAGTTTTTTATTTCCTTCTTGCATTGAATTTTTATTTATATATCGTTATATCTTTACTGTTCGCAATAAGGCAGTTGGCGAAATATTGATCGTTTTCTTGTCTTATGCTGCTTTCCAGGCAAATTTCCCCGCATCGGTTTCATCTTATCTTCCTACTTTTTGAAATAAACTGCAAACCATTTCACTAGCCTTTACTTCAGTTGCAAGTACACAGTTCAAAGTACAAAGCCACCTTTGAAACATTGTAGGCTGAGAAAGATACCAAGGACAAGAATAAGAGAGATAAATAATCCCGGCCCTTCTTGATAATACTCTTACAATCTAAAGCTCAAAGAGACCCAGTCGTGATATAATCATGCATGGCATAGCTATTGATATTTTCATCTGTGGCATGGATGTTGATGAAGCGCTGAAATATGACAGCACTATTGATGACATACTGATGTCTGACATGGCTATTGATGACATACTGATGTCTGACGTGGCTATTGATGACATACTGATGTCTGACGTGGCTATTGATGACATACTGATGTCTGACGTGGCTATTGATGATATACTGATGTCTGACATGGCTATTGATGACATACTGATGTCTGACATGGCCATTGATGACATACTGATGTCTGACGTGGCTATTGATGACATACTGATGTCTGACATGGCTATTGATGACATACTGATGTCTGACATGGCTATTAATGACATTCTGATGTCTGACATGGCTATTGATGACATTCTGATGTACGGCAGCGGCCAGCTCAATCTGGAGTGGGGTGGGGTGGTGGTGGGGGAGGGGGGAGGTTCAGCCAGTACATCTCTCTCGGGCAGTGACGGATTGTCTTATTTTAAAGTAAGGGGTGGCGTGTGTGGATGGCGTTCCTCGCTTTAAAATGGGTCACTGTGGTTGATGAGAATGGTGGGGGGGGGAATGGGGTGGGAGATAGGTGGGGTTGTTTTTACTGGAGGTCCTGCATACAGCTATTCCTGATATGCTGATGTATGACGCCGTTTTTTTTTTTTTGCGATACACTGATATATGACACTGTTTTTACTGATGTATTACACCCCTTTTGATAATGTACTCATGTATGACACGGTTGTTCGTGATATATATATATATATTAATGTATGACACCATCTTTTGATGACATATTGATGTATGACACAGTTTTTTTATATGAGATGCTGATGTATGATACCGTTATATTGATGTATGATACCTCTATTGATGATATGCTGATGTATGACATGGCTATTGATGATATTAGTCAGTCAGTCATTTGCATGTTCCTTGCAGTACTTTGCCTCCCTAACAGCTCTCATATAGGCCTCTCGGTTGTGAGCAAAAAGTCCTGCTGCTGATGCATCCATTCGCAGATCATCAACGATTATCAAACTTGAGGTTATTGATAATATACTGATGTATTCAGAGAAAAAAAACAACCAAAATTTCAGAAAACGGAAATATTATCGGTCATAACTAGATGACTACAGCTTACATCTTACATCCTTCCCGTGCCGCTAAACGTCACATAGGGCCCGCATGGTAGTTCGCCAAGATTTCCTGTCTTCGGCGAGTTTTTCAATCTCATCAAGGGATGTTATGCCCACTGAACTGGGCTCTCTTAACAATGTCTACTTTAGAGTTTCACTTGGTCAACCTCTTTTTTCTTTGGCCTGTTGTGTTCCATTTTGTAGCTTGTTTGGTGACCCTCCCATTGTTTCTTCTCATAACATGGCCAACATATGTCCATCTTCTTTTTCTGATCACCCATGAGACTGGTTATTGTTTGTTCATCTCTCTTATCTCTGCGGTGTTCTTGAATTCGTTCCACTTTGTACCGATTATTTTCCTGAGGCATGTGTTTTAAAAAGAGTCTAATTTCTTGTCTATTTCTTTAGTTGTTTTCCAGCTTTCACATGTATAAATGAGGGTGGATATTACATTTGAATTGAATAGTCTTAACTTGGTTTTTGTGCTTATAACTTTTGAATGCCATATGATCTCAAGATTCTTGAAGGTCAATGCTGCTTTTGCAGTCTGAATTCTAACTTCCTTTCTGGTGCCACCATCTTGATCTATGTAGCTGCCAAGATGTGCAAAATGGGTTACTTCTTCAACAGCTGTTCCTACTACGTATAACTGTCCTTCGTGGTTAATGGGAAGTTTCATTATTTTTGTTTTTCCTTGTTAATTTCAAGTCCTATTTTACTAGCCATTGAAGACAGGTTATCTGTTTTTTACTTGCATTGATTTCACATTGTCATTGATAAGAGTTATGTCATCTGCAAAGTCAAGATCTTCAAGTTGGGTCTCATGTACCTAATCAGTGGCCGTTTTATCTGTGCAGCATTTTTCCATTATGAAGTCTATGGCAATTCCAAAAAGCAAGGGAGATAATATACATCCTTGTTTCACGCCTGTTTCAATCTGGAACCATTTACTGGATCTTCTGTGCTGACTGCACAAATATATCCATTGTAGAGGTCTCTAGTGATGTTGATAATCTTAGATAGTATTCCGTATATATTCTTAAAATGTGTATGATGACTACAGCAACTGAATAAATCAGAAATTGTGAAAAAAGATGGAAGACCATTTGTACACAAGAAAAGGATGAACTCGCCGGAACAGTAGAGAAGAAAATTGGTCATGCGCAGTGGAGGACAAACCTCGGTGTTGAATCTGCTGTTTATTTTATTGAGGACACACAGACGAAGTCCCAGGTGGTTATCGACAGTCTCGTGGGAACAGAGCTCCAGGGAGCGTTCCAGCAATGGAAGGAGTGGTGAAGACCGATGTATTCGTGAGCCAGGAAACTTTCAGGGTGATGGGCGAGGTTTGACACATTTACAGAACCAGTTCAGAAGGTTTCCAGTCACCTCCCCCGAACATGTTACATTGGTCACGTCATACGTGTCATACTAGTCCTCACAAATCACATAACTTTACGTGTTACGTACCGTAGTATCTGAGCTAGGCGTGTCATACTAGTCCTCACAAATCACATAACTTTACGTGTTACGTACCGTAGTATCTGAGCTAGGCGTGTCATACTAGTCCTCACAAATCACATAACTTTACGTGTTACGTACCGTAGTATCTGACCTAGGCGTGTCATACTAGTCCTCACAAATCACATAACTTTACGTGTTACGTACCGTAGTATCTGAGCTAGGCGTGTCATACTAGTCCTCACAAATCACATAACTTTACGTGTTACGTACCGTAGTATCTGAGCTAGGCGTGTCATACTAGTCCTCACAAATCACATAACTTTACGTGTTACGTACCGCAGTATCTGAGCTAGGCGTGTCATACTAGTCCTCACAAATCACATAACTTTACGTGTTACGTACTGTAGTATCTGAGCTAGGCGTGTCATACTAGTCCTCACAAATCACATAACTTACGTGTTACGTACCGTAGTATCTGAGCTAGGCGTGTCATACTAGTCCTCACAAATCACATAACTTTACGTGTTACGTACCGTAGTATCTGACCTAGGCGTGTCATACTAGTCCTCACAAATCACATAACTTTACGTGTTACGTACCGTAGTATCTGACCTAGGCGTGTCATACTAGTCCTCACAAATCACATAACTTTACGTGTTACGTTCCGTAGTATCTGACCTAGGCGTGTCATACTAGTCCTCACAAATCACATAACTTTACGTGTTACGTACCGTAGTATCTGAGCTAGGCGTGTCATACTAGTCCTCACAAATCACATAACTTTACGTGTTACGTACTGTAGTATCTGACCTAGGCGTGTCATACTAGTCCTCACAAATCACATAACTTTACGTGTTACGTACCGTAGTATCTGAGCTAGGCGTGTCATACTAGTCCTCACAAATCACATAACTTTACGTGTTACGTACCGTAGTATCTGACCTAGGCAAGTCATACAACAAAGAGGAATAAACTGCATCCAATAATAGAAAGTCACGTCACGTTTAAAGAAATCATGAAATGCCAGGTCAGTTAAAAGAAACCATGAAATGTCACGTCACGTTTAAATAAACCATGAAATGCCACGTCTAGACTCAGATTTCAGTTTGCTTTCTTGAAGCTTCTGTCAGTTTTTCTTGATGTTATTCTAAATGTCGATTTGCAGCTTATTTTTCCAACTTCTCGACATTTTTAGATATTGGTAGGAAAACATTTTCTAATTTCAAACCAACATTAGCTCTGTTGTAAAGCTGTTGCTTTTTAACTCTTATAACCTTTATCAGTGTTGTAAATCTGAGCTGGCTGTGATCTGCAACCTGATCTGTCACACAGTTATTGAAATGAGTTCTCTTTTGTTATGCTGCTGTGACTCACGCTAAAAGGGGCAGGTAATCTGACCATCTAAACTTGTTTGAGATTTTTTTGAAAGCTTTATTTGTTGTAAACGTTTTCTCTCTCTCTCTCTCTCTCTCTCTCTCCCTCTCTCTCTCTCTCTATCCTGCTGTCTTTCTTTCTCTCGCTAGCTCTCTCTCTCCTGTTGTTCTCTCTGCTCTCTCTCTCTCTTTCTCGCTCGATTTTTCTTTTGCTCTCTCTCTCTCTCTCGTTCTCTCTTGCTTTCTCTCCCGCTCTCACTCTCATGCTCTCTCGTTATCTCTCTCTCTCTTTTTCTCTCGTTATCTCTCTCATATATAGATTTCTCTCTCACATTCTCTCTCACACACACTCACACTATCTCTCGCCCAGTATTTCCCCACCACACACACACACTCTCACACACTCACACACACACCCTCTCCCTCACTGAATTTCTTACACGCCCACACACACACTCTCACATACACACACTCTCCCTCTCACTCCCACTCTCTCTTTCGCCCTTTCTCTCTCGCACACACACACACACACTTTCTCTCACACTCTCTCACGCACATACACTCTGTCTGTCTGTCTGTCTGTCTGTCTGTCTGTCTGTCTCTCCTTCTTTCTCACTCACACACTCCATTATCCCTCTGTAGAAATTTCAGCACAAATTTTAATTAAACCGTCTAATATGAAAACTATATTTTCAATCTTCAGCGGTCCCCAAACTTTTTCGAGCTACCCTCTGGCCTCGCAGACCACATCCATATCATCCTCCAAAAAACCTTTTTTTTTTCGCTCAGCTGGTTCTAATGTTCGTTGCCGCTCCCTTTCCCCTCTCCGTCCCCAATACTTCTCTGTCTGAGAACCGCTGGTCTATTAAGTGCAGGTTGTCCAGTGCGTGTTGAACACGGAAGGAGAAGGAGAAGGCTTAGACAAAATAAAACAATATAGAAGGTAAATAAGGACGAGAGAGAGGGTAACGAATGGACTGACACAATAAGAAAAATCAGTAGTTGAACTGATTAAAAGCATTAAGATGTATTTTTTTTTTTCAGCCGTATGATTACCGCTCTTATCAGTTACAGAATACAGAGATGCTCGTTTGGTTCAAATATTTCTTTTGATTAATTTTCCGTTTCTGTGATTCTGACAAGACTGGTTTTCCATACAGAAGAACAGAGGCTGCTGGGATATATATTTATTTTTTTATGAAGCGCATGGTCTGGTATAGAGTTTGCTTTTTCTTTCAAACTGTGCTCAGTTGAGTCCTTGAACTTCGCCCTTGCTGTCTTAAGCTCCGTGAGACAACTTAAATATTGTTTGTTTGTTTTTCACACTAGAAAGAGCATCATTAAATAAAATCTTCTGTCTATTCTTTTTTTTCACATATCAATAAAGTACTGATGTTGTCTTGTCTTGTGCTATCTCCCTGTAACTGCGAGCTGGTGTTCTTTGCAGCCGATGCTGTGGAGGTGTTGAGGTACAGCATCGTATCGGCGTGGGAGCGGGTTATGGCAGCTACGTGTTCAGTCCCGGATATAGTTAAAAGTAGGGGGTGTGCAATACTTCTTTAGCAGACTCCACCACCAGTGAGACTATGGCGATCCCTGCCCCGTTAAAAGAAACAATGAAATGTCACGTCACGTTTAAATAAACCATGAAATGCCACGTCTAGACTCAGATTTCAGTTTGCTTTCTTGAAGCTTCTGTCAGTTTTTCTTGATGTTATTCTAAATGTCGATTTGCAGCTTATTTTTCCAACTTCTCGACATTTTTAGATATTGGTAGGAAAACATTTTCTAATTTCAAACCAACATTAGCTCTGTTGTAAAGCTGTTGCTTTTTAACTCTTATAACCTTTATCAGTGTTGTAAATCTGAGCTGGCTGTGATCTGCAACCTGATCTGTCACACAGTTATTGAAATGAGTTCTCTTTTGTTATGCTGCTGTGACTCACGCTAAAAGGGGCAGGTAATCTGACCATCTAAACTTGTTTGAGATTTTTTTGAAAGCTTTATTTGTTGTAAACGTTTTCTCTTCCTCTCTCTCTCTCTCTCTCTCTCTCTCTCTCTCTATCCTGCTGTCTTTCTTTCTCTCGTTAGCTCTCTCTCTCCTGTTGTTCTCTCTGCTCTCTCTCTCTCTTTCTCGCTCGATTTTTCTTTTGCTCTCTCTCTCTCTCTCGTTCTCTCTTGCTTTCTCTCCCGCTCTCACTCTCATGCTCTCTCGTTATCTCTCTCTCTCTTTTTCTCTCGTTATCTCTCTCATATATAGATTTCTCTCTCACATTCTCTCTCACACACACTCACACTATCTCTCGCCCAGTATTTCCCCCACACACACACACACACTCTCACACACTCACACACACACCCTCTCCCTTCACTGAATTTCTTACACACACACTCTCACATACACACACTCTCCCTCTCACTCCCACTCTCTCTTTCGCCCTTTCTCTCTCGCACACACACACACACACTTTCTCTCACACTCTCTCACGCACATACACTCTGTCTGTCTGTCTGTCTGTCTGTCTGTCTGTCTGTCTCTCCTTCTTTCTCACTCACACACTCCATTATCCCTCTGTAGAAATTTCAGCACAAATTTTAATTAAACCGTCTAATATGAAAACTATATTTTCAATCTTCAGCGGTCCCCAAACTTTTTCGAGCTACCCTCTGGCCTCGCAGACCACATCCATATCATCCTCCAAAAACCTTTTTTTTTTTCGCTCAGCTGGTTTTAATGTTCGTTGCCGCTCCCTTTCCCCTCTCCGTCCCCAATACTTCTCTGTCTGAGAACCGCTGGTCTGTTAAGTGCAGGTTGTCCAGTGCTTGTTGAACACGGAAGGAGAAGGAGAAGGCTTAGACAAAATAAAACAATATAGAAGGTAAATAAGGACGAGAGAGAGGGTAACGAACGGACTGACACAATAAGAAAAATCAGTAGTTGAACTGATTAAAAGCATTAAAGATGTATTTTTTTTTCTTCAGCCGTATGATTACCGCTCTTATCAGTTACAGAATACAGAGATGCTCGTTTGGTTCAAATATTTCTTTTGATTAATTTTCCGTTTCTCTGATTCTGACAAGACTGGTTTTCCATACAGAAGAACAGAGGCTGCTGGGATATTTATTTATTTTTTATGAAGCACATGGTCTGGTATAGAGTTTGCTTTTTCTTTCAAACTGTGCTCAGTTGAGTCCTTGAACTTCGCCCTTGCTGTCTTAAGCTCCGTGAGACAAACTTAAAATATTGTTTGTTTGTTTTTCACACTAGAAAGAGCATCATTAAATAAAATCTTCTGTCTACTTCTTTTTTTTCACATATCAATAAAAGTACTGATGTTGTCTTGTCTTGTGCTATCTCCCTGTAACTGCGAGCTGGTGTTCTTTGCAGCCGATGCTGTGGAGGTGTTGAGGTACAGCATCGTATCGGCGTGGGAGCGGGTTATGGCAGCTACGTGTTCAGTCCCGGAGTATAGTTAAAAAGTAGGGGGTGTGCAATACTTCTTTAGCAGACTCCACCACCAGTGAGACTATGGCGATCCCTGCCCCGTTAGCCAAGCTATGCTTGTTACTGGAGGTACCAAGGGAGAGATGGGACAGGGTCTTGGTCAGCTATGGGTCGCTAACCCTGACGCTAGCATATCAGCTATGGGTCGCTAACTCTGACGCTAGCATATCAGCTATGGGTCGCTAACCCTGACGCTAGCATATCAGCTATGGGTCGCTAACCTCTGACGCTAGCATATCAGCCATGGGTCGCTAACCCTGACGCTAGCATATCAGCTATGGGTCGCTAACCCTGACGCTAACCCTGGGTCGCTGATTGCCTAATGGACAGCGTCTTCACCTCCATAAAAGAACTGATAAATAAATGTACATTTGTTTAAATTTTGCATTTTGCAAGTGGAACTTTTTACACAAAAGCTTTTTGCACTTATTATTTATCATACGAAGTTGTAAAAGATGTGTAAAATTTAATTGTCTTTATTTAATGTTCATAATATTAGTTTAAAACAAATTTTGAAGACTCCAGTATATACTTTTTATAACCCAAGGGCTCCTTCTGTCTAAAAGGTTCGGGAACCTTTGGTCTAGTACAGTGGTTCCCAACTTTTGTCAAGTCGTGGGTCCCTAGGGGCTATGATTATTCGCTCCCCCCTCTCTCTCTCGTTTCTCTCCCACCACCACCTCATTCATTATGTTCGGTAACGGATGGAAATGGCGATCATGCCTCTCTATCTTGTCAGATCCGACACGTTTCTGATAATTTCAAACGTTTGGAGTTTTTTGTGTGTGTCGTTTAGTCAGTCCGCTAGGATGTTTTTCTCTTGGCGTTCGTCTCTTTCTTTTTCCTTTGAATTTTTCGGTCGTCACCAAGTTTTCTGACTTCTCATGACATGTCAAAGATATTGATGTCCAAGAAATTTTGACTGTCTTTTTTCCCTTATTGTAATTAATTTTAATTAGTTTCCGTTGTCTGAAACTTCTTTGAGGACCTCTTCCTTCGTTCTTCTCGATGTCCAGGCTATTTGTTGCACCTTTCTCGGGTCAATTCTCGATTGCTTCCATCTTCTTTATGATCTGTTTGTTAGTGACGTAGCAGATGCATTTGGTTTGTGCAATAGAAGGTAGTATAGCAGAGATCATAGATTGGAATTGGGCTATATGTCGGGAGATGGACGGTATAGGTCACATCTGTTACTAAGTATACTAGCCTAGGCCCCCAGTGATGGTTTATCAGTCACTGTAAGAGTATGTAAAGGTAAAAGATAAAATTCCCTGTTCTATACCATTAAGGCATTTTGGGGATGCGGTGTTAGGCCCGTATTTCCAAGACCCTTCGGCACATGAAAGTCTGATGTGGTCAATATCACATCTGGCCGCATTTACCTACCATACTTTCTCTGGTACCCATTTTTAGAGGCTGGGTGAACCGCGGCGCCTTTTTTTTTTAGGGGGGGGGATGTATTCATTCATTCGTTCATTTGCGGAACTTTGCCTCCCGAACAGCATTCCTGTAGGTCTCTCGGTTGTGAGGAAGATGGCCTGCTGCTGATGCATCCATTTGCAGATCATCAACGATGTCCTACAGCCAACTTCGCCTTAGTTTTCCTCTCTTTCTTTTTCCCATTATATACCCTTCCAAGACGGTCTTCTCTAGATATCATGACGTTTAATGTGTCCAAAATATTTAAGTTTTCTCTGCTTAATCCTCTTTACTAGCCAGCCTTCTTCAATATTAAGTTCTTGTAGTATAGATATATTTGTTCTTTTTTATGTCCATGATATTTGAAGAACTCTTCTGCAGCATTTAGATTCAAAGGCATTTATGTGTTTCTCAGCTGTTTTGTTAAGTGTCCAGGTCTCACAGGCATATTCCATTATTTTCCAAAGTTTCTGGTGTTGTACACAATCAAATACCTTTGAGTAGTCTATAAAGGCTAAATATAGATTCACATTAAACTCTCTGCTTTTCTCTATTATTAATCTTATATTGAATATATGATCTCTTGATCCTCTTCCTTGCCTAAAACCACCTTGGATCATATTGACTTCTATTTTCTTACGACGTCTATCCATTATTGAATCTTGATGTGCAGACTTATATCTTATATCTTATCCTTCCCGTGCCGTTAAACGTCACATAGGGCTGGCAAGGTAGTTTGCCAATTTTTCCTGTCTTCGGCGAGTCTTTCAACCTCATCAAGGGATTTTCTGCCTGTTAATTTGGCCTCTCTTAACAGTGTCCTCTTCAGAGTTTCACGTGGTCTGCCTTTTTTTTTTTTTTGGCCTGTTGTGTTCCACTTGATAGCTTGTTTTGGGATTCTCTAATCGTTTCTTCTCATCATGTGACAAACATATGTCCATCTCCTTTTCCTGATCACCCATGAGACTGGTTGTTGTTCAGTCATCTGTCTTATCTCTGCATTGTTCTTGAATTCGTTCCACTTGATGCCGATATTTTCCTTAGGCATTTGTTTTCAAAAGAGTCTAATTTCTTGTCTATTTCTTTGGTTGTTTTCTGTGCAGACTACAGCTTAGGAAAACAAATGTTAATGGTTCTGATTCTAAAACAGAAAGAATATTTGGTTGTAGGGAGAATTATGTCAGAGTACACATGGTCTGATTCTAAAACAGAAAGAATATTTGGTTGTAGGGAGAATTATGTCAGAGTACACAGGGTTTGATTCTAAAATAGAAAAAATATTTAGTTGTAGGGAGAATTATGTTAGAGTACACAGGGTCTGATTCTAAAACAGAAAGAATATTTAGTTGTAAGGAAACTTAAGTCAGAATACACAGGGTTTGATTCTAAAACAGAAAGAATATTTAGTTGTAGGGAGAATTATGTCAGAGCACACAATAATCATCTGAGCCATCTTGCTTGAACTATATCCATATTTGTAGTAAAGGTCAAGGTACCCATATTAAGGCATGAAGGAACCTAGCAGATATGCTGTTAGTGCCCATATTGTCCTTGACCTGTCAGCATCACGCCTGGTCGCCTCTCCTTCTTCAGTCCCATAAACAGAAGAAGCCAGGGACCTATTTCTACAGCTGGACAAATGGGGCGTGTTCGACTGGATTCGAACCATCTATATTTTCCACGAGAGACTAGTACATTAATCACTTTGCCACTTGCACCCCCCAAATTTAATATGGATGAACAACACACGCACACACACACGCGCGCGCACACACAGTAATTAATAGAGAGAAGCATAGTGTAAAAGGAAATGATGGGAACTGAAAAATTTTAATTAAGATGACTGGCCAAGGATATATAAGTGGAGAAATGTTTCACACAGGCATAAGGACAGAAAAAGAAGAAACAGTACACAGTTTCACCGAAGCTTATTATATGAGACAAAGAATCGTAAAACCACGAGAGGGCGAGGGAGGGGGGATCGAAGAGCTTAACAAAAGTCATCATTTACTCGGATTGTTGTGGTCGATGCACTACCATCTGTTGCACGCCACGAAAATGCAGAAATGATCGTTCGATTTCAGGACCCTTGTATCCTTGCTAGCTTGTGTTACGTCGTATATTAGTCAGTTTGATCTACGGAACTGAGGGCGACATCTGCTGCAGTACATCACAGTTTCCTTCTCATATATATATATATATATATATATATATATATATATACTTATAATGCGTAGGCATTATAAGTCGATTTACTGTCAAATGTTTCGTTTTTTTTTATGGTAGAGATGAATATTAAGCAAGCTGAGATGACCTTTTCTTACATACTCTTACAGTGAAGGATAAAGCACCACACAGGCTCTTGGTTAAACTTTGTAAGAGCTCTGGTCTATACCGTCCATCTCCTGACATATAGCCCAGTTCCTATTCTATTATATTACTTTATGACCTTTTATCACACAAACTAGATCGATCTGATACGTCCCAAACAAAATGATATAAGCCAGCAGCTATGTAGACCAAGATAGGGACATCAGAAAAGCAGTTAGAATTGCAAGGGCATCATTTAGCTTCAAAACTCTCAAGAAAATATTGCAATTATAAGTCATAAACAAAACCAAAAAAAAAGTTCAGATTATTCAACACAAATGCAATATCCACCCTTGTTTATGCGTGCGAAATTTGGAAAATAACTGTAGACACATTAGACATATTTGAAAACAAATGTCTAAGGGAAATACTTTGCATACAATGGAACGAATTCAAGACCAATGCAGAGATAAGGAAGATAAGTACACAACAACCTGTTTCATCAGGTCCACATATAACTGCACGTGATGAGAAGAAACAATCAGAGAATCCCAAAAACAAGCTATCAAATGGGACACAACAGGAAAAAGAAAAAGAGGTCGACCACATGAAACTCTAAAGAGGACATTGTCGAAAGAGGCTAAAATAGTGGGCATAAGATTCCTTGACGAAGGGAAACATGGCGAACTACGATGCTAGTCTTATTTGATGTTTAACGACATCTGAAGAATGTAAGGTGTTCATTCTTTCGTCTCCACACTCTCTTCCTGACATCCGTGGCGTCAAGACAAAACCTGGACACGCCTGGGAACAAGATACGGGCCAGTCAGCAACACTCCAGTTCGCATGTTCCCTTGCCCATGCTTCCCCGGCTTGCCGGTGCTTTCCTGACAAAATGGTGCGAAACGCAGCTGCTCTAGACCGAAGGCCAGCATCCCGAAGCTTGTTTCTTACAGTTCCAGTACAAATTCAACTGAGTGCTGCATCTTGTAGATGAATTCTGAGTCTGAGGGCATTCATGAAAGGACTACGTAGCGCCGCGACGGGTAAGAGAGCGGCCACTTCTGAGTATCGTCAAGCATTGTCCACCTCCGGAATGGATCCGATGATACAGAACCTGTTGTCTGGTACAATCTATACATCCTGAAAATCACGCTTTGACAGACATTTAAGGCTGTATCAACTTTCCGTTGTGAGGAGGTGCCCATTTCCAGCATTGCTATGCCTCATCTCAATATCGCTAGAATGTACCTGCCGATGTATCAGCATGTAGTGTAAACACTTCAAACGATCACCTTGCTTACACATCTCCAAAGTCAGATTTTGCCACGTGCTTCCTTCAAGCCGAATTTTGGTGGTCACGATATTCACGTGCTTCATGCACGCGAAGGTGGCCTGCCGTGACCCGGATATATATGACTACACGACGAAGATACGTGCGATGAAGACACAAAACAACTGACAACGACAACAACTCATATTTTTTGACAGAGCTCAAGAGAAAAAGCGATCCTTTGTACGTTATATATAACAAAAAACTAAGTAACAAATGTTCGAAGCTCAATAAAAAATGCATGAGTAAATTATTTAAAAAAAACGATAATTAAGTAAAATAATTTTTCAACA
This sequence comes from Achatina immaculata, assembly GCA_009760885.1. NCBI lineage: Eukaryota > Metazoa > Mollusca > Gastropoda > Stylommatophora > Achatinidae > Lissachatina > Lissachatina immaculata. Next base: position 12,772,885 of record CM019718.1, read on the forward strand.
TTCATTTCTTCCCGAAATTAATTTAATGGGAAATCACAGTTTGTTCCATGGTTAACTCATACTGCAATGGAGGTAAGTATTAACGAAGTACGTGGTAAAAAAAAAAATGGTACTATCAAAGCCAAATTTTATCATTGAAAAGAATTTCCGAATGACCTGTTGTTATCAGCAGCGGGCCTGACTTCCAGCAACCACAACACACGTTTCAGCGCCGAGTCTGATATCTCAGGCCGGTTGGGGTCTTTTTATGAAAGTTTCATCTACTGAGACCATTCAGCGTTCTTCAAGGCGACGAGTGTCTGGGAGGTTTCTCAGGAATGTTACGAATTGCTGTTCCTAGCACGTCCCAAGTTTATTCAGTTGGGTTAAGGCCAGGAGAACAAGGGGCCCCGAGGAAGACACACGATGTTATTGACGTCCAGCCCTCTATTTACAATGTGTGCCCTATGGCGAGGTGCATTGTTGTGTATAAAAATAAATTCAGCGCCAAACTGCTTCCTTTTAGGGGTTAACGAGGGGTCTGATGAGGTCCAAATACAGTCAGCAAACCTATCTTCAGTTTGTCTCCAGAACTATCGATGACCATCTATCGACGTCCAAACAAAACCCGGATTCGTCGCTGAAAACAACATGGCGCCGATGATTTGCAGTCCACCTGCTGCGCTGTCTTTCCCAATTCAGCCGAGCTTGACGCTCATGGCGAATGAGAGGGATCTGAACCGTAGATACTAGGCAGCTTGATAAAGTGGATTCCTAACGATCCGAGTAAAAACTCGTAACCCAGTCTCTGCTTAAAGGTCGTTCTGTAACGTACGTGCAGTTACACATCGTTGTCTTCGTGTGGAAAGCACAACAAAAAACCCTGCTGGTCTCTCTGAATAGTGACTCATGATCGACCACTCCTTGACAAAACAGAAAACTGGTTAGTTTCCTGAAACTCGCTGAATCCTCTGTGGATCACACTTCTGTGGACTCCAAGGTGTCTGCAACATCACTCTGTGAAGTTTCAGTCTGTAACATCCTTGTGGCATGGGCCATGAAGTAGTCAAGAGAACTTTATCACAGCATACGTCATATGTTAAGAGATCTTTATTACATCATACGTTATATGTTAAGAAATCTTTATCACAGCATATGTCATATGTTAAGAGATCTTTACTACGACATACTTGTATGGCATATGTTAAGAGATCTTTACAATGAAATATGCTATTTGTGAAGAGATCTTTATTGCGGCATGAACCATATGTTAAGAGATCTTTATCACGGCATATGTCATATGTTAAGAGATCTTTATCACGGCATGTACCAAAACTTTCAAGTTCTCAAAGTACAGAGACAAAACAACAGTCTGTTCTGATTTGTTTCTTTCTTCATGAGAATAAAATAATGATTACTTGAAGCGTAGAACAAGTGGCACTTGAAAATGTTACGAAATATACAAAGGTTCAAAATCGAACTCCGGCGTCACTGCAATCAGGACAGCCTTATATATGCCCCGCCGCATGCCGCAGCATTCATCTAAGACTGTGTTTGCTAATAGTTCCCATCAAGTGTTGGTTATTTATGATGAGTTTTCTGCCATACAGATTTCCTACCGGCACACTTAATCTGTCCTAGCTCCACCAATCGCTTCACAATTACATTCTTCTCTCATTCCCGCTTTTATTTTCCCCGCAGTCTATCACAAATGGTTTTAGCAATGTCGCTCTTGTCCATTCTCATTTCCGCCATTTACTTTAGCCTGTCCAGCAAGCCTATCTGCCACTTCATTGCCATGTACTCCCGCATGCCCTGGACAGTAAAGCCACATTAGGCTCCCCGTAACTGACTGGCTTAACAGATTAACCCATTCTATTCGAAGCACTTTTTTCTCAATCTTATGAGGCATACTTTGTGAATCCGCAACAATAACGCCGTGAACTACAGCACGAGCAGCTATCCTTTCCATTGCCGCTTACACAGCTTCTGTTTCCATTTGCGTGCTTGATCACCGGGCGGCTAGTTAAGCCTCTTCTCTCGTATGACCGCTCTGCCCGAGTGACCGTTTAGTTCTCTTCATGTAGTACGAAATATACACTTTAACTAACTCACCACCACATGAATTTATTGCACATTTTGTTGCTATCGTTGTTCAGATGTTATTTGCTATATTTAGTATTGTGACACGGACCATGAGTTATTAATAGCCGACATGAAGATAAAGATAAAAAAGTTAGTTATGGGATCAAGACCACTCCGCTTTGACCTTACAAATATACCAGAACAATACGGTATAGAAGTGAAGAACCGTTTCGAAATCCTGATGGCTGTACAGGAAGAGATGACACCAGATGAATTGGCTACGCAGGCCAAAGATATCTTAGTAACAACAGCTAAAGACATGGTTCCAGTAAAGAAAACACAAAAGAATAGATGGATCACAGCAGGTACACTAGAACTGATAAAACAATGTAGAGAAATGAAGACGCAATGGAGAGTGACAAACAACAACAAAGATAAATATAAAACTTTAACAAAAGAAGTACGAAGAAACATAAGAAAAGACAAAAAACAATACATACAAGATTGTTGTGAAAGAATAGAAGAACATCAGAGGTGTGGAAGAGATAGTGAAATGTTTAAAGAAATGAAGACATTGACGAGAAATGTCACACCTAAGCTAAATGTAATTTGTGATGAGATGGGGAATACCCTGACAGAGACAGAGGAAATTCTGGAAAGATGGAAGGATTATTGCAAAAGAATGTATGAAACAACCGACTGTGGAAGCAGAAATCAACAGTGTGAATTATTATTGGAGGAGAAAGAACCCGAGCCGACAATGGAAGAAGTTTTATGGGCAATAAAGAGTCTGAAAAATGGTAAATCACCAGGATGTGATGAGATAACCGCTGAATTTATTAAAGCAGGAGGAAAGGATGTGCAACAATCTATCATGCACTATGTAAAAAGATATGGCATTCAGGTATTTGGCCAAAAGAATGGAAAAGAACTGTATTCATACCACTGCCAAAAAGGGTAACCTGAAATTATGCACCAACTACAGAACTGTTGCCCTGATTAGTCATGCCAGTAAAATTCTGTTAAAAATCATAATGGGTAGACTTCGAAAGAAAATAGAAGAAGAAGTCAATATGGTCCAAGCTGGCTTCAGGCAAGGAAGAGGATCAAGAGATCATATATTCAATCTAAGATTAATAATAGAGAAATGCAGGGAGTTTAATGTGAATCTATATTTATCCTTTATAGACTACTCAAAGGCATTTGATTGTGTACAACACCAGAAACTTTGGGAAATAATGGAAAAAATGGGATTTCCAACACATTTGATACAATTAACATCACTGCTGTATTTAGACCAACAAGCAGCAGTAAGAATAAATGGTGAAACAACAACTTGGTTTGACATAAAACAAGGGGTCCGTCAGGGGTGCATATTGTCACCCTACTTATTTAACTTGTATACTGAAAATATAATGAGGAATGTTAGAGAAGATGTAGACAAAGAATATTACGATGCCATAACAGTTGGAGGTTATGAAATACCAGAGATTAGATATGCTGATGACACAGTATTGCTGTCCACAACACAAGAAGGAATGGAAAAACTAATTATGTCAGTCCGCAAGAACAGCGAAGAGCAGAACCTCTATTTTAATGCAAAGAAAACTAAAGTGATGACAACTGACAAAACAAACAAGGCAACTGAAATATGTATCAGTGAGGAAAAACTGGAAGAAGTGGAGAGTTTTGAATATCTTGGATCACTACTAACTAATAATGGAGATACAATGCGGGAAATTAAAAGGAGGACATCTATTGCTCTTCAGAAAGTAAAACAAATAAAGAGTCTGTGGAGAGGAGCAGACAGAACCACAAAAATAAGATTTTTAAAGGCATGCATCTTTCCCATCGCAACATATGCCTGTGAGACCTGGACACTTAACAAAACAGCTGAGAAGCACATAAATGCCTTTGAATGTAAATGCTATAGAAGAGTTCTCCAAATATCGTGGACACAAAAAAGAACAAATATATCTATACTACAAGAGCTTAATATTGAAGAAGGCTGGCTAGTAAAGAGGATTAAAGAGAGAAAACTTAAATATTTTGGCCACATTAAACGTCATGATAATTTAGAGAAGACCGTATTGGAAGGATACATAATGGGAAAAAGAAAAAGAGGAAGACCGAAACGAAGATGGCTGCAAGACATCGTTGATGATCTGGAAATGGATGCAGCAGCAGCAGGCCATCTTGTTCACAACCGAGAGGCCTACAGGAGTGCTGTTTGGGAGGCAAAGTTCCGCAAGGGACATGCAAAGGAATGATGAATGAGTAGAAAGATTACTTTTACCGTTAGTCATGGGCCGCATAACGTCCATTCGGACGTTTGACCGCATATACGTCGTGGTCCAAAGTTTACTCATGAATTATTTTCCATGCTGTGCCAGAACACATTTTGTTGGGGAAATTTTAGTAGAAAGAAACTAGAGGGAAGTTACTCTACAAGTTAAATATGTAGGTTAGGTTAGATATGTGTTACTTTTCATTTTATTTAGACATTGCCTAAATATCGCTCTGAGCGTTGTTTCACATAGGCGTGCAAGATATACCAACCCTGCCAATGTGGTTTTAGAGCAAAAGGGTTAATGTTATAATATATTTTTAAACAACCCGATCGGAGAACAGAACATAGTGAACGCAAGTGAAGTGGCAAACTCAGCAACTTTCCGCACGCAACACGCGTATCTCATATCTCACTTTAAATTAAAAAAGCTACTGCACTGCCAGGCGTACTTGTAAAATGATACAGTACTGATATAACTTATAATACATATGTCTTGACAGTCATAATAAATATTTATGTTGCTCATCATCATCATGTGCCTTGCCGACTGGCGTTGGCTATTATGCTTCTCCAGAGTACGTGATCCTTCATGCAGGCCATCAGCTCAGTTGGTGATCTCCTCTCACACCATCCCGTCAGACTGTCCAGTATCATTTCTCTTGGTCTTCCTCTTGATCTTCTTCCTTCTATTTTTCCTGTTGTTATAATATTTTCAATGCCCCCTCTTCTCATTGCATGTCCTATGAAAGTACATTATCTCTCTCTTATCTTTTTGACAAGGTTTTTTGTCTCTCCAGCTCTTCTCCTACATTCTTCATTAGTTATTTTTGCTGTCCAGGAGATTCGCAACATTCTTCTAATAAACCACATTTCTGCTGCTTCCAATGGTTTTTGTGCAGACTTGCCTATTGTCCATGATTCACTTCCATATAACAAGATAGGTTCAATATAGCATTTTAGGACTCGTTTTCTAACATTCATTGATTATGTTGCTGGCTTATGTATATACTGCACTGCACTTCTTTATATCGCTGTTGTAATGTTACTTCTCCCTTGTCTTCAAGTAGACAAACGGTAGAGCGCTGCGCTGTGGGTGTTTGAACTACCCATCATACGTGTTGTATTGCGTCAGATTACACATTTTATTTACATATTAGCGTATATTTCACTGTGTATTATTATATTATGTATGTAGTACTTTATTAACCGATTTAACTTATGTGTTACTTCGCAGATACGGTATTTGAAATATAGTAGTGTGCGTATACAGTATCCTGTCTGTCTCGTCAGTACAGGTAAAAGGTAAAGGTAATCCTGTCATGCCTTAGAAACACATAGGGATATGGTGTTAGTGCCCATATTTTCCTTGACCTGTCGGCACACTAGAGGGTGATACGATTCAGTGTCACGCCTGGCCGCCTTTCCTTCCCCACCTCCAGAAGAAGTCGGGTACCCATTTCTACAGCTGGGTGAGTGGGGTGCCTCCGGCCGGATTCGAACCAATACGGGTACATTACATTATTCTAATACAGGTTAGCTAACTACAAAATATGGTATTCGTACAAAGTCCAAATCACAGAGCACATCTCGGGTAGTTGCGAATGACCACTTTCGCCCAAGTTCTGAAACAGTTCAAGTAATTCCTAAAACGATAACATTGAACTGAAACAAGCCTGTACATTAATTCTGAAACGGAATATCACTCTTCGTGCTCCTTCTGGAAATGACACGATGAATCATGGCTACATTTTATCCTTAAAAACGGCGACATTGTCTTTGTAAATAAGATATTTTATTGAAGAAGAAAAAAAAACATGCATAAAAAAGCTATTAAATAATGCGTGTCGTACAGAAAGACAAAAATATCGCCCCGGAGCAACTGCTGGGGGCATGTTTTATTGGAGAAAATATGCCCGTTAAAAAAAAAAATGGACGTTTTGTTTTGTATTATACCGTGCAAGGTTATTCTGTGTTTCGAAATAGCAAAATCGAAGATTTTCCTGTATTATTGATGACATCTCTTTCACATATTTATAATCTCTTGATATGAAAAGCATCTAAATTTTCATATACATTTTTTTCCCTTTTAACTTAGGGATATATTATCATGATGGGTTATTTTATAAGCTTTTTTTTATATAAAGATTTCTAGCTTTCATGTTTAGCTTCAGTACTGACTTCGAGATAACTTATTATGATAGGTTATTTTAGAAGGTGTTTTTATACAGGTCTCTATCTCATCTTTCATGTTTAGAATCAGTACTGACTTTTAGACAACTTATTATGATGGGTTATTTTAGAAGGTGTTTTTATACAGGTCTTTATCTCATCTTTCATGTTTAGCTTCAGTACCTCTTCCCCGCTTTACTCCTTATTCGTGAACAGAATAAAGCTGTTTATTATCACTTTATTTGTAGTTGAGCAAAGGTCTTGGCTGACAACTGTGAGTCGGCCTCGTAAGAACAAAGGACTTCGGCAATGCAACAGGATTTCTAAACAGATGGTCAAAAAACACATAACGGATGTAGTCAGTTACTCTACTCTAAAAGGGACACTAAAGGGGAGATTGGAGCACCTGTGGAAGTGTCTGGAGTTCCTGGTTAATGGTTCTTCGTTACCTAAACTAACTTTACTCTTAATGTCATCATCATCATGTACCATGCCTGGATGTGTCGACGATCATGTCTCTCCAAAGCTTTCGATCTTTCATGTTACTCATCAGTTCTGTTGTTGTGCCTCTCCCACGCCACTTTGTCGAGCCATCTGAGATTTTCATTCTTGGTTTACTTCTTCCCTTTCCTGCCTCCAGTTTTCCCTCTTGTCACATTTTCTATCCATCCTCTTCTCATTATGTAGCCACTAAACCTTGACTGCCTCTAGTTTTCCCTCTTGTCACATTTTCTATCTCAACTCTTCTCATTATATGGCCACTAAACCTTGACTACCTCTAATTTTCCCTCTTGTCACATTTTCTATCTCTCCTCTTCTCATTATATGGCCACTAAACCTTGATTGCCTCTAATTTTCCCTCTTGTCACATTTTCTATCTCTCCTCTTCTCATTATGTGGCCACTAAACCTTGACTGCCTCTAATTTTCCCTCTTGTCACATTTTTTATCCCTCCTTTTCTCATTATGTGGCCACTAAACCTTGACTGCCTCTAATTTTCCCTCTTGTCACATTTTTTATCCCTCCTTTTCTCATTATGTGACCACTAAACCTTGACTGCCTCTAATTTTCCCTCTTGTCACATTTTCTATCCCTCCTTTTCTCATTATGTGACCACTAAACCTTGACTGCCTCTAATTTTCCCTCTTGTCACATTTTCTGTCCCTGCTCTTCTCATTATGTATCTACTAAACCTCGACTGCCTCCCCTGTATTGTGTTTATTAATGTTCGTTTCTCGTTCGCTTTTTTTATACATTCTTTATGTACTGGTAGTATAAAAAATATAGCTCAAAATATTAGTAAAATAAGACTAAAGGTCAACGTAAGAAAGACAAAGTTAACGAAACAAAATGTGAGCAACAACAATGTACTGAGAGTAGATAATAAGTCGGTTAAGTAGGTCAAAGAATTTATATATCTTGGCCTCGGAGTACCAGAAGATGGAGAAACGAAGAGGACATCAATAACAGGCTAACTAGAGCAAAACCAGGTTTTGACAGTTCTGAACAATATATGAAAGTCCAAAAAAAAGCTGACCAGGAAAAGAAAAATCGGGATATTTAAGAGTAACGTGCTGAATGTGTCACTCTAAGGAAGGCAATGCTGGAAGAACAGGGAAAGTTCTCGTAGAACAAAGTGAATTCCTTCTAGACTAAATGTTTATGTAGGGTTAGGCGAATGTTTGGCCTAATAATAATGATAATAAAGCACTTTGTTAACAGAAATGCAGATGTAGCCACTGACTTCGATTACTGAGGAAAGATCTTGGCCGTGGCTGGGACATATGCTCCCAGTGACCGGCGACTCATTGTAAAAAAAACTTTTAAAAAACTGAGAGGGACATCTCAGGGAAACTGGAGTAGGGTAGAGCAAAGGAGAAGTGGAGAAGAACAACAGAGAGGATGTTAAGCAATAGAGGGCTCACCTCGGCAAGAGCGGAAAAAAAAGGTGAAAGACAGACGTTTGTTGAAGGCCTTTGTTGAGAGTCCCAAATGTCTTGGACATCTAAAGGTTGAGAGAGAGAGAGAGAGAGAGAGAGAGAGCGAGAGAGAGAGAATATAAAGCTATTTATTATCGCTTTACTTTCAATATAGGAGTGGTATAAAGCTGTTTATTATCATTTTACTCTCATTATAGGAGTGGTATTAAGCTATTTATTATCATTTTACCCTAAGTATAGGAGTGGTATAAAGCTGTTTATTATCATTTACCCTTGGTATATGAGTGATATAAAACTGTTTATAATAATTTTACCCTCAATATAGGAGTGATATAAAACTATTAATTTATCACGTTACCCTCAGCATAGGAGTGGAATAAAGCTGTTTATTATTGACTTATCATTAATATAGGAGTTTTGTAAAACTATTTGCTTATTTGCTTCCTCGTAGCTGTATTTCAACTTCATTCTCGTTTTGTCCCTGCTAACTCTGTATCTCTGAGTACCCTCTATACTGTATATCTTAGTCCTCTGTCATTGTGTGTCCATTATCTTCTCATTCTACCTTCCTCTAGTAGTTAATTATCTCGTGTCACCACTTCTCTAAAAACTATGAATTGCATACTCTCTCTCTCTCTCTCTCTCTCTCTCTAATGAATGTGAGAATGTAATTAAGTTTTTTTCATGTTGTTATATAAATAGGAGTGTGGAGTGTGGAGTGTATGAACAAGAGATGGTTTATCGTTTATTTATTTTTGCTTCCTCTTGCTTATGTTCAATAAGAAATGTTGAATATTTGAAAAGTTGTATTATGACGAGCAGAATGTTGGACGGGCCTGCGTGCTCAATTCTTAAGCTTTTGATAATAAAGTTTGTTCGTTCGTTCTTTCTCTGTGTGTGTGTGTGTGTACTTCCCAGCAGAGAGAGAAGAGAGTGAGAGCAGAGAGAGAAAGAGAGTGAGAGCAGAGAGAAAGAGAGAGAGCAGAGAGAGAAAGAGGAGAGAGCAGAGAGAGAAAGAGAGTGAGAGCAGAGAGAGAAAGAGAGTGAGAGCAGAGAGAGAAAGAGAGTGAGAGCAGAGAGAGAAAGAGAGTGAGAGCAGAGAGAGAAAGAGAGTGAGAGCAGAGAGAGAAAGAGAGTGAGAGCAGAGAGAGAAAGAGAGAGAGAGCAGAGAGAGAAAGAGAGAGAGCAGAGAGAGAAAGAGAGAGAAGCAGAGAGAGAGCAGAGAGAGAGAAAGAGAGAGAGCAGAGAGAGAAAGAGAGAGAGAGCAGAGAGAGAAAGAGACAGAGCAGAGAGAGAAAGAGAGAGAAAGAGAGAGAGCAGAGAGAGAGAAAGAGACAAAGCAGAGAGAGAAAGAGAGAGAGCAGAGAGAGTAGAGAGAGAAAGAGAGAGCAGAGAGAGAGAAAGAGAGAGAGAGAGAGAGAAAAAGTCACACAAGACTGATGTTTCTGTGTTGCATTTACCGAACTGTTTACACTGATCACAGTTAAGATAATTTTAACCATTTTTTCCTTATCTACTAGTATACTTATCTCTCTTCTGAGAAGCAGTATTCGTGGTAGCGCCATGTTACCACTGTGTCAGACGTAAACTTGTGCTTATAGTCCTGTATTAACACTTTATACGGGGTGTCCCGACACATTTTCTTTACAATTTTTAACTAGTATAAAGTCAGCAAGGAGGTGGATATGAGTAAGCATACATGGCAGCATTTCGGAATACAACCGGGACAGTTAGCACATGACAAATACGAGCTTTCCTAGTGTTTGTACTGAAAGTTGGCAACTCCTTGTGGTACCTCTTGTATTCTGTTATTATTATTATAAATTATTATTATTATTATTATTGTTATTATGTGAAGAGGCTGTCCTATTAGCCAATCAGCGAATCACAGCCGATATGCTAGCATCAGGGTTTTAGCTGACAAAGACCCTCTCTCACTTCTCCGTTGGTACCTCCAGTAATAGGCATAGCCTGGCTAACGGGGCAGGGATTGCCATTGTCCCCATGGTAGTGGAGCCTACTAAAGAAGCTCTGCACACCCCCTGCTTTTTAGCTGTACTCCGGGACTGAAAAAGTAACTGCCATGACCCGCTCCCACGCCGATACGATGCTGTGCCTCAACATCTCTACAGCATCGGCTGCAAAGAACACCAGCTCCCAGTTACGGGGAGATGGCACAAGACAAGACTATTATAAGCCGTGTCGGATAGACTTGACGATCATGATTCTCCATCTTGTGTAGTCCTTGGTGTTTCCGGTTAACTCAAATGCTTTTCTTTTTCCACGTTGCTTGATCAGTCCAATGGGATAATTTTTTTCCCGTTGGCTTCCTTTCTGTCTTTTTCACTTGAATTTCCCAGTATTTAACTTACTGTCTTCTCGTGACATGTTGAAGAAAATTTGCCTCTCTCTCTCCCTCTGTGTGTGTGTGCGTGCGCGCGCGCGTGTGTGTTTGTTTGTTTGTTTGTTTGTTTGTTTTAGTCGTTTTAACCAGCTTTCGTTGTTCTGAAACTTCTCTGAGGACCTCTGCGTTTGTTTTTAAAAAAATCTTTTTATTCATCCAGGGTATATATGTCATTTTTCACCAAAACTACATATCTGTTGATTCCAGTTTCTTTGTCATCTTTGTATTGACGGTCCACGTTTCACAAATATATAGCAGTATCTCTCATTATAACACAGCAATACTCTGTCAAGCATGGTATGACAAACCAGTGCGCACAAGTTTCCTTTATCGCTAGCTCTTTCTATATTTTTTTCAATTAATATCAGACTTACGAAGATAACTGCCAGCCCGCTGATGATGAGAACGAGTTAGTAGATTTCTAATTGCCAGATAGCACTTCAGGCAGTTGATTCCATATTGGGAGCGAGACTGGTCGAATCGATATCGCCGCGGCTTATCCGGCCGAATGTAATGAGCTTGTATGATGTGGCAGAGAACGTAGCTCAGCCTAGAAATGAAGTGCTCATGTACTGCGACTCTTCTGATTCACTCACTGCAGAGAAGCGACAGATTTTATTTTTTTTCACTTTTGTTCTGTAAGCGCTTGTGATATTTTTATTTCTGGCCTATTTGGAATGCTGTAATAAAACATTTTTTTTAAATACGTCCGCGATTTGGACGATTACATTTTCTGGGCAGCGCACCTGGCCATATAGTCAGTTTACTTGTACGTTTATTTGATGTTATCGTGCTCTTTACAAGCAGCAGTTGGTCAGGATGCTTCTCTATTTTGTTCCAGTTCTTGTTTTTTTTTAAATTTCCATTACAGCGTCACATTCTCAACGTGTTAAGATACTTTTCTCTTGACTTCCCTCTTATGTTCCCCCCCCCCCCCCACCAGTGATTGTCATTTTTTTTGTATGTGTAAATTCTGTCTTGGCATGATGTGTTGTTTTCTCTGATCTATGTTAAAATTTAGTTTCTACTGTTCTACAAATTCTCTGACAACTCGTTTAATTTCCACTGTTCTCCAATCTCTCTGAGAACTTTCTTAGATTCCACTATTCTCCAACTTCTCTGTGAACTTTCTTAGATTCCACTATTCTCCAGCTTCTCTGAGAACTTTCTTAGATTCCACTATTCTCCAACTTCTCTGAGAACTTTCTTAGATTCCACTATTCTCCAACTTCTCTGTGAACTTTCTTAGATTCCACTATTCTCCAGCTTCTCTGAGAACTTTCTTAGTTTCCACTATTCTCCAACTTCTCTGAGAACTTTCTTAGTTTCCACTATTCTCCAGCTTCTCTGAGAACTTTCTTAGTTTCCACTGTTCTCCACCTTCTCTGAGAACTCGCTTAGTATTTCCAGCCGTCCAGTGTACATATAATATTATTCTCCAAAACGAAACCTGCGTTTAATCCAGTCTTTGCTTTATAAGTTTTCTTATTGTCCATACTTGTATATCGCAGACTATATTAAACGCGCTTTGTATTATTGTAAGCACATTCTCTTATTTCTTTGTATCATGAAGAGCAGTTTGTGCCTTTCCTGTTTTTTATTTTTCATTGAACATGCTTTTCATGTTTCACTGAGTGTATTTTAGTAAAAGCCTTTGCTGTTTTTTTTCTTATCTAGCACGGAAATGATACAAAAATCAATTGTTTTTTTTTTATTTGATTTTGTTTCTTATCGTGTTGTTTATCGATTGAAACGTTAAATGAAATAGTTGATGTTGAGGGCTATGAAATGGCAGTTCTTGATTAAATCTGTCCGAGATTGTTGAATCTGAGGGCAAAAGTAAACACCGAAACTAAGATAAACAAACCGGAACGTTGCTGATAAGACGGTACAGGGCCGCTCGGTGAGATATGCTGCATATGAGTGAACAAACAATGTGACAGCGGGTGGTTCCATGGAGACAACGCGGGAAGAAAGGGTATCACTGCTGGTTGTGATAGATCAGTGTTTTGGTTGACATCATCATCATCATCATCAGTTTTGTTCCTTCATATCCGCTCTCAGGGTTTTCCAATTCTCCAACCCCCCCCCCCCTTCCACCAAACCCCACAGTATCTTCATCATCAGTCCCCAGTAGCAATGGAGCTCAAGGTGTGAGAAAAGGTTCTCCAGCCAGTCCCGTTCTGAGAAAGTCAGAATACCCCAAACCGTGTCTTTCCCGCTCCCTTTAGTTCTTCCTACATTGTGCTTCTCCATGTCCCTAATGGCCTGTCCCTCTTTCTTTTCCCTTGAGGTGTCCAAGTCAAGGCGGTAGATGGCCGCCTTGTTTTTTCATCTCGTAGTATGTGGCCCAGAAACCAGTGGAAGACGACATCCTACGAAGAAGATGGGAATGGATCGGACACACCCTACGGAAATCCACATCCAGCACTATAAGGCAAGCCCTAACATGGAACCCACAGGGTAAAAGGAGGAGAGGGAGACCAAGGAACTCCTGGCGCCGAAGTCTGGACACGGACATCAAAATAATGAACCAGACATGGAGACAGTTGGAAAGAGTGGCCCAGGACCAAACTGTCTGGTGAGCTCTTGTTGGCGGCCTATGCTCCACGGGGGGTCAGAGGCATAGATAGATAGATAGATAGATAGATAGATAGATAGATAGATAGATAGATAGATAGATAGATAGATAGATAGATAGATAGATAGATAGATAGATAGTATGTGGCCCAGCCATTTCCATCTTCGTCTTTTGACCTCTTCACTAATGTTCTCAATGCCTGTTCATTTGATAATTTCCTCTTTTGTCTAGTGTTCTTCCAAGTGCATTCTCCACAATAACTTTACGATATCTTACATTCAGTACACGATAGTTTCGGGCCCTATCATTTCCACATGCTACATTCTCAGGTACACTAAGTGAGTCAAAATTTATAACATTAAAAACAGAAAGTCATATAAAAGTCTGTGTTGAATAAAGACAAGCTTATTCTTTATGTGAGGCTCGATCTTTCCAGCATCAGCACCAGTCATTCATTATCATTTCCATTGTGGAACTTTGCCTCCCTAACTGCTCTCTTGAAGACTCCACGGATGTAAACAAGATGTTCATGTTACCTTTGCATTCACAGATCATCAATGATGTCTTTTTGCTATCATCGCTTTGGCTTTCTCTCTTTATTTTTCTCATTATGTAGCTTTCCAAGACTGTCCTCTCCAAACTCTCTTGACTTTTAATATCTCAGAAATACTTAAGTTTTTTTTTTCTTTTCTGTTTAATCCTCTTTACTAGCCAACCTTCTTCAATATTAAGTTCTTTTAGTATGGATATATTTGCTCTTTTTTATGTCCATGATATTTGAAGAACTCTTCTGTAGCATTTACATTGAAAGGCATTTATGTGTTTCTCAGCTGTTTTGTTAAGTGTCCAGGTCTCACAGGCATATGTTGCGATGGGAAAAATGCATGTCCTTAAAAACCTAATTTTTATAGTTTTGTCTGTCCATCTCCACAGATTCTTTAGTTGGCCTAGCTTCCGAAGAGTATATGAGATAGGCGTATATGAATCATAAAAGTCAGAATACAAAAATATTTATAACCGTTAACTTATACAGGTACCATTCCTTCTAGAACTGTAGTCACATACAATATCTTGGGGGAAAATGTCATGAATAAACAGAGATTGTGTTTCAGCAATATACATTTTAAAAGAAGCAAACGAAAAATACAGCATACTTCGAAGAGAGAGAGAGAGAGTGAGTGAGAGAGTGAGTGAGAGAGAGAGAGTGAGTGAGAGAGAGTGAGTGAGTGAGAGAGAATGAGAGAGATAGTGAGTGAGAGAGAGTGAGTGAGAGAGAGAGTGAGAGAGAGAGAGTGAGAGAGAGAGAGAGGGAGGGAGAGAGCAGTGAGCATACTTCATTTCGGATTGCGGACGCTTATTCAGATAAGTACGGTAAGACAATTGTCCCGGAAAGGAATTTTTGAACATGAATGTGCGTATGTAAGAGACTACAAGATATTTATCTGAAAATACTTTGATAACATTAATTGAGTATCAAAGAAATATAAAATTTGATGAGACACACAATTAAAAAAAAATAAAAGCAGTTTCACATATGCAAGAACTTTCCTGTAAAAATGTGAAAGAACATTACTAGAAAAGAATGAGCAAAGCCAGAGACCGTTTAGAAAACAGAAGAGGGAAAACTAAAGGAAATTAAAGAGGAAAGAAAATATGGAAAGGTACTTAGAACATGCAAAATAATGTAAGACGACCAGAGAAGAAAAAATATCATCATTAACTCTTGGACTTCAAAACAACGCTGTCCGTGATGGTAGATCTTGCACAGTCGTGTCAGTCAGTGCTCGGAGCGATGTTTAGATATCTAAGTAAAATGAAAAGTAGCACATCTCTAACCCAGCCCATATTTTAGAATTTTAGAATAACTTCCTTCCAGTTTCTTCCTACCAGAATTTCTCATCAGAATTTATTATTACACAACATGGAAATTAATCCCGTAGTGAAAGAGTTATGAAGGATCAGCCAATACTAGAACTGGCGCGTCTAAGTTGACGAGACTGCCACGGCTAACGTGACCGTAATGACAGGCGTGACTGCCACGGCTAACGTGACCGTAATGACAGGCGTGACTTTCACGTCTAACGTGGCAGCAAAGGCTGACGTGACTGTCACGGCTAACATGACCACAATGGCTGACGTGACTGTCACGGTTAGCATGACGCCAATGACTGGCGTGACTGCCACGGCTAACGTGACTGCAATGGCTGACGTCACCGTGGTGTATGACGTGACTGTAATACAGATATTGTGAGAACAAGTTGATTATAAAAATCTGAAACAAAATCAATTTTTTCAAACTTTCTTTTGACTTATTCAGAAATGTGTGAGCTCAGACCAGTGTTTCTCAACATATCGCTCCAACTCAGCGTGTGAAAAGGAAGGAGGGTCTTTGAAGGACTATTGGGAACAAAATGACTGGATAATTCACAATTTATTTATTTTGTAACAAAGCTATAGCACGTTATTGAAGAAATATTTTTAAAAAAACATGTAGTCTAATTAAAAAAGAAAAAAAATCTTATGGTGTCATTTCAGTGATTCTCAAGCCGGCGATTCTGGCCTCCTTTTCAGAGTGACAGACCTTTTTTTGTTGCTCATATAAAGAAGCTAGTACTTTAATTAACTCTTTCTGATATAGATAATGTTAATTTACGCGTTAGCTATCTGTAAGAGCACATTACAATTAAATGACTGAATAAAGATTATATTATGACAAAAGAAAATGATAACAAAGCTGTTATATCTTATATCTTATATCCTTCCCGTGCCGTTAGACGTCACATAGGGCTCGCAAAGTAGTTCTCCAATTTTTCCTGTCTTGGGCGAGTCTTTCAACCTCAACAAAGGATTTTATGCCTGTTAACTTGGCCTCTCTTAATAATGTCCTCTTCAGAGTTTCACGCGGTCTGCCCCTTTTTCTTCGGCCTGTTGTGTTCCACTTGATAGCTTGTTTTCTGATTCTCTGATCATTTCTTCTCATCAAGTGACCAACATATGTCCATCTCCTTTTCCTGATCACCCGTGAGACTGGTTGTTGTTCAGTCATCTGTCTTATCTCTGCATTGTTCTTGAATTCATTCCATTTGATGCCGAGTATTTTCCTTAGGCATTTGTTTTCAAAAGAGTCTAATTTCTTTTCTATTTTTTTAGTTGCTATACTTTACTCCGAATTGAGGTGGCAACTTTATTTTGAATTGAGGTGGCATCTTTATTTTGAATTGAGGTGGCAACTTTATTTTGAACTGAGGTGGCACCTTTATTTTGAATTGAGTTGACAGAACACTTTCGTCAGTCTATGATAACATGTTGCAATTTATCTCTGTTAACCCAGCAATGACGCCTCAGTTGATGACACTTGTTTTGGCTGCCCTGTTCATGCTCTCGGATCTAACGACTGCACAACCTAACTCAACATCTACGGCCACAACTAATGTCACTGATTCTGTTAATTCTTCCGTTACCGCGGAGACATCAAGTGCCAACAATTCGTCAAGCATTAATACATCCCTAGCAAACGCCTCAAACTCGAACGCCACAAACCAGACCACCGCCTCTCCCACGACGGTAAATAGCGGCACAGGAGCACAGACCAGCAGTTCAACCCCAGCGAGTAATAAATGCAATAATCTCTACACAAACTGTACCGAAACCCTCGCTTCGGATCTCTTGAAAGCCCGGAGTTTCTGTGACGCTTTCAACCGTTCAGAATCTTGTATTGGAAACAGTACTAACAGGTGAGTAATTTAACATTCACGTCTGGTTTACTCCAGCCAGGTCCAGCTGCCATCCACATCATCATAACCACCAACCACACTAACATCATTTTCACTTTATAACAGTAGCTCTTAACTTTTTTTTTCGGCAGTGGTCACCCCTTTTCAGACCTGAGAACTGCTGTGGTCACTCCTTTCCCAATATGAGAACTGCTGTGGTCACCCCTTTTCCAACTTGAGAACTGCAGTGGACACCCCTTTTAAGCATGAGAACTTATGTGAATCCCTCATTAAAAGTAACGAAATAAAAATAATCTAAGTGATGCTAATGTTATTATTTTGTTTCTTTAAGTCGACCCCATTCACTCAAAATATTAAAGTTCGGTCATAAGAGCATGTTTAAGAAATAAGCAAGAGATTTTTTTTTTTAGTTCTGGTACAATGAATTTTAAAAAATATGTATTGCACGAAAGAACAAAATTAATTAAAAAGTACTGGATACTGGATATTGGATAAGGTCAAGCTCTTACTGGTCCCCGGGAGCTGCTTCATTACACTCGGGACACACCCGTAGGTTTTCCAGTTATGACATCAGGATGTCCTGTGGTGTTTTTGCAGATGTGGTTCCAACAATGTGTTGGTTACATCTATTATAGAATCGCATAATATCGTGTTTGTTGTTTGTTCCCGATGTCGAGGTTTATTTCGCTGCACGTACTCCGTAGTGCGGAATAATCTTCCTTCTAGACTTCGCTTATTGGCGTGGACTGCTTGATGCATCGTTAGAGGGCATCCGTTCAGTTCATTAAAACAAGCTATCTTCTTCTTCTTCGTACTCATTTAGCGATAATGCGTGGTACCCTGATTTTTGCGATGCCCCTTCTGGCTGGGTAGCTCCGACTTCAGCACCTTTCCTTGCTAGTGCAGACTCTGGTCTTGCTCGGACTGCCATGAAGACAGTGCTGTAGGCTGTGATAAATTAACTGAGGAGACTAAGCATTCAGAAATGCCGTCTCTTAAAGAGAACGCTCTGCACACTAGACCAGCTCTAACTTAAATGAACCATGGATGGCCCCCTGGGACGAGACATGGCAAATTTTGGCTATTTCCCTCCTGCAAGATGACAGTGTTTGATGTAAGTTTTGTCTTATGCTCAATACCCAATCCATGCTCTGATCTGTGGAGCGCCCCCACCCCCCAACTGACCCCCAGATTAAGAATAACAGACTTATAAATATAGTTAATATTTCCTAGTCCGTGGATCTCACCCCTCCCCACCCCACAAAAGAAAATCCTTCCATGGACCCCCAGGTTAGGAATCATAGCCTTATAAAATAGTTACCACTTCATCGACGTTGGACCCCCTGAAATCCTTCCATAGACCCCCAGGTTAGGAATCATAGCCTTATAAAATAGTTACCACTTTCTCGACGTTGGACCACCCCGAAATCCTTCCATGGACCTCCCCCCCCCCCTCAGGCTAGGAATCAGTCTTACAAAATAGACATTAATTCCTGGTCCGTGGAACCCCTTAACCATAATCCTTCCATGGACCCCCATGTTAGGAGTCAGTCTTATAAAATAGTCATTATGGACCCCCTGAAATCCTTCCAAGGACCCCTAGGTTCGGAATTACAGCCTTATAAAACAGTGATTGTTTCCTTGTCCGTGGACCCCCCTCCCATATAAAAAAATCTTTGAGTCGACCCCCCCCCCTCCCAAAATTCTTCAATGAACCGTCAGATTAGGAATCACAGCCTTATAAAACAATTATCATTGACCCCCCCCCCCCAAAAAAAAAATCCTTCCATGGGTCTCCCAAAATCCTTCCATGGACCCCCAGATTAGGAATCACAGCCTTATAAACAGTGATCATGGTCCCCCCCTCAAAAAAAAAATCCTTCCATGGACCCCCATGAAAAAACTCAAGGGAAAAAGAAAAATAGAAAAGTCAGAAAAAATGTGTTCATGCAACAAGAACCCCCACACCTCTGCAGTGGAGTGATGCACTGGTTGGACACCCGCCCACCCCTCAGCCGTGGAGTGATGCACTGGTTGGACTCCTCCACCCCTCAGCCGTGGAGTGATGCACTGGTTGGACCCCTCCACCCCTCAGCCGTGGAGTGATGCACTGGTTGGACTCCTCCACCCCTCCCCTGCTCATACTGGACATAGATGGTGACGAAAATATTCATGTAGATAGATCTTAATATTTTGTCTCAAATCCCGGGAGCATGAGTGTTTACTTGACCGGCTGCAAGATTAGTCTTCTTAATTGAGTCCACGGCGACACAGCCGATTCAGATATGAAAAGAAAATCATCATCATCATCGTCATCATCATCATCATCATCATCAAAAAGCCAGAAACGAAATATATTAATCCTACCCGTAGTGAGGCTAATTTCCTGTTTCCTGTCTCGATTTTGTGGACCTCTTCAATGCCGTTTCCAAGCCCATCTTCACACGGCTCAAGTTCTGCTAGGTCACCTTTCGCCTTTTGTAGTCAAGGTCATCCATCGCATGCCTTCATTATTAGTTCTCTCTTTTTTTTTTATTTGTAGCCAAACCCAATCAAATGTTTCTAACATGTTGAGAGGTGTTTTTGTATTTGTAATCGAACTTCGTCTGTTTCAACAGCGACAACTCTACTGTGTGCACCAAGGACGAAGTGTCGCGACTGGAAATGTTTCACTGTGAACCTTACAGAAGGTTCCAGGTTAATGACAGCTGCAAGGCCCAAATCTTTGAGTGTTTCTCCAGCCACACGCAGTCCCGTAGCGTGCCGAAAACAGACACGTACCAGAAGTTCTTCTGCGGGCTAGTAAAAGTCTTGAAGAATTGCTTGATCAATTCAACGTAAGTTTCTATTCTTGTCGTAGTCATCATCATCATCGTCGTCGTCAATATCGTTGTCAGGATCTTTATTCCAGGCACCATCATCACAATTTCTTTCATTCTCTCCTTTATAGTGATCACGGACCCCCCAGAAGCCTTCCATGGACCCCCAGATTAGGAATCGCAGCCTTATAAAACAATGATCATGGACTCCCCAAAATCCTTCCATTGTTTCCTTGTCCGTGGACCCCCCTCCCATATAAAAAAATCTTTGAGTCGACCCCCCCCCCCAAATCCACTCCATCGTCTTAATGTGGTATGGGTTTTTTTTTCATCTTTTCTACCCCCACTCGCCTTTGAAGCTAAAACTGTTAATAATTTGCTATGGGTTTTTTCCATCTTTTCTACCCCCACTCACCTTTGTAGCTAAAACTTATAATTTCTATGTTTTTTTTAAAATCTTTTCTACCCCCACTCACCTTTGTAGCTAAAACTTATAATTTCTATGTTTTTTTCTTCATCTTTTCTACCCCCACTCACCTTTGTAGCTAAAACTTATAATTTCTATGTTTTTTTTTTCATATTCCCCCCCCCCCCCCCCAATCGCCTTTGTAGCAAACTCATAATTTTCTTTGTTTTTTTTCCATCTTTTCTACCCCCACTCGCCTTTGAAGCTAAAACAATTAATAATTTGCTATGGGTTTTTTTTCCATCTTTTCTACCTCCACTCGCCTTTGAAGATAAAACTGTTAATAATTTGCTATGGGTTTTTTTTTTCATCTTTTCTACCCCCACTCGCCTTTGAAGCTAAAACTGTTAATAATTTGCTATGGGTTTTTTCCATCTTTTCTACCCCCACTCGCCTTTGAAGCTAAAACTGTTAATAATTTGCCATTGTTTTTTCCCACATTTTCTACACCATCAAAGTCAACATGATTAACACCCTTCTCTTCCTCATCATCCTCATCATTAGTTTTCTTTTCGTCTTCTGTTCCAGGAACATTTTCTGGCATCCAATTCTATGTTACCAACACCACTGTACCAGTCCTAGTCTTGATCTTTCTTTTATCAATTGTTTCATAAAAATAAATAAAATCCAAATATTCTATTTAATAAAGATAAATAACATTCAAATATTCATCACAATATCTTAATCATTCCGCTGTTTTCTACCTACTCTTTGATTCATCACATTATTTTAAAGGTGATGATCGTCAAAATGAATCTAATGTCCAAGAAAGAACAAACTATACGCTATTTCTATGATTACTCATATTTCTTCTCTTGTTCATTCATTAATTCATTCATTCATGAGATGCATGAACCATAGATCTCTGGCAATCATGACTTCTCATCTTGCGTGCTCCTTGTTGGTATTTCTGCTCAGATCCATTGATTTTATTTTCCGCTCGACACTTAATCAATTATTATCAACATTTGTGTGTGTTAATCGCGGAGATATTTTCAGTAAATATCTTTCTTGCGTGATTTGCGCAGGTTTTAGAAGTTTCTATGAGAAAATTTGCAGATCAGCTTCTAGATATTTCTCTGGATGTTTCCTAGTGTGTTAAATCTCGTGAATTCTTATAAAATAAAATACCTAGTTCGTTTGTTTGTTTGTTTGTTTTTAAAACTAAATGGTCCACCTGATTGAACTGTATGTCACTTCACTAAATCTACAGCTGGTACCAGGTCACTGCGAAATCTCTAGTTAAAAGAACACAGACAGTCATGTCACACATTTAAGTATCTTACCACAGATTTAAGTATCTGTTATAAAACACAGTATTCTGCCACACATTTTAGCATCTGATACAGAACAGAGAAGTATCCCACCACGCATTTAACCATCTGCTACAGAATAGAGAGGTATTCTATCACACATTTAAGCATCTGTTATAAAATAGAGAAGTATCCCACCACGCATTTAACCATCTACTATAGAATAGAGAGGTATTCTACCACACATTTAAGTACTTCCTATGAAGTTTCACCAAAGACGTATGGCAGAATCAGTGCACAAGATTGAGCCCTCGTTGTATCCTATACGAGAATGTCAATAAAGAGACCTAAATAATGAGACAATTTGCATCACAAGTAGCCTTCAACTGCAAGTCACGTGGAGCACACGATCTCTAAGTTCTTGGAACTTTCAGGAAGATGGGCCTTGAACTGTTGGATATTTGAAGGACAAGAAGTTTTGAAGTGCTGAAAATTAGGAACACAAGCAGTCCTGAATTGCTGTACCTTTGGAGAGGAAGCAGCCCTCAACTGCTGGACAATGAGAACACAATCCGCCCTGAATTGGTGGACAATGAGAACATAATCAGCCCTGAATTGGTGGACAATGAGAACACAAGCAGCCCTGAATTGGTGGACAATGAGAACACAAGCAGCCCTGAATTGGTGGACAATGAGAACACAAGCAGCCCTGAATTGGTGGACAATGAGAACACAAGCAACCTTGGAGCGTCGGACATTTGGATCATAAGCACCCATCATATTTAATCAAGAAATAAACATATCACATTAAAATACAAGAAGAGAATAAAGTCTTCCTTGATTTCAGACATTTTTCGAACACGAAAACTATGCTAAGTACAGACATGCGATTTTCTTGTCTAAAATTGTTTACCTAATTTTTATTTTAAAAAGAAGACTGTTTATAAAATTAAGAAAGTTTTTTAAAAACTATTTTGATGCACGGCAACATGTAATCTGGTGATTGCTCGCGGAAAGTCTAAGTAATACTCGATTTCTTATCATGTCTTCTCTAACATCTCTTCTGTCATCGACGACTAGCGTTAGTTATCTTTGCCCTCAAAGTTTCAATATAAGAAACTGGTGAACTGAACGCTTCGTCCCTAGTAGATTCCCATTAACAGCAACAACAACAAAAAAGTCAAGAAAGGGGGGGGGTAATGTCCGGTGAAGGTGGTGGACATGGTGTTTGGACAGTCCACCGGATTTGGAAATCTGCACTCAAGAACTAACGAACAACTAAAGCCCAGAGTTGCCGTGCACTGTCTTTTGGAAAATTAGCCGTGGCTGAAACTCTTCCAGCTGAGGTGCAACGTAAAAGTTTCAACATGTCCAGGTAAAAGATTCTGAGATGGCGGGCTCTGTTAAAAAAGAAAGGCCCAAGAAGCGCATTTGACCGCGCCAAGCATTCACGTTTGGCAGTTCTTCTCTTTCTCCAAGACAACACGTGGGTTCTTTAACCCCACCCCCTCCTTTTGGGCGTTGGAAAGGACCAGGGGGCGGCGGAAGAAAAGAGGGGGGCGTTGATGGAAAAAGAAGCAGCAGACGGGGACAGTAATATCTTCCTTCTTAGACGGGGACAGTAATATCTTCCTTCTTAGACGGGGACAGTAATATCTTCCTTCTTAGAAGGGGACAGTGATATCTTCCTTCTTAGAAGGGGACAGTAATATCTTCCTTCTTAGACGGGGGACAGTGATATCTTCCTTCTTAGACGGGGGACAGTAATATCTTCCTTCTTAGACGGGGGAACAGTAGTATCTTCCTTCTTAGACGGAGGACAGTAATATCTTCCTTCTTAGACGGGGACAGTAATGGCTTCCTTCTTAGACGGAGGACAGTAATATCTTCCTTCTTAGACGGAGGACAGTAATATCTTCCTTCTTAGACGGGGGACAGTAATATCTTCCTTCTTAGACGGGGACAGTAATATCTTCCTTCTTAGACGGAAGACAGTAATATCTTCCTTCTTAGACGGAGGATAGTAATATCTTCCTTCTTAGACGGGGGACAGTAATATCTTCCTTCTTAGACGGGGGAACAGTAATATCTTCCTTCTTAGACGGGGACAGTAATATCTTCCTTCTTAGAACTTTCCAACCTGATATTGAAAAACTTGTGTCCCTACATGAAACTCATCCATCACATTAAAATCTGAGAAAATAATAAGATAAATGTACTCCTTCATATTATTAAACTGGTTTGCTTGTAGAAGTTTTTAGTTGTGTTATGAATATCCTGCCTTGATTGGCCACTGTACATGAAGTAAATAACGTAAGCGGGGGGGGGGGGGGAAATGAAGGAAAAAAAAGGAGGGGGAGGAATTAAGGAATGGCCTGGAAGAAAAGAGGACGCTAGCCCGAATAATCCTGGGAAACATTGATTTACAGGAACTATAACCAAACTCTTGGCACTGAATAATGGAAAGAAACGGACATTCTAAGCTAATACGTTCTTGTAGGGATAACTCACAGTTCTAAAATATTTATACCCCCCCAAAAAAAAAAAACAAAAACTGAACAACTTGGAACGTTGGCGAAGGTCTCCATCGCGGTATTTTCAGTTCCCCGTGAACAATGAGTTTAGATCGCCCTGCCATCAACTTCTCGTCTACTGTCAGAGAAAATCAGGCAATCGGAGCCCCCCATTCAGGGGACACAATTCACCTCGCAAAGGGAGAGAATATCTCGCAATTCTCTTCGCAAAGGGAGAGAATACCTCACAATTCTTCGCGCAAAGGGAGAGAATACCTCAGTCTGAAATTGATTCAGTCATGCACGAGACATTCTGAATAAGAAAAATAAAGAATCGGTTATTTATTCTATTGTAGCTGTGACCACCCAGGAAGTTGCCAGAGCGCCCAGTTCTCATGTCTGTGCTTCGCTTACTGTGGCGATTTATGATTTTACATCGACAAGTAAGATCAACTGACTTCATAAATCGTTGATTTATTGGCAGGAGGTGACTTAGGTGCGAGTACAGATTCTGTGCATTAGATCTGCTTTTCTGTGGCCAGGTCACAATGTCAGAGGATTGGCAATCGACTACTCGAAGACTTACTCCTGATATAATATGTGGAATCGAGTACAGACCACGAAATATCTGCATAAAATGGGGGACTTCTTTGTTATGACACAAGATGAACCTGAAGTGTTGGAGAAAATATTTAAATACACATATTCTTTTCGCCCTGCCATCAACTTCTCGTTTACTATCAGAGAAAATCAGGCAATCGGAGCCCCCATTCAGGGGACACAATTCACCTCGCAAAGGGAGAGAATATTAAAGTATTCACATTTTTAATGAAAAACTATTTTAATTTTCACTTTTCTGCTTATACCCCCCCCCCCCCCCCCCCCCGTGGTTCGTCTATGATGTACTGTGTTACTGATTCTCCTTTACACTATAGCTTTGTCTTTTGAGCATACTACACCATTATCTCTGCTGCATACCACTATCTCTTAGGTGTGTCTTACCATTGTCTCTTGTATACACTGTGCCACTGTCTATTAAAATATTGTCTCTTATTTACACTGTGCTGTTGTCTCTTTTATATACTGTAGTATTGTCTATTAGATACACTGTACTATTGTCTCTTGTATATACCGTAGTATTGTCTCTTATATATACTGTACTATTGTCTCTTATATATATACTGTACTAATGTATTTTGTAACATTGTCTATCATATATATTGTAACACTGTCTCTTGTATATACTGTAGTCTTGTCTATTATACATACTGTAACAGAGCCTTTTGAAGATACTGTCACATTGTCTTTTGTGTATACTGTCACATTGTCTCTTGTAGATACTGTAACATTGTCTCTTGTAGATACTGTCACATTGTCTCTTGTAGATACTGTAACATTGTCTCTTGCATATACTTTAGCATTATCTCTTGTATATATTGTAACATTGTTTATCGTATATATTGTAACATTATCTCTTGTATATATTATAACATTGTTTCTTGTATATATTGGAGCATTGTCTCTTGTATATATTGTAACATTGTCTCTTTTAGATAATGTAACACTGTCTCTTGTATATACTGTAAAATTGTCTCGTGTATATACTGTAACATTATCTCTTGTATATACTGTAAAACTGCCTTTTGTATATATTGTAACATTATCTTTTGTATATACTGTAACATTGTATATACTGTAACATTGTCTCTTTTATATACCGTAAGATACTATATACTGTTATATACTATATCACTGTCTGTTGTTTATATGTACTATAGAAACTCTCTATAATGTTTATCCCAATGTCTTTTGTGTATGTTTTTCTGTCAGGAACGGTTGCACAGAGACAGAATACGATTCCGCATACAAGACTGCTCAATGTTCCTCTACAGCATTGATCTTCGACGCTTCCCTGGTCTTTCTCCTACTCTTGGCGCAGATATTTCTCAAGGAATAACAAATAACAAAACTCTTGTATATTGTAACATTATATTATAATGAATTCTGCTTCAGTTTTATCATCAGTCAGAGGTACATTCCTTCCCCCCCCCCCAATTTATTGGTCTGCATTGATTATGTAGTTAAATCCCTCACAGACTAATGTCTAACTGAAAAGTTATTTTCATTTCATTTAAAATAAAAGGAATTTCAGGTTTATAGTTAAAAAAAATTGCTCTCTATCTAAACTTCCGTGATGATAAATAGTGTGCACAAAAATAAACTGTCACATAATATGCGTGTAACGCTCTATATTTGTAGCAAGTTACTGGTACAAATTTGTGTATAAATAAATAGGGTAAATTGGTTATAAGGGAACAGTTATTACATTATCTGCATAGAAGTAATGGTTCTGTTGTTTACCTGCTTCTGTGGAAGTGCACAGAGACCCACTTGTATTGAATATGAAAGTATGAAATAAAGTATTTTTCTCCTAATGTTAAATATTTCATATGTATGAAAGTTTCTATTCTGCAGATACTATTTATTTATACTCGTACTTTATATTTACAGACATTTTTAAAGCTTTCTAGATTTCTTGCTGAGGATGTCCTGACTTAATATTTATAAAATAGCTTATTTGTTCTTGAATATTTTATTTTCTTTGTATTTTGTTATTTCAAAGAAATGTTGACAGACTGTGGATTATTCCCCTTGACCATGTTTAAAGCGCGGAGAATCCATGATTGTGCACTATGAAGTCTGGAATGCTCGGTTGTAGTGCGAGTTACGTGACACAGGAGAAGAGCTGCACAGACCGAGGATGCAACGAGCGTGGGTTCGAAACTGCTCTGGTGGTTACAGTTTTTCGTATTATACAATTTTTTTTTAGACTCTGTACGAAGATTGTACTTAGATAGTATTTCTTTTTTCATATTTTTTTGGTTTCGTTAACGTCTTATCTTCAGAGTCGGCAAACTTTTGCCTGCGGGTTATATGCATATGGCGCGCTGAGCACATTCTCATTTTAGTACTTGTGATAAATGATCAGAATATAATATTTATTAGGTAAAGTGCTCAATTTCAAAACGTGTGACACGAGATAACCTGCCAAAAGTGCAGGTATTTTAAGGTAAACGAAGAAGCGATGATTTTACTGAACTGTTAAAATTAAAAAGAAATTTTGGAAACTAAACTACTGAACTCATAGTAACAAACCATTAATCTTACACTAAACCACTCTAGTATTTTCATTGCAAGTTTTCCAGACTTCTTCTTCTTCTTCTTCAGCTTTCTCAGCCATTAAGGCTCATTGCTGCAGATAAAATTCGCCTCCATTCCTCTCTATTCCTAATCTTCTCTCTCCAGCTGGTGACATCAGTTTCTTTTATACTCTCTTCTATGTTGTCTCTCCATCTCTGTCTTGGTCTACCCCTTGGTCTTGTTTCCCTTATCTCTTCTACATACATAATTTTCGTTGGTCTTTTCTCTTCCATTCTTTCAACATGTCCCAGCCAGCGTAATAAACTGCAATGTGCATTAAAAAAATAATGTAAAAATTCATTGTAAAATTAGACAGTGTAGTGTTAAATTTTTGTAAAAAAAATATATATTTAAAACGGGACCATGATACTAGATCTGGATCAAGTTTTGTTTGAAGTCAGCCACTTGTCCTTTAGCTCCAAGACTCCCAGTGTATTTTGTCGTACGATTCTCAGACTTTTTAGTTCACTGTAGTGTGTACTCAGCTTCCGTGTCTGCCAGAATAAATTTGTTAAGAAATTTTGGTAGAAAGAAATTGAAAGGAAGCTCTTCTGTAATATAAAACCATAAGTTGGGCTAGGAATGTGCTACTTTTTAAACAATTTTTATTTAGACTTTGTCTAAATATAGCTCTCAGCATTGATTCGCCTTGATATGCAAGATCTACCAATACCGCCAGTGCTATTTTGGAGTGAAAAAGTTAATCCAGTTTTTTTTCCACAAATAATATTTATTTGTGCATTTTGGTGTCTTGTTATGTTTAAGATTGTATTGCCAATGTTATACTTATATAAATAAAATGCCTTTATAGGAATACGTCAGTCTTGATAGCTAAAGAAACAAAATTAATATTTGACAATGATTGACTTTCAATGCTGTTCGTAAGTGAAAAAAATAATCTAAGCTCTTAGCAATACAGGATGTTGTACAAAATTGTTTCATTAAATTTCTTGTTTATTTTCATTAGTAAATTGTGCAGATATTTTTTTCTTCCATAGAATACGAAATTTACTATCAGTATATTTCGTTTCACTGCTCTAACAAATGTTTCGTATTTTTAATATGAACATGGCGTGAGTGAAGTCAATAGCAGCGTTATGTGCCTACCTTTAGTTCTATCTGTTATTTTGAAATAACTGCTTATTATTTCAAGTAACAGCGCAGGCGCGTTAAAGTCATTGCTGTATGACTTCATATGCAAAGGGAGTGGTTTGGAGACCTGATGCGTCTGCGTTTATGTCAGCCAAACTTGAAAAAAAAAATAAATGACCGTCTGCCGGACATGTTCTAAAAAAATTGCTTCTGAAATCGAAAAGCTCCTATTTGCAAGGCGAGGCACATCAGAACTACACCAACTGTTCATTGCTAGTTATTTAATTATGATTACCATTCTTGAACAGGTCCGAAGGTAGCCTGGAGTTTCTCTGTCCGTGCATGAAAGGATGTACAGATATTCACGCAAAAACAAAAACAAAATCCGACACATAAAGGATCTCGGCCAAGTCCATAGTCTGTCAAGCGCTTTTGATTCCATCTTTTATCTCCATTTAAAAATCTGTCTATCCATGCCTTCTTCTATCCACGCCTTCTTTACCTCTGTCTGGGGCATAGGCTATCAACAAGGACTCTCCATTTCTTTCTGTCCTGGGCTGTTTCTTCTATCCGTCTCCTGGTGTAGTCCATCTTTCTGACCTCTGCTTCAAGGGTTCTCCACCAGGTGCTTCTAGGCCATACATCTTACCCTGGGGATTCCAGGTGAGAGCCTGCCTGGTTATGTTAGTGGCGAGCTTTCGAAGATCACCGAAACGGGTGTAAAACGGTTATTAATAGTTGCACTAAAGTGATAACACTGTTGCCTGACACTGTTTTGCTAAGATATTCTCCCCATTTCTGTTATATTATCATTCAAGTATAATGGTAATATTAATGGTTCCTTACTTCCTTGAAGACACGTGGTACTCCCGTTGTTTATATTAACTTTCGAAGAAAGAAAGAAAGAAAGAAAGAGAGAGAGAGAGAGAGAGAGAGAGTTCTTTTAAAGCCAGCTGTATAAATATGTTTTTTGTGTAACTAACTACAGTAACGGTATAGCAAAATGTGACATGGATCAGGATCGAGGAGGTCTAGAAAGACATGAACAAGAGATTATGAACCATCAAATCATATCTAGGAAATGGAGGTGTATTGGCCACAGACTGAGGAAACCTGACATCAGAGTAACAAAACAGTAACTGACGTGGAATCCTCAGGGAAACAGAAATCGAAGAAGACCTGGAAATACTTGGAGAAGGGAAATTATGACAGTGCTCAGAGACAAAGGATACACGTGGAAGGTAGCAGAGAATAAATCCAAGAACAAGGGTCAACTGGAGAGCATTTATCTGTGGCCTGTGCTCCCAAGGGAGTGAAATGCGATGATGATGATGATGATGATGATGATGGGACATTACACTGCTTGCTAATCTGCTTTGAGAGTCTAAGAGCGTGATCGATCGACTTTTCCCGGGCATTGGTTGCAGCGTAAGTTGCTACCGCTAGGGAGGGGAGATAATCTTCTTACCGGTTGTCGGAAATGAGCTCATTGTTGGTAATTCCTAGAACCAAAATCGAAACTAGTCAGCACATACAGGGGTGCAGCGGGGGTAGAGGGTTTGGGGAGGGGAGAGAAAGAAAACAAGTTGAATGTATGCACCTGTCAACCCTGTCTTTTTCTTTGCTTTCTTTCCACTTTTGGCTTTGCTGACACATATCAAATATTTCTTTCGCATTAATATACACATTCGCTTACATACATACATACTTATATACATACATACATGCATACATACACACACACACATACATACATACATACATACATACATACATAATACACACATACATACACACATACATACATACATACATACACACATACATGCATACATACATACATACACACACATACATACATACATACATACACACATACATACATACATACATACATAAACACATACACACATACATACACACATACATACATACATACATACATACATACATACATACATACATACACACATACATACACACATACATACATACATACATACATAAGCTTGTTTTCAGGCACGATTCCTGCTCTCTCGCTATGTGACACGTTGATGTTCTGACAATTCAAGGGAAATGACTCTGTCAGTCAAACGAACCACTTCTGTTCTGTAACAGCGAACGGCCATGAAATATCGAACTCGGCCGATACTGTAAATTTGACATATGTCATAAACCCTTTGTGGAAATAGATAAATGGCATGATGCAGACCATAAACGGAAGCAGACGACGAATTTTAAAAAGAGCAATGTTCTTTTATTCCTTTTTTTTCGTACAATTTTAAAGAATGTGGAACGCAACTTATTAATGGCTTCTTTGCGCTGACTTTGTTTCGTTTGAATGTTATATTTTAAAATCTTTTCGTTGTCTTCTGATTGATATGTGAAATTAATAAAACAAATAAATTAATATATGATCTAAATACAGTGGATTAGTTTTTCTTGTGTATGTTTATTGCGCAGTTAGATTTTCACATGAGTTGTTTGTCAAAGAAAGCATTGAGCAAGGTGAGTCGTTTGTCAAAGTGAACAAGATGAGTCGTTTGTTAAAGTGAACAAGATGAGTCGTTTGTCAAAGTGAGCAAGGTGAGTCGCTTGTCAAAGTGAATAAGATGAGTCATTTGTTAAAGTGAACAAGATGAGTCGTTTGTTAAAGTGAACAAGATGAGTCGTTTGTTAAAGAAAGCATTGAACAAGATGAGTCGTTTGTCAAAGAAACCATTGAACAAGATGAGTCGCTTGTCAAAGTGAACAAGATGAGTCACTTATCAAAGAAAGCATTGAACAAGATGAGTCGTTTGTTAAAGAAAGCATTGAACAAGATGAGTCGTTTCTTAAAATGAACAAGATGAGTCGTTTGTTAAAGAAAGCATTGAACAAGATGAGTCGTTTGTCAAAGAAACCATTGAACAAGATGAGTCGCTTGTCAAAGTGAACAAGATGAGTCACTTATCAAAGAAAGCATTGAACAAGATGAGTCGTTTGTTAAAGTGAACAAGATGAGTTGTTTGTTAAAGAGACCATTAAACAAGATGAGTTGTTTGTTAAAGAGAGCATTAAACAAGATGAGTCGTTTGTCAAAGTGAACAAGATGAGTCGTTTGTTAAAGTGAACAAGATGAGTTGTTTGTTAAAGTGAAGAGTTGTTTGTCAAAGTGAACAAGATGAGTCGTTGGTCAAAGTGAACAAGATGAGTTGTTTGTTAAAGAGAGCATTAAACAAGATGAGTAGTTTGTTAAAGTGATCAAGATGAGTCGTTTGTTAAAGTGAACAAGATGAGTCGTTTGTTAAAGAGAGCATTAAACAAGATGAGTCGTTTGTTAAAGTGAACAAGATGAGTTGTTTGTTAAAGAGAGCATTAAACAAGATGAGTCGTTTGTTAAAGCGAACAAGATGAGTTGTTTGTTAAATAAAGCATTAAACAAGATGAGTAGTTTGTCAAAGTGAACAAGATGAGTCGTTTGTTAAAGTGAACAAGATGAGTTGTTTGTTAAAGAGAGCATTAAACAATATGAGTCGTTTGTTAAAGTGAACAAGATGAGTTGTTTGTTAAAGAGAGCATTGAACAAGATGAGTCGCTTGTCAAAGTGAACAAGATGAGTCATTTGTTAAATAAAGCATTGAACAAGATGAGTCATTTGTTAAAGAAAGCATTGAACAAGATGAATCGTTTGTTAAACAAAGCATTGAACAAGATGAGTCATTTGTTAAACAAAGCATTGAACAAGATGAGTCATTTGTTAAAGAAAACATTGAACAAGATGAGTGGCCTGTCAAAGAAAACATTGAACTATAACCGGGACATGGAAACTGGTTATCTAATACGAGGATTCTCCACCAGGGAGCACCTACTTCCGTCTGACGCTGAGCTAACCACGCTGAAAGATCTAGATGTAGGAAACACGGGTATTATTGACAACCGCCGTATAAGCGGGGCTCATAAAGTCTAGTGCGAATTACGCAACTTTTAAAGGGGCAGTAACTGCCGAATGGACAGCGACTTGTTTTCTTGTACTGAAAGTTGTAGGCTCAATCCCCGAAAGTCGCACGACTGCTTCTATTCCTCTGGATTCTCTGCGGCGCTACGGAGTTCGTGAGCCGTGCTGCCATCCTCCTTCTATAGAGTAGACTGCAGCATTTTTCTTACGTCAAAAAGTTGGTTTTTTTTTCTTCCTCACTTTACAATCCCACCCACAGAAGACGTCCAACCTTATCTTATATTGAACTTGCAAGGTGAAATATGTTTTCATTACAGAAGATACATTTTAATAAACCATAACTACATTCCGTGACTTTCAGAAGGAAAGAGCCAACAAAGAGGTGGACCCTCATCGAGGTAAATGAACACCTTTAAGACATGCTGAAGAGAGTCATCAGAACTAAGAAAATATGGCGGGAGTTGACTCCTCGTACAGAGAGCAACTATTCATATGGATATGCCAACATTAGAATAGTCTGTGAGGGTTAAACCAGAAGACAAGATACTCAAACGTATGAGTCGTGTAACACAAGCTATACACGGTTCTGTTGATTAACTCTTTCACTACAAAAATCCCAGCACTGCACAAAAATATGTAATAAACACAGTCGACATGTTTCTGGTGGAAATGACCAGAGCTCTTTGTCTAGCTTTTTTTTGTAATTGTAGAATGGTACAATGAAGGTTCTAGAATATCGGTTGGAACTGAGGAGAGGGTAGATGAGAATTTAGTAGGAAGGAAATATAACTGTGGAGAAAGAAAGGGTTAGATGTAGCTAAAGTTCAAACAGTGCGGCTCCTGTATCTCATATCCCTGTATGTGGCTGTTCTCAAGCTCCAGACGGCTTTTGTCTTCTGAATGACATTGTTTGATGGATGTTACCAGGAAGTCAGACTTGCCTGCGTGATTGGGGCTGAATAAATGATTAGAGACTGGCATAGAATCCAACTGGCCCCTCCGTGATCGGGGCCACTTAAATAATTAGAGACTGGCATAGAAACAAGCTGGTTCCTCCGTGATCGGGGCCACTTAAATAATTAGAGACTGGCATAGAAACAAGCTGGTCCCTCCGTGATCGGGGCCACTTAAATAATTAGAGACTGGCATAGAAACATGCTGGAAGATGACATAACGACATTTCTGCATGTTGTCACCTATTCCGAGACCAGTCTATCCAATGTAATTTATCCTGCACTTTTTGCCCAGAGTGGCGTATATTACGTTGTAATATTCGCATGTGAAGCCCTCAAGAAATGTGAGGACATTTTTTTTTAAGTAATCGATTTCCAAGATTCCAAGGCATGTAACAGATAAAGCAGAATCACGGCGCCACTGAAGCAGGATTCCCCTTACAAGGAGACTACTGGATTGTATGACTACTCTTGTGGAGTACAGTTTCAACTTATAAGTTTCTTCTTGTTGCTGGTGTTCTAAACATCACCTAATTTTCTGCATTATACACTAAGAAAATACAACAAGACACCCAGGCTTTCAACTCCACAAAAGATAGTACAATACAACAACTTGAACAAAACTTGGCAGTCTTCCGACCAAAACAAACTGGTCAACAATGAGAATTTCCACAAAGCCAATTGTTGTAGTTTATCATCAGACAACACACATTTATTACAGAAATTTACAGCAACAAATGCCCGGCGTGAAATATCTACGCCACATGGGCAAGGAAAACCTTACAAATGATTTATTCATACCAAAAACCATACTTACAGGCTTACCAAGGACTGCAGCCACACAGAAAAAACAAACTAAACTAATTCTGACAACAAGACTCGCTCTACCCCATTCTCGTTCGCCCAAACACGTCCATCCAGTTCAAAGTTCCACAAAAACTGCCTAACGACCGGCTTTTTCACACGGACCTTTTTAACGACTTCTTTGCACACGTACTTTCCTAATGACGTAGTCTACGCAACACAATTATTAGCAATACACAAAAACTCTCTGAACAGAATGGCTATTCTGTTACACAGAGAGAGCGAGGGAGAGAGAGAGAGAGAGAGAGAGGTTACATTTTCTAGTTCCGGCAAAGGCAGGATCACGATTAAGTTGGTTATGGACAAATTTGATTCCCGTTTGTAGGCTAATAAGATTGGGGGAGGGGGAGGGGGGAAGTGTAGTATAGGTAGGAATACGGACAGACTATTAAATCTAAGTTTGTTTTCAACGCCAGAAGCACTTTTTTAAAAAAATAAGTAAATAAAAAAGGTCAGTGACCAGTCAGCTCAGAAGTGTCCAACTCGGATACCGACTCAGACAGTATACTTAGGTGTGAGAGATTTTTAGTTGGTCGAGGTTTTTTACGTTGAGCACGTAGGAGGGTACCAAGGGATCGGAGGAGATTATGTTCTCGTTTAAACACGAGTGAATATGGTATTATGTGGATCCCTCCTATCCATTCCTATCCACTCAAGTATGATGGATAGATGAATGATATATAATAGTAATCATAGTTGTTTTTTTAAAAATAAATATGTGTTCTGTGTACGACTTGAAATTTTTGTTAAATGTACATTGAGGATTTTATGGGCACATAAATTATCTTACATCTTACAGCCTTCTCGAGCCGCTGAACGTCACATAGGGCCCGTATGGTTTGCCAATGTCTTGTCTTGGCGAGTTTTTCAGTCTCATCAAGGGATGTTATGCCCACTGAATTGGCTTCTCTTAACAATGTCCTCTTTAGAGTTTCACGTGGTCTACCTCTTTTTCTTCGGCCTGTTGTGTTCCATTTGATAGCTTGTTTGGGGATACTCTGATTGTTTCTTCTCATCACATGACCGACATATTTCCAACTTCTTTTTCTGATAAACCATGAGACAGGTTGTTGTTTGCTCATCTGTCTGATCTCTGCGTTGTTCTTGAATTCATTCCACTTTATACCAAGTATTTTCCTTAGACATTTGTTTTCGAAAGGGTCAAATTTCCTATCTATTTCTTTAGTCGTGTTCCAGCTTTCATATGCATAAATGATGGTGTATATTACATTCATTAAATTAAATTAAATTGCATGAAATTGAAACAGCAGTGAATTTAATGGCTAACAACAAAGCTGCAGGTGAAGATGAAATAACAGCCGAGATGCTAAAAGCTATCAATAGTGACAACATGAGACAACTACAGAGAATGTTTAACAAGATTTGGAAAGAAGAAAAGGTCCCTTCTAATTGGAAGAAGGGAATCATTGTTAAAATACCAAAAAAGGGCAACCTTAGTGACTGTAACAACTGGAGAGGAGTAACCTTAATATCAGTTGTGTCAAAAGTATTTTGCAAGGTCATTTTGAATAGACTCAAAGATATAGTGGATACTGCAATGAGAGAAGAACAAGCAGGATTTCGAAAAGGGAGAAGCTGTCTCGACCAGATCTTTACTCTCAGAATAATACTTGAAGAACATATTGAAAAGCAGAAACCATTAATACTGAATTTCATAGATTTTAAAAAGGCATTTGATAGCATACACAGAGATTCATTATGGAGAATTTTATGTCTATATGGAATACCATCTAAAATTGTCAACATCATTAAGGACTTATACAATGGATATGGTTGTGCAGTCAAGACAGAAGAAGGGATGAGTGAATGGTTCCAGATTGAAACAGGCGTGAAACAAGGATGTATACTGTCTCCTTTACTTTTTGGGATTACAATAGACTTCATAATGAAAAAATGCTGCACAGGTAACACAGGTATTGACTGGGTACATGGGACCCAACTAGAAGATCTTGATTTTGCTGATGACATAACTCTTATCAGTAATAATGTGAATTCCATGCAAGAAAAAACAGATAGCCTATCTTCACTGGCTAGCAAAATAGGACTTGAAATTAACAAGGACAAAACAAAAATAATGAAAATTCCCATCAATCAAAATGGGAAAATACACATAGAAGGGACAGATATTGAAGAAGTCAATCAATTTGCATACCTTGGCAGCTACATAGACCAGGATGGTGACACTAGAAAGGAAGTTAGGATCAGAATTGCAAAAGCAGCATCAATCTTCAAGAATCTTGAGAACATATGGAATTCAAAAGTTATAAGCACAAAAACCAAGTTAAGACTATTCAATTCAAATGTAATATCCACCCTCATTTATGCATGCGAAAGCTGGAAAACAACTAAAGAAATAGAAAAGAAATTAGACTCTTTTGAAAACAAATGCCTAAGGAAAATACTCGGCATCAAGTGGAATGAATTCAAGACCAATGCAGAGATAAGACAGATGACTGAACAACAACCAGTCTCACGGGTGATCAGGAAAAGGAGATGGACATATGTTGGTCACTTGATGAGAAGAAATGATCAGAGAATCCCAAAACAAGCTATCAAGTGGAACACAACAGGCCGAAGAAAAAGGGGCAGACCGCGTGAAACTCTGAAGAGGACATTATTAAGAGAGGCCAAGTTAACAGGCATAAAATCCTTTGTTGAGGTTGAAAGACTCGCCGAAGACAGGAAAAATTGGCGAACTACTTTGCGAGCCCTATGTGACGTCTAACGGCACGGGAAGGATATAAGATATAAGATATAAGATATTACATTTGAACTGAATAATCTTAACTTGGTTTTTGCTCATTTTAAAAATAAATTATGCATTATTGAATTTTATGTGTACATACACGTGTCATTAGTTCCTTTCTGTGTACAAATAGACAAATAATGATTAAGGACCATAGTTTGCAAATATATATATATATATATAAATATATATATATATATATATATATATATATATATATATATATATATATATATAAAAGTAAAGGTAATCATGTCATGCCTTAGGGATACAGTGTTAGTGCCCATATTTTCCTTGACCTGTCAGCACACTAGAGGGTGATATGGTCAGTATCATGCCTGACCGCCTTTCCTTCCCCAACTCCAGAAGATGGCGGGTACCCATTTCTACAGCTGGGTGACTGGGGTGCCTCCGGCCGGATTCGAACCCCCGAACTTCGCCATGAGAGACCAGTGCACTAACCACTTCGCCGTTCAGACACCTATATATATATATGTGTGTGTGGGTGTGCGTGTGTGTGTGTGTGTGCGCGCGCGCTCTTGGCTAGGAGTTATAACCAGGATTGGTATTTAGGAAATAATTAATAGAGTGAGTACCCTTATTTGAAAGGTAGGTTGGTTGAGACCATTGAGCAGGGGTCTTGGGATAAGCGTGCAGCATGGAAAAAACTGAGTGGATAGGGATAGTATAAATACCACTCACGATTAGTCTAGGAGAGAGCCTTACTTGTTTGTTATAGCAGGAGCCTTACTTGTTTGTGATGTAGGATGAGCCTTACTTGTTTGTGTTGTAGGAAGAACCTTACTAGTTTGGATGTAGATGGAGTCTCAGTTTAGGAAGAGTTTCTTTTGTTAGTGGCAATTTGTTGGTAGTTAGATGGAAGAATTAGGTTTTCTTGTGATGGCTGAGGTTTTGGGTAGAACGTTGTAAGTATGATTTTATGTGTATAGGACATTGTAAGTTTTTCGCCCATATGGCGTAGAGTTCTCTCACGCCGGGCATTGTCATTTGTAATTTCTGTTCAGCCTGATGGCTACGTTTCCATCCTCATAATTTCACCCCTCATTTTGTCCATCAATAAATGTGTGTTGTCTGAAGATATAACTACACCAATTGGCTTTGCTGGAATTCTCATTGTTGACCAGTTTGTTTTGGTTGGAAGATTGCCAAGTTATGTTAAGTTGTTGTATTTGTATTATTCTGTGGAGTTGGAAGCCTGGGTGTCTTGTTGTATTTTCTCAGTGTATAACATAGAACATTAGGTGGTATCTATAACACCAATAACAAGAAGAAATTTCTAAGATGAAACTGTACTCCACAAGAAGATTTAATTAACCCAATAGAAAACAATTTCAGATGTAGCATAGAAAACCATTTCAGTTGGCGCCAATACTATTTCAGTGGTGCTTTAGAATATAAATAGTAAATACTGTTACACTATATTTAGCGACAATTTGGCTTAACTACATTGAATCCATTTTTTAAATGTACAAGACGTTTTGATTGAGTGATATCATTCCATTTTTGTGTACTTGTATTTTAAAAAGGAATCACAGATGTTAAGAAGGTGGATTAGAGAGAGAGAGAGAGAGAGAGAGAGAGAGAGAGAGAGATATCTAACAAACGAGGTAGAGAGTGAGAAAGAACAGAAAAAAAGTTAGAGATTGATTGATTGATTGATTGATCTTTATTTCAAAAGGGTTAAGAATTGGGCACGCAGGCCCGTCTGACATTCTGCCCTTTATCATACATCTTTCACTCTATTCCAGACATTCTACAAATATGCTGAGAGAGAGAGAGAGAGAGAGAGAGAGAGAGGAGAAACACAGAAAACTAGAGAGAAAGAGAGCTAGCGATAAATAGAGAAAAAGTGGGAGAGACGAGAGGGGAGCTAGAGAGAGAGAGAAGAGAAGAGAACTAGAGAGACAGAAAGAGAGCTAGAGATAGATCCAAATATATATATATATATATATATATATATATATATCTAGAGAGAGAGAGAGCACGCTAGTGGAAATGTGAGGTAAAGAGATCTGGGAAAGAGAGATAGATTTAGAAAGAAACAGAATGAGAACTGGAGAATGAGAGAGCACCAGACAGAAAGCTAAGAAGAGGGACAGACAGACAGACAGACAGACAGACAGACAGACAGACAGAGACGAGAGAGATAATTCTCTGAACTCTTCTACAAATTCTAGGAAGTCATGATTCCTCTTCACGTCTGCACCACATAATTTCCGCCAATACTGATTTCAAGAGTCGATTTTATTCTCTTGAGAAAACTCAGACTGCCTATAGAATAAAAAAAACAAAGAAAAAAACCTGGAAGATTTCTCTTGTATTTTTATCGATCTCATTAGGTAAAAATAACTGAGAATTTTAATCAATAAATATTTTTTTAGTTAACTAAGCGAAAATCTGGCCATTGTGCCGCCCATCTATTAGGAATACATTTTTTTAAAATGTTCATCAGAAAAAAAATGTTACTCCCACAGTCATAAATAACTTACAATAAATATATTTCCAAAAATATTTTCAAAGAAGTTAAAGAAAAGAAAGAAAAAGGATGATACAAATTGTGTGTAAATATCAGACCGGCAAAGAGCAGGGTTTTTGTTTTTGGCCAGGTAAGAAACTCCGTCATGGGTGCATAATGTCGTCTTACTTATTTAACTTGTATACTGAAAATATAATGAGGAATGTTAGAGAAGATGTAGACAAAGAATATTACGATGCCATAACAATTGGAGGTTATGAAATACCAGAGATTAGATATGCTGATGACACAGTATTACTGTCCACAACACAAAAAGGAATGGAAAAACTAATTATATCAGTCCGTAAGAATAGTGAAGAGCAAAACCTCAATCTCAATACGTGGAAAACTAAATTGATGACAACTGACAAAACAGATAAGACAGCTGATATATGTATCAATGATGAAAAATTGGAAGAGGTGAAGAGTTTTGAATATCTTGGATAACTACTAATTAATAATGGAGATACAATGAGGGAAATTAAAAGGAGGACATCTATCGCTCTTCAGAAAGTAAAACAACTAAAGAATCTGTGGAGAGGAACAGAAAGAACTACAAAAATAAGATTTTAAGGGCATGCATCTTTCCCATCACAACATATGCCTGTGAGACCTGGACACTTAACAAAGCAGCTGAGAAACACATAAATGCCTTTGAATGTAAATGCTACAGAAGAGTTCTTCAAATATCATGGACACAAAAAAAAGAGAAAATAATCCATACTACAAGAACTTAATATTGAAGAAGGCTGACTAGTAAAGAGGATTAAACACAGAAAGCTTAAATATTTTGGACACATTAAACGTCGTGACAATTTAAAGACCGTCTTGGAAGGGTCCATAATGGGAAAAAGAAAGAGAGGAAGACTAAGGCGAAGATGGCTGCAAGACATCGTTGATAATCTGCAAATGGATGCATCAGCAGCAGGCCATCTTGCTCACAACGGAAAGGCCTACAGGACAACTGTTAGGGAGTTAAAGTTCCCAAGGAACAAGCAAATGACTGAAGAAACTCCATGGAGCTAGGATTAAGAACCACGGCGCAGGATATATATATATACACCTTTCTTCAAAACCACACACTTCTGCTGTTCCTATTTTGCTGTTTCATCTGTTTATTCCCTGGTCTAGCAGGTGAAGAGTAAAGCCGGTTACATATAGCACTGCGGGCGTCTGAGTAACGAAGTGGCTAGTGCACTACTCTCTCATGGCGGAAATCGGAGTTTCGAACCTAGCCGGAAAGGCCTTAATCATCCAGATTTAGAATATTGGGTACCTGGCCCTTTCTAGAGATTGCGGAAGGAAAAGCATCCAGGCGTGATGCTATCAGTCAAGGACAATCATGGCACTTGTACACCTCCCGAGTTCGTCTGTGATACGATGGAGTTACTTTTACATTACATAGCACAGTAATACTGTGGTTATTATAATAAGAATATTCTCTTAGAATACTTTCGTTTTCTGTGCCGGTTACCCTTTTTTTAGTGACCGTTACCTAATTTACATATGTTCAAGGTGAGCTTAGAGATTACTAGCAGAAGAAAATATTT
Organism: Achatina immaculata; assembly: GCA_009760885.1. Classification (NCBI taxonomy): domain Eukaryota; kingdom Metazoa; phylum Mollusca; class Gastropoda; order Stylommatophora; family Achatinidae; genus Lissachatina; species Lissachatina immaculata. Next base: position 12,814,018 of record CM019718.1, read on the forward strand.
CAGTTTATTTTAGTCCACGTCTTACCCCAGATTCCTTCTTTTCCGTTCGCCCACTGTCAGTCTAAGAGTGTTATTTTTGTGTGATTATTATGTTTAATTTAATACACCGATTACCATACGTACAATGTAAACTGGTGTGTCTCTCTTTGCAGGTAGTTACTCCCACTTTGAGGCTGTGGTCCCTACGACAAGTGTTAGGTGTCTTTTGGCTATGTTCCCTGACACACGTGTAAGGTGTCCATTTGGCTATGTTCCCTGACACACGTGTAAGGTGTCCATTTGGCTATGTACCCTGCCACAAGTGTAAGGTGTCCATTTGGCTATGTTCCCTGACACAAGTGTAAGGTGTCCATTTGGCTATGTTGCTGGCACAAGTGCTAGGTACTCATTAGGCTGTGCTTGCTAGCACAAATGTTAGGTATCAACGAAGCCGTGTTCCCTAGTACAAGTGTTAGGTATCCTTTAGGCTGTGTTCACTAACACAAATGCCAGGTATCCTTTAGGCTGTGTTCACTAGCACAAATGCCAGGTATCCTTTAGGCTGTGTTCACTAGCACAAATGCCAGGTATCCTTTAGGCTGTGTTCACTAGCACAAATGCCAGGTATCCTTTAGGCTGTGTTCACTAGCACAAATGCCAGGTATCCTTTAGGCTGTGTTCACTAGCACAAGTGGTAAGTATCCATAAGTTTGGTTAGGCTACCAGAAGTGTGCCGAACTCACTCTCTCCTTCTTGTGAAGATAATTAATCAATTTCTGCTCCTCTCATGTGCACAGTATTTGAACATTATGGAACTATACATCATTTTTATTTTTTTTTAACAACACACTAATAATTATAGGAGTATGTATACATACATACATTTAGAGAGACAGAGAAATAGAGAGAGACAGAGAAATAGATTAGATAGATAGACAGACAGAGAGACATACGGAGAGACAGACAGATAGATAGATAGATAGATAGATAGATAGATAGATAGATAGATAGATAGATAGATAGATAGATAGATAGATAGCGGCAGATAGAGACAGTGAAATAGAGAGAGAGACAGATAGAGAAAGAGATAATGAGAGAGAGACAGACAGAGACAGACAGAGATAGATACATATATATATATAGACAGAGAGAGATAGATACATAGATAGAGAGAGAGACAGACAGAGACAGAGAGGGGACATATATATGCACAAATGCAAAATAATAATAATAATGACAATAAAAAAGACGAAGCCAACGTGGTAAGAATGGAATGACTCTGTCCTGTATTTTCATATTTTGTGAAACACTTGAAGAATGCACTTTGGTTTGAGGTTACAAAAAAATGACCAAACAAATCTGTACAAGTTCACACAAACACCGAGCCAGCTGTCATGTGATCAGCAGATTTTGTTTGCCTTTCAAAACGATTATTAATGTTTGGAATGACATTGTGAACGGAAAAAAATGACAAAAATTTTGATGTTGCCCATAAAGATAAAAGCGCTTTGTGGAGTGTAACAAAAAAATGAATGATAATGAATCAGAAAATGAGAGTGTGTGTAGACAAAGATGAAAATGATCCCGAAAGTGAAAGCAACTGTATCCAGTTCAAAATCGGTAAACAAAGCTGTTCTGGATGACGCCACAACGGTATGACCAGCTTGTAATGAAGGAGCCATGCTTGTCACATTAACTTGCCAGGTTGGACTACGAAAATCGAAGACAGACGGCTAAATTTATTACCTCGCAAAATTAATCGTCAATCCATCATAAAACTCACCGGTTTGAAAAAAAAACCATTATCAATAATTATGCTACATTTTCATTTCTTCTACCTAACAAAACTATACTTTACGATATCTTTCTAAGAAATCAATCATTACTCTCCCCTGTACAAGCTCGCTTGCTCACTCGGTCTTCACGATTTCACCTTAACTATTTTACATATTTCTCTTGAGATGAAGTATTCATACTATACATAGCACTTCTCCAGTGTTAAGGTAATCTGCTGTACATAGTACTCCTCGTTTAGTGAAGTATTTCTGCTGTATATAGCACTCCTCCAGATGTGAGGTATTTCTGAGGTACATGGCAATCCTCTGATGGTGAGGTATCTGTACATGACACTCTTCATCTGGTGAGATATTTCTCTGTACATAGCATTCTTCATCTGGTGAGATATTTCTGCTGTACATAGCACTCTTCATCTGGTGAGATATTTCTGCTGTACATAGCACTCTTCATCTGGTGAGATATTTCTGCTGTACATAGCACTCTTCATCTGGTGAGATATTTCTGCTGTACATAGCACTCTTCATCTGGTGAGATATTTCTGCTGTACATAGCACTCTTCATCTGGTGAGATATTTCTGCTGTACATAGCACTCTTCATCTGGTGAGATATTTCTGCTGTACATAGCACTCTTCATCTGGTGAGATATTTCTGCTGTACATAGCACTCTTCATCTGGTGAGATATTTCTGCTGTACATAGCACTCTTCATCTGGTGAGATATTTCTGCTGTACATAGCACTCTTCATCTGGTGAGATATTTCTGCTGTACATAGCACTCTTCATCTGGTGAGATATTTCTGTTGTACATAGCACTCTTCATCTGGTGAGATATTTCTGCTGTACATATCACTCTTCCAGTGATTAGATATTTCTACTGTACATAGCACTCTTCCAGTGATTAGATATTTCTGCTTTACATATCACTCTTCCAGTGATTAGATATTTCTACTGTATATAGCACTCTTCCAGTGATTAGATATTTCTTCTGTACACAGCACTCTTCCAGTGATTAGATATTTCTAATGTACACAGCACTCTTCCAGTGATTAGATATTTCTAATGTACACAATACTCTTCCAGTGATTAGATATTTCTAATGTACACAATACTCTTCCAATAATGAGATATTTCTAATGTACACAATACTCTTCCAATAATGAGATATTTCTAATGTACACAATACTCTTCCAATAATGAGATATTTCTAATGTACACAATACTTTTCCAGTGATTAGATATTTCTAATGTACACAATACTCTTCCAGTGATTAGATATTTCTAATGTACACAGCACTCCTCCAGTGGTGAGTATTTCTGCTGTGCACTGCACTCCCCCAGTGGTGAGTATTTCTGCTGTGCACTGCACTCCTCCAGTGGTAAGTATTTCTGCTGTGCACTGCACTCCTCCAGTGGTGAGTATTTCTGCTGTGCACTGCACTCCTCCAGTGGTGAGTATTTCTGCTGTGCACTGCACTCCTCCAGTGGTGAGATATTTCTGCTGTGCACTGCACTCCTCCAGTGGTGAGATATTTCTGCTGTGCACTGCACTCCTCCATGAGATATTTTTTTCCTCTTACACAGCACTCCTCAAATGGTGAGGTATTTTGCGGTGCACAGAACTCCACTGGTGAAGTACGCCTGCCACATGTAAATCCAAGTAGTAAAGCAATTTTCTGTACATAACCAGATCTTTCTACCGTACACACCTCTCCTCCAGTAGTGGAATATTTCCACTGTACATCTCTCTCTCTCTCTCTCTCTCTCTGAACCTTAAGTGCCCAGGGCACATGGGGCTTCCGCAAGGGTTTTCCACAAATGCCTGTCCTTCTCCTTTTTTTCTGCTCTTGCCCAGGTGAGCCCTCTATTGCTCAACATCCTTTCTGTTGTTCTTCTCCATGTCTCTTTTGGTCCACTGTACATAGCACTCCTTAAATAGTATGCTAGTTTATATACATACAGCACCATAACTTCTGCTTATTTTTATGTGACGTACTTGGCATTCTTCTAATGTGGTTAAATATCCTATTATACATAGCTTCTGTGGTAAAGTATTTCTGCTATTCACAGCTCTTTCCCGGTGGTGATGTAGTCCTACTGTATGCAGAACTCCTTCAGTGATTGGTAAAGTACACAGCACTAACCTAACAGTAAGGTTCTTGATCTGTAAAACCACACATCACTAACCGCTAACCTGTCAAATGTCAAAGATTTCAGGTGATATCACCGCCTCTTTCTACATTAAATCTTCCAACAAACTGTCAAGGCCCCCAAAAACCAGAGAATGCTCAAGAACCTACTGCATCTACTTGTGCTTGAAATGACAGACTGATGAAGAAGAACTGCCTGGCTGATAGTTGGGGGCACCACATGGCCCTCATGGTTGAAGTCTTCTGGGCCCTCTGAGAGTTCAAGCAAGCTACTCTACATCCAACATGGCGTGAGTGCTTCACAATCACTATAACATTGCCTGCAGAGAGCATCAGTTGGCAGTTCCACGGAGACCAGAAGAATAATTACACAACATGAGATACTTTAAAAAAAGAAGGGACATTTCAATTGGCAACATACTTAAAAAAATACTAGACCAAATCTTGGTATCAGCAAGTATAAAATTTCAATATGGCAACAGAAAGGAATTAGAAGATGTATTCTTGAGGAACAAAAAAATATAAACAAAAGCCAAAAAAGAAAAAAAAAACTGAAATGGAACAAATTAAGAATAGCAGAGACTCTCCTATCTGTAAAACGCATTAAAGTTCCTGGGTGAAATTAAATTATGGCAGGAATAATTGAAAATCAATTCATAGATAAAGGCAAAGTGGCATGTTACTTTGCTCAACATAGCATGACTTAAAGGAAAAAAAAATCCCAGAAACACAAGGAAAAGGAATAAATATTAAAGCTCTCAAGAAAGTGACTTGACAAACTGGCAACTACAGAGGCATTAATCATCTAAGTGTGTTGAGAATCAATATGTTCCTGAAAGCTATATGTGGTTACAAAGATACATCTCATTACAAACTGTTTACTAAATGAAAATGTACTTTTCATCTACGTATCTTTCTGAAATATATGAGTATATATATATGAAGACTGATTGATAAGTTCTCTGCAATAAGGTACAAATACTTCTTTTGTAGATCAGGTTAATGTCAGATTAAACACCAAGTTTCAAGAAATTAACTGCAACCAATTTTTTTTTACAGGCTACTGAAGTGGTAAGGGGTGGCAGAAATTGAGAAAATAGATCAAATTCTCATTGAGCAGTCATTCGCTACCTCTGCATCAAGGGCTTATCATCAAAGGAGATCCATGAGGATATGGTGGAGACTCTAGGGGAGAGTGCCCCTTCTTACAGCACAGTGAAGAAATGGGCGGCCCACTTCAAGCATGGAAGGGAGAGTCTGGAAGATGATTCCTGTCCAGGAAGACCAAGAACGGTAACCACCTATGAAACCACCAGCAGAATCCATGACATGATAATGGAGGTTCGATGACTAACTGAGCGGTACACTGCTAATGAGTTGGGCATCTCCCAGGAATGTGTTCATGCCATTATTCACAATGATCTTCAAATGACAAATATCTCTGCTTGATAGGTCCCAAAACCTCTTGGAGCTGATCACAAATGACAGCGTCTCAACATGTCAGGAAACAATCTTGGCCATTTTTCTGCAGATCCTACATATTATGAATATGGATGAGACTTGGGTTCATCATTTTCAACCAGAAACCAAAGAAAAGTCAAAGCAGTGGAAACATCATGGATTCCTACCTCCAAAGAAAGCAAGGGTGGTTCTGTCTGCAGGCAAAGTGATAGTTTCCATCTTTTGGGATTCAGAAGGTGTGCTATTGGCAGACTATCTTCTAAAGGGCAGAATGGTCACCGGGGCCTATTACGCTAATCTTGTGAAGCAACTGCGGGTCAAACTGAAGGAAAAGCGTCAAGGGAAATTGATGAGAGGAGTCATCTTTCATCAAGACAATACTCCAGTTTACAAGTCGGCGGTGGCAATGGCTGCCATTCATGAATGCGGCTTCCAGCTTCTTGAACATCCTTCTTATTCCTCAGATTTGGCCCCTTTGGACTATTATCTGTTTACCAAACTCAAAAAGGAGCTCAGTGGTCGCAAATTTGCTTCAGATGATGGCGTCATTCATGCTGTAGACCACTTTCTACTGGCACAAGATGCTGACTTTTACAAAGAAGGTATCCATATTCTCCAGGATCACTGGACTAAGTGCATAAACTTGCAAGGGGACTATGTTGAGAAATAACCCCAAAAAAAGTTGTCCACAAATAATCCGTTGTACCTTATGCCGAGAACTTATCAATCAACCCTCGTATATAAAGTATAACTGCCAAGATATGCACCCATAAAATACATTTCTGAGCACAGATGCCATAATACCATCATATTCATGGGCCACTTTTGGTAAAAATGTTGGCAATAATGAACTTCCAGTGTCTTCACTCTCTCTTCCTGATGGTGCACTGGGCCAGGCTGTGTCCTGCCCACTCTCATATGTTATCTTCCCATCTACATCCCTGTCTGCTTCTTGCTCTTTTTTCCTACAACCTGCCCCTCCAGTAGTCTTCCATATTCTGATGCGGCCAAAGTATTTCTCTTTTCATGATCCCAATTTCTTTGAGAAGCTCATGTTGCACCTGTATTTTTTTCTAACATTTCTACATTTTTTACCCTTTTCATTTTCCATGATACATGACCTACTTTCCAGTTGATCCATATTTTTGTTGCATTCATCATTCTCTCCGACTTATTTACTCAAGAGCCTAGATTTTTGCTTTGTATAGTTGTACATAACAGATGTAGCACTTAACAAATCTCATTCTTGTCTTTATGGACATGATATGGCTTGATGAAAAACATATTTATGATTACAAATGTCAAGATATGTACTAGTAAAAATCTATTGCTGACTACATCTGTCAAATTATGCCACGAGAAAAATATTTTTCTAAGCATAACTGCCAGGGTATGTACCAGAAAAAATATATTTCTGAATGCAACTACAAGCATACATACTAATAAAAATATATTTCTGAATATATATGTTGAGATACATACCACGAAAAATATATATTTATTTTGTACAGCAACCAAGAAATGGAAACAGCATAGACAAAATGTTTATAAAAGGGGACAGGACTCCAAAGGAAAAAAAAACCAACAGATCTTCACTCTCAGAAGAAGAAAAGAACCGTCATTACAAAGGAACTGACAGCATCAACTTCCACGATGTTCAGCAAGCCAGTAACAATATCCATTTCAAGCTCTACAATGTTTTGAACAAATATGGATCCATTTCAAAATATCCTTAACATTTAGAAAGAGCTATTTGAAAAAAAAAACAACTGCTGAACTTGACACTGAAAAAACTACAGCTTTTATACTCACTCAGATACCATGGCTTTTATATTCACTCACATACCATGGCTTTTATATGGCCAGGATGTATTATGTCTCAGAAGCTTTTTTTTTAGAATAAACAAGATAGATAAAAATAAAGTTGAAACTAATGATGAGGAAGGGACAAAATCTAGAATTCCACCCACCCCCCCCCCCCCCAGAAAGAAAAAAATGATTAGAATAAACAGCAGATAAGAGTGTTATACTAATACGGAGTCTGGTGACAACTAAGAGAGAATACAGTGGATATACAATGGTCTGATAGAAAATCAGCAAGTGAGCTGATGGAAAGCAATGAGGATGAGTAAATATCCATAATCAGTGGCACAGGATGATGATGATTGTGTTTTTACTTTACATGTTATGGTTATTTACTATCTCCAGACCTTTTTTCTCTGTACAGCAAGAATTTTCTAAGAACAATCATTGGAGAACCAGGTATAAAACTAGGGGGATACAATATTAACAACCTTCGGTATGCTGACGACACAGTACTGATAGCTAAGAACCAACAAGACCTGCAAAATCTCTTGGATAAAGTCGCCAAAGAAAGTGAACAGAAAGGCTTTACTTTGAACATCAATAAGACAGAGACCATGGTTATATCTGAAAAATAGAATCCACCAAAATGCAGTATAAAATTAAATGGAACTATTCTAAAGCAGGTGCAGAAATTTAAATACCTTGAAGCAATAATAACTTCAGATGGGAAATGCAAAACAGAAAATTAAGAACAGAATAAGCCAAGCAAAGACTGCATTTCAGAGAATGAGAAACATATTATGCAACACATCCTTATCAATGAATGTTAGAAAACGAGTCCTAAAATGCTATATTGAACCTATCTTGTTATATGGAAGTGAATCATGGACAATAGGCAGGTCTGCACAAAAACCATTGAAAGCAGCAGAAAGTGGTTTACTAGAAGAATGTTGTGAATTCCCTGGACAGCAAAAATAACTAATGAAGAATGTATGTGAAGAGCTGGAGAGACAAAAAATCTTGTCAAAAAGATAAGAGAGAGACAATGTACTTTCATAGGGCATGCAATGAGAAAAGGGGGCACTGAAAATATTATAACAACAGGAAAAATAGAAGGAAGAAGATCAAGAGGAAGACCAAGAGAAATGATACTGGACAGTCTGACGGGATGGTGTGAGAGGAGATCACCAACTGAGCTGATGGCCTGCATGAAGGATCGTGTACTCTGGAGAAGCATAATAGCCAATGCCAGTCAGCATGGCACCTGATGATGATGATGCTATTGTTATTTAGTATTGAGCACATATAATGTTTACATGGAATTGTAGTCATAAATCAGTTTTACAATGTGTTACTTTCAAGCCAGTATTACACTACATGTTATTAAAAAAAAAACATTACAATGTTATGCATTCAGTCTCACAGTCGTATCATTTTCATACAACACTGAAATCATGACCATGTCATGAGAAGAGTACAAAAACATTGTGCATTATTATGTAAAAATGTCAAATGTTGGGCACCATAAGAAACAACATATCAAAGTTAAAACAGTGTTTAAAAAATTATGTCAGTGTTATTTAGTAATATAAGCAGATGTCAATGATAGCCAGTATTACAAGCAATGTCAGTGTCATAGTTATGTCAGTGTTATGCTAGAGTTATGTCTGTGTTATGCAATTTGTACATGTTATAGTTATTTAGTATAATGAGTCATGTTAAATTTATGGAATATTACATATATATGACAATGATGTTAAAAACATATGTATTTGTCCTGCAGTACAGATAAAAAAAAATATGAGCATTTAAAGGTATATAACAAATCTGGGTGACCATGTGATGAAGGCATCAGCCTAACTGAGCAACAGACCCAGGGGGGATGAAGTCCCGTAAAATGGCTTCACTGGTGTGTTATGCTCTCCCCTTATCACCTTGTAAACTGATCAATGTTTAACCTCCAAGTACAAACACTAATCGAAAAGTAACCACTTCAGAGACTATTCTGTTTCTACACACGCTAAAATAAGAACTGCTATAAATGGTCTGTAATGAGTCCAATTACACATACACTTTTGTCTTAGGATATTACATAATTACACATTAAACCTAACTAACTACAGGTCTGAAAACAACTACAGAGTTCACTGAATGAAAACAATAGAAGGGTTAACAAAAAAAAAAAAAAAAGACTCGTGCTTTACTTCAAGATGAAAACAATAAACACATCTCTGACATGAGTGACAGTAAGAACCCAAAAACATCATAATAACATGAAAGATAAATGGAAACCCAAAAACATAATAACATAAAAGATAAATGGAAAGAGAGGCTGAGGAAGGTCGTAAGAAACGATGACAATGAGAATCACCAAATGAGCTGGTGGAAAATATCATGTCAGTGTAACACCTGATGATAATGAAGCTCTGCCTGGAAACTGAGTGATGTAATATTCTGACTTCCGTTTTCATCAGATAAACAAGAAGTGAAACAGGAATGGAGACTATGAGAAATAATGGAACATTTTAATTTTAAAATGTATCAATATGGGAAATTTGTAAATTAGTATCAAATTATCTGTGCTCTCATTAAAACATTCTACAATGTATCCTTTTTTTAAACCACTGTTTTCTATGCTTTTCTGCTGTACGGTCAAAACATATTTTGTCATTTGCCCTAGAAATACAGCACTAGTTCCTATGTCTGTTACAGAAATCATAAACGTCATTTCTCAAAAACTCTTCACAAATAACAACAATTCATTCACATTCAAAAAATGTAATAACATAGTAAGAAATGGAAACAGAACAACAGCAGAGAAAACAAAGGTATAACTGTAGCCGTTATTTGTTTGTTATTTTTTTTTTGTAAGTGTATAAAATAGTGTAAGTCATAACAGAAAGAAAGGCCCAGTGGTTGTACTTGCAACATTTGGTGCAGCACTTGTGTGCGTACACAGTCAACAGTGATTGGAGGAAATTTAATTTCATGAAACAATTTAGCTAAGGGTATTGCATTGAGTTTAATTTTATGATGACGGTGATGATGATATCTGCTGCTAACAGGTCATGATAACAAAAAGTTGTGACCATATGACTATGATATCAACTTTAAAAAACATGGATGACTTTTACGCTTGGAAAAAAAGTTCATCAATTTGGTAATGACAAGATATTTATACTAATGATTATGACAAATATGATAATAATGCTAATGCTGATGATAAATTTGCTGTTATATTAATGGTGATGAAATGTCCTAACTATACTAACACTGACAATATCCATGATAATTACACTAATACTGGTGATAAACATGATAATTATTCTACCACTGAGAATAAATATGACAATTATGCTACTGTGAGAAAATATATGACAATTAAGCTAACAATAATGATAAATATGATAACTCATGATACAAATGGTTCCGACTATGTTAACAGCACTTGCAAAGAAGGATGGCTAAATTTGGTGGAAAGCTTCAAAACAGTGAAAATTATTAATATGAATAGTTATGATAACGAGAGTATTTATATAGATGATGATGCTGCCCTTTATGTGTATTTTACTAATGATGACCATGAGAATGATGAATATGTTAATCTGTCATATGTCAAGAGAGCAGAGGTTAAAATTAATGGCCAAAACTTAACAGAAACAGATACCTTCATGTATTTTGGCACTGTATTAACACCCGATGGAAGATGACATAAAGACATAAAGAGTAGAATAAACTGAGAACAGCTTGTTAACATATGAAAGTCCTCCCAGTACAGTACTAGAACCAAAATGAAACTGTACCAAAGTTGTGTGTTATCTATACTCCTCCATGGAACAGAACGCTGGAGAACAACTGAGAAGGAAATGGGCAAATTATTCTTGTTCCACACAACCTGCCTCGGAAAGAATTTAAATATTTACTGGCCACAGACAGGAAATAACAGAGACCTGCTTGCCCAAGTGAACTAGAAGATATGCGTCTCATAATAACAAAAAAAAAAACAGAATGCTGGAAATGGATTGGTCTTGTTCTCCAAAGACAGCCAGGCAAACATCGCTGAAACAGCCATGAGATGGACACCTGTGGTTAAAAAAATGACAGAGAGGCCGACCAAAGGCTACCTGGTGGAGAACTGTAGAACCAGAAACGAACAGCATGCAGCACAGCCGGGGCACAATACAAACAATGGCCACTGACTATGAGAAGTGGAGAGAATCTGCTTCTGCCCTGCTGGATGCCACAAGGCATGCTGGGCAGTGAATGCTTAGCTGATCAACAACCAAGGACATTGATGGATGGATGAATATGTCAAAAGAGATCAGCGATAAAATATTATGTCTACATTTATGACTACAGACTCATGAGCAGTACTTTCATGGTGATGACAACAAAAAAAACTGGATAGTCATGCTAGCAGCCAGAGTGAATGTGGTGTAATGATGAAGGCAACAGTTGAAAAATGTTAACAGTTATGGCAACAACTGTGTAAGTTAACGGTAACTGTAACAGTGATTATAACATGGATGTTTATGTGAAAGGTAATGTTTATACTGACAACAAAACCGTTAACAGTTATAACAACAGTAACTAAGATTCCATTTCTACTGAGAGTTATAGTGATTGTAACATGTACGATTATGTGAAAGTTACATAGTGATAGTTACAGTGACATCAAAATGGATGATTATGTTAACAATTGTAGTATCAGTGACTAACATGGATTAAGTTCTTATTATAACAACAGTGATGGAAAAAGTGATGATTATGTATATGGATATGTTAACAGTGATGAGAGCAGTTATTATTACTTTAACAGCAACGACAATGCTTAAAATGATGATGAGAACTGATAACTATTTTAATGGTGGTAACAACAGTATCTACTAAAGTGTTAAATCTACCAAAGTGTTAACAGAATCTATCAAAGTGTTAACAGAAATATGAAAATAATGTTGATCATGTTCTTTTATTTATTTTTTTACTTCTCTATCTCTGTGGAATTATGAGCAGATGTCCTATGCAGCCACTGCTGTGAGGGTGTTGAAGCACAGCCCTGTGTTGAATGGGGAATGGATTACAGATGGGAGTGTAATGATTCTTTAGCAGAGATTCCACCATCAAAGGGTTAATTTATTTCAGTCTTTTCTCAACATTTTTTTTCTAGTGAAAATCACATCCGTTTCTAATCAAATTTTGATTAAAAATAAAGTTATTCTTTTAAAAAACTTATGAAGTTTGGATTTAATAGGTCCATCTACTACTTGTTAACCATTTTCATGTCATTCTTTCTAAGTCCACAAACAATTTTTAAAAAAGTTTAACGCTGATAATCTTGTACTAAACAGGATCTCTACTGAATGGTACAAAATTTTACTATAATTAACACTGGATGCTGGTGTTCAGTATTTGCTGTGTTTATTATTTACCGCTATAGAAATGAAAGTTTTGCTAAATTTAACCTTTTCAAAGCCACAATCAGCACAGCCGAAACGATGGTTCAATCAAGTAAGGCAACTTTTTGCATTACTTTCCAAGTGTTATTTTTAGTAAAAGGTTAAGAATTTACAGTATCCAGAGTTGACCAAATAAAGTGCATGGAATGCTGATCAGTATTTAATAATATTCCATGGACAATGCAGTTTTATGGGGTTTTTTCCCCTACCTGTCCTTTAGAGTTTTAAAATTTAAAAAAAAAAAAAAAAAAGCATACCAGGCTATGTAAGGTTTATTCAAAGATTTTGTGGCAGTCTATGAGCCAAACTACCAAAGAAAAAAAATTGTCTCCAAGCAGACGATCATGCTCACTGGAAGCCACCTACAGCTCGGCAAAATGGAGAACACATCCCCTCTTAACCGTCCGCCACTCTTCTGGTCACCCTTCCTCAAAGACAACGAATGATGAAAGCCAAAAATGTGTTACATTATTCCTAGATCTTTTTTTCTTCATTCCCTTCATGTTCCCCATCTCTCAGTGATCTCTGTTGTGTCACTCATGTTTTACCATCTCTCAGTGATCTCTGTTGTGTCACTCTTGTTTTACCATCTCTCAGTGATCTCTGTTGTGTGACTCATGTTTTACCATCTCTCAGTGATCTCTGTTGTGTCACTCATGTTTCACCATCTCTCAGTGATCTCTGTTGTGTCACTCATGTTTCACAATCTCTCATTACACCCTCACTCTTAGGTAATGTCTTGTTACTTATTCTTTCATCCTGTCATCATTACTGTCCACCTATCACTAATGATGACCCTGTCCACTATTATATATGCTGTCATCTTGTTACTCATCAGTCACCAATACCGCCACAATTTCACTATAAATCTGTACTACAAGTAATTATGTATAGTTATAAATATCTAGGGTGTTTGAGTGGTGAAGTGGTTAATGCACTGGTCTCTCATGGCAAAGGTTGGGGGTTCGAATCTGGCCAGAGGCACCCGTCACCCAGCTGTAGAAACGGGTACCTGACTTCTTCTGGAGTTGGGGAAGGAAAGGCAGTCAGGCGTGATACTGACCATATCACCCTCTAGTGTGCTGAAAGGTCAAGTAAAAAATGGGCACTAACATCATATCCCTATGTGCCTCTAAGGCATGACAGGATTACTGTTACCCTTTTTTTTTAATAAAGATCTGGGTGCTGAAGTTTGCTACAAATAACATGCAGCTTAAAATATGCATAAAGCATAGTACAACATTATATCTGACAGACCCATAAAATTCTAAACAATATCTTGTGCATAATGGTCCAGAAATATTGATATGAACTTTTGTTACATGTAACAGAGCAATGGGATGCATATTAACCTGCCATGGGTAATGTTACAAAACTGTGCATGTGAAAACTGACTACATATAAACTGATACACAAGAATGTTGCATATGTGTAAATCTGTTGGTTTGGCAGCCATAGAAAATATACTAAGATGGTTTAGTTGTAGACAGTGAGAACAAGAATTTTTTAAAACTGGATTTCAGTAAAACAGGATTCCTCTGTGATAGTGTTGTCTTGAGCATCAAAATGACAAAATTTATTTGCAGAAATGTTTTCAAAATGGCAGGACCTCTTAGTGACTGTGTCTTCTGGAGTGGCAAAATGAGAAGATTTCTTAGTATTTTCTTGACCATCAAAATAATGGATTTCTTGGTGACAGTGAATTCTTGAGTGTCAAAATGATATCTCTTGGCATTAGTGTCATCTTGAATGTCAAAATGGTATGGTGAAGCTGCTGCTGGGGACTTTGCTAAACAGTGGCAGAGACAGTTAACAAGACATAAGAACTGTGATTGTAACTGCTTCAAACAATAGAAACTTCATTTGAAATCACCGAACATCAAGAAACAGTCTAGTCTCGAAAAAATCAACAGGATTTTTTCTCACTGACAAATCACCGCAGCTGTGCTGTTATGTCTCTCTACATGGTGTTAAAAAAAAAACAAAAAAAACACTCATTTTCTATAAATCTGGCTTCAGAAATGTGTAGGAGTTAGAAAGCAATGAAATGATAAGAGCATAAAATATTATTATTAGAAATATTACATTATGTGCGCAAAGATATTTTAAAATAAAGACACTGACATAATGCACTAATTACAGATCCACACAAAAAAATGCTCCTGCTTGCTGACACAAAAGTTGTGAAAGCAGCCAGGTGTTGGTAGAAATTAATATTAATGTTATGAGGTGCCATCAGAAAATTCTGTGACTGGACCGTTTGACAAATACATGTGGGACACTGAGGGTCCCCATTGCTCCCATATCTGCTGAGTCAGACTGCCACTTGGTGTCGTACTGTCTACACATGTTCAGTTTTGTATACACAGTTTTTTTACCTTGTGTTAGTACTACTCTGTGACTGTTGCAACGGCTGACAAATTTAAGCAATGAATCTGCATCAAATTTTGCGTGAAGCCTGGTAAATCTGCTACCGAGATCCTCAAAATGCTTCAGACTTTTCATGAACATTCTCTAGATGAAACACAGGTTTTCGGAGTGGAGTGTGCACTTCAAGGCCAGTCGAGCTTCAGTTCCAGCTGACAAAGTGTTCACTTCTGTTCAAGATGACAAAGTGTTCAGAGCAAACAATCACCAGCAAAAAATGCTAGAAAACATGGACAAAAATTTATGAATGCATCGATGAGGATCACTGCCAAACAATCTATCAGCTCTCTCACATGACTGAAATCAGACATGGAATCTGGTAGGAAATCCTTACATAAAGCCTTATTATGCATCAGTTCTTAATACTGAATCAGAAGCAGTGGTGTCGTGAGTTTCATGAAATGGCTAATGATGACACATCCTTCATCCTAGGACTATCACAAGCACTGAAACCAAGCACCTTGTGATTCTGCTCTGTCCCCCTGAAACTGCACCTGAAGGGGGCGCCACTTCAACACCACAGATGAAATCTAAACAGAATCACAGGCGGTACCGGATGGTCTTCAGGAAAAGGGCTTCAGCAGCGCTTCTGAGACGTGGAAGAGACCACAGGACCATTTCAAAGGGGATGGCGACCAAAATAAAATACGGTAAGCCTGCACCATCAGCAGCAGGCCATCTTGCTCACAACCGAGAGGCCTACAGGAGTGCTGTTTGGGATGCAAAGTTCCGCAAGGGACATACAAATGAATGAATGAATGAAGGAAGCCTGTACTTCTTTCAGGACCAGTCCAAGAACTTCCTGACACCACTTCATATAACTGCAAATAATACACAATAAAATGACTCAAAATAAGCCAGTACAAACAACAACAACAAAATCGGTGGATAAATGTCAAAAGATCCTATATTTTCTATAGCACTCAAGGCATGCCTTCTTTTTTTTCCCCATAAAAACTGAAAATTCATAAAAATCAAATGCATAATTATAGCAAGACACATTTTTTAAAAAAATCTCCAAAGTTAAAACTGGACGCCGAATTTCTTCCTAACATAAGGCAGAAATTTTCTTTCTTTAATCTATTATCTAAGTACTTCTCTTGGATATCTGAACTCTTATTACTGTATATTTGTCCTTGTCTTTATCTATGACTAGTCTCATGTTAAAACTTCTTTGTTGTTTCTCCAGATTTGTTTCTAGGGAAGATAAAACTTCCTAAAGAAAACTTGCTGCAGGTGGTGGAGCTCAGTAGAATCTGTACCTTTATCTTCTGGAGTAAGAACCAAACCAGCACTTTTGTCTTCAAAAAATTTTTTTTAAAAATGAAAAGAAAATGGATTAAATCAGTCCTTCTTAATCATCTAAAACATGGATAAAAAGTAATTTTTATCTTTAAAAACAAGTGATTTTGTCTGCTACAATATGGACATATCTTATATCCTTCCCGTGCCGTTAAACATCACATAGGGCTCGCAAAGTAGTTTGCCAATTTTTCCTGTCTTCGGCGAGTCTTTCAACCTCATCAAAGGATTTTATGCCTGTTAATTACAATATGGACTAAACTAGTAATTTTCTTAACAAAATTAGGACACAACTTAAAAGGCCAACTAAAATTAAGGACAAAACCTAGCAATTTTGCCAAACAAAATAAGGTCAAAACTACTCATTTTTTTCTGTGAGCTAATATAAGGAGAAAACTTGTCATTCTGTCAACTTGTTTGTCAAAACTATTAATTAATTTCTGTAAGGTAAAATAAAGACAAAACGTATTATTCTGTCAACTAAAATAAGGACAAAACTTGTCATTCTGTCAAATAAAATAATGACAAAACGTGTCATTCTGTCAACTAAAATAAGGACAAAACTTGTCATTTTGTCAACGAAAATAAGGACAAAACTTGTCATTCTGTCAACTAAAATAAGGACAAAACTTATCATTCTGTCAACTAAAATAAGGACAAAACCTGTCATTATCTCAACTAAAATAAGGACAAAACGTATCATTCTCTCAACTAAAATAAGGACAAAACTTGTCATTCTGTCAACTAAAATAAGGACAAAACTTGTCATTCTGTCAACTAAAATAAGGACAAAACTTATCATTCTGTTAACTAAAATAAGGACAAAACTAATAATTTCATCCAGTAAAATGACACAACTAGCAATTTTGTCATCTAAAATCACATCTCAACTAAATTTCCAGCAAACATAAAATTACACCATTACAAAACAAAAAAAGAAACCAAACAAACAAAGTCTGAAAGACTAGAAAATTGGCCAAAGATAAAAGAATTAATGGACACCAGCAGGTCAAGACTAGAGGCTAAATCTTCACTTGAAAAAAAATGTAAATTTGAATTCTGCTTATGAAATTTATATAAAAATTTTCTCAATATAAAATTTTCAATAAACTATAATAGACATATTTCTTATCGCACCCAGCGATACGTAATGTCTGACTTTTATATAAATAACGCTTTTGATTTCCATGCATTACCTGGATTGACAAAACAAACAAAAAAATGTATAAAAATAAAACAATGTTAATAATTTACATAACAAAATATATTACAGGAACTGGACTTGTAAATATCCAGTCTCACTGGAGGATACAGCAAAACGCCAAAACTGACAAAAAAAATGCTTATAATGATAAAAAAAAAATTGGAAAGTTCAGAAAAGATAAAATGCAAAATGGGCAAATAAATCTGACATTAGAAACGAGAAAACATTTTTAAAAAAGACCAATTAACCTATCAGCAAGGACCAAGCAAAAAAAAATGAATTCGGTCATTTAACAGCCAACCTAGTTTTACATGAGAAAACAGCCTCTGTACGCAGAGCATATCTACCTGCAGGGTGAGACATACTGGATGACTATAGACACACATATAAGAGAATGATGGGAAATAGGATATATATATATAAAAGTCAGATCCATGAAAATGAGGCTGTGCCATGGTCCAGAATAAACAGAAAAACAAAATATCAGAGTTAATTTTTTTTTAAAAATGAGTTGAAAATGTGCAGAAGTTAGCAACATTGACTGTACAAATGACATTAGACCAAAATCAGACTTTCTGCCTTTTGTTCTCATAGTTCAGACATAAAAATGTCAACTTCTGCAAACATGAATCTTACTGCAAGAGATATAAAATAAGTATATAAAATCGCTACAAAATAAGTATATAAAATTGCCATAAAATAAGTACATAAAATCACCATAAAATAAGTATATAACAATCAAATATGTGCTTGTGAGTGTGTATCTTACACTAGCCCACAACAAAAAAAGCAACAAAAAAAAGTTCTGATGGCTGTCTTAAAATATTACACATTAAAAAAAATGTTCATGCAGTTTGGCACTGTATAAATGCCATTTCTTTTAAATGTTCTATCATCTCAAAGCTATTTAAAAAAATATCTTACAATCTTTTAATGCTACATGCTGGCCACAAGACTCAATTCTCACCAACAGCTCACTTATAAGACCTAAGTCTCATGATAAATGCTTCTCTTTCTGATTGAAAAAAAAAAAAAGGAAGAAAAATTTCAGGTGCGGTTTTAGAGATCCCCTTCAATTTTTACACAAAGAAACCACAACAATTATCTGACATTAACGGGCAAAAACACTGAGTGATCAGGACAGCAGAAAAAGAGCATTACAGCACACAAACACAGGGCTGTGATCAATACTATACTGAAATTTATGCTATAATTATATCAATTACCATTTATGTTTTTTTTTTCTGAACAAATATAACTGATAACAAGTAACACAAAGAAAAACTTGGTCAACATGGTCATGATGATGATGATGATGATGAGGCAATGACTGATAGTAAAGGTTAATAACTGCCTGACTGAGCTACAGGCAATCTGCTAGCCACACAATAAATAATCCATACTCTCGCACCAATTAGCTCACATATTTTTGTTGCATAAAGAACTGAAATAAATACTGAGATCTGAACTGTCACCATTATTTTGCAATGAAAATCTTACACTTGCCATTGCAAATGCTTGCAAGTGAAAAAAAAAAAACAAACAAAACATCTCTTGTACAAACACAAATGACATTTAATATTTTAATATATTACTTCAACTTTTAA
Source organism: Achatina immaculata (assembly GCA_009760885.1). Lineage (NCBI taxonomy): Eukaryota > Metazoa > Mollusca > Gastropoda > Stylommatophora > Achatinidae > Lissachatina > Lissachatina immaculata. The sequence continues at coordinate 12,833,204 of CM019718.1, forward strand.
CAACAGCCAAACGGCTTCACATGATGTTTCATATAAAAAACCCACTAGTAGCAGCAGCAGCAAGCAGCAAGAGCATCTGCAGCAGCAGTAGTAATCATCGTCATAGTATCCAAACTTTCATTTCTGAGCATACAGCGATGCATTACTGAAGTAAGGCCAATCTTTATATACATTTTTTCATGGCATTTATTTTCTCAAAACTCTTCTAGTCTCTCCTACGCAGCAGATGTGCGCCCTTCTGTCACTTTTTCTCTGCATGTGCTTATTCCGCTCAAGTCAAGGGGAATTATTCAGGTAGTGTGGAATATTTTAAATTGTCACTGTGACAAATTATTCAGAAAAAAAATTTTTTAATTCAACAAAGTGTGCAAGTTTTTAAATGGTAACCAGTTACATTCTGATTTTTGTCCTTTCTTTTAACGTAGTGTGACATGCTGCCACTCATATATTCCATAACTGCGTACCGGCAGCATTTAGCTAGGCATCGGTACAAGACCAGAATGACAGCGTCTCATTATAACTAGTGTTCCTCAATGGCTGTTTTGACACTGGAATGTACCGGGTGTAAACTGAACTACTTTCAACCAAACTGGACCTTTAATGTGAAATACAACTCACATCAAAAGTTATCATGTTCACAAAATAAATATGTCACAAAAAAAAAAAAAAAAGAATGTATCTTGTAAACAGCTGAAATTATGTGCTATTTACATCGACTTTGTGAATTCATAAACAGATCATTGCAATGTCAAAACAACGTGAAGCAAGAACAATGTGATGCAGTAAACAGTGAGCTTTTTAGAGATTTTGAGAAACACAGAAACAATGTAATTATGGAAGCAATGTGTCAATGAAATAGTGCAATAATACAATAAAAATGTGACAAAAAACAGAGCGTGGTGACAAAAATAATATAATAAATGAATTAAACAATGTGATGACAGAAATAATACAAATGAATGTTCCAAACAAAGTCATAATTGGAGAAATACAATTTGATGAATCAGGCAATCTGATGATGGTTGCAACATGATTGGATGAATCAAGCAAAATAATGATATAAGCAATATGACTGGATTCATGAAAACAACACAATTTTAAAAGAAATACAGTTGGATGAATCAAAACAATTTGAGAATAGAAGCAAACAATATGATTACAAATGCAGTGTGACAATGAAACAATGTAGCAGTAAAAAAACAGGAAATAATGTATAATGTAATGACAATGACTAGCAAAGACTAACTACTGTATGAATTCTTTAGGTATGTTAAACCAAAGATATTAAACCTTTACTGTTGTGAGCATGTTTTTCATGAAACATTGGCAAAGTATCCACAAATGCTAAAACAACAAAATGCATCTGTACAATTTATGACCAGACCAGTTTAAAGAAAAACTGCACATTTTATATGCAAAATGAAAATTATGAGACGAATCAGTGTAAAACATATGTATGACTATAAAGCAAGCATGACTGTAAATAATTTAACAAAATATACAGAAATGGTTATTTTCTTATTAGTGTAAAATCAACTGCATTAGAAGCAGCAAAACCTGAAATAAGCCACAGAGATTGTTTCATTTCAAAACAGACAAATATCAGACACATAAGACACTGTATAATATCTTCCACCAAGAGTACGCTGCTTTGTGTCAATGGCCAGACCAATGTTTCATGTCTGTTCTTGCTGTGTGCGGCCAACCTGTCATTTTATGTCACTGTTTTCACACTGTGACCTGTCTGAAGCTCTAAGTCACTTAAAGTGGCCAGCCTATTGTTCTGTGTCAACTCTCATACAGTCTGGCTAGCCTGATCTTCTATATCAACTCCTCAAGGCTGTTTGGCCAGCGAGTTTGATATAATATTCTATTGTACAAAAACTGAGGTAAACAGCACTGGGAAGTATTCAAGTCAACATTTGGTTGAAAAAAAAAAAAAATGAAAAAAAAAACAGATAAAACCAAACCACTGGCAAAAAACTAGAGGAAAAAAACATATGAATGTAGATTCTACATTTTCATTGCCAGGTATACAATCAAAATCCTTTTACAGTCAAACAGAATTTACTCTTGGCTCACACTAATACCATGAATGGAATGAATATTACCACATTTGCTCACTGGGTGTAGGTCTATTATAATATCATATACAAACAGTTTTGAATGGTTATTGTTTAAACAAAAGATATTGTTCTCTCTTCTTTTTTTTAGGTTACTTTCAACTTTCCATTACCAAGTAAACTTTTGTACGTATTTCTGCAACTTTGCTGTAATGTGAGTGTGTGTGTCAACTTGATGGTCATCTAAAATAATTTATTTTACATAACACATCTACCATTAGATCTAACATTTAGTTTATTTTTTTAATCATAGGTCTGCTTCTGACATTTAACCCTTTAAACTTTGAATCCCACTAAAGTGGAGTGGTTAGCTATTTCCAGTTCCCATAATCCTGCACAACCACTGAACATTAGAAAAATACCACTTGGAAAAGTGTCTAAATGATCTCTATTATTGAAGAATAAAGACTGATCAGGATAGTTCAAAGAAGAATATTGGCACCTTTTACAATCGTCAGTTCTTGAATATTACTCATGGATCACGTGAACACAGAACGGCGCAAACTGAAACTAAGAGTTCAAAAGCTTTTTTTTGCTACTGAATGAGTCATGACATATGTTTTAACAGACCTCATTATTTATCTTCAGATACTACATTATTACTGCTAGATGCAGAAAAGTAATAAGTATTTCTTTCCTCAATCTTCTTCATTTACGTGTGAGTGTGTGTGTATGTGAACTTTAAGTGCCCAAGTCACATAGGGCTTCTGCAAGGGTTTTCCACAAATGCCTGTCCTTTGCCTTTTTTTTTTTTCCCCTGCTCTTGCCCAAATGAGCCCTCTATTGTTCAACATCCTCTCTGTTGTTCTCCATGTCTCCTTTGGTCTACCCTTACTTCTGCTCCCCTGTGGTGTCCATCTCTGAGCTATTTTTGGCAGTGAGTCATCAGTCATTCAGAGCAAATGTCCCAACCATCGCCAGCATCTTTCCTCAACAACTGTTGTCAGTGGTTTCATCTGCATTTCTGCCAACAAGATGGTATTTCTTATGGCGTTTGGCCAAAATCTTCTAATTCTTCATAAACATTTAGTTTGGAAAGAAGTCAGCTTGTTTTCTATAGTTTTGGTGATTTCCAGCATTCACTTTCACAGAGACATACACTTAGAACATTATTCTTAAATATTCTAATTTTCATCCTCATGCTTAGTTTTTTTAGATTTCCATATGGTCTGCAGCATTGCAAAAGCCTTCTTCACTTATGAGCACCACTCTTTACCAAAGAGTTAATATGAATAAACTAAGTTATTTTGTGACGCTGCACTATTATTGTTACTACTTACTGAAATACCTTTTGTATACAATAGATGCAAACACCCTGCCAGTAATCAAAGGTTAATTAATGGACACAATGACTGAATAATTAATGCTGATATGTGCTTTGCGTAATATCTAATAATCCACTTTTTGACATTCTCAATGACAAAAAAAAATCTAAGTAAACAAAGATCTTCCAACAACCAGTTCTTACAGCTTATAAACATTAAATGTTGTTTTCAATAGTTATTTTACTCACAATGTATGATCAACTTATTCACACTGTATGATCAACTTATTCATATTATGTGACCAACTTATTTATCATCATTTTTAACTGCTTGTTTTAAGTTAAAATAAGAAATATTTCGAAGTGAATAAGAGTGACAACTCTCATGGGTTAAATTATCTCGATACTGATAAAGACATTATGTTTTTTTTCTTGTTGGCACTTTAAAAAATATTAAATTTAGAGAAAAACTGCTGCTGTAAAAAAAGGGGTAGGGGGAGGAGAGGTCTGCTGCAGACAGTAAATAAATAACTGTATTCAACAAAGTGTTAATGATGAGATCATGGGACGCAACCCTGAGAAGTCTGTGACATAAAATCCCATGATGCATTTTCTCTGAAGACTCAAGACAACACAGTCGTGATATGTTTGTTACTGCTGTCAGCAGATAAAATAGTCCATTTTAAGATATAACATATACCGTCTTTATATGATGCAGTTGTTAGAAGGTGATATACAATAAATTTCAAAACCAACATTTGGACCAATTAGTTTTAATGACTATATAAAAGTTATGGACTGCAAGACCTCAGTGTGGACTGTAGCTGTGCATGAGATGATAGTCTGTGTGGCAGTGTAGTGTTACTGGATTAATTAATTGCATAAAATGTGTCAAGGTAAATTACATATGCAGTTTTTTACAGCTAGAACATACGAATAAGAGAATGTATGACATGTCTCAAATACTATTCAGACAGCAGGTTCTAAAATTAAAAATTCCACTTTTACTGAAAAAAATCTGGGTATTGAAACCTTGGGCCAACTGTACCAACACTACTCAAACATGACAGCCATGCTGAAGCTCTCGGGTGACGTAAAAATACTACTCAGTTAAAAGGAAAAAACATGAAAAGTGTTACAGTTCTGCCAGTCAAAAACAAGAAATCTGTTATAAAATATACAATATATTAAGTTATTCAATCATCAAACAGCTGTGCCAGGCCAGGATACAACGGTGAATGTTACAGCTCCGTCAATGTGCTTGAGGATCTCTACAGCCGCAGCATGGCTAGTTGCCCGCAGGCTGTGCTCATTTACTGTTAGTAATATGTCTCCGCACCTGGAAAATATACGAGTATAAAAACATGAGCAAAATATTTCTTCATCTGGAAAGTATGTGAATATAAAAAAAAATTCAGCAAAATACCTCTACATCTGGAAAAGATGTCAGGTAAAAAAAAAAATCTTAGCAAGATATCTCTTCGCCTAGAAAATATGTGAGTATAAAAGAATCTGAACATGATATTCTACACCTGGAAAATATGTGAGTATAAAATAATTTGAGCAAGTTATCTTTCCATCTGGAAAATGCTTGAACACACAACTCTGTCAGCAAAAGGATCACTACATCTGGAAAATATATGAACTTCCACCCGGATAATGTTTTAACACACAACAAAACTCTAGAATCTATCCTCACATCAGGAAAAAAAATCTCAGTGCCAAAACATCTCCACACTAGAAAACATCTGAGCACACAACAATGCCAATTGTTGTCAGCGGCTTCATCTGCATTTCTGCCAACAAGATGTTATTTCTTACGGTGTTTGGCCAAAATATTTTTCTAATTCTTCGTAAACATTTAGTCTGGAAAGAATTCAACTTGTTTTCTATGGTTTTGGTGATCTTCCAGCATTCACTTCCATAGAGCAGTACACTTAGAACACTACTCTGTTTTTTAACATTACATTAGAACAGCTGACTCTGCTGCATGAATATCTGACAACATAATTCATTTAGCAACCACGGGGTCATTGAAAAATGGGATCATTATCTGGTTCTAACCTTCATTAAGAATAAATCTACTTACTTCAGGCGACCATCTTTGGCTGCTGGAGTATCAGGGACAACAGATTTAACAAATATTGGCAGGTTTCCATGACTGCAGTCAGCTCCACCAACTATGGAAAATCCCAGACTCCCATTTGGTGATCTCAGGAGAGTGATGGTTTTCAAGAATCGACAGATTCTGGGTAAAAAAACGAGCAACAATGAGACGTGGAGTGCATTTGGTAAAATATAAAAGGTAGGTATAGGTGGACCTGTGCCATGCAATGAAGGCCTACAGGCCATATGTTATCAGGATCCATATCTTTCTTTACTTATAAACTCTGAAATTTCAAAAGAAATTTACGCTCCTCAATTATAACGCATTTATAAATATGATAAAAATGTTAAGAAGAGTTCTTAACTTTTTTTTTTGTTATGCCTGCATGGGCTTGCCAGATAATTTTACCACGTGTGTGGTGAGGGTTTGTTGATTAAAACAGCCAAAAGGCCGAGAACTTTCACTGACCCACGCCCTGAGTAAGAAGAGTTCTTAACTTTGCCCTTCAGAAAAAATGTTTAATGAATGGAAGTGGTGCCAGATGGTGGTAGAACCCAAGACCTTCAGTCTAAGATGCTGTATTTAGCCATTCTCACTGCTACATTAATAATTATTTAATTGTTTTTTTTTCTACATCTGTTATATACATTTATAAATGTGCTTATCTGGTACTAAACTTGTAATGTGTGTGTGTGTGTGTGGGAATATTGAAGAGAAAAATGTAACTCACTGAGGCATTTGCAGCCAGTAAATCCAAGATGGGGTAAAGTTATGATCTCCCTGAGTAGTCTCCCTTGAGTCAATGACCCTGAGTGTGAGAACCTTGACCTCTGAGTTTTGGCGGATCTGCTTAACGCATTCAAGATGTGTGAGATTGAGAAGGCTGGTAGTGTTGATGGACAGAAGAATGTCTCCTTTCTGTAGAAAAGATATAAATTATTTCATTTAAACACCAATCATCATCATGAACGGTCTTGATGGCGAAGTTTGGTCCACAAATTCTCCAGCTCCTCCACCCTCTCTCAGGATCTGATTATGACTAGACACACTGTCTGCTATTTCTTGATGTTGTCTGTCCATCTCTAGCATACACTGTCTGCTATCTATTTCTTGGTGTTGTCCATCCATCACTAGCATGCCCTGTCTGGTATCTATTTCTTGATGTTGTCCATCCATCACTAGCATGGCCTGTCTGCTATCTATTTCTTGATGTTGTCCATCCATCACTAGCATGCCCTGTCTGCTGTCTATTTCTTGATGTTGCCCATCCATCTCTAGCTTGGCCCATCATCCTCCTCCTCTTCTGTTCTAGACTTTTCTCTCCAATATGTCTTTCAACAATTTATTATGCCCCTTACAAAGTTCAACAGACTTCAAATATATGGCATTTCATTGTTATTTTTGTCTTCCTTTCATGACACCTAATGCATCTTTACTACTTTTCTTTCATTCACATAAAATACACCCTCATTCCTCCATATACTTGTATATAAATTGCTTTAGCAAACATTTTTCTCGTCCATTTTTATGTGGCATGCAGTTAAAACATACTTCATACCCATGTATGAGTTTGAATCTTTGTTCACAGTTATGCAAAATTTTGATGTTTCTACCAAGGATAATGATCAAATCTCATGTGGTTACTGAAGACATGATGGGGTAAATGCAGCATGTTTAAACTTAGTTTCCTCATACCAGGCTTTGTTATTCATTTGAGAGCATTGTAGATTGTCAAAACATAAAAACAATAAATTAACCTTTTCAAGGCTGCATCAAACTGTTGAGTAATTTTTGGGGATTTTTTGTATGCAAGGAAAAATGGGACTTAAGATTAATCCAACAAATGTGTAACTGGCACAAAATAGCAGTACGCAGAATGTAAAAAGAAAGGACAAAATATGAAATTAACAAGAAAAATCTGATGCAAAATAACCATCTCTCACCTTTAGCACATGAGTTCTACCTACACAGCCATCAGGATTAATGTTTGTGATATAGACAGGTGTGTCACCACGATGGCTGGCCATGCCCCCTGCTATACTTATCCCTAGAGTCTCGGATAAATCCTGACAAAAAAAAATGTGAAGTTTCAGTTTTAAAAAAAAGTGGATTCAAAGTGGTGTTTAGTTCCTGCCATATGGTGAACAATTTTTCACATCACAGTCTTGCATACATGACACCACTGTGTAAAATGTTCCAACTTTGATTAGTCTTTCTAAACATCTATCTTCATAATCCAACTTTCAATAGTCTTTTAAAATATCTATCTTTATAATCCAACTTTCAATTTTACATTTTACATCCTTCCCATGCTGTTAAACATCATTTAGGGCTCACATGGTAGTTCGCCAGGTTTTTCTATTTTCTGTGAGCTTTTCAACCTCACGATGGACTTCTATGCCTACTAATTTGGCCTCTCTTAACGGTGTATCTTTATAATCCAACTTTCAATAGTCTTTCTTAATATCTATCTTTATAATCCACCACTGAACAGTCTTTCTAAATATCTATCTTCATAATTAACATCTGCTTCACTTTGCCCTCATATTTTATGTGGCGAACTACATTCTCAAATGAACTACATTATTGTAACAATGAAGAACCAGGATGTACACAACCAAAAAAATCTGGTTTGGACAGAAAAAAACCAATAATATGACTTGACTGGCCAGTAAAACAGACTACAACACAAAGAACTGGAGGAAGATGAAAAGACATGGCAGAACACAAAATACAAGGTCCGACAATTAAGTAATGAGACTGATTTTATTATGGGCCAAGACAAAAATGCCATCTATGAAGCAAAGCATGGAATCCAAAGAGGCAGCCTTCATCAACTTTTCATCTCTGCCCGATAAGCAGATGACAAACAAGCCGCCATTTAGTTGACCTAGTCAGAGGTGCACTGTTACATAATCAGAATGGAGCAAAATGCTAACATTAAATTCTGTTTAAAACTCGGAAAAAGTGCCATTGAGACAGTTGAATTGATGTGACAAGTTTATGAGGATAACTGTTTATCTCATGCACAGATATTCAGATGGTATTCACAATTCAAAAGTGGTATTACAAATGCAACTGGACATGGACACCCAATTTCTGTTAATAATGAGGAACTCATTGCAAAAGTCAGAGAATGGGTACAAGAAGATCGTTGTTTGACTGTGAGGATGATGGCAGATGAATCTGGTGTTAACCGAGAGATCATTCGTACAATTTTAGTGGAAGATTTGGGCAAGAAAAAAGTTACTTGCCAGTTTCTACCACATTTGTTGTCTGATGACAAAAACATCAGCATGTTGAGTACGCAAAAGACATCATCAAAATGTGTTGCAGAAATAAACATTTCTTAAGTTTGATTGTTCCACTATGATCCCACAACTAAATGCCAAAGTGCTCAGTGGAAGTCATCATCATCACCAAAAGGCAAAAAAATAAGTCTTCATAAGTTGAAAGTGAAGATAATGTTGGTGTGCTTCTATGACAGCAAAGGAGTTATTTACAAATAATTTATTCCAGAGGGACAAACTATCACTGCCAAAGTTTATCTAAGTATTTTGAAACACCTATTGAAAAGGATTCTCTGAGTCTGACCCGAGTATTCAACACCTGGCAGTTTTTTCCTTCTTCATGATAATGCATCGTCTCACCGGGTGGTAGCTGTATAGGAATTTTTGGCCCAAAAACAAGTGTGTTCTCAACCATCCACCCTATTCCCAAGATTTGTCTCCCTGCGATTATTTTTTTATGTAATTGGTCTCATTACTTAATTGTCGGACCTTGTATAATTTAGAAGAGTGCCAGATAGCCTGAGAAAAGCAAACAGACAATTTGTCAGATTTTGTGAAGTATATTAACAGCTAAAAATGAGAGGACAATTTGTTATGTGTTACACTGTGCTCTAAATTAGAAAATATAAAACAACATTTTAGGTTTTACACTGTACACTAAATCACCAAAAATAAGAAAACAATTTCTTAGGTCACACACTACACACCCGAAGCAGGGAAAAAAATAATCTCACATGAGACTTTGCTACATTTAATCTTCTTCTTCTTCTTCGTTCACTTCTACCACCAAAAACCGCACTGTGAACCTACTGAATTCATGCCTGTGGTCCTCGTAGGTCCCGTGGTCCCCTGTGTGGTCCAAAATAGACCACACGAGTTCCACGAAAGGACCACAAGGGGTTCAGAGTATCACAGTGCTTTAGCCTGTATTCTTGGTGGGTCTCGGAAGCGGGATTGGTGACACTGTGGTTTTCATTGCACCAGTTTGGTCTAGGGTTGGACTTTCTCACCGGAAGACCTCGACATGTTTGGAATATCAGTGCATCCCCGCTGGGTGAGAGGCGTTAGCCCACCCAGGCCAGAGCTGGACTTTCTCACCGGAAAACCTCGACGTGTTTTGAGATACCCGTGTATCACCGCCGGGTGAGAGGTGGTTGCCCACCCAGTCCAGGGTTGGACTTTCTCACCGGAAAACCTCAGCGTGATTAGGATACGCAGACATCCCCGCCGGGTGAGAGGTGGTTGCCTATCTAGACTTCCCTGGTCCAGTGTCTCCGACTTCAGCATTTTGCGGTCGTGGCCGCTACCCTTCCTAGTTGTGACCAGGATGGAGCTTTTGTCCAGGAGGACGAATCCTCGCCACTAGTGACTTCTACCCCTGGGTTGAGCCGGTTTAGGCATTTCCCAGTATGGGCGTGTTGGGACAGGACCGACCTCTAGGGCAGAGGTACTGTGACATTCATAGCCTTCAAGATTCACCCCTGGTATGAGCCGGTTTAGGCAAAATTCACCAGTATGGGTGTTTATCAGGCGTTACCAACCTCTAGAGCGGAGGTGGCATGACATGTCTAGCCATCGAGTTCCACCCCTGGTGTGTGCCGGTTTAGGCATATTTCACCAGTGTAGGTGTATTTCGGACGTAGGCGGCCTCTAGAGCAGAGGTGCCGTGGTATAGCTCTCGTAGCGATACTACTGGACATACCAGGTTAAACTTCACTTTCCACCACCTTTTCCCATCGGCGCCGCACAGCAACCTTTATTTCCGCATTTACTTCCTTAACCGGAAGGAGCTTCACTCCACGCGCGACATTTGAAAAGTCAAGCCAGCAGTGACTTAACCTCTGGGACAAGCCGGTTCATGCATTTCACCCAATATGACTGCACTCAGGACGTGGCCGACCTCCAGACCAGAGGTGCCGTGATTTGACTGTTTGCTTCGCTTTATTCTTTCAACCACCTTTTCCGCAGTGATGCTGCGCGGCAACCTCATTTGCAAATTTCTTCATTGGCCGGGAAGAGCACCGTTCCACGCACGGCAGCTGAAGATCTCGCCAACAGCGGCAGATGAGCTACCAAATGTGACACTCATCTACCCTAAGTAACTGGTTTTCAGGCGCCAGATATTCGCCCTCGCCCCTTCTCCTGTCAGTTTAAACAGTTCTGCCACGGGAAGCGCTACATTTAATTTACAAGAAATAAAGAAAACATGCTCCACACATGGTGTACCCTCTGTCCCAACTAAGTGATATCTGAAAATGAAACTGGGGAGGTACTGCATCTTAACAAAAATCTGAACACCCATGTACAGATGACTGTACACCCATGTACAGATGACTTACTTTGTTGATGGTGACAATTTTCTCGTTGCACGTGTAGCACAGTGGTGAAACAGGCTTCTCGAGGTCATCCGAAAAAGCAGCATACTTGCTATGCTCTGCTGCTGACCTGATTATATCAGGAGTCTGTGGCCTTGACCTTCTAGCAATAACAAACTGAACACGGTCTGGGCTGGCGATGATCAAAGATGCTGCCTGCTCCTGAGTTCCATAAGATACATCCTGGCCATTTATCTCTAACAGCCTGTCATCCATTTTCAGTCTCCCATCACAAGCTGCCAGTGAACCAGGAATCTGAAATTGTGATAATTCAAATGATACTTCTGTGTGATTCTTCTCATTTCAGTCAAACAAGATTTCTTCACCTTAACTCATTGACTGCCATCCTCGTTATAGCAAGGTTTGTTTTGTTGCAGCACAAAACCTGTCTAACTTTTAATTGTACACAATTTATCTGCGCATGTCTGGTGATCTTTCATAGTTCAATCCAAAGCATGGCTAACAACCGAGTGAAATCGATGTTTTTAACTGAGAAATGTCAATATTTGTTGTGATTTTGGAGGCATAAGGACATGTCCTATGACCAGACCACTGTTCCTGAATGTACCCCAAGTACATCTAGACCTATTAAATGGTCTGGAGAAGTAGTTAGAAGGTTATTTCAGACATTATTTTAGTGAGAATGCCACCACACGACGAGACTGAACGAAAATTTAAGTAGATCTGGAAATTGCCGATGGTAAACACTGTACGTCTAGGCATCGCCAATGGTAAGCAGTACACAATAATCAGCTAAAATCATCACACTACTTCTTCTTTCTAATTTTTTTCCCTAAAAAACTCTTCATTTATGAAATCTTCTTACATTTACAGCTATTTTCATGCATAATATGTATATTTTTAAAGTGGAAATACTTTGTACATTCACTTTTACAACTATAACCCCTATACATATCAAGACTTGCGCTTTTTGTGTGGCACAGACAGGAACGTCCTCGTTTTTTTTTTCTGCGGCATGGGAAGAGTTAATAAATCAGCCTAACCTGACAGCTTTTTCTTCTTTGGCATTTGCCTCAAAAGGGAATTATTTGTTTTGTGTCACTGCTACGTACTTTATGGATGAACATATCTGCCTTTGGCATGATCTAACAGTTTCAGGACTGATATGAATGCATACCAGAATAAACCAATGCATTTTATTTGCTCCCCAAATCTTGTGGAATGTAACGAGCAGAAAAAAAAAAAAACAACTCCACTTGGATCTATTTAGGACCAGCAATCTTTAGCTCATTTCAGAATTTTTCCAGTTTTCATCAGTTCCTTTGTAATCTACATTTCTATTGGATTTTTTTCTTTCTTTGACAGGTAGCTTTTGTCTTAAAACAGCATAGGTATAATTTTAGTCTCCATCTTAAATGTGTGCATTTGGCCATCTTCAGCAAAGCTGACCAAATTTGTATTACTCTTCCACAGTATGCCTCTAAATCTCTCTCTCTCTCTCTAGTCCATACTAATAGGCATTGGTCATCACTCATTTCTACAACCATCTATCCTTTGTTATTTCTATAAGTTGTGTGCTGGACTGTGCTCTGTGTCACTCTTTTAGTCTGCCAAGTATGTTGTTTCTTTGTTTTCCTTTGTCCCTCTAGTTTTCCTGTTGTCACTAGATCCACTCTGCCTCTTCTCAAAATATGTCCTACAAATCTTGACCGTCATGTTCTGAATTTTGCCACAATCTTTCTATTTTGCCCAGCCTCACTTAGAACCTCCTGATTTGTTTTCTTGACTGTCCATGGTATTCTTATCACTCTTCTTAAGAACCACAACTCTGCTGGTTCAAACAGATTTTGAATGCTCTTAGTTACTGCCCGTGCTTCACATCCATTAACAATACGGATTTGATGTAACACGGAGTAACTCTCTTTCTGGTGTTCATCAATAGAGCTTTGTTGCACAGAATGTTTTTCATTTTCATAAATGCTGACTTGGCTTGGGCTATTCTGCTCCTTATTTCGGTTTCGCGTCTTCCATCTTGTGTTATTATTGTTCCTAAATATTTAAACTTGTCCACTTGCTTTAATTCTGTGCCTTTTTACTTTGATGCTGCATTTTGCTGGTGTTTCTTTCTTAGATAAGACCATGACCTCTGTCTTCTTTTTATTTAAACTAACTTCTTGATCCTCACTTTTCCTATGATTGTCTCCTAAATAAAAAGGTTAAAAACAAGTAAAGGTAGTCCTGTCATGCATTAGAGGCACAATATGGTGATAGTGCCATTATTCCCTTGACCTGTCAGCGCACTAGAGGGTGATATGGTCAGTATCATGCCTGGCTGCCTTTCCTTCCCCAACTCCAGAAGAAGTTGGGTACCCATTTCTACAGCTGGGTGACTGGGGTGCCTCCGGCTGGATTTAAACAAACCCTTGACCTTCGCCATGAGAGACAAGTGCACTAACCACTTTGCCACTCAAGCGTACCTGGTGGATAAACTTGGAAATGTCATGGTTTCTTAACAAGAAGCTTCATGTCAACTTTCTTGTGTGTTCTCAAGAAAATGAGGAGAGAGCCACGATAATCCACAGTCATGATCATCACCGTTCAGACCAGCAAAGCAGTGGTCCCTGGAACTAGCGTAACACTGCTGTGAGTAGCCAAGGTGCGCAGTATCAAAATGCCTGACATAATCTGACTTAATATCAGGTAGCTGCTCCAGCCACAGGTATGAACGTCTGGCCCGAGATCAAAAAGACATCAGAGGATCTTTAATACTTGGTACCTTGTCCATTCCTGGCAATGTTACACAAGGTCACAAACGAGTTGTCAGAAGAATTATGACAACATTATGAAGGCTGATAAAAAATGTTATGCAACATTATGTTTACAATTCTGTAAAACTAGGAACTGTCTTCAAGTGAATCTGAGTAAAATGTGAATTAAATGATGCAAAAATGAAATTATATATATATATATATATATATATATATATTAACCCTACTGCTTAGCAGCTCACCAAAGTTAAGATGTACACTCCTGGTCCATTCCTGTTAAAAATGAAAATTTTGAAAAACTAGAATTAGAAACTAAAGCAAAATTAAATAAATAAATATTCAAACTAAGACAGTGAATGTACTTCCAAATAAGTCATAAACATAAATATGGCATGGTGGCTGTACAATAAAAACTGAAGAAAAAAATAATCAGTTTTACAACTTAACTGATTACAAGCAAATGTATATACTTATACAGACACACTCTGAAACATACATCTTTGATTTTGATATATAGCGTGTGATCATAAAGTCTTGCACTTATTTTAAAAAGTTAATAGATATATAAATAATGAAACTATTTTGTAGAAGATCATATGAAACTAGGTTTTATTCTTTTTTAATTACCACACTTCAACATGCCTGACATCATTGTTGATTATTTTTCAAGCCAATTCTCAAATTTAGTAATTAACATACTTGCCACTCCACAAAACACATTTTTCTCTTAAATAAATGTATGATAAGGTGTACTAAAATGATACATTTTTAAAATATCTGTGGAATAAGGGGTATGTCCTATTTGTCCAATCATCTTATAAACCATCAAACACAAGACACTGTATAACTGATACGCAAATATTGATTGAATTCTTTTCATAATTCTATTTCAAGTTCAACAAAATAACAAGGTTTTGAAAAGCAGACAACTTTTGACATGGTTTAAAAAAAAAAAAATACCAAATGTTGTTAATCTCGCTAGTCATATAATAACATAAATATTCTATCTTTGTTAATCCTGCCAGTAATATATTAAATATTGTATCTTTGTTAATCTTGCCTGTCATACATTAAATATTCTATCTTTGTTAATCTCATTAGTCATACATTAAATATTTTATATCTGATACTGCTACCAGTACCAAAAAAAAAAATTAAAACATACCTTTTGCCCACCAGTTTGATTCCCAACTGCTTTCCCTTGTGTTTGCAAAGTGTGATCTTCAGAATTTCTAAAGTTGTTGATAGAACGAAAACATGTAAACTCTCAGAAATGGTTCACACAAGTATGATTAGGCACTATGTGAAACATTGCAACTTCAAAAGTTATTCATAGTCCTCATTAAATCTTCATATTTATGGGGTTTTTTTTAAGACAGCATACGAAAATGATGGAACTATAAGGCTCTTCATGTAAGACTAATGTGGCATCTTTCATGAAGCTTAAAGGACTCAGCCAAGTAGTTACTGATCACCCATTCCATGAAGACCTTATTGCTTAACACACAATGAGTTTTTATTACGGTACAATTAAAAAATGCATTCTTCTTATTCTTCTTATCATCCTCTTTGCGTATTCTCAAATATTTTATGAGCAATCTCTCAGCCCAATGAAGAGAAAAGAAAAGAAAAAATCTAGGCTCGACTCCATGTATGTATTTCCTTACTCCCTCTTAACCCCTAACCTACTTCAAACAATGCCAAGGACACATATTTTCTGTAATTATAAATTGCTGCCAAAGTTTTTGCTTGGAAATGATGCAATGCTATTTTTAATATCCACAGCGGTTTAAAAAGATTAATTTCAGATTTCAAGTAAAGCCATATGATTAGTTAGCTTATATTAATTTTTTTTTAAAAGCTGTTTAAATGGCTCACGGTGGGTTAAGAGTTAAGAAATTCCAAATCTTCTACAAATGATTCCCAGTACCTTCTTTCTCTATAGGTCTGCCTTCTTCTGCTCTCTCCCTGTAAACTGTGAGACGGCAGACAGGGAAAAACTGGGCAAGTATGGCCACTGCTTGATGGTGAGTGGACTGTGTTAGATCTTCACCGTTCACCTGAGCAATACCAAAAATTCTATAACCATGAAAAAGTCACTTACAAATGACTTGTACCATAAGATGAAACAGGCTGAATGGAAGTAAATAACTTTCTGTTAGCAGAAACTAAAGATGGCTTCATTCATTCATTCACTTGCATGTCCCTTGGGGAACTTTGCCTCCCTAACAGCACTCCTGTAGGCCTCTTGGTTGTGAGCAAGATGGCCTGCTGCTGATGCATCCATTTGCAGATCATCAACGATGTCTTGCAGCCATCTTCGCCCTGGACTTCCTCTCTTTTTCCCATTATATACCCTTCCAAGACGGTCTTCTCTAGATTATCATGATGTTTAATGTGTCCAAAATATTTAAGTTTTCTCTCTGTAATCCTCTTTACTAGCCAGCCTTCTTCAATATTAAGTTCTTGTAGTATGGATATATTTGTTCTTTTTTGTAGGTTTCATTATATAAAGATTACATAAAGATTATTATATTCATTATATAAAGTTGGGTAGAACATAAAAATCACAAACATGGTTTTTATGATACAGTACTTTTTTTTAATGGCACCGACTTGTGCTATCAGATCTCCTTGGAAGTGTAAGCAAGATTTTCAAATAAGATTTTTTTATTCTGAGTAAGCTGTGAAGCATTGCTAAGAAACTAATTATCATTTTCTGATCTGGAGCACTATGAAGTCTAGCAAATTTTAAGACTGCACTTATCTAATATCCTTGCCACTTTTTACTTTGTATTTCATAACCTATATTTTCTGCTCTCTCATTGGTGAATTTTAAATACTATTAACTACTGACCTCCGACTAAAAATAAAGCATGAAAAGTGATGGGCAGAGCTAAAATATGTCTAGCAGAATTATGCAGCAAGTGGCCTAGGATAGATCTCCTTGTTGAATACAGAGTGCACTTACATGAAATTATTACCATTAATAAACTGTTTCATTTACTTCTTTATTTATTTTATATATTGAAAACAAAGAACAAAGACAGATGTAAGTTAAAGAAAAAAAAAAAGATAGCAAAAAAACAATAACGTGAAAGTCTCAAAACAGAAACCTACATTCACAATTACAGCAGTTTTACCAGTGTGAATTCCAGTACAGTTCCATAAAACTTAAATTAATATGTGCAGCAGTTTCACTAGTAAAAAATTCTTTCGTATCCACCAGCTGTGAACTCTAGCATAGTTTCATCAAATCTAAACTCACATGTGCAGTAGTTTTACCAGTAAAATTTTCTTTTTTTGAGTCCACCTGCTGTAAACGCTAGTATATTTCCATGCTCATCTCATAGATTTTTAAAAGTAAATGTTCCGGTTTTGGTTTACGTGTTGTTAAGCACCCAAGTAGCAAAGTAGTTAGTGTATTCATCTCTTGTAGTGAAGGTAGTGGCCTGATCTCAGCCACAGGCACTTCATTCATCGCAGCCATAGAGAGGGTACCCAACTCATTAACGGAGATAAAGAAGGAAAGACAAGCGGGTGTGATGCTGATCAAATCACACTCTAACTAACAGGCAGGCTGCTCAAGGAAAATATCAACACTAAACCCTAAACATGTCAATAACGTGACCGTCACATAATAGCTATAATCTCAAACCCAAGAGAAAATTTACAAGTTAAAATGGGAACTGTTGCAGGAACAAGTAGTCTTGACGGGAAAAAAAGAAAGAAAATCCCAGTGGACATAATGTTGTGCTTAGGAATGCTTACATAAGAGTGAAAAGACAGGATGTGTGAGAGTAGCCAAAAAAGAATGGTACATCTAAAGCGGTCCTCCACAGTTGAAATTTACAGACTGATTGTTCCACAGCCCAAGCAGAGAATGTTAGGAACCTTGAGAGTTTTGTTTTATTTTTGTGTATTTTGGTAGTTAGCCAGGATGCATACGCTGTGAATTGTGCACCACTCAAAGTTTTGAAAGAAAACAAACCAGCCACTTAAAAAAATCATGTGCCGAGTTGGATCATTTATGAACAAAAAGAGAATGTGGTCCACAAGAAGCGATGCTGCAACAGTGACAATGGACTACAGCTATCTTTGTTTTTACTGGTGAGTCACGTGCATACTGTACTCTGGTGTGCCTAGCCCTACAGGAAAACAATCTCCACTTTCTGAGGCAATCATAATGTTTCCAACCTACAACCTCATAACATTTCCAACCAACCTCATAATGTTTCCAACCCACAGCCTCGTAACATTTCCAACCCACAGCCTCGTAACATTTCCAACTCACAGCCTCATAACGTCTCCAACTCACAAGCTCATGTTTCCAACCCACAGTCTCATAACGTTTCCAACTCACAACCTCATAATGCTTCCAACCCATAACCTCGTAATGTTTCCAACCTACAGCCTCCTCTTCCTAATCTCACAGTCACTACAGTCATCAATATTTGACATCTTTACATCAATTTACAGGAGTCTGGGCTCATTACCTCAAGGATCTGATCTCCCGCCATCAGACGTTCATCGTGTGATACAGCTCCACCTGGGAATACTTCTTGTATCACAGTGCACACCTATGACACCACAGATACTAGTGATTATATATGCTGTATATAATTTATTTATATATGATTATCTATGCTTTTACACAGTACAATTTATTTATATATGAGTTTTATACACGAATATACAATTTATTTATAAATGATTATATATGTGTATCCCCCGTGTGGTACCCGGGATCTGCAAAGAATAGGACCACTGTACCCTACCATGCATGATCGTAAAAGGCGACTAAGGAGGGTTCAGCATAGGGCCAGCAACCCTATCTGGTAAAAAACTATCAGACTGCTACAGAAACAGAAGCAAGGGAAAAAGCAAATGCAGGTGGAAGGAGAAATGCGTATCAGGAAACTGAGCCCATGAAGGTTGTGGATGAAAGCCAGCCACTGGAAGTCCCCAGCCCGACTGCAGACCTCCTGGAACCTAAACAAAAGATGCAAATAGGCAGCTGGAATGTAAGAACACTAAACCAGACTGGAAAACTAGCACAAACCATCAAGGAAATGCACAGATACAAACTAGACATACTAGGAATACAAGAAGCAAGATGGACAGGACAAGGCAGAAGGAAATTAACAACACAGCACACAGAAGATACAATAATATGGTCAGGTAAAGAAGATCTTCATGAAGGAGGAGTAGCATTGATTATAACAAAAGAAGCATCAAGAGCATTGCTGAAATGGACCCCAATAAATGAGAGATTATTATATGCACGGTTCAACTCAAGATTCACGAAGCTGTCTATTATAGTTTGTTATGCACCAACAGAAGCAGCTGAAGAGGAATTAAAAGAAGATTTTTACAACAGCCTCCAAGCCACAGTAGAAACAATACCCAAGCATGATATGCTACTCATCTTGGGCGACTTCAATGCAAAAGTAGGTGAAGGAAATGAAGATAGAAGAAGAATCATGGGAAGAGAAGGAATCGGAGAAATAAATGAAAATGGAGAAAGACTGTGCAGTTTCTGTGAAGAAAACATGATGACCATCGGAGGGACAATTTTCCAACACAAAAACATCCATAAGGTGACTTGGAGGTCACCAGATAAAACCACAGAAAACCAAATCGATCACATACTAATAAACAACAAGTGGAAACGGTCACTACAAGATGTGCGAGCAAGGAAAGGAGCAGATATAGGAAGTGATCACAACCTTCTGGTAGCAAAAATAAAACTAAAATTAAGGAAAGCCAGAATCGGAGAACACAGAAGATACATTTTGATACAAGAAAACTGATAGACCAGCAAACAAGAAATGAATTCTCAATAATACTTAAGAACCGCTTCAGTGTCCTACAAGACGAAGCAGAAATGTCCATATTAGAGTTCAATAAAACACTACAGGAAACAGCAAAAGAGGTGCTGGGATATCGGAAAAGGAGAAAAGAGGAATGGATAAGTGAGACCACATGGGAAAAGATAGAGCAAAGAAAAGAAATCAAGAAAAAATTACTGAACACCAAATCACAACGGCTTAAAGAACGAGTTTTAAGTAATTATGCACAAAAAGACAAAGAAGTGAAGGAATCATGCCGTCAAGATAAACGTCAATATTATGACAACTTAGCAGAAACAGCAGAGAAAGCAGCATATACAAATGATATGAAAACCATATATAAAATCACAAAGCAGATGACAGGTAACTTCAATACAAGATGTGAAAGTGCAGTAAGAACACAAAATGGACAACTGGTCAGTGGAGAAAGAGAAAAAATTGAAAGATGGAGGGAAAACTTTAACACCCTACTAAACAGAACACAAGCAGCACAAGCAATAGATATACCTGAAGCAAAAGCGGAACTAAACATCAATACAGGACCAATAACAATAAATGAAGTAAAAGAGGCGATAAAGATGCTAAAATCAGACAGGGCACCAGGTGAAGATGAAGTGACTGCTGAGATGTTGAAAGCAGAAGAAACAGAAACACCAAAACAACTTTGCCGGATATTACAACAAATTTGGGATTTAGAAAAAGCCCCAGAGGAGTGGAAAACTGGTCTTATAGTAAAACTACCAAAGAAGGGTGACCTCAGAGATTGCGGGAACTGGAGAGGCATTACCCTACTGCCACTCACTAGTAAAGTATTTTGCAGAATAATCATCAACAGAATTGTACCAACACTTGAGGAAAAACTTCGGAAAGAGCAGGCAGGATTTAGGAAAGGAAGATCATGCATAGACCATATATTTGTACTTAGACAAATATTAGAACAGGCAAATGAGTGGCATAGCACAACATATGCATTATTCATAGATTTTGAGAAAGCCTTTGACAGTGTCAACAGAGATGCACTGTGGAAAATCCTAAGATGGCATGGCCTCCCCCATAAAATAGTTAATGTAATCAAAGCCCTATACGAGGGTTTTCAGTGCAAAGTTATCTGTGGAGAACATACCTCCAGCAGCTTTAGGGTACAAACAGGAGTGAAACAGGGATGTGTACTATCACCAACATTATTTATCTTGGCAGTAGACTGGTTAATGAAGGAGGCAACATCAGACAAATGCAGAGGATTACAATGGACCCTTGACACAGTGCTGGAGGACCTTGACTTTGCGGACGACATTTGTCTATTATCAAGCAGTCACAAAGATATGCAAGATAAAATAAACAAGTTAACCCAGAATGCAAACAACATAGGACTAAAGATCAACGTAGGAAAGACAAAGTTAATGAAGCAAAATGTGAACAACAGAAATGTACTCAGAGTAGATAACAAGTTAGTGGAGGAGGTCAACGAATTTGTATACCTTGGCAGCAGAGTAGTAGAAAATGGAGACAGCACAGAGGACATCAACAGCAGACTTACTAGAGCAAACCAGGCTTTTGCAATGCTACAGAATATATGGAAATCAAATAAACTAAGCATAAATATGAAAATCAGGATATTTAAGAGTAATGTTCTAAGTGTACTACTCTATGGAAGTGAATGCTGGAAAATCACCAAAACCATAGAAAACAAGTTGAATTCTTTCCAGACTAAATGTTTACGTAGAATTAAAAAAATATTTTGGCCAAACACCATAAGAAATAACATCTTATTGGCAGAAATGCAGATGAAACCACTGACAACAATTATTGAGGAAAGACGCTGGCGATGGTTGGGACATGTGCTCCGAATGACTGACAACTCACTACCAAAAATAGCACTAAGATGGACACCACAGGGGAGCAGAAGTAAGGGTAGACCAAAAGAGACATGGAGAAGAACAACAGAAAGGATGTTGAGCAATAGAGGGCTCACCTGGGCAAGAGCAGAAAAAAAGGCGAAAGACAGGCATTTGTGGAAAACCCTTGCGGAAGCCCCATGTGCCCTGGGCACTTAAGGTTCAGAGAGAGAGAGAGATATATGTGTATACATAATTTATTCATACTTAACTAAAATAAAGGACAGTTCAAGCATATGAAGGAGATGAATTCTTAAACTATTCAAAGGAGATGAATTCTTAAACTATCCATGCTTTTATAATACACAATACTAGGACTCTGCGCAAGATGTTAATTTTGGTGAACGCAATACACAGCTTATATAAAAGAAAAAAAAAACGTAAAATTGCTGTATCCATGCCATTAAGGCACATTAGGGACACAGTGTTAGGCCCGTATTTCCATGACCTTTGGCACATGAAAGCGTGATGTGGTCAGTATCATGCCTGGGTGCATTTACCTTCCAAGATTTCTCTGGTACCCAATTTTAAGAGGCTGGGTGGACCCTGGGACCTTTTTTTGGTGTGTACCAGAAAAAAATCCCCACTATTGGGACTTGAACCTGATACCACCGGATTAGTAAACTGAGCTCATGTGCTGTGAATTAACTTTTTCCGTGCCTCAGGAAGAAATGCGGACGTTCTGTCAGACGCCAGATTGAAAGCGAGGGTCTTGATATGTATAGGGGGTATAGTTGCAAAATTGAACGAAAAACAGTATTTCCGTATACTTCTGTGTACCTATTGTGTTTCAAAATATAACTAAATATATGAAGATTTCATAAATGCAGAGTTTTTTTTTTAGGAAAAAGAAGTAATGTGATGTTTTTAGACAATGACTGTGTCCAACTTACTATCGGATAGGTCTTAGGGTACAGTACTTACCATGTGAGATGCCTAGACCTACCTGTCGGTCTCATTTTGTGATAGTATGTTACATTATCGGTAAAATAATGTCTTATATAACCTTCTAACTACTTCTCCAGTCATCTAATATGTCTAGATCTACTTGGGATACACTCAAGAACAGTGGTCTGGTCACAGGGCATGTCCATACCTCTATCTACCCCTATCTACATCACCAAAAATTGAAATTTCTCGCAGAAAACTTCAATTTTCTCTCTTGTAACTAAGCACTCTTCAGTCATTATGAAAAGGGTCACAGTGCATCTGCACTAAATGTTTACAATCTAAATGTTACATCGCTTTTTTAATGAAACAAACCAAACGTCACCTACGAGATGAAAAGCACCACATCAGAAACTGGAAGCATCACCTCTATGACGATAAGCACAGAAAGAGTTAAATTATTTTTTTATCTTTTTCACTACAAAATCCAGAAGAAAGGTGATTTACACTTTTTCCTTAATTATTTTCAATCATAATTTTAAATTCTTTCATTCTCTGCTTTCTTTGTAAGCTTTTAATGCCTATCAAATTTTTATAACCCATTAGAAACTTTTACCTTTATGCTTCATATTTATATCTGCACTAGTTCTGATGTATACTTTCTATGATATACTGATACTTTTGTGTTAGTTAAATCAGTCATATTATTAGGGTAAACATTCTCCACTGAGTTACTATGTGATATCTTAGTGGAATCAAGTGAAGCTCTCTAGAGTCAAGGAACTGAGTTACCATGTGATATCTCAGTGGACTCAGGTGAAGTTCTACTACTGTCAAGGAACTGAGTTACCATGTGATAGCTTAGTGAGCTCAAGTGAAGTTCTACAATCATGGAACTGAGGTACTTTGTGACTTCTTAGCGAACTCAAGTGAAGTTCTATGGTCATGGAACTGAGTTACTATGTGATATCTTAGTGAACTCGAGTGAAGTTCTACAGTTACAGAACAGAGTTACAATGTAATATATTAGTGGACTCAAGTGAAATTCCATAGTCAGGGAACTGAGTTACTATGTGATATCTTAGTGAATTCGAGTGAAGTTCTACAGTTATAGAACAGAGTTACAATGTAATATTAGTGGACTCAAGTGAAATTCTATAGTCAGGGAACTGAGTTACTATGTGATATCTTAGTGAATTCGAGTGAAGTTCTACAGTTATAGAACAGAGTTACAATGTAATATATTAGTGGACTCAAGTGAAATTCTATAGTCAGGGAACTGAGTTACTATGTGATATCTTAGTGAATTCGAGTGAAGTTCTACAGTTATAGAACAGAGTTACAATGTAATATATTAGTGGACTCAAGTGAAATTCTATAGTCAGGGAACTGAGTTACCATCCAATGACAGCCCTGAGAGCAGTTTAATTCCATGTGCCTCACCGTTCAGGCAGATATTCTCTGTTTCTTAGAGACAAGTTTCCTCAACACAATGGCCTTGGTATGATTCTTCTACAACTGGGTCAATGGAGAGAGACAATGGCAAAGATGGAACCACCAGCTTCAGTCAAATAAACTACGTCAATATCAATCTGGCCTCTCCATCTTCTGCAGTTTGTCAGGGTTCCCATTGATGCTACAGACCGTGTGCATTGTGGTGAGACACTCCTTCACAGGAAAAGGATGGAGCACTTATGAATTTATCTGAAAAGACTGGAGCAATTATGAATTTATCTGAAAAGACTGGAGCACTTATGAATTTGTCTGTCGTGCAATGATGGTAACTCTTTAACATTTTAACACTGGTCTCCTGGATAAATGCCATCTTTGTAGAAGTCCTTGCCAGTCTCTTACCTTCCACTTCTCTCAGGTCACCCGTTGTTCTGTAATAATCATTTAAAACATGAGTGTACAAAAGGCACTAACCAAGGGTGTGTCACAACCACCAACAATACTGATTCCTAGATTCTCCCCCTCCTTCCTCTGGACCTCTATAGTGGAGACCTCACCCTCAGTCACTGGGTTTTTACCTGCAGAAAGTCCAAAAAATAATCTGAACTTCACTACAAAGATTATTTCTTGCTATGTCTCAGGGTTATAAATCACAGGAACGCAATCCAAATACGAGGGTTGATTGATAAGTTCTCGGCCTAAGGCACAAATACTTGAATCACACAGATGATATTAGGTTTATTTGTAGACCAGGTTAATGTAAGATTAAACACCAAGTTTCAAGAAATTAACTACAACGAATTTTTTTTACAGGCTACTGAAGTGGTAAGGGGTGGCAGAAATTGAGAAAATGGATACAATTTCTCATCGAGCAGTCATCTGCTACCTCTGCATCAAGGGCTTATCATCGAAGGAGATCCATGAAAATAAGGTGGACACTCTAGGAGAAAGTGCCCCTTCTTACAGCACAGTGAAGAAATGGGCAGCCCAATTCAAACACGGAAGGGAGAGTCTGGAAGATGATCCCCGTCTAGGAAGACCAAGAACGATAACCATCGATGAAACTACCGGTAGAATACATGACATGATAATGGAGGATCGATGACTAACTGAGTGGTACACTGCTACTGAGTTGGGCATCTCCCAGAAATGTATTCATTCACAATGATCTTCAAATGACAAAGGTCTCTACTTGATGGGTCTTGAAACTTCTTGGAGCTGATCACAAATGACACCATTTCAACATGTAAAGAGACAAATCTTGGCCATTTTTCTGCAGATTCTGAAAAGTTTCTTCAGCAATTTGTGACTGTGGATGAGACTTTGGTTCATCATTTTCAACCAGAAACCACAGAACAGTCAGAGCAGTGGAAACATCATGAATCCCCACCTCCAAATAAAGCAAGGTTGATTCTGTTTGCAGGCAAAGTGATGGCTTCCATCTTTTAGGATTCAGAATGTGTGCTAATATTGGTAGACTATCTTCAAAAGGGCAGAATGGTCACCATGGCCTATTACACTAATCTTGTGAAGCAACTGCGAGTCAAACTGAAGAAAAAGCATGGAGGGAAATTGACAAGAGGAGTCATCTTTCGTCAAGACAATGCTCCAATTCACAAGTCGGCAGTGGCAATGGCTGCCATCCATGAATATGGCTTCCAGTTTCTTGAACATTCTCCTTATTCCTCAGATTTGGCCCCTTTGGACTATTATCTATTTACCAAACTCAAAAAGGAGCTCAGTGGT
This sequence comes from Achatina immaculata, assembly GCA_009760885.1. Taxonomy (NCBI): domain Eukaryota; kingdom Metazoa; phylum Mollusca; class Gastropoda; order Stylommatophora; family Achatinidae; genus Lissachatina; species Lissachatina immaculata. Next base: position 12,858,925 of record CM019718.1, read on the forward strand.
CGCAAATTTGCTTCAGATGATGATGTCACTCATGCTGTAGACCACTTTCTACTGGCACAAGATGCTGACTTTTACAAAGAAGGGATCTGTATTCTCCAGGATCGCTGGACTAAGTGCATAAACTTGCAAGTGGAATATGTTGAGAAATAACCCCAAAAAAGTTGTTCACAAATAATCCATTGTACCTTATGCCGAGAACTTGTTAATCAACCCTCATATCTTCAATATTTGATTGTGATTAGTAATCTTGTCACACAAACCATAACATTCACTCAACACTTGTGGCTGCTGCTTGATGGAGATACATGAATGACAAAATAACTCTTCTTCTGGAGTTTAAAAATCTGTTTGAGAGATAGTCAAAGCAAGAGAAAACATTCAGATAGCTTATCAGAGCGACTAGTGGGCAATGAATGAAAGACAGAGAGTCAAAAATGAAAGATACAAATAAATTAAGGCCCATGGCATTTAAGCAGCTAGGGCAAAAGTGTTAATGCCTTCACATTACTAGCACCATGAGGCAGGCAAGCCAGCACTTGTCCTAGATATCTCTAATTTCCCATGGAAATACCAGGTATCATTTTTTTAGGCTGGGTCAACCCTAATTTCCACCTCAGTAGAGAATCGAAACCGGGACCTTCTGGTCGCCAGTTTAGTGTGCTATCAGTAAACCGCCACAGACTTCAAAAGAAAAATAGTGGGCATGAATAAACCAGCATTTATGACATTAATAAAGAAGATAAAGATGGATAATGAATAAGCAGATTATCTATCCAACCAGGCAAACAAATGGTGATGAATAAGCAGATTATTTATCCAACCAGGCAAACAAATGGTATGTCTGAGAAGACACTACTTAATCAGGTGGATGTCAGCTATTTATGGAAGCTACCGAGAATCATTTTCTGAGCACGTTACTCCATGACTTATTCCAAAAGTATTTGACTGACATCACTGGCCAGTTGCTACATGTACTGACGGGACAAGATTGACTGACATACATCAACAGAAATATGACTGACAAGCTTATACACATATGACCAATCAGATGATGAAAAAAAAAAAGGTCAGTATAACCATATATACCTGCGTTCTGGTCCCTGAATGGACACTCCCACAGGTGTGACTGTAAGGCACTTCGAGGTCCTTGAAAAGAACACCCTAGGCTGGATTTGATGCATCTTGTCACTGCCCCTCGACATCTGCAGGTGAGAAACAGATAATCCAAATGTCCAACAAAAAAAAAAAAATTTAGATGAAGCTGGTGCAAAAACAAAATCAAAGACATGGATGGAGTATACAAAAAAAAAAGTGAGTGAATCTTCAGTTTAAAAAAAAACAAAATCACAAAATCTTGGATATTAGAGTCCCAGATTGCTGGGTGTATATTATTATCATGTACACCATAGTGATCAGAGAAGCCCAAAACAAGCTATCAAGTGGAACACAACAGGCCGAAGAAAAAGAGGCAGACCGCGTGAAACTCTGAAGAGGACATTATTAAGAGAGGCCAAATTAACAGGCATAAAATCCTTAGATGGGGTTGAAAGACTCGCCGAAGACAGGAAAAATTGGCGAACTACTTTGCGAGCCCTATGTGACGTTTAATGGCACGGGAAGGATATAAGATAAGACACCATAGTTGTACAGAGTTTTAGGTAAATGGATGCGTTCTGGTGTCATATACACAATAGTAGTACAGAATTTTAGGTAACTGGGTGTGTTTTGGTGTCACATACATTGTAGCAGTACAGGGTTTTAGGTAACTGCTTACGTTTTGGTGTCATTTACACTGTAATAGTACAGAATTTTAGGTAACTGGATGCATTTTGGTGTCATATACACTGTAGAAGTACAGTTTTAGATGAATGGATGTATATTCTGCTTCTGCATAAATAAACTCATTAGCGTGAAATGAAGATGTGCACAGTATCTGTAAATAATCCAGTTTATGATTCATTTTCCACCTTTGCTTCACAACAGTAGCAGCACTGATGAAAACCAAACATAAAGGTCAAGTGGGATAGAGAGCATCCAGGTTATCACAGGGAATGACTCCCATCACCAACATGATGGAGAAGAACAGGTCAAGATGTTCAGACTCCACCGAGGCCACAGCAGGCTCAGGTATCACACATACAACAAACTGAAGACAGGCTCAAACGATGTGTGCACACACTGCATCTGCTGCCCAGGATATGAGAAGAAAAGGGCATACATGGCCACAGCCAATACCAATCCAGACCAAGTTTGCATGGCAATGTTGATAGCCTAAGGCAAAGATGCCACATTCTTCAAGGATATCCTGTCTGAGAATTTTCGAAGATGAATTCACAGTATTAAATCTGTGTTTTAACTCAATCTCATCACTTTGTTCCTCTCAATAAAAGATATATTTTGATTCATCCCTGCTCCTCCTCTCTAACTCCTCTCTCAACTCCCCTTCATTTGCATCTGAAGCCTAATTTACAACAATACACACAGACTTAAGAACCTTATTCCCTTCACTAAAATAATGTCATTGAGTCACCTGATTCCTTTTCTCTCTCTCTCACACTCTCTCTCTCTTCCTCCCTCTCTCTCTCTCTTCCTCCCTCTCTCTCTCTCACTCTCTCTCTCTTCCTCCCTCCCTCTCTTTCTCACTCTCTCTCTTCCTCCCTCCCTCTCTCTCTTCCTCCCTCCCTCTCTCTCACTCCCTCTCTTCCTCCCTCCCTCTCTCTCTTCCTCCCTCCCTCTCTCTCTTCCTCCCTCCCTCTCTCTCTTCCTCCCTCTCTCTCTCTTCCTCCCTCCCTCTCTCTCTTCCTCCCTCCCTCTCTCTCTCTTTCACTCTCTCTTCCTCCCTCCCTCTCTCTCTCCCTTTCCCTCTCTCTCACTCCCTCTCTCTCTTCCTCCCTCCCTCTCTCTCTCACTCTCTCCCTCCCTCCCTCTCCTCTCTCTCTCCCTCCCTCCCTCTCTCTTCCTCCCTCCCTCTCTCTCTCTTCCTCCCTCCCTCTCTCTCTCTCTTCCTCCCTCCTCTCTCTCTCTCTTCCTCCCTCCCTCTCTTTCTTCCTACCTCCCTCTCTCTCTCCCCTTCTCTCTCCCTCCCCCTCACTCTCTCCTTCTCCTTTTCTCTCTCTCTCTCACTCCCTCCCTCTCCCCCCTCTCTCTCTCTCTCTCTAAGACAGGCCTGTGTGCTCAATTCTTTACCCTTTAAAAATAAAGATTATTCATTCATTCATACCTCTTCATCATTAACTCCCTCACTCCTTCCAAAATCCTCCACCATATTTTTTTTTTTATTTCTACAGCTTGGTGAGTATTTTCATTGGCCATTATTTGTATCCTGCATCCTGAACAACCTCACAAATCCCGTCACGTCTGCTCCACTTATGGGATTCAGTCTGTTCCACTTATGGGATTCAGTCTAGAGGGCTAATATGAAATCAATGTCTGGTGCGAGAGTGCCAGTGAAAAGAGAACAACAACAAAAAAAAAGTAGGAAGGAAATGTGCGAATAGTTTTTATAATTCAGTCATGAATTATGTGTCGGGGTAAAAAAAAAAAAAATAATCTATGAATTCAGTCATTTACAATATTCAATTATAACAACTTCTGCTTCCAATACTCACCAATGTTATTTTGTTGGTATTAAATGCTTAGTGACACAGAAATAGATGTGTCATTAGTTTGAAGTGTCTTTAGTTTGATGTGTCATTAGTTTGAAGTGTCTTTAGTTTGAAGTGTCTTTAGTTTGAAGTGTCTTTAGTTTGAAGTGTCTTTCCATGCAAAACTGTAGAAGGCACTGAATGCTCCTTGAGTCTGATGAACAAACAGGATAAGACTGCCTGTGGTCTCCAGGGTAGTGGAGCCTGCTAAGAAGCTCATTTATTCGACCCAGTCGATATCTCTGTGCATCCAACCACTCAACGCTACAAGAGCATGTAACTTGTGGCACAAATAGGTACATGGTATACTTGTGTTGAGGAAACTGCCTTTGTAGACAGGGGGTCACCAGCACTCATGAAGAGGCAGGCACAGTATGTTGTACATAAGAGACACAGATAAAACAGGACATTCACAATAATTTTAATCTCATTCACACAAGACCACAGAGTCTACATCAACTGAGCACTAAGAAAATCTCAAAACAGCAGTAACCTATAATGAAAACATTCACTTCTCCACTAAGTAACAATCTCTTATGAAAATATTTATTTATCCACTAAGTCAATCAATCAAGTGCCATGCTGTGTGGCATAGGCGATCATTTCTCTCCACAATTCCCTGTCTTTAGACTTGATTATGAGATCCGCTGGTGACTTTCTTCCTAGCCACATTGACAGCCCATCTAGTAACTTCTCTCTCTGTCTTCCTCTGTCTCTTTTTCCCTCAATTTTTCCAGTTGCCACAATGTGATCCAATTTTCCTCTTCTCAGAAAATGTCATACAAATCTCACTTGTCTGCCTCTGATCTTTGCCTTTTAACTCCAGCCTCTCTTATGACTTCTTCGTTGGTTTTCTTAGCTGTTCACAGTACCTTCAACACCCTTCTTTCATTCATTCATTCATTTGCATGTCCCTTGCGGAACTTTGCCTCCCAAACAGCAATCCTGTAGGCCCCTTGGTTGTGAGCAAGATGGCCTGCTGCTGCTGCATCCATTTGCAGATCGTCAACGATGTCTTGCAGCCACCTTCGTTTTGGTCTTCCTCTTGTTCTTTTTCCCATTATGTATCCTTCCAATATAGTCTTCTCTAAATTATCATGACGTTTAATGTGTCTAAAATATTTAAGTTTTCTCTCTTTAATCCTCTTTACTAGCCAGCCTTCTTCAATATTAAGCTCTTGTAGTACAGACATATTTGTTCTTTTTTGTGTCCACGATATTTGGAAATATTTGATACACCCTTCTTATGAACTACATTTCCATGACTTCCATTTCTCGCTGTACTCTCTTATTCATGGACCATGTTTCGCATCCATAAAACAAAATTGGCTCGATGTAACATTTAAGTACTTGGAATCTTGTTTCCATTGATATGGATATGTTGCACAAGATGTTTCTCATTTTCTGGAATGCTGAGTTGGCCTGAGCACGTCTGCTTTTTATTTTGTTAAGACATTTCCCATCAGCTGTTATCATTGTTCCCAAGTACTTGAATCTATCAACTTGTTTCAGTTCTGTGCCATCGATGGTAATGCTTACATTTTGGTGGTATTCTTTTCTTTGAGATGACCATCACTCCAGTCTTCTTTTTATTCAGGCTAAGACCCTTATTTTTACTTTCACGAACCATAACGTCCAGAAGAGGCTGTAGCTCCCCTTCGCCTTTAGCAGTCAGAACTGTGTCATCCGCATATCTTAAGTTGTTACGGTTGTGCCTAACAATTGATTTTCCTGGCAAGCTCTCTATATTTCTCATTATGTTTTCGCTGTACAAGGAGAAGAGGTCAGGAGATAAAACACATCCTTGTCTCACTCACAATTTTATGTCTTGGAATGCTCCTATTTGGTTCTCAACCCTCGTTGCTGGTGATTTCTGCCAGTATATGTTTTTGATGAGTTTCAGATCTTTCCCATCTGTGTTGATGTCTTCCAGCATTCGTATAATTTCTGTGTGTCTCACTTTTTATCGAATACTTTACAGTAGTCTATGATGCATAAGTATAGGTCCATCTTTACTTCTATTGATCTCTCCATTAATGTTCTCAGTATATACATGGCATTACTTGTGCCTTTTCCTTTGACGAAGCCACTCTGTTCTTCAGCGATTTCTGGTCTTATTTTGCCCCTGACTCTTCTCATGACAATTCGAAGCAGGATTTTGGTAACATGGCTCATAAGACTAATGGTTCAATGGTCTTCACATTCAACTGCACCCTGTTTGTTTAGTAGGGCAATGAAAACTGACTGCAAAAGGTCTGATGGGACATAGTTACTGTTTTAGATGCCAGCAATCTGGTAATTATTTCTATGCCAAGCTCTCCTAATGCTTCCAATTCTTCCTTGGTGATTTTATCTGGTCCTGGTGCTTTGTTGTTCTTCATGTGTTCGATGGCTTCTTCCACTTCCACTAAGTAATAATCCATAATGAAAATATTCACTTCTCTACTAAGTAAAAACCTATAATGAAAACATTCACTTCTGTAAAAAAAAATAATAATCTGTAATAAAAACACACTTCTCCATTAGTAATAACCTGTAATGAAAACATTCACCACTCTACTAGGTAACAACCCATAACAAAAACATTCCCTTCTCTACTAATTAAAAAAAAAAAAACTGCCCCCTTTGGTTGGATGCACAGAGATATAGAATGGGTCAAATAAATGAGCTTCTTAGTGAACTCCACTACCCTGGAGACCACAGGCAGTCTTATCCTGTTTGTTCACCAGGTTCAAGGAGAATTTAGTGCCTTCTACAGTTTTGCATGGAAAGACACTTCAAACTAAACACACTTCAAACTAAAGACACAAAACTGTTCCTCAAGACACATAAACACTATCAAGGATGAAAAGTCTCTCATACGAGAGAAGAAACATGTAAGAAACATCACTTCAAAACTGGAGCATGAAATGTGCCACATGTGGTGAAGGATGTTGCAATTAACTGTCTCACATGCTGAATGGTGAGCTAGCTGTTCCCATTATAGGTGTGGTGTGTTATATGTTCCCATTATAGGTGTGGTGTGTTATATGTTCCCATTATAAGTGTAGTGTGTTATATGTTCCCATTATAGGTGAGTGGTGTGCTATATGTTCCCATTATAGGTGAGTGATGTACTATATGTTTCCATTACAAGTGAGTGGTGTGCTACATGTTCCCATTATAGGTGTGGTGTGCTACATGTTCCCATTATAGGTGTGGTGTGTTATATGTTCCCATTATAGGTGTGGTGTGTTATACATTCCCATTATAAGTGTTTTGTGCTATATGTTCCCATTATAAGTGTAGTGTGTTATATGTTCCCATTATAGGTGAGTGGTGTGCTATATGTTCCCATTATAGGTGAGTGGTGTGCTATATGTTCCCATTATAGGTGAGTGGTGTGCTATATGTTCCCATTATAGGTTAGTGGTGTGCTACATGTTCCCATTATAGGTGAGCAGTGTGCTATATGTTCTCATTATAAGTGAGTGGTATGCTATATGTTCCCATTATAGGTGAGTGGTGTGCTGTCTAATGGAACTCTGATGACACATAACACCAGAGTACAGCGGGGGTTGTGTAATGTGATATGAAGAGTCCTGTCTGAAACTGTCAGACCATTTACCTGTGCAAGAGATGGGCCTCCAGTTCACATCGAGTGAGGACTTCCTCACAGTAGTCAACATTTGGACACACCACCAAAAGCTTGTCCAGTAATCTGAGAACAGACAATTGACATTTTGAAACTATTAATGTCTAGAATTACAATGCTCTGAACCAGAAAGGGCGGAGTTTTAAAAAAGTCTGTAACCAGGAGATTGAAAAGCCAGGGTTTTGCTTAAAATATTTTCTTCTTGAAATGTTTATTTTGAAATGTTTAGCCGTTTCTCTTAAAAAAAAATATGGAGCCAGGGCACTGGAAACTGGAAGTGTGAATCAGATAGTGAAGTTATGCATATGAAGCTCAATGACTCAATAAATATTCAACATTCAAAACCATATGACATATTTTAATTACAAATAAAATGACATGTGAAAATGCATCTGCATGTTGTGTAAAATAACAAAAGAGGGTTTGGAGCAGGTCTGGCAAGAATTATTTATGAATGTCGTTACTTTCTTAACCTGGGGGAGGGGAGGGGGGAAATGTTTGGCATTTGAAGTCAAAATAAGAAGTTTTTTTGGAGCACCAACTCCACAGCCCCCGGATGCCTCTCAACCCTGACAGGAGGATTAAATACAAAAAATTATTTTACATTTATGCAGATATGGGGATGGACAAGACGGGCAAAAGTGGGATACTGGATACTGTGATGCTACAGTATGGAAAAGAGAAGAAAAAACAGAGACAAACAATGACAGGACAAAGTAAAAATTTTTAAATATATACATATATGGCAGCTTGGTTGGCTGAGTGGTTAGGTGATCCATTTACTAATCTGGTGGTACTGAGTTCAGTCCCAGCAATGGGATTTTTTTTCTGGTACACACTAAACAACACAAAAAAGGCCCCGGGGTCCACCCAGCCATGCAGCCAGCCATGAGACTGACATTATCACACTTTCATGTGCTGAAGGTCATGGAAACATTGGTCTAACACCATTCCCCCAATATGTCTTAATGACATGGAAATGAGAATTTACCTTTACCTTGCTTTATATATACATATATAATATACATTATAATTATACATTTTACTAAACAGAACACAAGCAGCGCAAACAATAGACATACCTGAAGCAAAAACGGAACTAAACATCAATACAGGACCAATGGCAATAAATGAAGTAAAGGAGGCGATAAGGAAGCTAAGGTCAGACGGGGCGCCAGGTGAAGATGAAGTGACTGCGGAGATGTTGAAAGCAGAAGAAACAGAAACACCAAAACAACTTTGCCGGATATTACAACAAATTTGGGATTTAGAAAAAGCCCCAGAGGAGTGGAAAACTGGTCTTATAGTGGAACTGCCAAAGAAGGGTGACCTCGGAGATTGCGGGAACTGGAGAGGCATTGCCCTACTGCCACTCACCAGTGGAGTATTTTGCAGAATAATCATCAACGGAGTTGTACCAGCACTTGAGGAAAGACTTCGGAAAGAGCAGGCAGGATTTGGGAAAGGAGGATCATGCATAGACCACATATTTGTACTTAGACAAATATTAGAACAGGCAGGTGAGTGGCATAGCACAACATATGTATTATTCATAGATTTTGAGAAGGCCTTTGACAGGGTCAACAGAGATGCACTGTGGAAAATCCTAGGATGGCATGGCCTCCCCCATAAAATGGTTAATGTAATCAGGGCCCTATGCGAGGGTTTTCAGTGCAAAGTTATCTGTGGAGAACATACCTCCAGCAGCTTTAGGGTACAGACAGGAGTGAAACAGGGATGTGTACTATCACCAACATTATTTATCTTGGCAGTAGACTGGTTAATGAAGGAGGCAACATCAGACAAACGCAGGGATTATAATGGACCCTTGACACAGTGCTGGAGGACCTTGACTTTGCAGACGACATTTGTCTATTATCAACCAGTCACAAAGATATGCGAGATAAAATAAACAGGCTAACTCGGAATGCGGGCAACATGGGACTAAAGATCAGCGTAGGAAAGACGGAGTTAATGAGGCAAAATGTGAGCAGCAGAAATGTGCTCAGAGTGGATAGCGAGTTGGTGGAGGAGGTCAGCGAGTTTGTATGCCTTGGCAGCGGAGTGGTAGAGAATGGAGACAGCACAGAGGACATCAACAGCAGACTTACTAGAGCAAACCAGGCTTTTGCAGTGCTGCAGAATATATGGAAATCAAAAAAACTAAGCATAAATATGAAAATCAGGATATTTGGGAGTGATGTTCTAAGTGTACTACTCTATGGAAGTGAATGCTGGAGGATCACCAAAGCCATGGAAAACAAGTTGAATTCTTTCCAGACTAAATGTTTATGAAGAATTAGAAAAATATTTTGGCCAAACACCATAAGAAATAACATCTTATTAGCAGAAGTGCAGATGAAACCACTGACAACAATTATTGAGGAAAGACGCTGGCGATGGTTGGGACATGTGCTCCGAATGACTGACAACTCACTACCAAAAATAGCACTAAGATGGACACCACAGGGGAGCAGAAGTAAGGGTGGACCAAAGGAGACATGGAGAGGAGCAACAGTGGGGATGTTGAGCAATACAGGGCTTGCCTGGGCAAGAGCGGAGAGGAAGGCGAAGGACAGGCATTTGTGGAAAACCCTTGCGGAAGCCCCATGTGCCCTGGGCACTTAAGGTTCAGAGAGAGAGAGAGAGATATGGGGATGGACAAGACGGGCAAAAGTGGGATACTGGATACTGTGATGCTACAGTATGGAAAAGAGAAGAAAAAACAGAGACAAACAATGACAGGACAAAGTAAAAATTTTTAATGGCAGCTTGGTTGGCTGAGTGGTTAGGTGCTCCATTTACTAATCTGGTGGTACTGAGTTCAGTCCCAGCAATGGGATTTTTTTTCTGGTACACACTAAACAACACAAAAAAGGCCCCGGGGTCCACCCAGCCATGCAGCCAGCCATGAGACTGACATTATCACACTTTCATGTGCTGAAGGTCATGGAAACACTGGTCTAACACCATCCCCCAATATGTCTTAATGACATGGAAATGAGAATTTCCTTTACCTTGTTTTATACATATATATATATAATATACATTATAATTATACATTTTTTGGGGTAGTTAGGATAATCTTGACAACTTCTCACATGTGCCTATTCACCACAAGCTGTGGAACATGCCCTCCACAGCTGCCTCAGCCATGAAACATTGAGATGCACCTGCTAGCATGGCGAAGCAGCTCAAGAACTCTGTATATGGTTTCTACATAGAAAGTCAAATCTACGTAACAGATAGAACTCCAGACGGACAATAAAGAAGAAGAAGGAGAAGGTGGTCCATGTGGCCTGGACAAGTCTAAAGATGATTTAGATCTCTTTAATATACCCCTTCACATGCAGTTAATGGTGGCATCAGCTTGATGTTCATTTATGTTTTCTGATCCTATTACACCTGGCATACACAGTGCCATAGTGGTGTAGTGGGGACAGCTCTTAACTACTGATCAGAAGCTCCCTAGTTCAATTTCACAATCAGGGCAGAATTTTTTTTTTTCAGACCAACCGGACACCCGGGGTTCACCCAGCCTCGGAAAAACTGGGAATCTGGGGCTTCCCTTTGAAAACAAAGGCAGCAAAGACAGGTTCTGCCATCCCTACCTCAAATTCTTAGTGGCCTAGAAAATGTGAAGGCACTAACAGTTCATACCCCTAAGGCATGCAAAATGCTACGGGACATAAATAATAATAATAATAGATAATGATACTAAAAATGCAAATGTTAAAATAATACCACTAGTATAGTCAAGCCTAAAAGAGCCACACACACATTATATATATATATATACACACACACACACATATATAAAGAAACAGATATATACATATATACCTGGAGGCAGAGAGGAGCATGGAAAAATGTTGATCTCTCTCAGCAGAAGAGCTCATGACAGATGCTGCCATGAAGGTAGCATCAACGGAAAAAAAGAAATAATTGTTCCTCTACATGGTCATTGGGTACTTTTATGTATTTCTATATTCACCATTACCGTTGTCAGTTTTTCAAACATACGAGTCATACACTTCATCAGATAAAGTTAAAAATATATGGATTTCATATAAGTTACTTATCTGCGTGTACAACATTTACGCCACTTAAAGAAACACATATAACATTATATCTATCACATGTGCAACTCTATCCAGCTATCATATGATGAATATCCATGGTAATTCATATGGTCTTTAAAACATGGACATCAATTTAATTTATTTCAATGCACTTTTTTTTCTTAGAATTTATTGTGAAGGTGCAGAATCTATTGTCACAGTACAGAATCTACTGTGACAGTTTAGAACAAGGTAAGTTACTATTTTTGTATGTATTCTTGCAAGTCTCTTTCCTTGTACTAGGCCACTCACAAACATCTGGATGATGTGTTAATGATATTATTGTTATTTTGTTCTTGTTTTAAACTTAGACATCTAATGTTGCATTATCCGTTGTAGTAGTATTTGTAGTAGTAGTAGTAGCAGCAGCAGGAGCAGTAGCAGCAGGAGCAGGAGCAGTAGTAGTAGTAGCAGCAGCAGCAGGAGCAGTAGTAGTAGTAGCAGCAGCAGGAGCAGTAGTAGTAGCAGCAGCAGGAGCAGTAGTAGTAGTAGCAGAGGAAGCAGCAGGAGCAGTAGTAGTAGTAGTAGCAGCAGGAGCAGCACCAGCAGAAGCAGCAGTGGTAGTAGTAGTAGCAGCAGCAGGAGCAGCAATAGTAGTAGCAGCAGAAGCAGTAGTAGCAGTAGCAGCAGAAGCAGTAGTAGTAGTAGTAGTAGTAGTAGTAGTAGTAGTAGCAGCAGGAGCAGGAGCAGTAGTAGTAGTAGTAGCAGCAGGAGCAGTAGTAGTAATAGCAGCAGAAGCAGTAGTAGTAGTAGTAGCAGGAGCAGTAGTAGTAGTAGCAGGAGCAGTAGTAGTAGTAGCAGCAGGCAGCAGTAGTAGTAGTAGTAGCAGCAGGAAGCAGTAGTAGTAGTAGTAGTAGTAGCAGCAGGAGCAGGAGCAGTAGTAGTAGTAGTAGCAGCAGGAGCAGTAGTAGTAATAGCAGCAGAAGCAGTAGTAGTAGTAGCAGCAGGAGCAGTAGTAGTAGTAACAGGAGCAGTAGTAGTAGTAGCAGCAGCCAGCAGTAGTAGTAGTAGTAGCAGCAGGAAGCAGTAGTAGTAGTAGTAGATGTAGTAGTAGTAGTAGTAGTAGTAGTAGTAGTGGTAGTAGTAGTAGTAGTCATAGCAGTAGCAGTAGTAGTTGTAGTAGTAACAAAATCAAATTAACAGGTTTAATAGGCAATAACAGTATATAAGCAGGTCCAGTACCAGCACCAACATCACTACTACTACTACTACTACTACTACTACACTTTTCACCAAGGTAACAGTTTTGTCACTTCACTCAAATGCCACCCCCTCCCCACCCCCACCTCCTCCTAGCTAGAAATCTTCTGAGAGAGAGAGATACAGATTAACAGATAAATTATGCACGTACCGCTGTTACCAAATGACTGCCCTTCTGGACCTTTTTACCAGCTGGAATAAATTAAATAGCACTTACACCCAGTTGCTGCCCATGAACAGAATGGGAGAGTGAGACTGTGTCAGACATATTAGTGAAAAGCTACCATGACAGAATATCTAGAAAGAAGCTGGAGAGGGAGGGGGCGGGGAGAGAGGGAGAGAGAGAGAGTAGAGAGAATGAACTTTATTTTCAAAGGCTGAAGAATGGGCACGAATAACAACAGCCCCTTTGTCCCCCAACTTTCACTCTTCCAGAGCATTTGGAGAGAGGGAGAGAGGGGCAGAAAGAGAGGGAGACAGAGAGGAAGGGAGGGAGAGGTTACATAAATGACAGAAAGGCTGGCATAGAAAACTATTAGATCAACAAGAATGACGAGAGACGAGATTGACAGACAGAACATTTTTTTCGTTAAAAACTGATTTATAAACTGACAAAGAACGTCGACACTCAAATATTGTATACAAGAACAAACAGATAAAATGTCTGATTGTCAAAGACAGACAGACAGTAAGATTTGAAGGGGATAAAAAGCAGACTTCTAGAGGTAAAGAGAAACGCTGGAGACAATAAGAGAGATGGCAGTCACTGAAGATATGTAGCCACGCACAGGCAACCAGAGTGACAGCTCAGATAAAGAGATAACGAGCCAGATGGCAGACAGACGGACAGACAGACAGACAAACGGTGGGTGGGCGGACAGAAAAAACAGGTAGATGAGTGTGTGGGCGGGCGGACGGACGGACATAGACAGATAATCATCATCATCATGCCCCATCTCCCCACAGAAGGCTGGCTGCTTCTCTGTTTCTTGCCTCAGTAGTGCACTCTACCAAGCTGGTTCCTGGCCATCTCCTGACGTTGTCCACCCGTCTATGTCGCTGTCATCCTCTTGTTCTCCTCCCTTCCATCTTTCCCTCAACTGGTGCCTTCTGTACAGCACCACGCCTCTTGACCTGCCCAAAGTATCTTAGTTGTCTTCTTCTTTGATCTTCAATATTTCTCTTTTCAGTTTCAGCTGTTTTAGCACTTCTCTGTTTGCTTTATTCTCTGTCCACAGGATTACCCCCATTCTTCTATATACCCCCATTCTTCTACATATCCCCATTCTTCTATATACACCCATTCTTCTACATATCCCCATTCTTCTATATACACCCATTCTTCTACATATCCCCATTCTTCTATATACCCCCATTCTTCTACATATCCCCATTCTTCTATATACACCCATTCTTCTACATATCCCCATTCTTCTATATACACCCATTCTTCTACATATCCCCATTCTTCTATATACACCCATTCTTCTACATATCCCCATTCTTCTATATACACCCATTCTTCTACATATCCCCATTCTTCTATATACACCCATTCTTCTACATATCCCCATTCTTCTATATACACCCATTCTTTTACATATCCCCATTCTTCTATATACACCCATTCTTCTACATATCCCCATTCTTCTATATACCCACATTTCAGGAACCTCAACATTTTTCCCTTCCGTCTTATTCAAGAAAGGTAAACAGAAACAGTTAACAGATATAGGAGCAGAAATGTCTGCCGATGAATTATAATGTACACCACAATTTAAAGTAACAAGCATTAAAAATATACTACAATGTAAAGTAACAAGCATTAAAAGTTTAAATCATGCACAGATTTGACCCAAAAAAAAAAAACGTGATGAACTCCTTTGATTAATGTCTATTAAAACATTATTTAAAAAAAGAAAGACCGTAACAATAACGCTGTTGAGATAACGACTAAAATGTACCTCTTGACTGCTGCATCACTCAGCCTATAAAAGAAGGCTAAGACGAATCATGTATTATAGAAGGAAATGGTGCGTCATTTTTAAATTTTTTTTTTCACTGCAAACCTTTATCGTCTAACGCAGTGGTTCGTAACTTTTTGTTGCTGTTTTTGTTGCTGTTATTGTTGTAGACCCTCTTTCCAGCTTGAGAACAGTCGTCGAGGCCACAGCCAGCCTGAGAACAGATACGGGCGCCCCTTCTAGCCTAAGAACAGATACGGGCACCCCTTCCAGCCTAAGAACAGATGCGGGCGCCCCTTCCAGCCTAGGAACAGACGCGGGCGCCCCTTCCACTCTAAGAACAGATGCGGGCGCCCCTTCCACCCTAAGAACAGATACGGGCGCTCATTCCAGCCTAAGAACAGCTGCGGGCGCCCCTTCCAGCCTAAGAACAGCTGCGGGCGCCCCTTCCTCCCTAAGAAAAGCTGCGGGCGCCTTTTCCAGCCTAAGAACAGCTGTGGGCTCCCATTCAAGCCTGAGAACAGCTGCATGCGTCTTTTCCAGCCTGAAAACAGTCGCAGGGGCCACCGCCAGCATAAGAACAGCTGCGGGCGCCTTTTCTAGCCTAAGAACAGCTGCGGCGCCTTTTCTAGCATAAGAACAGCTGCGGGCCCCCATTCCAGCCTAAGAACAGCCGCGGGAGTCCCTTCCAGCCTAAGAATAGCTGCGGTCGTCCCTTCCAGCCTAAGAATAGCCGCGGTAATCCCTTCCAGCCTAAGAATAGCCGCGGTCGTCCCTTCCAGTCTAAGAATAGCCGCGGTCGTCCCTCTCAGCCTAAGAATAGCCGCGGTCGTCCCTTCCAGCCTAAGAACAGCTGCGGGCGCCCCTTCCAGCCTAAGAATAGCCGCGGTCGTCCCTTCCAGCCTAAGAACAGCTGCGGGCGCCCCTTCCAGCCTGAGAACCGCTACTGAGTCTTCAGTAAAAAAAAAAGAACCTATATAAAGGTACGAAAAAAATCTGTTATTGTTATCTGTTATAACCATTGGGTTATCGACTGCCAAAAAACTGTGGCGCTAATATCGTTACTACAACCGCGACTAACAAATCTGAATACTATTACTGGTCATCTTGTAGGCGGATAGCACCACTAATTCTACAACAAAGGACACACAGAATAACCTTCATTTTCCTCCCTTGAGGTCTATTTTCTCAGCACGGATTTGTGTTAGCTAAAATCACAATTCAGTTACTCATGCAACAGAATCTGCTCATTTATCCTAATTCTTGAGCTCTGTTATTTTTTTTAAAAAAAGTTTCAAGCACTATAAAATTTAAATATTAAAAATATGGAAAATAAAAGTACAAAATTATTATAAATATAAATATATTAAATTATTTTTTAAGGAAAAAAAATAATTCTAGTTTAGACAACAAGTTTCTGATTCAGTCACGTGATCCCAGAAAGTTTTGATATTTGTACTGTATTGTAGTTTTTCTTTTTTTTCATATATTTGTAATCATATCTGTTTTTTTTTTAAATTTCGCCTAAGACTCGCCACATACTTACACATATTAAACTACGCGTTCAATTTCCTAACATTTGGCGCACAATATGATAAGATCAACATACAAATTATGTAGTACGTTTAAAAGCCGCGTTCCGTTGCTAAAATAACTATCTATGGAGAGAGTTGATACTGAATCTAGATTCAAATTATGAATACTTTAAGCACTGAGCTTAACGGAAATCTAAATAATGATGAATGTTGAAAGTATCGTAATATATCAATTATGAACAACGAGCTGGCCAAGCAAACGGGGCGTTATCCAGAACACAACTGCCAACTCTCCGGTTAGTAAGTGGCTCTGCGTGAGTTCGTGAGCTCCACCAACGAATACCTGTTAACACTGGGACACCAGGTAGACAAAAGGTGTTAAGGAGACCACAAAGGATCGATGAGTTCTTCTCTAACAAACGCGTGGACATTTTTTTTTTTTTTTTTGGTTCCTGCTACCAGTACTAGTTCGATGTGACTGCCTCCACTCAATGGGTTCGATTGCATTGGGAAAATGGATCTTGTACGCAGTTCTTCCACATTAGTGGTTTCATGTGTTCAAAATACACAGGCATAAAGGGAAGGGGACTTTCTCCAAGTGGCGGGCGCTATTGTATGGAAGGTAGAGAGCAAAAGTAAACAGAACAGAGAGTACTTTTTTTAAAAAAAAATTTCAAATGGTATCAAAGCAGGCGTATGCAATTTCTAGCTTTACCAAACACATGTGAGTTGAGGACTGATGTAAAACTGGTTCTAGAGGAATAGAGATAGGCACAGGCGTATGGTGCAGAGCTACAAAAACTGTTCTAGTACAGTAGAGATAGATACATGTGTATGGTGCAGAGTTATAAAAACTGGTTCTAGTAGAACAGAGATAGATACAGGTGTATGGTGCAGAGTTACAAAAACTGGTTCTAGTAGAATAGAGATAGATACAGGTGTATGGTGCAGAGTTACAAAAACTGGTTCTAGTAGAATAGAGATAGATACATGTGTATGGTGCAGAGTTACAAAAACTGGTTCTAGTAGAATAGAGATAGATACATGTGTATGGTGCAGAGTTACAAAAACTGGTTCTAGTAGAATAGAGATAGATACATGTGTATGGTGCAGAGTTACAAAAACTGGTTCTAGCAGAATAGAGATAGATACATGTGTATGGTGCAGAGTTACAAAAACTGGTTCTAGCAGAATAGAGATAGATACAGGTGTATGGTGCAGAGTTACAAAAACTGGTTCTAGCAGAATAGAGATAGATACATGTGTATGATGTAGATTTACAACAAAAACAGAAAGAGGTAAAGGTAGTAGAAATAACAAGCAGTGAGATGATCTTTCCCATCGCAAATATGCCTGTGAGACCTGGACACTTAACAAAGCGGCTGAGAAACGCATAAATGCCTTTGAATGTAAATGCTACAGAAGAGTTCTTTAAATATCATAGACACAAAAAAGAACAAATATATCTATACTACAAGAACTTAATATTGAAGAAGGCTGGCTAGTAAAGATGATTAAAGAGAGAAAACTTAAATATTCTGGACACATTAAACGTCATGATAATCTAGAGAAAACCGTCTTGGAAGGATACATAATGGGAAAAAGAAAGAGAGGAAGACCAAGGCGAAGATGCCTGCAAGGCATCGTTGATGATCTACAAATGGATCCATCAGCAGCAGGCCATCTTGCTCACAACCGAGAGGCCTACAGGAGTGCTGTTGGGGAGGCAAAGTTCCGCACGAGACATGCAAATGAATTAATGAATGAGATGAGATGAGCACGTAGAAATGTAAAACAAGCCAGTATTTAGACCAGATGCCTTTATCAAGGACGACGAAAATAACGAAACAGATAAACACAAAAATGACACTTAGCTGGCGAGAGAAGCTCTTGGTTGGGACATCGAGCAAGTAATCCAGTGTTAACGGGATAAATGGATATGGACAGACTGGTCGTGTAACCTATGAGGGGGATTATTTAGAGGGCAATGAACAGGAACAGATTAAAAGGTATGACGGGAATTTCTGAGAGGGCAATGGACGGGACATATTTGTCTTATAACCTATGACGGGAATTTCTGAGAGGGCAATGGACGGGACATATTGGCCTTATAATATATGGCGGGAATTTCTGAGAGGATAATGAACAGTAACAAACTGGTCGTATGACAACACGTCATCGTCATCATCATCATCATCATCAGATGCCGTGCCGACTGGCGTTGGCTATTATGCTTCTCCAGAGTACACGATCCTTCATGCAGGCCATCAGCTCAGTTGGTGATCTCCTCTCACACCATCCCGTCAGACTGTCCAGTATCATTTCTCTTGGTCTTCCTCTTGATCTTCTTCCTTCTATTTTTCCTGTTGTTATAATATTTTCTATGCCCCCTCTTCTCACTGCATGTCCTATGAAAGTACATTGTCTCTCTCTTATCTTTTTGACAAGGTTTTTTTGTCTCTCCAGCTCTTCTCATACATTCTTCATTAGTTATTTTTGCTGTCCAGGGGATTCGCAACATTCTTCTAATAAACCACATTTCTGCTGCTTCCAATGATTTTTATGCAGACTTGCCTATTGTCCATGATTCACTTCCATATAACAAGATAGGTTCAATATAGCATTTTAGGACTCGTTTTCTAACATTCATTGATAAAGATGTGTTAGCTAATATGTTTCTCATTCTCTGAAATGCTGTCTTTGCTTGGCCTATTCTGTTCCTAATTTCTGTTCTGCATTTCCCATCTGAAGTTACTACTGCTCCAAGGTATTTGAATTTCTGCACCTGCTTTAGAATGGTTCCGTTTAATTTAATACTGCATGCTGGTGACAACACGACAGGGACGATTTACGCTGAGACTGAGAACAGATACAATAAAGCAAATCAGGTCACTGGACAAATGACTCCTTTACTGAACAACAAATACATCACAACTGAAACAAAAAGGGCACAACATAATTTTCCTCCCAACTCTATGATATCAATGTCACACATGGACACTAACAGCCAAGAGCAAAAGAAAAATCATCACGACAGAAATGAGATGTTTGAAGAGAATACTAAATGTGACAAGAACAGACCAAATAAAAAACTGACGCCATCAGGGCAAAGGTTGGAGTAACACCAGTACTACAGTATCCAGAAACAGCAAGTCAAATGGTTTGGCCATGTTACACGGTTACCACCAGACAGTATATCACAGAAAACATTCACACTAAGATTTGCAGGTAACAGAGGAAGAGGCCGCCCACGCAGGAGATGGAGAGAGGAAATTACAGAAGCACTAAATATCCCATTATATGAAGCAAATCGTCGAGCCCTATCAAAACGTCTATTTGTCCCCTCAACACTGAAAGATATACGATGAGGAAGGAGACAACACAACACAACAGAACATGACTGGCTGCATTATTTTCTACGGGGCTTCCAAAGCGGAGTAAGGATGAGAAAGACTGGCCAAGCTACCCTTAATGGGATTTTGTGATAGAGAAAGAGACTGAAAAGAAATAATGTATGAAAGAAATATAGAAACTTCTGTTATTAAAGTACACATCTGTATAATGATATTATATTATTAACAGTGTGTCAATGCACGGCGTGCGGCATTCTGGGATATCATTAAGCGCGCTGTTACTTCTGTTAATAAAGGGATTTTGATTAATTCGAGGAAGGAGTATTTGGTATGTCTTCATTACACTTTGAATGTATAACAATCAGGCTGAAAACTGGCTCAAGGGACCTATGTGCCTGCCGGAAAGAGGCACAGAGAGAGTAAGAAACACGCACACACTGCATTTGTCCTCCTACAATGAGTTCAGGCAAGTCTGAAGGAACACATCCTCCAGGAACGCCAGCTACATCACTCACTCGAAGGACTCGACTATGCCTCAACTTCCAACAGGAGACGTTCTATGGCTGTGCTGGGGAAACCATAGAGGAAATGCTGCAACTGCCAGAGAGACTTATGCCAACGTCTGAGGGAACGAAGAAACAAGAAGAAACCTACTAAAATCCTCAGTCATAAACACATCCTTTCCCTTCATTAAATCTCTGAAAGAATGCTGAATTAGAAGCTAAGACAAATTTTTAATGACTTTTCATCCGTCCTCATGCTTTTCTTATTCTTTAAAACGCTCTCTTCAGTGCCTCCATTCTTGGTTTTAGTTAAGTGAGGTTTTATTGCTGGATGAAGACCATGTCCAAAATACTGAATATCTGGCGTACAAACACCATCGCTTCATCTACTCGAAGAGGCAAAATAAAGTGGCCGGCGGAATCTGTCACTCGAAAATTCTAGAAAGTTAAAACACACTGAAACGATCTCTTTTTTTCCCCCTGAAAGTAGGGCAACATAACAATGGCGGGCTCCATACAGAATGAGAAGTGTGGGCGGAGAGTTCTTTCAAAATCGTAACCGTGGGAGAGAAACAATAGGAGGGAACTTGGAAAGTCGAACATTTGCTCATTTTCAGCCAAATCGATTTCGTATCATTTCACAGTATTACCACTCATTTAAAGCATTTTTTTCTATAACGGCGACTTGTAGACGTAGGAAATGTAACCAGGTCATTTGATTTCTTGTATTTGTGGTGTACAGAGCTGTGGGTTTGTTTCACTGTTTGGCCAGGAATCTGTCTGGTTCTAGGAAAGTGATCGTATACACCCAAAATGAATTTTCTGTTCCTGATTCTGCCATCTTGCATACCCAGCCTTCTTGTGTGTCTAGACTAACGTATGGCGCGACATTTAAAATTCTGAAAGTTTCTCTCTGCAACTACGTCTTCCTGCAGTTAACACAGACTTTCTCCATGTAGCGGCTCTTGGTATAACTGTACCTATCTTTCACCCTGCATGAAAAACTTTTCGAAATTGTCAATAATACAACATCCAGTACCTTATACTTTGTTTTGTTTTTTTTTAATGTAAAATAATACAACATCCGGTACCTTATAGTTTGTTTTGTTTTTTTTAATGTAAAATAATACAACATCCAGTACCTTATACTTTGTTTTGTTTTTTTTAATGTAAAATAATACAACATCCGGTACCTTATAGTTTGTTTTGCTTTTTTTTTAATGTAAAATTAAACACACTTTACAGACATCAACGGGAATTAAATGTTCACGTGAAACTTTTCCTACGTCAGCCGTGGCCAGATTTTGCTGTCTATAAAATGCTCACAAACCTCCTCCACGCAAACTGAGCGTCATCAACATACTGGCCCGATTATCCTTTAACCGATTCCGCTGGCTGCTTTTTACCAGGTTTTTTATAATATAAACCGGTTACGGTAATCGATAACATCCAAAAGTTTCGGTTTTTCTTATATATATATATACAAATAATCATTAATACCCGCATTTGTTACGCCATGTGGCTGCATGTATTTACATTCATGATCACTTTCCCAGCACTAGATGTTGCCAAACAGTGAAACAAACCCACAGCTCTATACACCACAAATACAAGAAATCAAATGACCCGGTTACATTTCCTACGCATACATGTCACCATCGTAAATAACATTTTTTTTAATGGGTGGTAAAACTGTGAAATGATATGAAATCGATTTGGCTGAAAATGAGCAAATGTTCGACCTTCCAAGTTCCCTCCTATTGTTTCTCTCCCACGGTTATGATTTTGAAAGAACTCTCCGCCCACACTTCTCATTCTGTATGGAGCCCGCCATTGTTATGTTGCCCTACTTTCTCTCTCTCTCTCTCTCTCTCTGAACCTTAAGTGCCCAGGGCACATGGGGCTTCCGCAAGGGTTTTCCACAAATGCCTGTCCTTCGCCTTTTTTTCTGCTCTTGCCCAGGTGAGCCCCCTATTGCTCAACATCCTTTCTGTTGTTCTTCTCCATGTCTCTTTTGGTCTACCCTTACTTCTGTTCCCCTGTGGTGTCCATCTTAGTGCTATTTTTGGTAGTGAGTTGTCAGTCATTCGGAGCACATGTCCCAACCATTGCCAGCGTCTTTCCTCAATAATTGTTGTCAGTGGTTTCATCTGCATTTCTGCTAATAAGATGTTATTTCTTATGGTGTTTGGCCAAAATATTTTTCTAATTCTTCGTAAACATTTAGTCTGGAAAGAATTTAACTTGTTTTCTATGGTTTTGGTGATTTTCCAGCATTCACTTCCATAGAGTAGTAAACTTAGAACATTACTCTTAAATATCATGATTTTCATATTTATGCTTAGTTTTTTTTTTTATTTCCATATAGTCTGCAGCATTGTAAAAGCCTGGTTTGCTCTAGTAAGTCTGCTGTTGATGTCCTCTGTGCTGTCTCCATTTTCTACTACTCTACTGCCAAGGTATACAAATTCGTTGACCTCTTCCACAAACTTGTTATCTACTCTGAGTACATTTCTGTTGTTCACATTTTGCTTCATTAAATTTGTCTTTCCTACGTTGATCTTTAGTCCTATGTTATTTGCATTCTGAGTTAGCTTGTTTATTTTATCTTGCATATCTTTGTGACTGCTTGATAATAGACAAATGTCGTCCGCAAAGTCATGGTCCTCCAGCACTGTGTCAAGGGTCCATTGTAATCCTCTGCGTTTGTCTGATGTTGCCTCCTTCATTAACCAGTCTACTGCCAAGATAAATAATGTTGGTGATAGTACACATCCTGTTTCACTCCTGTTTGTACCCTAAAGCTGCTGGAGGTATGTTCTCCACAGATAACTTTGCACTGAAAACCCTCGTATAGGCTTTGATTACATTAACTATTTTATGGGGGAGGCCATGCCATCTTAGGATTTTCCACAGTGCATCTCTGTTGACACTGTCAAAGGCTTTCTCAAAATCTATGAATAATGCATATGTTGTGCTATGCCACTCATTTGCCTGTTCTAATATTTGTCTAAGTACAAATATGTGGTCTATGCATGATCTTCCTTTCCTAAATCCTGCCTGCTCTTTCCGAAGTTTTTCCTCAAGTGCTGGTACAATTCTGTTGATGATTATTCTGCAAAATCTTTACTGGTGAGTGGCAGTAGGGTAATGCCTCTCCAGTTCCCGCAATCTCTGAGGTCACCCTTCTTTGGTAGTTTTACTATAAGCCCAGTTTTCCACTCCTCTGGGGCTTTTTCTAGATCCCAATTTGTTGTAATATCCGGCAAAGTTGTTTTGGTGTTTCTGTTTCTTCTGCTTTCAACATCTCCGCAGTCACTTCATCTTCACCTGGTGCCCTGTCTGATTTTAGCTTCTTTATCGCTCCTTTACTTCATTTATTGTTATTGGTCCTGTATTGATGTTTAGCTCCGTTTTTGCTTCAGGTATGTCTATTGTTTGTGCTGCTTGTGTTCTGTTAGTAGGGTGTTAAAGTGTTCCCTCCATCTTTCAATTTTTTCTCTTTCTCCACTGACCAGTTGTCCATTTTGTGTTCTTACTGCACTTTTACATCTTGTGTTGAAGTTACCTGTCATCTGCTTTGTGATTTTATATATGGTTTTCATGTCATTTGTATATGCTGCTTTCTCTGCTGTTTCTGCTAAGTTGTCATAATATTGACGTTTATCTTGACGGCATGATTCCTTCACTTCTTTGTCTTTTTGTGCATAATTACTTAAAACTCGTTCTTTAAGCCGTTGTGATTTGGTGTCAGTAATTTTTTCTTGATTCTTTTCTTTGCTCTATCTTTTCCCATGTGGTCTCGCCTATCCATTCCTCTTTTCTCCTTTTTCGATATCCCAGCACCTCTTTTGCTGTTTCCTGTAGTGTTTTATTGAACTCTAATATGGACATTTCTGCTTCGTCTTGTAGGACACGGAGCGGTTCTTAAGTACTATTGAGAATTCATTTCTTGTTTGCTGGTCTATCAGTTTTCTTGTATCAAAATGTATCTTTCTGTGTTCTCCGATTTTGGCTTTCCTTAATTTTAGTTTTATTTTTGCTACCAGAAGGTTGTGATCACTTCCTACATCTGCTCCTTTCCTTGCTCGCACATCTTGTAGTGACCGTTTCCACTTGTTATTTATTAGTATGTGATCGATTTGGTTTTCTGTGGTTTTATCTGGTGACCTCCAAGTCACCTTATGGATGTTTTTGTGTTGGAAAATTGTCCCTCCGATGGTCATCATGTTTTCTTCACAGAAACTGCACAGTCTTTCTCCATTTTCATTTATTTCTCCGATTCCTTCTCTTCCCATGATTCTTCTTCTATCTTCATTTCCTTCACCTACTTTTGCATTGAAGTCGCCCAAGATGAGTAGCATATCATGCTTAGGTATTGTTTCTACTGTTGCTTGGAGGCTGTTGTAAAAATTTTCTTTTAATTCCTCTTCAGCTGCTTCTATTGTTGCATAACAAACTATAATAGACAGCTTCGTGAATCTTGCGTTGAACCGTGCATATAATAATCTCTCATTTATTGGGGTCCATTTCAGCAATGCTCTTGATGCTTCTTTTGTTATAATCAATGCTACTCCTCCTTCATGAAGATCTTCTTTACCTGACCATATTATTGTATATTCTGTGTGCTGTGTTGTTAATTTCCTTCTGCCTTGTCCTGTCCATCTTGCTTCTTGATACTAGACTAGTATGTCTAGTTTGTATCTGTGCATTTCCTTGATGGTTTGTGCTAGTTTTCCAGTCTGGTTTTGTGTTCTTACATTCCAGCTGCCTATTTGCATCTTGTGTTTAGGTTCCAGGAGGTCTGCAGTCGGGCTGGGGACTTCCAGTGGCTGGTTTTCATCCACAACCTTCATGGGCTCAGTTTCCTGATAAGCATTTCTCCTTCCACCTGCATTTATTTTTTCCCTTGCTTCCGTTTCTGTAGCAGTCTGACAGTTTTTGGTTTTTTTTACCAGATAGGGTTGCTGACCCTATGCTGAACCCTCCTTAGTTGCCTTTTACGATCATGCGTTGCCCTACTTTCAGGGGGAAAAAAAAGAGATCGTTTCAGTGTGTTTTAACTTTCTAGAATTTTCGAGTGACAGATTCCGCCGGCCCACTTTATTTTGCCTCTTCGAGTAGATGAAGCGATGGTGTTTGTACGCTAGATGTTCAATATTTTGGACACGGTCTTCACCCAGCAATAAAACCCCACTTAACTAAAACCAAGAACGGAGGCACCGAAGAGAGCGTTTTAAAGAATAAGAAAATCGTGAGGACAGAGGAAAAGTCATAAAAAATTTATCTTAGCGTCTAGTTCACCATTCTTTCAGGGATTTAATGAAGGGAAAGGATGTGTTTATGACTGAGGATTTTAGTAGGTTTCTTCTTGTTTCTTCGTTCCATCAACGCCAATCGATGAAACAAAGAAAGATGGGGGGGGGGGGAGGGGAGGGGGAGAAAGAGATACGGGTGGGGTGGGGGGGGGGGAAGAGAACACATATGCATATTCACTCACACACATTTGAGTACCGTATGTATGTGAATGTGCTCTCTCTCTCTCTCTCTCTCTCTCTCTCTCTCAGATAAAAGGAAATGACTGGCAGAGAAATGATTCATGACGCCGCTGATACAGCGGGCGCGCAACATTTTTATACATTGAAATTTACGAATTTCTTATTTTAAAAAAAAAGTTTCATTTTCTTTCCAAACCGCGGATGTTGATCTCGCGGATAAGTGAGGGCTGACTACAGATGTAACTCACGAAAATAATAATAAGATAAAAATAAAATTAAAAACTAAATAAAAATAAGTCAAAGCTTCTTTCATCACAACACTGTCCCTAAAGACAGCCCTCTCCATAAATAAAAAATAAAATAAAAAAATGTTGTACTACATAACTTGTGTGGAGAAAGATGGCGAAAGAAATGAAAATTTGATTCTTTCGCCACAATCGATAACGTGACCCTGTTACCTTGTCTTGTATAATTTATGGCCAATTTCCTTTTTCAACGCAATTTTTTTTAAAGACAACTCTTTCTCACAAAATAAAAATAAATTTTATGTTCCCCCCCCCCCAAAAAAAAATTATACACTATATATATATATATATATATATATATATATATATGGAGAGGAGCAGACAGAACTACAAAAATAAGATTTTTAAGGGCATGCTTCGTTCCCATCGCAACATACGCCTGTGAGACCTGGACACTTAACAAAACAGCTGAGAAACGCATAAATGCCTTTGAATGTAAATGCTACAGAAGAGTTTTTCAAATATCATGGACACAAAAAAGAACAAATGTATCTATACTACAAGAACTTAATGTTGAAGAAGGCTGGCTAGTAAAGAGGAGAGAAAACTTAAATATTTTGGACACATTAAACGGCATGATAATCTAGAGAAGACCATCTTGGAAGGGTACATAATGGGAAAAAAGAAAGAGGAAGACCAAGGCGAAGATGGTTGCAAGACATCGTTGATGATCTGCAGATGGATGCATCAGCAGCAGGCCATCTTGCTCACAACCGATATATATATATATAATATATATATATATTATAATATTATATATATTCTGAACTCCCTCCCCGTTCAAATTCTATTTTTATATCACGGGGGGGGATGGGACTTCATCTGATTCGACAGTTTTTAGGTAAATAAATGTTGGCACAAAAAAAAAAAAAAGAATGAAAGAAAGAAGAAAAGCAAGTAATAACTATTCTCGCTTCCTTTAGTTATCCCTATAGTGTGCAGTCTCCGTGCTCCTAATAGCCTGCCTCTCTTTCTTTTTCCTTGAGGTGTCCAGTTCAATGCGGTATAGGGCTGTCTTGTTTTTGTTTATCTGTAGCATGTGGCCCAGCCATTTCCATCTTCCGTCTTTGGACCTCTTTAGTAATGGTCTCGATGTCCGTTCGTTTAGTATATTTCCTCGTTTGTCGCATGTTCTTCCCAGTGTATTCTTGGAAGTTTCCTAACGCATCTTCTTTCAAATCCTCTCAGTCTGCTTTCTAATACCCAACTGGTTCTCCATGTTTCGGCTGCGCAAGGCCAAACTTTCTTGCACATACAGACAAAACAGTATAGCTCTTCATGTCCATATATGTGCAAACACTAGTCAAGGCCGTTGCCACAGGCACTGAGTGTGAGAGAGATGAAAATAGTATTTTCCCAGGAAAATCCCGATAATCAATCAACCAATGACACGATTACAATCTCAACATTTGGTGTAATCAATCAGCATGTGTAGACTCTTTCTGCTTTGTCCGCCTGCCTCCCTCCCCTCCCTCCCTCCAATCCTTTGCACTCATGACACAATAAATCATATAATTGTTTCACTCCTTTGTACAGCTGAATATTACTGCGTTTTTTGTTTTGTTTTGTTTTGTTTAGGAACCTAATCTTTCGGGTACCCGTTTGGTAAGTAATCATGGAACCGGTTCCTGAAACCGATTGCTTAAGTTATTGCCCTTGGCAAATGTGAGTGATGATTTGCATATAAGACAGGTTCCACTTTCCCCCATGCTCCCATGTATGTCTCCACGCAGAGCTGATATCAGATCTTTGAGCCGTTATTTACACATCACGTTCACAGTAAAACACATCGACCATGAGTTAATGAAATAAATCTAGAAACAGTAATTCATGAAAAAAAAAAGGCTTATAACAGCTGCAATTTTATGAGAGGACACACATTTGTTCATCAATGTTAACAAATATCAGCACATTTCATGGCTGCACAGTACATAAATATATTGCTGCTGCAGTTAAAAAATCCTTCAGCAATTAATACTGAATGGGAAAAAAGACTCTTTGTTGTAAAAGAAGAAGGAGAACGCGAGGAAGTGGCAGTTGCGGAGCGACACGGAGCGACGCCGGTTCTGTTTTGACACCAAAGACTTTCAAACAAAATCTCCCGTCATCGGACGCCATTCAGTCTGCACTGGTACCCGTCAGCACACGGTTCTACTCGTATTTGGGACTGGTTTGGTTTCTGTTTTCTACAGCGGTTCCAAGTTGGTGCTACTCGGTATCAGGACCCAGGCTGTATGAACCGGGTACCCGCTTTTACCGGAAGGTATAAAATTGGAAAAAAGTAGGAGCAGCTTTATTACTTAACGATTACAAAGTTGTGACGTTTCGGCGTGAGCCTTAATCATACAAAAACATACAGGACGAAGAAATAGGGAGAGGAGATAAAGTATAGATTTACATGAATACTGTAAAAAAAAAAAAGTACTTAGCTGTAAATTGTAAGGTGTGGCTTGTCTGGCGGTGTGTGTCAGGAATGGATCTGGTAGGACGTGGAAATTGTTTAAATAGAGACCTGTGACATGTGGTCGGTGGGTTGTAACTGGGGGTGGTGGATGGGGAACCGGGGAGGGGAGAGAGAGTGACGCACTACTGGCCTAGCTAGGAGAATTTGAAACAGGTGATTGGGGAAGAGGCGTTGCAGAGAAGAGGGGTTGCTGAGAAAATAGCTGGGTTGCAGAGTGATGCTGTGAGGAAGTTTGAAAAGTAAAAAGGGGTGGATTTAGTGGAGAGGTACTATAATGATTGAAGAAGATGATGTTACGTGTAACTAAACAGCGAGTTTAACCCATGTGGTTTCAGCGTCCCATAATTTTGAATGCAGCGGTTCTCAAGTGCCAGGCGGCTTGTGTCATCTGCGTGACATTGTTTAATGGCTGTTACCAGAAAATCAGATTTGCCTCTGTGGTTGGGGCCATTGAAATGATTTGGGACTGGTTTCGAAGCATGCTGGGTGATGTCGTATAGATGTTTTTGCATGCGGTCCCCTAATCTGAGGCCAGTCTCACCGATATATGTTATCCTGCATCTTTTGCACCTACCATAAATATAGCTGGACACCTTCCCCCGGGGTTTCCCAAGCTTTAGATCTTTATATTGATACGACGTGGCGTGAGATTCTTAACCTCAAGCCACCAAGAATTCGACATTTTAACCTAAATAAGGGAGAGTCCAGAGCATTGTCCACTCTGAAACATTGAAACCACATTGTAATCAAGCCAGCTGATAAGACCAGCAATCTCGTAGTTTGGAAAAAAGATTTATATATCGCGGAAGGAATGTCCCAACTCAGCAATACAGAATTCTATGCCCCAGCGAAAAACGATACTACCCGTTCTAATAATGACATAGTGGAAGCAACCATTAAAGATCTAATCACAGAAGGTGGCCTCCCACCCCAAGCTATTTCTCTTCACATTAAGGACAGCTGTTTAGGCACACCCACTTTCTATCTTCTTCCTAAAATCCACAAACCAGGTAACCCTGGACGCCCCATTGTATCAGCGTGTTCATGCCCCACTGAGCACATTTCTGATTTTTTAGATAGCATTTTCCAGCCTCTTGTACACAAACTACCCTCCTTTTTGAAAGACACCAACCACGCATTAACAATTTTTGATACAATCACACTCTCTCAACACCACACCTATCACATCTTTCTCCTTGATGTCTGCTCTCTTTACACTTCTATCCCACATAAGGATGGACTCTTAGCACTCCGCCATTTTCTCGACAAAGACCCTCACCCCACAACTAACACTGACACCATAATTAGACTTACAGAGCTAGTACTAAACCAAAATTCTTTCGAATTCAACGGCGAATACTTCGAGCAAATCAGTGGTGTTGCTATGGGAACGAAAATGGGTCCCAGTTATGCATGTCTATTTATGGGCTTTCTGGAAGTCAAATTATGGGAAACCTACACTGGCACATTTCCAGAATTATATAAAAGGTACATCGATGATGGCATTTGAATTACAAGTATGCCACATGAAGACATTGAAAAATTTACTGAATTCGCCAATACACTCAATAAGAACATAAAATTCACTTATGAAATCTCTGACAAGTCTGTTAATTTTTTAGACATTAAAATTTCTATTGGCACAAACAGGCTTGTTACCTCTGTATTTTACAAGCCCACCGATAGCCACACCTATTTGCTTTACACCTCCTCCCATCCTGAGGCCTGTAAGAACTCCATCCCATATTCCCAACTCCTCCGTCTTCGCCGCATATGTCAGGATAATTTGGACTTTTTAGATCAGTCCAACAAGTTATTAGAATTTTTCCGTCATCGCCACTACCCAGAAAAGGTCCTTCGTAAAGCCTTCAACCGTATCCAACTAGTGAGCCGCAAAGAAGTATTCAGGAAAAAGCCTGTTACTCCATCTGACAGAGTTAAGTTAGTACTGCCTTTCCACCCACACGGTCAGATGGTTAAGAAAATCCTTTATCGTCATCTGCCGATAATCCAACTCGACTCCGACACTCGTAACATTTTCTCTGAAGCACCCCTATTGGCATACAAACGTGAGCCAAACCTTAAGGACATCCTCGTCCACAGCCACTTGAAGCAGAGCCTTACGTATGTTGGCACCAGAAAATGTAACCGCCCCTGCTGCGTTACCTGCCCTGTAGTTTGGGAAACGAAAACAATCACCTTTCCCAAAACTATCCTCACTGCGAGTCCCGCAATGTGATATATGTCATCGTGTGCAAAAGATGCAGGATAACATATATCGGTGAGACTGGCCTCAGATTAGGGGACCGCATGCAAAAACATCTATACGACATCACCCAGCATGCTTCGAAACCAGTCCCAAATCATTTCAATGGCCCCAACCACAGAGGCAAATCTGATTTTCTGGTAACAGCCATTAAACAATGTCACGCAGATGACACAAGCCGCCTGGCACTTGAGAACCGCTGCATTCAAAATTATGGGACGCTGGAACCACATGGGTTAAACTCGCTGTTTAGTTACACGTAACATCATCTTCTTCAATCATTATAGTACCTCTCCACTAAATCCACCCCTTTTTACTTTTCAAACTTCCTCACAGCATCACTCTGCAACCCCGCTATTTTCTCAGCAACCCCTCTTCTCTGCAACACCTCTTCCCCAATCACCTGTTTCAAATTCTCCTAGCTAGGCCAGTAGTGCGTCACTCTCTCTCCCCTCCCCGGTTCCCCATCCACCACTCCCAGTTACAACCCACCGACCACATGTCACAGGTCTCTATTTAAACAATTTCCACGTCCTACCAGATCCATTCCTGACACACACCGCCAGACAAGCCACACCTTGCAATTTACAGCTAAGTACTTTTTTTTTTTACAGTATTCATGTAAATCTATACTTTATCTCCTCTCCCTATTTCTTCGTCCTGTATGTTTTTGTATGATTAAGGCTCACGCCGAAACGTCACAACTTTGTAATCGTTAAGTAATAAAGCTGCTCCTACTTTTTTCCAATTTTATACATTCTAGTATCACAGCTTTACTGCAGTGTTTAGTGTATAGTTGTATACTTATACACCAATTATTGTATTCTTTTACCGGAAGAACCGATTCTTGCTCAGCTCTACTCCTTTGTTGAATGGGAAACAATCAGCGAGCGCCAATATTTACATGGTTTCTTTCGTTAACAAAACAATAATGCTACTACTTCCTTGCCTGCACCAATCTCGTGAATAGGCCCCATTATAGAAGGAAGAACTGTGGGGCTGTACCCCTGAGGTGTAGAGGGGTCCTTTTTTGTTTATCAGATACATGTTTGGAAACACTGCCCGTTAATGATCCTGAGACCTGATCTAGATTTTCCAAGGCCCTGCCCATACACACATCAACAGCATTAACTTCTGTATCATCTGTAACCTCAGGAAGAAGAAGTAGAAGGTGATGGTGATGATGTAAGGAGAAAAAACAGGATAAAAGAACTATATTTACCCCTACTAATATCACAACTATTCGCTCAGTCTACTAATCCAGTAGTACCAGGTTCAAGTCCCAGCGGGGGGGGGGGGGGGGATTTTTTTCTGGTACACACCTAACAAGTCCTGGTGTCCACCTCACCTCTAAAAATGGCTACCAGAGAAATCTGGGAAGATAACTGCAGCCAGGCGTGATAATGACCACATCACACTTTCATGTGCCGAAGGTCTTGGAAATACCAGCCTAACACTGTATCCTCTATATGTCTTAATAGCATGGAAACGGGGATTTTACCTTGCTATCTTTTTTTTTTTTAATATCACAACTATTACTGCTACTTCCATGACTTCTGTTACTTATACATAGCATCACGAGTCTCACTGTTGTTATAACCATCACTTCTAGTACTACTACACCAATCATCACTATTATCACCACAACCACCACCACTACTACTACTACTACTGCTGCTGCTGCTGGTACTACTACTACTACACCAATCATCACTACTACCACCACTGCTACTACTACTGCTACTGCTACTACTACCACTACTACTACTAGTACTGCTGTTGCTACTACTACTACCACTACTACTACCACTGCCACTACCACTACTACTACCATTATTACCACCACTACTACCATTACTACTACCACCACTACTACTACCACTACTACCACCACCACTACTACCACTACTACTACCACTACTACTACTATCACTACTATTATTACCACCACTACTACCACTACTACTAATACTACTACTACCACCACTACTACTACTACTACTACCACTACTACTACTACCAATAATACTACCACTACTACTACCACTATTACTACTACTACCACCACCACTACTACTACCACTACTACTACTACCACTACTATTACCACCACTACTACTACTACTAGCACCACCACCACTATTACTACTACTACTACTACTACTACTACTACTACTCCAATCACCAAAGTAACATAGCTGAGCACACTACTCAGAACCATCCTCAAAAAAAAAAAAAAGCAGACAAAGCACCTTTGACATAAGAGAAAGGAAAAACAGTAAGAAAATGAACATGATTATAACTAGGGACCCTGATTTGACAAAGTCATCAGGCCATTCATCATCATCATCAGGTGCTGTGTACATGGGTGTTGCTTCTCCACAGATCTCAGTCCTTGATATTTTCTATCAGCTCAAGTGGTGACTTTTTTATTGTGCCATCACGTTAAGAGTCCACAATATTTTTTTTTCTCTTGTTCTTCCCCTGCCTCTCTTCCCATTTATTTTTCCTGTTGTTATGTTTTCAAGCCCCCTCTCACTCATTAATCTGCATGTCCCTTGTGGAACTTTGCCTCCCTAACAGCACTCCTGTAGGCCTCTCAGTTGTGAGCAAGATCAAGCCCCCTCTACTCTTATTATATGCCAAATGAATGATGACTGTCATTTTCTTATAGTTTAATTAAAGTTTCTTATCACACTTGCTTTTCTTGTTATCTTAGCTAACCACAGTACTCTTAACATTTTTCTAAGAAACCACATCTCTGTTGCCTCTAATGATCTTTGCAAGACACTGTCAACTGTAATTATGCTTGTCCGTCTTAAAATAAGAAAAATGTGCAACAGTTCTATTTTCTATTTATTTTATTACAAAATAAAACTTTTTTCTGCCCATTTTTTTAAACTACTAACTTTCTATACTCAGGAAACAAGAAAACAGACATCTTAAAGATAAATCAAGAAAGTCTGCATGGCAAACAATTTTTTTTGCAGCCTTGAGATAAAAACCACACAAAACCTATATAAAACATACTGAAAGAATATTTTGCTAAAACATCAACACTTACCTCCGAACAAGTATGCTTGAAGGCTGGCATTCAGCTATTGTCAGTGGCTTCCGATCTATAGGACACTGTTGCTGAAGAGCCAGATAGTTGTGGATGCAGCGACTACAAAAGGTGTGTCCACATAGTGTGTCCAATGGAGTGACCAGAGGCTGGAGGCAGATCTGACACATTAGGTCCTCATCCACCTGAGAATTTATAAAAACAAAACAGTAAAGAACAGTCTATCTTCAGTAAAGAAGAATGTATCTTCAGAACAATGTATCTTCAGTAAAGAACAATGTATCTTCAGTAAAGAAGAATGTATCTTCAAAACCTTCAATGTCAAAGAACTCAGTCTCAGTGGCCTAACTGACTCAACGTCTTTTACCTCTGCCAAAGACAGGTGCCTTTACTTGATTCAGTGCCCCTTTTTTCTCTGACAGTGATGCTAAATGTCCCCAAGTTTCTGTATCCCAAGATATTCACTTTATTTGACTTAGTTTTTTTTTCTCTGGCAAAGACCTCTCTCCAAGTCCTAGTGCCTCAAAATATCCACTTTACTTCTTAACTAAATGTCCTTTCTCTCTGCCAAAAATCTGTGTTGAAGGTCTCCAAGTCTCAATACCCCGAGATATCCACTTTCTTTGACTTAACATCTTTTTTCCTCCGGTGAAGACTTCCTCTGGAGCAGAGACAGCTGTGCTAGTGTGATGGAAACTTTTATCAGGGTCTGTCAATCAGAACTGACCAAGACCCTGTCCCATATTTCCACTGATGCTTCGAGTAGCAAATCCATGCTGGTCAATGGGACAGGGCTTGCCATGGTCTCTACTGGTAGTGAAGTATACTCAGAAGCTTGAATTCTCTTTCTGGGTGCCATGGGACCTCAAGCTAGCTACCATAACCTACTCCCAATATAACATAATGTTCGTCTCAACATCTTCATTGCATCATCTGCTAAGAACATTCTTCTCAAAGTTCTAGGAAGATACAACAACAGAGAATTCCTCTGTGCTTCTCTAGGTTATCCTTCAAGCACAGTCTTATACACATGCAGCCAGGCCCATTGTGGGGGGGGGGGGCCAGCCCAGCCAGTGCAGTGCTTCAAGGCCCAAGAGGCTTCCCCTGTTTTAAATGAGGGCCCACAATGGATGAAAACAGAATGGTTAAACAATAGGGTAAGTGCAGGCAGTAATTTTTTGTACCAGCTAACAAAATTCCTCTCCTAGAACCAGCATGGAACTTATTTAATAAGAATACTATGCTCCCATTGAGACGTATTCGATAAACAGACATATAAAAAAATCCTGCTGCTAAACAATGAAGGGCTTATAGAAAATCCCCATTTCCACGCCATTAAGGAATATTGGGGATACGGTGTTATGCCGGTAATTCCAAGACCATTGGCACATGAAAGTGTGATGTGGCCAGTGTCACGCCTGGCCGCATTTACCTTCCCAGATTTCTCTGGTACCTATTTTTACCCAGGGGGTCTTTCTGGTGTGGCTGTATCAGAAAAATCCTCCACTGCTGGCACTTGAACCTGGTACCACTGGATTAGCAGACTGGTCTCACAGAGGAACATTAACTATAAAATGCAAAATCTCTTAAGAAAGAGAAGAGCTATGACAGAAAACGACAGACTTCTTTGGCACTCAAGTTCTTGGTCATGCTAAATCAGAAGCTTAGTCCACAGTCTTTGCCTAATCCTCCCGCTCCTTCAGTCAGTCATATGCATGCCCTTTGCGGAATTTTGCCTCCCTAACAGCTCTCTTGTAGGTGTACCACTAAATAGCAAAAGTAAAAAAAAAACTCTGCAAATAAGCTAAATTAAGAACAATCTTGTAAATGGAAACAGACGTTACGTACCTGCTGATGGTAGTCATACAATGTGTGCCATGAGCCTCATGCAACTGGCCACAGGTCACACACATCCCTGCGTCAAGACGCACGCGTGACAGTGACATGGCCAGTCCTGAGTTCATCACAGCACACTGGTCCTTGCTCTCGACCACAGTGCTTCACTGTGCGTGCTTGGGCAAATGCTAGGCTGATGAACAATGTGGATGCTCTACACAACAGGCAACCCAATCATGCATTTCAATCCTGCTTCATGCTTGTTGAAATACAATACAAATGAATATGGATGAATTTGTCTTTTTTTCTGCACCTTCTAAATATTTAGCACCATGGACTTCTTTTAACATCGATAAAAGGTCATTTTCACTTTTTAAAACTGAGATGATGAACAACGCACTATCACTTTAAAAGAGGAATATTAACAATGTAGCAGAAATCCAATTAATAAAGGAAAAACAGATTCAAACTTTCGAACCACTTAAGATAAGAAATAAACCTGGCAAACCACCACAGTGCATATTTCTAAAGACATTTTCTTATAAAATTCTTTCTTTTTCTTTTCAGTAAAGCTATGTTATGGATTTGAGGGTTAATACTTAACATATGAAACTAATACATAAAATCTGACACTAGCTCACATATGATTTCTATGTTCATATAATTAAATAAAATGCTGTCCTATATTATTTAAATTCATGGCCACATATTCCTGAAATGATACAGAAAGCATATTTGTGCACTGAATAAGTGGAGGAAGTTATGTCAAGGAAACAACATATGGTTGTTTCATACTTAATTTTGCAGACTGGATGATCGTATGTGTTCCATTTCACAATCAGTTACAGAAAATTCAACAATTTTGCTAAAAACAAGCTTACATCCAAACACTCTGCTTTGCCGTTTCCTGAATTGTGGATGTTTAGACAGAAGATCAAATATCCATTCTAAAGGGCAGTAATGCACAGATACCCCAACATCACACATTATGTAGCGGGTATATGAGACATAAATCTCTTGTCTTTGGCTTTGACAAAGCTACAGCAATACAACATAATGTAGGTATTTGTCAAATGTGCAGAAAGCAAACTTCTCCATCAAAACTAACACATTTATTTCAAGTAATTACTGCAGCACACTCTTTGATTCTCGTACATTTTTTCTATGTGTTGCTGTAATGGTGTAATACTGCTTTGGTTTTTTCTTATTAAAATGTGGAGATCTGAGGTAGAACTGATACTATGAGGCTCCAGTCTGTTCGTTGGCATGAAAGAGGTGTCTTCAACCCATCATCTCGATTTGCTCATCTGGAATGAGACGTACAATGAAAATTTGTAAACATGCACAAAAGACACGCTGAAAGAAAATAAAGTAATTAATATCTGACATCTCCAGTGATTCATGGTTGAGTGGCAAATTATGCCTTCCATGGAGACTGATTGATTGATTGATTGATTGATCTTTATTTCCAAAGTGTTAAGAATTAGGCATGCAGGTCTGTCTGACATTCTGCCCTTTATCATACAACTTCCACCCTGTTCCAGACATTTGACAAATAAGATGCGCATATATTAAACTTCGAAAAGCTTAGAAACAAAATAAAATAAAACATTTATGTTTCACCCTTATCCATGCAATCTGTAGAGAAAGTAACTACATACATGTTTTTTTTAAGTTATTCTCGCAGTCTCGCACTAATGGCTATCTATCAGATTAAGATTTCAGCACTATTCAGATTAAATAATTAATTGAATTCAGTGCCTGTAAGAACAGTCTAAAATAACATGTAAATTTTATGAATCATGGAGGCATGTAGTCGATATTAAATAGATACTGGAAAAGTATGCAGTTGTAGGAAGGAGTATAGCTTATATTTTTTATACAGGATGGGAGGGTATTTCAAAGATGGGCAGCCAAATAAGCAAAGCAGCATATGCCTGATAGTTTGAGTTTGGTCAAAAGTAAAAAATCGAAGGCAACAAGGTTCTACATCACTATGGCATATAGGAGATGACATATTAGTTCTCATCTTTTAGTGCACTAAGAAATGACTTTGTCAGAATCAAGCATCCCTGCCTTTGTTTCTCTATGTTCATGAGAGGCCAGGTAACTATTTTTAGAAATGGGTCAGCTAGAGAGCCTCCAGTGGAATCAAACCACCAGCCACTGCTTTGAGATATGAATGCACTAACCACTTTACCATAATCATGTTGCTTGCTGGACATAAAGCCGTAAATGTTTCTAGTGAATATCATGATGACAGAAAAAAAACAGTTTAAAACTAACATAAACTGTGCATGTATTTGCACCAGAAAGCAAGAAGATTAGAAATAAATTACTTCTCTCCCTCTCTCTCTGAACCTTAAGTGCCCAGGGCATATGGGGCTTCCGCAAGGGTTTTCCACAAATGCCTGTCCTTTGCCTTTTTTTCTGCTCTTGCCCAGGTGAGCCCTTTATTGCTCAACATCCTTTCTGTTGTTCTTCTCCATGTCTTTTTTGGTCTACCCTTACTTCTATTCCCCTGTGGTGTCAATCTTAGTGCTATTTTTGGTAGTGAGTTGTCAGTCATTCGGAGCACATGTCCCAACCATCGCCAGCATCTTTCCTCAATAATTGCTGTCAGTGGCTTCATCTGCATTTCTGCCAACAAGATGTTATTTCTTATGGTGTTTGGCCAAAATATTTTTCTAATTCTTCGTAAACATTTAGTCTGGAAAGAATTCAACTTGTTTTCTATTGTTCTGGTGATTTTCCAGCATTCACTTCCATAGAGTAGTACACTTAGAACATTACTCTTAAATATCGTGATTTTCGTATTTTTGTTTAGTTTTTTAGATTTCCATATAGTCTGCAGCACTGCAAAAGCCTGGTTTGCTCTAGTAAGTCTGCTGTTGATGTCCTCTGTGCTGTCTCCATTTTCTACTACTCTACTGCCAAGGTATACAAATTCATTGACCTCCTCCACTAACTTGCTATCTACTCTGAGTACATTTCTGTTGTTCACATTTTGCTTCATTAACTTTGTCTTTCCTACGTTGATCTTTAGTCCTATGTTGTTTGCATTCTGAGTTAGCTTGTTTATTTTATCTTGCATATCTTTGTGGCTGCTTCATAGCAGACAAACGTCGTTTGCAAAGTCAAGGTCCTCCAGCACTGTGTCAAGGGTCCATTGTAATCCTCTGCGTTTGTCTGATGTTGCCTCCTTCATTAACCAGTCTACTGCCAAGATAAATAATGTTGGTGATAGTACACATCCCTGTTTCACTCCTGTCTGTACCCTAAAGCTGCTGAAAACCCTCGTATAGAGCTTTGATTACATTCACTATCTTATGGGGGAGGCCATGCCATCTTAGGATTTTCCACAGTGCATCTCTGTTGACACTGTCAAAGGCTTTCTCAAAATCTATGAATAATGCATATGTTGTGCTATGCCACTCATTTGCTTGTTCTAATATTTGTCTAAGTACAAATATGTGGTCTATGCATGATCTTCCTTTTCTAAATCCTGCCTGCTCTTTCTGAAGTTTTCCCTCAAGTGCTGGTACAATTCTGTTGATGATTATTCTGCAAAATACTTTACTGGTGAGTGGCAGGAGGGTAATGCCTCTCCAGTTCCCTCAATCTCTTCTTTGGTAGTTTTACTATAAGGAATAAATTACTTAGGTGGTGATAAAACAGTTATAAGATTGCAAGGAACAGTGCACACATTCCAGTTAATGCTGGTGCACACGTTTAATATAATGCTGGTGCACATTCCAGTTAATGCTGGTGCACACGTTTAATATAATGTTAGTACACATTCCAGTTCAATTTTGTAGGCATGTTCCAATTAATGTTTCTATACATATCTTAGCTAACTTTAGGCAAGTGCTATTTAAAAATGTTTGAGCCTCTGATATATCATTGACAGGTAGCATGTTATCTGGTTTCTGAGGCCTGGAATTCAATCATTAAGCACCAATGTCCCCTCCTCCTTTTTGCATGCCATTAGAAGCCACACAATGAAGGCTTCTACAAGGCCAACAATCATCCATAAAACCACTATGCCCTTGAAATGGTGATATGGCTTTCTATATCACAATAAACAACAAGAAACAGTAACAACGTGTTACAAAACTACAATAAACAACAAGAAACACTAACAATGTGTTACAAAACTACAATAAACAACAAGAAACACTAAGAATGTGTTACAAAACTACCATAAACAGTAACAATGTGTTACAAAACTATAAACAACAAGAAACAGTAACAATGTGTTACAAAACTACAATAAATGACAAGAAACAGTGACAATCCATTACAAAAGTACAAAAGATGGCAGTAGACAGTAACGGTCTGTTGCAAAACGACAATAAATGACAAGAAATAGCAGTAACAATGTGTTATTTACAAAACTACAGTCCTCTCTACATATTATCTCAGTGGATAAGAACCACCATTATAAACAATGATTACTGGTAGGAACTTATTATTTTGAATATGGATAGGAATTGCTGTCATAAACAGTGACTACTAATTGAAACTGCTATTATAAATAGTGCTCCTGGATGAAAAATATCACAGTGACTACGGATAGAAACTTTTATTATAAATAGTGACTACAGACAGGTAAAGGTAAAATTCCCGTTTCCATGCCAATAAGGCATATTGGGTAATACGGTGTTAGGTCCTTATTTTCCATGACCACATGAAAGTGTGATGTAAGATTATGGATAGAAACTTTTATTATAAATAGTGACTATGGATAGAAACTTTTATTATAAACAGTTACCTGGATAGAAACTTTTATTATACATAGTGACTATGGATAGAAACTTTTATTATAAATAGTGACCATCGACAGAAATTTTTATTATAAATAGTGACTATGGATATAAAGTGTTGCCGTAAAAAGTAACTATGGATAGAAAATGTTGTTATAAATAGTAACTATGGATAGAAAGTGTTGTTATAAATAGTGAATATGGTTATAAACTTGTTATAATCTGTGAAACAATCACAATTCTTCTGAGATCATCACATGATTCGTTCATGACACAACTCCATACTGCAACAACTACAATTAAATGCTGCATTTAGTTACACAATGCTGTTAATTTGTTTCAATAACAAAAGAAAGACTGATATTGTATAAGATGAACAAACAGGCCAATGTCCTTAACACTCAAGGGAAATAACTGCATGAAATGCTTTTCTGCAAATAATACAGGGTGTTCCAAAAGTTTCTTTTCACTTTCTGGGGGCACCATAGGTGGTCTCCTAGATCCCCTGGTCTGACATCTTGTGACTTTTTCCTAGGGAGGGGGATCCACTAAAGAAAACATATAAGTATTTCTACTTTCATAGGGCCTGAAAATTCTGAAGCAGTGAATCACAGACATAACTGATAATCCAGATATGCTACATGAGACCTGGAAGTAACTCAGTTATCACAGCAATATGTGCCATGTGATCAGGAGGGCTCACACTGAATCCCTGTAAGGTATGTCTGAAACTTGAAGAATTTGTCCACAAAATAATACACTTTCTCCATGCAGCTGGATTTGTCTTCCTATGGTGGCCTCCAGAAAGTGTAAATGAACTTTTGGAACAGCCTGTATTTTGTAACTTCTTTTTCTCAGATTTCCAGTGAAAGAAAGAGCACTGAAATGAAAAAAAAAATTATACAGATATGATCCTACTAATTAAAAACATTTTGTCACCTTCAAATTATTTTTTTCTAAATTTCAAACATTCTGGCAAAGTGGTTAGTGCATTGGTTTCTCATGGTGAAGGTTGGGGGTTTGAATCCGGCCGGAGGCACCCCAGTCACCCAGCTGTAGAAATGGGTACCTGACTTCTTCTGGATTTGGGGAAAGAAAGGCGGCCAGGCATGATACTGACCATATCACCCTCTAGTGTGCTGACAGGTCAAGGAAAATATGGGCACTAACACCATATCCCTATGTGTCTCTAAGGCATGACAGGATTAGCTTTACCTTTACTTAATGTATGACAATGGAATGACTCTGCGGACATTAAAAAACCAAAATGAACATCAGTGCATCAGAAGATTGAAAATAATGACCTTGTCTGGTCTGACAAGTTCAGCAAAAAAAAAAAAGAAAGAAAGAAAGAAAGAAATCTTTTCAACATTTATTTACTAATGCTGTTTCTACTGTCACTGACCAAAATATTCATTCATTTATTCATCTGCACGTCCCTTGCTGAACTCTGCTTCTCTAACAGCACTCCTGTAAAGCCTCTCAGCTGTGAGCAAGATGGCCTGCTGCTGATGCATCCAGACCAAAATATTAACATTAGTTTGTTTTTTTTTTTTTACTTTTTCTATTAATCCATATTCTCTCTTTCCTTCTTATTTTATCTCAATTCCCTATCATCATCATCATCAGGTGCCGTGCCGACTGGCGTTGGCTATTATGCTTCTCCAGAGTACCCGATCCTTCATACAGGCCATCAGTTCAGTTGGTGATCTCCTCTCACACCATCCCGTCAGACAGTCCAGTATCATTTCTCTTGGTCTTCCTCTTGATCTTCTTCCTTCTATTTTTCCTGTTGTTATAATATTTTCAATGCCCCCTCTTCTCATTGCATGTCCTATGAAAGTACATTGTCTCTCTCTTATCTTTCTGACAAGGTTTTTTGTCTCTCCAGCTCTTCTCATACATTCTTCATTAGTTATTTTTGCTGTCCAGGGGATTCGCAACATTCTTCTAATTCCCTACCCCAAGTTAAAATGCGTCCTTCACTTTCATCTACATTAGCTGATTTCATCCTTTTGTATTTCTGTCAAAAACAATTACCAGTAAGGAACTCCGAAGAAGAATGTTTTACTGGTGAAATTTCTGTTGTGAAACGCTTCTGTCTGAAGAAGACAAACGCTGAAACATTACATCACTGAGGTTTTGTCAATGCTATTTCATTATACACCATGTTTGTTTTTCTGTGTCTGACTGCAGTAACCTTATAAATATTTATACATGCAGACTGTACTGTTCCACTACTTCTTTCCTAAATGGGAAAAAAAAATCTATTGATATTATAGCATAGGTGTGTTTTAGGAGCAGGAATAGCCAAACTGACAGTTATATCGGCTTCTCAGATGTAAGGCAGTGGGCTCTGTTCCCTCACCACTGCTTCCATTCTGTCAGGGTTCTTGCCAATGTTACCAAGTTCAAAATTCTGTGGTGAGAACCTCCTTCCAAGAACTTATTCTTCAAGTTTGTTCAAAATGTGATTTCAGTTTAGGTGAGGTTGTAATTTCATCTATAGTTTATATAGCAAAGTCTTCTTTGTGGTCCTTCTCAGATGGGTAATCCAGTCTTAGTTATGTCTTAAAGTGCTTTGTTTACGATGTTCTCAAGGCATGACCATGCAATACTGTGCTCTCTTCTTACTGTACTTGTGAAAGCCTTGATGCTTCGTATTTGTGAAAATTTAGGTCACCAGGTAACTGTTTAACTGTTTTTTGAGAAGAGAAATCAATGTGGACCACAACTGAGACTTTACTGTAGCGCACAGCCAGCACTTCTGTAATATGTGTAACAGTCATTGGTAAGCTGTTGATTCATATTGAGTCTGTTCAAAAGATGATATCTCATATCAAATGTGTTCACAAGATGACATTTCACATTGAATCTATTCACAAAATGATGTCTCATATTGAGTTTGTTCAAAATATGATGTCTCATATCAAGTTTGCTCACAAGATATTGTCTCATATCAAGTTTGTTAACAAGATGATGTCTCCTATGAAGTTTATTCACAAGATGGTGCCTCCTATCAAGTTTGTTCACAAGATGATGCCTCCTATCAAGTTTGTTCACAAGATGGTGCCTCCTATCAAGTTTGTTCACAAGATGATGCCTCCTATCAAGTTTGTTTACAAGATGATGCCTCCTATCAAGTTTGTTCACAAGATGGTGCCTCCTATCAAGTTTGTTTACAAGATGATGCCTCCTATCAAGTTTGTTCACAAGATGGTGCCTCCTATCAAGTTTGTTCACAAGATGATGCCTCCTATCAAGTTTGTTTAGAAGATGATGCCTCCTATCAAGTTTGTTTAGAAGATGATGCCTCCTATCAAGTTTGTTCACAAGATGATGTCTCCTATCAAGTTTGTTCACAAGATGATGCCTCCTATCAAGTTTGTTCACAAGATGATGCCTCCTATCAAGTTTGTTCACAAGATGATGTCTTGGTCTGTAAGGTCCTGTTAGAAGTCTGAGCTCATGATTTAACTGTGATTTAAAGCAGCTGATGATTATGAACAGGACTTTTTTTGGTTTGTGAGAAACAAGTCTTCTGTTCCCCCCCCCCCCAATTTCTTTCTTTCTCTTTCTTTCTGCCTCTGCTGAACTCGTGCTCATCCCATCAGACTAGGTCGTTAAGTCTAATCGAACTTGTTCAAAGTGCAATGATGATAATACTAAAGCAGATGCTTATTTCATTTTAGTACTGTCATAGCTGATATTTCTGTCTATATTTTCAGCCACATGTGTATATTCAGCACTGACATAGTTGGTACTATAGTAATGGAATATAATCTTTTATTTCACATACATGTGTAAATTTCAGTTTAGCACTGACACAGTTGGTACTGCAGTAGTGGTACTGTAGTACATTATTTCACATACACATGTACTGTATATATTCATTTTACCACTGACACAGGTAGTACTGTAGTAATGGTACTGTAATGCATTATTTCACATTTAATATCTCTCAGTTATTTCTGTCTGATGCAGAGATGATTCTTCCTTTAATTAATCTAATCTTCTGAGCATGTTTTAACTCTTCAAATGATGCAGCACCTCTGCACAGAGTAGCCCTCCATGTGACACCATCATTTGCCAGTTCTTCCCGGTTCCTTTGACTGATGATGAATATGTGACTGATCCTTTTCCACTGTTATGCTTAGCAGAGACTTTGTGTATAATTATTACAGTCGCCGTTGTCTCTTTTTTGTCTTTGTACTGTGGTACTATGTGTATAATTATTACAGTCGCCGTTGTCTCTTTTTTGTCTTTGTACTGTGGTACTATGTGTATAATTATTACAGTCGCCGTTGTCTCTTTTTTGTCTTTGTACTGTGGTACTATCTCCGCGTGTCGCTTGCCATAAGGTCTCTACTATGGAGCACTGGATGGGTACTAGAAAGTTAACTCAAACGATAGCAATAAAAGTTGACAATATAGTGTGTCTAAAACAGACTGGGTGATGTATTT
This sequence comes from Achatina immaculata, assembly GCA_009760885.1. Lineage (NCBI taxonomy): Eukaryota > Metazoa > Mollusca > Gastropoda > Stylommatophora > Achatinidae > Lissachatina > Lissachatina immaculata. The sequence goes on from CM019718.1 coordinate 12,903,542, forward strand.
CTCCATGGCCATTTTAAAAGTTCGATTTGATCTGCCTTAAATGAAAACAGAAGCTGAAATGTTCTCATTTATTTGATTTCATTTTTTTCCCCCTTTAAATCTCCCTGTCCCCATTATCTGTACTCAACCTTCTTTTGTTCTCGCGACACAAAGCTAATCCGTATAATACAGTTAGTTGTGTCATCTACATTCAAAGAACTTTACAACGAGCAAAAGTATAGTGAAATTCGTTCAAAAACAACAACAAATTCAACAGCAACGTCAAAATCTTTCTGAGAAAAGACATAAAGAAGACCTGACATCGGGAGACGCCATAGAATGGGAGAAGGGGAAGACAAGGAGCCCTGTCTGCCATGCTATTATTATCACCACCGGCATATCGGGTTAAAACCACCAAAAAGCAACACAATTGTCAATTTCTGTGGGGCAGTCACTTATTCTGAACGTAAATGTGTCTGATCACAACAGCCGAAAGCTTCATGCAGTTAATAAAACAAGAAAACATACCCCGGTTTCTGTCTGGCCGACATGGTTCTATTGGAACTCATGGCACAAAAGCATCCCCTTCCAGTCAACAACAAAAATCAATATCTGGAACTGATGTCATTTCCTTCAGCATCTTCCTGGGCTCTGCAAGGGAGTTCTTAGAGGATACATCCAGTCATTAACTTCATTTCATTCATTCAATACTATCCTTTTCTAACAGCGTTTGCAATCATGCTTCTCCATATTGTGCTGTCCTTGGTGTTCCCAGTCATTTCAAATGCTTTCACTGTTACTGTGCAATCTTTTTTTTTTCTATCTGCTTTCCTCACTTTATTTTTCCCATGAGTTTTCCAGTGATTATCAGGTGCTCTAAACTTCTGACTCTCTGTGACACGTCCGTGAAGTGACGGAGGTCTTTTTCTTATAATTTTAACTAGTTTTCACTGTTCTACGAACTTTTTGTTAGAATTTCTTCAGGGTCCATCTGTACGTCTTCGCGTGTCCCCCCCCCCCCCCCCGGCTGACAAGTGTATTGTTTGCATCTTCATCCAGCATCATAAGTTTCTTTTTTTTTATCTTGTTAAGTTTTTCAAATTTTACAAGCATATGACAATAAATGACTGTATAAAAGACTTTCCTCACATGTCTGTCGCTTTCTTGTTCCTTCGAGTTTTCCATCTGGTTATCAGGTTCCCTATATTTTGCATTGCCAAGGCATCTCCAAATTTATGTTTAAAGATAAAATATACTGAAATATGTTAATATTTCAAGGCATTTTAAAGATTCAATAATAAAATGGCTTGTTTTGCCTCATTTAAAATATGTATTTAATTAACCAATTTTAAAAAAAAGGATTCATAAAACGATCACTGCCATATCACCTTTAATGGATTCAGTAATTTATTTAGTGTTTCTCGGTTTTATACTATCCTTTGGTGTTTCTGATCAGATCCTGCGCCACGTGGTTAGCCAGTTAGGATATTATTCTGTCGGCCTCTCTTTCGGTAACTTTCTCTTGATTAACTCTTTCACCACGGAATTAATTTCCATGCTCTACCAGAATAAATTTTAATGAAAAATTTTGGTGGCAAGAAGCTGGAAGTTACTTTACAATTATGCCCAGGGCTGGAAATTAGCAACGTTTCATTTTATTTAGATATTGTCTAAGTGAGCACTGATTCGCATAGTTGTGCAAGCTCTACCGACACTGCCAATGTTGTTTTGAAGTGAACGAGTTAAGAACGAAGAATAAAAACCTGCATAAACTAATGGCTCTTTTCATCTTGCTCTACCAGGGACGTCGAGAAGAATTTTGTAAGCGGTGCAAAGCTTTATCTCTTCCCCCTCCCCAGATTTACCATAATGATTAGCTATTGTGTCTTCATCCACTACGGGCTGAGCCTTATTTTAAAAAAAAAAAGGAAAACTTTTTGGGCCCCGGAGCCATGCAGCGGTTTGACCGCCTCCCGCCTTTAAGCAAGTAGATATCAGATGTCCAGTTTCAGTGGCCCCGAAGTCACGCCTATGCGGAAGTCGAGTGCGGCCGCATCTAGAGCAATTAGTTTTTAGCCATCTTACATACAAATGGGAAAAAGCAGCATTTACGAAATAATGGCGAACTGATTGTTTCTAATTAGCATTTCATGTATGTTTTAAACTGTTATTTAAACGGGTTTTTTGTATTAATTTTAATGAAATAAAGCACATTTTCATAATAACCTCGGGGACGGCGAACAAACGGCCTCCAGGGGCCTCATACGGTTTGCGGGCCATCAGTTTTACACCGCTAAGGTAGAAGTTAGCTTGCATATGAACTTAGCTTTCTCGAATCTTAGCGTTGTGTCAGTAGCAACAATCAAGCATGAATCACGGGCATTTCACCCAAACAAATGAAGAGAGGATCATGTCTGTTTGAGATGAGATGGTAAGCAAAAGATGTTTTTCTTTGCTGAAGATCTCAGCACTCATACGTCTTTTGCTGCAGCAGCCCTTCTTTGCTGAAGACCATAGCACTCATACGTCTTTTGCTCCAGCAGCTCTTCTTTGCTGAAGATCACAGCACTCATACGTCTTTTGCTGCAGCAGCCGCTCATTTCCCTGCGCTTTAGCTGAGACAAAATGGATTCTACTTGAAAAATTTGTCAGCTAAAATTGTCACATCACCCATTCTAATTACTTGTCACATCGGCACATCTTCCATCACATAGTCTGTATAATAATAGCAATAATAATAATAATAATAATTTCCCCGACTTACGGTAAGCGGATGGCTCTGTAACCCTGTGCGTAAGTTGATTTTTACGTAAATCGGAGCCATGTATTATTACATTCCTTATACGGCATTTTACGACACCTGTTTGTTCTATGAATTCGGTACATTTTTCGCAATTTTTTGACATTAAGTATGGATCTACGTTTATCGGAGCTACGTAAGTCGGGATCTGCCTGTGCTCATTTCTTGACTGACTTTATTCATTCAAATCCTTGAGCACACTAATAAGACCAGGCAGGAAATGAAACATCATATATATATATTTTTAAAAAATATACCAAGTCAAAATGGCATTATAGAAGAAGAAACTCGTTAAGTTAACGTATAACTGAATGTAAAAAAAGGAAGCAAGCAAATATTTATCGCCATAGTTCCCATGGTGGTGGAGTCTGTTAAAGAAGTATTACACCCCTCTGCTTTATAGCGCCACTCAGGGACTGAAGGAAAAGCCACCACAACCCTTTCCCAATCCGACACCATGCTGTGCCTCATCATATTTACCATATCGTCTGCAAAAAAAAGCACTAGCTCATAATTCCAAGGCGATAGAAGAAAAAGAACGAAAGTAGTGAATCAAAAAAAAAAAAAAAGTGAAGATCAGTGTCGGCACATAAAATATATTTTAAAAAGAATGGTAACAGTTTCTTCAATAGCTAAAATGAAAAATAAGATATACATTACACAGACAGAAATGGTAATTTAATTAAAAGTACAGGGAAACGACATCAAAAATTTAGGAACTAATAATGAATTAGGATGACTTGAAAACATCGTCACAGCAGCAAAGTTAAATAGGAAGAGAAACTGAAATGGTGAATGAGAAGACAACGGTTGATTTGACTCCCAATAACAAACTGAGCTGCGGAAAAACATCTAAGAACATAAGAAAGAAGAAAAACATCGTCTTTTATCAAGATTGACCACTTGGTGTCGGCACATGATGATGATGATTATTGCAGGTACATTTCTTGCCGTACAGAGCCTCACTGAAACCAGAAAATGTCTTAGAGTTATCCTTGTATGTCGCTTACACGAATGCTAATTTACAAAAATAGTATTGTTCGCTTTCATACATCACCTTCACTTGCATATTTTAAAAGTTGAATTATAAATGCAATTATATTTTATGTAAATTAAGTTCATATATTAATTCTCTGGTAATTTCTAATAATTTACTGGTATAGTTTGTAAGAGATTTATTGATTTTAAAATGGCGAACCGCCTACTGGCATCGGTTTGGTAAACCTACAGTTCATGGAGTGGATAGGCCTGCTCTCTGTAATCCCAAATATTTGTGATTGTGCAATAGTAAATTATTCCAATTTCTGTTAGAGAAGTAATTGATAAAATATGGCAGCTTTACTGAAAAATCAGATTCTGAAACACCTTTCAAAGTAAGTTTTATTTTTTGTTGTTTTTTTTCCCCCACTTGTATTTATCTTTACGGTGATATTGTTTCGTTTAAATGGAGTAGTATGGAAGTGAAAACTGTTTAACACGGATATCTTCAAGATTATAGTGTTATTGCAAGTATCATTTAGTATTCTCAGTATGCCGTGAACCATTCATGAGTTTGTGGAATAGTCAGGGAAGCATTTATTTACGTCCATTTCTTAAGTCGGTAAATTATATTTTGACTTAAGTCACATTCGTATACACATTAAGTACAGTTGTAGAAACGTTAAGTCATGGGACTAAATCGTGAACGATTTCGTATTTAAACATTCAGAAGTCTTATCGGTGTATGCCCACCAACGACAGATTCCAAAGTTTGGAAAGATTAACGTATTCACGGGTCATGACTCTCAGAGGTCTTCTTCTTCTTTTTTTTTAAAAACAAAAACTCACAAGACCTCTGGGAGTCATGACCCAGGAAGCCCCCCTCCCCCGAATGTCAGGAGTTAAACAGGACCGAAATATTTGTCGGGGGTGGGGGTATTTCTGAAGGAGTTGTGTTGTTGTTGTTGTTCCGCTCTCTTACAGTAGAGTTTCCTGCATTCATTGTTTCATCAGATTTTGTCATTCATTCATTTTCATTCGTTCAGTGTCAACGGGCGTTAGCGATCATTCATCCCCATCCTGTGCGGTATTTGGTATTTCAGGCCATTTCGTTTGCTTTCTTTTCTCACAATTCTTGGGCAGCGCATTCAGTCCCGTCCCCCCACACCCCGGCCACTATCGTCTATTTCTTTTGAGTTTTTTCAGTGATTAAGTGCTGCGATGGTGTAGTGGTTAGTGTCCTCGCATGACGATCAGAAGATCCCTGGTTTGATTTCTCACTCGGGCGAAATTTTTTTCCGACTGACTGGCTCCAGGGTCAACCCAGGCTAAAAAGAAATGGGTACCTGGGGCTTCCCTAGGAAAACAAAGGGATCCCTACCTCAAATGACCAAGTGGCCTAGAAATATGAAGGCACTAGCACTTCACACCCTCCCTCCTCCCACTCCAAGGCGTGAAGATGTTACGGGACATATACTCCCTCTCCCCCCCCCCCCCCAAGTGATCATCAGGTTCTGTAACTTCTTTCTCATGACATGCCCAGCGAACGGTGGTCATTTCCATTTGATTGGAATTAGTTCATTAATCTGCAACATCTCCAAGAACTTCTTCACTTGTTTTCTGGCTTTTCAGGGATAGATTTGATAAGTTTTATATTTCCTTGTTTTTGTTTTTTGTTTTTGCTGTGTTTATTTATTCCCTCCCCCCCCTCTTGTTATTTTATTACAGTTGCTTCAAGTTTGCCAGCCCCCAATATGTTGTATTTCTAAGTTTCTAAGCAGACCTTGCCCATCCCATTTTTACCCTTGAACGTTTTCCTCAGATTTGTTTCGGTGACCTCTATTATCCAGCAGTATATTAAATCAGCACCATATTTAAAACGATGTCCTTAGCGTGAAGTGCCTTGACATTTCTAGGCCACTGCAGCTTTTAAGGCAGGGATGTCAGCACTTGTCTTTGCTGCCTTTGTTTTCCTAGGGAAACCCCAGGTTCCCATTTTTTTAAGACTGGAATGATCTCAGTGCCAGTTGGTCTGGAGGAAAAAAAAATCGTACCCCAGTGCAGAATTTAACCAGAGGTCTTCTGGTCTGCAGGCAAGAACACTAATCACTACATCACTCCAGCGTTATATTAGCCCCTTATTTAAATTAAGCTTTCAGTAACCACTACAAATTGCTGAATTTATTTTAAAAAAAGAATGTAATATGTAACATTTTCTTATGGCAGATGTTAATGGATTATTGCAAACTTATAGAGGGTGGTTCATTTTACAGATGGTAAATGTTGATAACTTTATTGGCATTCTTGTGGCCACAGATGTGTTTTATTTTATTTTCCATCTAATTTGAGGATTGATTATGCATGGAAACATGTTTTGTCAGAGGGAAAGTCAGTTATTTGGAAGCTGTTCTCAATCATGGAGAAAAAATGTTCTGTTTTTTTTTTTCCTTTTTTAAACCCAAGATGACCTGTTTATCTTCCATTTATATATAAACTGTCTGAACTGATTTATCTTCTATATAAACTGTTGTAGATGTTTGAACATAACTCTTTATCAGTAACAATGTGAATTCCATGCAAGAAAAAACAGATACCCTATCATCACTGGCTAGCAAAATAGGACTTGAAATTAACAAGGACAAAACAAAAATAAGGAAAATTCCCATTAATCAGAGTGGAAAAATACATGTAGAAAGAACAGATATTGAAGAAGTCGATCAACTTGCATATCTTGGCAGCTGCATAGACCAGGATGTTGACACCAGAAAGAAAGTTAGAATTAGAATTGTAAAAGCAGCATTGATCTTCAAGAATCTTGAGAACATATGGCATTCAAAAGTTAAAAGCACAAAAACCAAGCTAAGACTATTCAATTCAAATGTAATATCCACCCTCATTTATGCATGCGAAAGCTGGAAAACAACGAAAGAAATAGACAAGAAATTACTCTTTTGAGAAGAAATGCCTAAGGAAAATACTTGGCATCAAGTGGAACGAAATCAAGAACAATGCAGAGATAAGACAGATGACTGAACAACAACCAGACTCATGGGTGATCAGGAAAAGGAGATGGACATATGTTGGTCACGTGATGAGAAGAAATGATCAGAGAATCCCAAAACAAGCTATAAAGTGGAACACAACAGGCCAAAGAAAAAGAGGCAGGCCACGTGAAACTCTGAAGAGGACATTGTTAAGAGAGGCCAAATCAACAGGCATAAAATCCCTTGATGAGGTTGTAAGACTCGCCGAAGACAGGAAAAATTGGCAAACTACCTTGTGAGCCCTATGTGATGTTTAACTACATGGGAAGGATATAAGATATAAGATGTCTGAACTGATTTATCTTCTATATAAACTGTTGTAGATGTCTGAACTGATTTATCTTCTATATAAACTGTTGTAGATATCTGAACTGATTTATCTTCTAATATAAACTGTTGTAGATATCTGAACTGATTTATCTTCTGTATAAACTGTTGTTGTTGCAGATTCAGTTGCCCAGGGACTCTTGTCCTTGAGGTTATTGACTTGTGGTGTCTTCATTTTCTTCTTCTTGAGCTATGAGCATGATGTTCTTTGCAGATGAACCAGCAAAGATGTTGAGCATGTCTGTTGGCAGGGGGTTGTGGCAGCTGCTTTTTTTAGACCCAGAGTGGAGTTAAAAGTCAGGTGGTGTGCAGTGCTTCTTTAGCAAACTCCACTGCCATGGGGACTGGTGATTCCTGCCCTGTTAGCCAGGCTAGGTCTGTTACTGAGGGTACCATTGGAGAGGTGGGACAGGGTCTTGATCACTTATGGTTCACCAACCCTGATATTAGCATGTTAGCTATGAGTCACTGATTGACAAACTGGATCATCACACACCACCCCACACCCCCATCCCCCCCCCTGCAAATCTTCTTCGTTCGCTTCTTCCACCAAGACCGCCCCGTGATTTACTCCAGTGGTCCCCCCAAGGACCACACGAGATCCACAAGAGGACCACAAGAGGTTCGGAGTATCGCAGGGTTTGAGCCTGCATTCTTGGTGGGTATCAGAAGCAAGAATGCGTGACACCGTGGTTTTCATTGCACCAGTTTAGTCTAGAGTTGGACTTTCTCACCGGAAAACCTCGACGTGTTTTGGATATCAGTATATCCCTGCCAGGTGAGAGGTGGTTGCCCATCCAGCCTAGAGTTGGACTTTCTGACCGTAAAACCTCAGCATGATTAGGATATGCATACATCCCAGCCGGGTGAGAGGTGGTTGCCTATCTAGACTGCACTGGTCCAGTGTCTCCGACTTCAGCATTTTGTGGTTGTGGGCGCTCCTTTTCCTAGTTGTGACCAGGAAGGAGCTTTTGTCCAGGAGGATGAATCCTCGCTACTAGTAAGTTTCACCCCTGGGTTGAGCCGGTTTAGACATATTATCCCAGTATGGACGTGTTTAAGATGTGACCGACCTCTAGAGCGGAGGTATCGTGACATGAGCAGCCATCAAGTTTCACCCCTGGTTTAAGTCGGTTTAGGCATATTTCACCAGTATGGGTGTATATTGGGCGTGGGCGGCCTCTAGAGCAGAGGTACCGTGGTATGAGTAGCTCTCACTGCGAGACTACTGGACATACTGATTAAGCTTCACTTTATCCTTTCCATCACCTTTTCACATTGGCGGCGCCGCACGGCAACCCTGATTTCTTTTTCGCATTTTCTTCATTGACCGGGAGGAGTTTCACTCCACGCGCGGCATCCAAAGAATCTCACCAGCAGTGCGTGTCTGCAAATGTTTTCATGCCCATTTTAAAAAAATTCCATGTTTTGTCTTCAGTTCATTTAGATCATATTTCCTAAATTTGTTTGGGCTGCTGCCTTCTTGGCCACATTTCTAATGTTAAGCACTTTGGAAACTACTGATTGATAAGCTAAATTAGGTGAAGAATTATATATATATATATATATATATATATATATATATATATATATATATATATATATATGTATGTATGTATATATGAGCACTTCAGAAACTACTGATTGATAAGCTAAATTAGCCAAGAATTATATATATGAGCCACTGCAGGACAGTTGTCAAAAAAAAGTGGTAAAAGTTAGAAAAGCAAGAAAAATAGTATTCTGATGTTGATTACTGGTTAAGTTGAAAACGTGATTGTTTAGAATTTAATTTGGGTATTCATACTGTGGACATCATGTAATTAATGCAAAGTCTTATTTTCATCTGCCTTGAAATTTTTTGTTTTTTGTTTTTGTTAAATTTAATAATAATGATAATGTTAGCAACTTCTCAGAGGTATCTGTTGTTTGTGATTTCTTTACAAAGAGTAATATTTATCTTATATCTTATCTTATATCCTTCCCGTGCCGTTAAACGTCACATAGGGCTCGCAAAGTAGTTCGCCAATTTTTCCTGTCTTCGGCGAGTCTTTCAGCCTCATCAAAGGATTTTATGCCTGTTAATTTGGCATCTCTTAACAATGTCCTCTTCAGAGTTTCACGCAGTCTGCCTCTTTTTCTCTGGCCTGTTGTGTTCCATTTGATAGCTTGTTTTGGGATTCTCTGATCATTTCTTCTCATCAAGTGACCAACATATGTCCATCTCCTTTTCCTGATCACCCATGAGACTGGTTGTTGTTCAGTCATTTGTCTTATCTCTGCATTGTTCTTGAATTCGTTCCACTTGATGCCGAGTATTTTCCTTAGACATTTGTTTTCAAAAGAGTCTAATTTCTTGTCTATTTCTTTCGTTGTTTTCCAGCTTTCACATGCATAAATGAGGGCGGATATCTGTGAAAAAAAAAAACCAGTTACAATTGTTAGAATAGTTCTTCATTTCAATAATAAAATGATCTGATCTGATATCAGAATGTTCTAGGTCAGTGGTTCCTGATTAACAAAAGTCCATGGGCCCCCTGATGTTTCAAAATCCAGGCCACAGATCCCCAGCACTTTGGACAAGAGTCATGTGTGTTTGGGAGCTACATGCTTTAAATGTAAAAGATTTTTTTTTTTTTTTTCAAGAAAATGTGGGTAACCTTTAATGAGTAGACACTACACTGCAGTAAAAAAAAAAACACGGTGCAAACTTAGTGAATTTTCAACATGACATTAACTTTGTTAAGAAAAAAGTAGACAGCAATGAACATTTTCCTATTTGTTCTAACAAATGAACAGAGTATGAAATATGTGGCAGCTAACCGACCTAAATATGGTGAGGGAAACCATGCCTCTTTTACCTCCACGCAGGATTCACAGAAACATTGATTATTAAACTTCACAGTGAAAGTAAAAAAAAAAAGACTCATTTTGTAACAGACCCCCCCCCCCCCCCCAGGGAAGTTTCTGTGGGCCCTCACTGGTCTGCAGACCACCGTTAGGAAGCAGTGTTCTAGATGAGTGCATACCATAGTGTGCAGTGCATTCTCTCTAGTAATAAATGCTTTATCCAGTCAAAACGTCCACCAATTGAGACCTGTCCTGAATCAACATTCTCATTTAATTTAGGGCTTGTCTGCCATCTTCATTTATTTGATTAGTTATTTGTGAAGTCCATTTATGTATTGTCCTTGGTCTTAGATTTGGAGGGTTCCATATTGGAACAGCATAGATATGCTCCCTTATTCTCTGCTATTCTTATATGTTCCTTCTCATTTCAGACTCATTGGACCAGTTTCATTTTTTGTTTGTTTTTTGATGTTATTGCTGCGGTCTGAGTCATTTAATCACCCCTGAAAACAGATTACTTGACTGCGTAGTCGCTACTGGGTTTCACTTCACATGTCAGCAGAGAATATAATAGAAATGGAAAATCACGTGAAGCTCAGTCCCAGAAACGAGAGGTTTTTGCCTGGATCTGTAGCAGGTGGATGTTAGCAAAAATAATATGGTTGATGGTCAAGTGAAAGTTGATCTGATGTCCTAGCATCTGCTACCATCAAAAATCTGTTTTCGTTACCAACATGAAGCAAGAGAAAAGGACTGGCACATTTCGTTGCTAAGATGTGGCAGTGATTTTGTAGTCTTTATTATCAGTTGCAGTGTCAGTAATCATGACAGTTAGACCTATCCGTTGATTTCAGTTTAAAAAAAAAATTCTCTCTGTGAGTCCCTTTTGTGAATTTATGGCCCACTGTTGGATCAGAAGCTTTGTTTGTGAATTTAGGGTCCACTGTTGGGTCAGAAGCTTAGTTTGTGAATTTATAGCCCACTGTTGGGTCAGAAGCTTAGTTTGTGAATTTATAGCCCACTGTTGGGTTGGAAGCTTAGTTTGTGAATTTATGGCCCACTGTTGGGTCAGAAGCTTAGTTTGTGAATTTATGACCCACTGTTAGGTCAGAAGCTTATTTGTGAATTTATGACCCACTGTTTGGTCAGAAGCCTAGCGTGTGAGTTTATGGTCCACTCTTGGATCAGAAGCTTAGTTTGTGAATTTATGGCCCACTGTTGAATCGGAAGCAAATTTATAGTCCATTGATGGGTCGGAAGGATAGTTTGTGAATTTATGGTTCAGTGTTGGGTCCGAAGGTCAGTTGGTGGTCAGTTTATGGTCAACTGTTGTTGGTAACCCAGTTTGTGATTTTATGGTCTACTGTTGTGTTAGAAAATCTACTGGTAGTTTTCTGAATTTCTTATCTACTGTGTTTTACTGTTCTTTATTAATATGGCGGGATCATATAAAGAAACTCAGTATCAGCCGCAGCAGCTTAATTGGAAAAATTCTGTTTCAGCTCCTTTTCAGTTATTTAATTATCTCAAAGTTTTCGTCACACTGAGTTCAAGGCTGAACTGTCCTGTGCTGTATTTCTTTCTTCTTTTTTGTTTTTTTCAAAATCATACTTCCTTGTTTTTATTATTTTTGTTCTTTCCCAACACTGTTGTGACTCATTGCAGCAGATAAAGTTCATCTCCACTGGCCTTTCTTCTTGACCCTCCTTTGTCTGTTAGTGGCAAGAAGCCAAGAGTTTTCTTTCCTTGTTAGAGAGTATAGAAATTAGCACACTGAGCTTGAGTTATCTTATCACCACAGTATTAGAAATGTGACTGAGGGGAAATGATACATCTTAGACTGAAGGAAGTTAGTTTTATTGATCCTGCCCTCGTTGCCTTCTTAAGCATTGCCATAATTATTATGGGCTATATCCATTCATGCTGAAATCCTACTTCTTTGGAGGGGATGAGAGGATCTATATCTTCTTCTTCTTCGTTCGCTGAGGATCTATGAACTTATCTGGAGTATATGATGGTGATCCAGATATATGGTTAAAATTCTAGCACTTGGTCAGCATGATGTTTTTTTTTTTTTTTTTAGAGAATGACTTCAAAATTAACCCTTTGACTCCAGAATTAGATTTCATGTTGTGCCAGAAGAAATTTTGGCAGAAAGAATCTTGGAAGAAGTTACTCTGTAATTTTAGAAATGTGGGTTTAGAAATGTGCTACTGAAACATTAGAAATGTGCTACTTTTTACATTTTTATTTAGACTGCCTAGATATCACTCTGAGCATTGATTCCCAGAGATTTGCGAGATCTACTAGAATTACCAGGGTTGCTTTGGACTTAAAAGAGTTAAGAATAGGCTGTGAATATTTGACTTGCTGGCATTGAATTAATTTTTTGAATGAATCTTGTTTGTAGTCAATTCATCAATGAAACATTGTCTTGCTGGGTTTTTTTTTTTTTCATCAATATTGTGAATGTGTATAAAAGAAGTTTCAAGTGTTAAGAAATATTTTCTAAGCCCTCATTTTTGTGGTTTATCCATTTTGCTGTGTCATGATTCTGAAGGCAGCATGGGTACTTTTTTATTTCCAGTCTCAGTAGTCTCTGACTTAACTTGTGAAAATTGGGCATCTGATTCTTCTGCTAGGAAAGTGCCTGTCTGAAATGGGATATGCATATTTTTGAAGGCTGGGCATCACAAACTCCCTGAAGACAGAGAAGAACTTACAAAAGTACCAGACATCTCACCAAACACAAACTACACACTTCCTCAAACTAACACCAGAGTCAAGAACAAATTAGTGGACAAATCATCAGATCCCAACACCCTAAAGCTGTATGCACTGGAGACCATAGAATCCTACCCCAGGGTCTGGATCCATGCATACACTGATGGGTCAGCATCCAAGGAAACAGACAGTGCATGATATGGGGTACTCATAATGTTTCCAGGCAAGACAACAAGCCACATTTCTGCTCCTTGTGGACCTAGCTGCTCCAATTATGATGCAGAGATGCAGGCAATATTAGCAGCCCTGGCAGCCACCACCATCAAATACAAAAACAGTGTCTCTCACCCAAGAAACCTTATTATTTTCTCAGACTCCCAGTCTGGTCTCCAGGCCCTTGAAAATTGGATACCATCAGCTGATCACATTACAATTGACATACTCAATGCAATAAACCAACTCGCCTCCTATGACATCAAGACCACCCTACAGTAGATACCAGTGCACATAGATATCAGAGGAAATGAACGTGCTGACAGACTGGCAAAGAGTGGAGCCACCATGTCAAGCCCCACATCTCCACCAACATGAGAACAGCTAAACACATTGTACACAACTTCAAGCAGCAGTGGATGGACAGCTGGGCCAGTAATCTAACTGGAAGATCCCTGTATACACACCTGCCAAAGCCTAACCCCAAAGACTACATCAATAGCTTATGTCGTAGAGACCAGTGCACAATTTTCAGGTTGAGAACAGGACACGTCACCCTCAGTAAACACTTACACAGAGTGACCGCTGACTACACACCATACTGCATGCACTGCAGCAGACAAGAAGAAGAAACTGTTAAACATCATCTGCTGGACTGCAGTGCATTGAAGGACCTTCAGAAGAATTTGATACCACCAAACTCCTCAGTCACCGACATTCTGTATGGAGATGTAGAACAGCTGAAGAGGACCTGTACGTTTCATTATCTGACACAAGGGAAAAAGAGTGAAAACTCGTACACCCGGGGATCGGAAAAGTCAAAAGTCAAAAGAAAGCTGGGCATACCAGAGTGAAGTTTAATCACATTTGTCAGTGTACATAGGAAACAATTAAATACTCTTGACAGAAGATTGTTGAGTCACTGTACCAGATTTTTTTCATTCTGACTCCTTCATTTTTTACTGGCGTCTGACTCCTACTCTGTCTTAAATGGTATACTTATAATAATAAAACTAGCTTTACTCAGAATTGCTTTAGACTCAGACTCCAACATCACATCCCAGAGTGATGTGAGCGTCAAAACCTCTGTATGTGGAACCATGTGGGGATGAAGATGCTAGGAGATGTGCCAATCGGTGTCCCATGGCTGATATGCTAGCGTCAGGGTTGGCAAACCTTAGCTGACCAAGACCCTGTCCCATCTCTTCATTGGTACCTCCAGTAACTTACCTAGCCTGACTTTGGGGCATGGATAACCACAGCCTCCATGGTGGTGGAGCCTGCTAAGAAAAGCGTTACGCACTCTCTGCTTTAAAAAAAAATAGCTGCCATAACCTGCTCCCTGGTCAACGTGATGCTGTGCCTCAATATATTCCCTGCACTGCTGTAAAGGACACCAGCTCACAGTTCCGGAGATATTCATGAAGAAGAAGAAGAAGATGAAATAGAACAAAAGGAAGAAGAAGAAGATGGTGACTCAACCATATATGAGTAGACATTGAGGAGGGCAAAAAAAAAAATGCCCAAAAAATTTTTGACTATTTTAGACAACACCCTGACAATTGTTTTTAAAATGTTCCAGATTTACGAAGAACCTTTCTGCCGATAACATCAATCTTAGCACCCTGAAAGGTGAAGGTGAGCTCTCCAGTCTGGAGCTAAATGAAGATATCTTGACTCAGTTGTTGGAACTGCCTACGTGGTTGAGGATTACAAAAGCTGTCTGCAACCGAGTAGCAGTCAAGGTGAGTAGCAGTTTTGTTTCAGCTGTGGTACATGTCTCCTTTGTTTCATGTCCTGGGATGAGCAGACTCTTCTGTGCCATAGAGTACAGAATGATCTTACAACTTGGGTATTGTGTTGGACTGGAGGAGCTCTTGCTTGATGTTATGAAGCAAATTAAGTTTCTTGATAGGCTCCACTATTGTGGTGACATCCATCCATCCATCCATGTTCTTGGTCGGTGATCCGCTAAGTAATCATCCCTGTGGCATCTTGCAGGTAGCAACACATTCTCTCCACCTTTCACACCTGATGACATTGTTGGACCTTAAGACTGCTTACCTGGGGGAGGGGGTGTGAAGAAGGGAATTGGGGAGGGGGCCACAAGACTTTATTGCTTGGGGCACTCTAAAGAGGGAGGATAGGGTTTTGGGTTATTGGCCAAAATAACTAAACCAGTGTTTCCCAGGCTTGTTCGGACTGCCTTTTCTCCCAGTCAACCACCCCCCGCCCCCCCCCCCCCCCAATTCTATTCGTGCCGTGACCTATTAAACTAGGATATGCATTACACAACTACAATCTTAAGCAAGCAAACCAATTTAACAATATAAAGGAGTACATTTATCTTTATTAGTTTCTCAGCTTTTAATGTGATGGATGAGTTTCATGTAGGGACACAAGTTTCTCAATATCAAGTTGGAAAGTTCTAAGAAGGAAGATATTACTGTCCCCGTCTGCTGCTTTGTTTTCCCTCAGTGCCCCACCTACTGCCACTTTTTCTTCCGCATCCTCCTGCTGACCCCTTTTTCTTTCACAACCCCTCTGGTCCATTCCAACGCCTACGAGGGGAAGGGGGGGGGGGGGTCCATTATCGCCCACTTTGGGAAACACTGAACTAAAAAACTCTCCCAGAAATAGGCATATAAACTTGTGTGGTGCGTATGTACTGATTACTGTATATTTATTTATCATATTAGAAGCTAGCAAGCAGAGTGAGTCTGCTGTAAGTTATCTGAGATGTAGATTTTTTGGGGTTGATTCTGAATAGAAAGATGTTATTTGAAATAATCATAACCTTCAGCTCATATTCATTTCCTTTTTCTATGACAAGTGTAGATTATTGTCTCTATGACAAGTATAGATCATTGTCTCTATGACAAGTGTAGATTGTCACTGAGACAAGCATAGATCATTGTTTCTATAACAAGCATAGATCATTGTTTCTATGACAAGCATAGATCATTGTCTCTATAACAAGCATAGATCATTGTCTCTATGACAAGTATAGATCATTGTCTCTGTGACAAGCATAGATCATTGTCTCTGTGAAGAGCATAGATCATTGTCTCTGTGAAGAGCATAGATCATTGTCTCTGTGAAGAGCATAGATCATTGTCTCTGTGAAGAGCATAGATCATTGTCTCTGTGACAAGTATAGATCATTGCTTTTATGACAAGTATAGATTATTGTCTCTATGACAAGTATAGATCATTGTCTCTATCACCACCGCCACCACCACCACCACTACCACTACCACTACCACCACCACCGCAACCACCACTGCAACCACAACCACCGCCACCACCACCACCGCAGCCACCACCACCACCACCACAACCGCAACCACCACCACCGCTACCAACACCACTACCACCACCGCCACTCTATTTATTTATTTAGGCTGTATTGTGAGTATGGGTGTGGAAAGGTGGGAGAGGTGGATGGGTGGAAGGTAGGAAGTGTTAGGGTGCCAGAAATATGGAATATAAGATGGCCGTTGAGTGCATTATTATGGAGTGAATGCAGCGAACATTCTATGCTAGCTCTGTGTTTTTTTCAGTGTCTGAGACTATCTTCAACTTTTCAACTGTCTAATTCTTGTCTCCTTTTTTTCTCCTGTCTGTTTTATGATTTTTTCTGCTGTCTGACTCTGTCTTGTGTTTTCTTTTCCTACTGCCTGATTACGTCTTATGTTTTTTTCTACTGTCTGCCTCTGTCTTGTTTTTTTTTACTGTCTGACTGTCTTGTTTTTTTTTTTTTTACTGTCTGACTCTGTCTTGTTTTTTTTTTACTGTCTGACTCTGTCTTGTTTTTTTTTACTGCCTGACTGTCTTGTTTTTTTTTACTGTCTGACTGTCTTGTTTTTTTTTTTTACTGTCTGACTCTGTCTTGTGCTTTTCTGCTGTTTGAGTCTATATTCTGCTTTTTTGGTGTTTGTTTTCTGCTTTTCCATTTTCTGACTCAGTCTTCTGCCTTTCTACTGGCCAGCTCTTGTCTTCTGCCCTTCTACTGGCTAACTCTTGTCTTCTGTCTTTCTACTGGCTAACTCTTGTCTTCTGCTCTTCTACTGGCTAACTCTTGTCTTCTGCTCTTCTACTGGCTAATTCTTGTCTTCTGCTCTTCTACTGGCTAACTCCTGTCTTCTGCCCTTCTGCTGGCTAACTCTTGTCTTCTGCCTTTCTACTGGCTAACTCTTGTCTTCTGCCCTTCTACTGGCAAACTCTTGTCTTCTGCTCTTCTACTGGCAAACTCTTGTCTTCTGCCCTTCTGCTGTCTAACTCTTGTCTTCTGCCTTTCTACTGTCTAACTCTTGTTTCCTGCACTTCTACTGGCTAATTCTTGTCTTCTGCTCTTCTACTGGCTAACTCCTGTCTTCTGCCCTTCTACTGGCTAACTCTTGTCTTCTGCCCTTCTACTGGCTAACTCTTGTCTTCTGCCCTTCTACTGGCTAACTCTTGTCTTCTGCCCTTCTACTGGCTAACTCTTGTCTTCTGCTCTTCTGCTGGCTTACTCTTGTCTTCTGCCCTTCTACTGGCCAACTCTTGTCTTCTGCTTTTCGTCTGGGTAACTCTTGTCTTCTGCCCTTCTACTGGCTAACTCTTGTCTTCTGCCCTTCTACTGGCTAACTATTGTTTTCTGCCCTTCTACTGGCTAACTCTTGTCTTCTGCCCTTCTGCTGGCTAACTGTTGTTTTCTGCCTTTCTGTTGGCTAACTCTTGTCTTCTGCCCTCCTACTGGCTAACTCTTGTCCTCTGCTATTTCTGCTGTCTGACACTGTCCCCGACAATGAATTCTTCACGAATCGTACATGTTCTATCGGCTCTGATCCCATAGCCTTGATGAGATAGAGGTAATATTAGAGCAAAAAAAACACGCCAGAACTGTTATGTCTCTTCAGTGTCATGACTCCCGGAACGTATAGATCGTTGCTGCAGGAAATTGATGCGTCTGAAAACAGACTAGTACCTTACCTCTGTCTGTCCTCAAGAGACAGTATCATGTTATGAGATGGGGTATGGGTCCCAGGATCATGATTCCCAGGATGTATTGATGCTGTACCATGATGCATCTAAGAAACAGTCTGGCACGTTACTTTAGTCTGGGCGGTCAAATTCCCCGTTGGTGGAAGACTGCTTCTCGCCTCCACTCCAGGCGTTGAATAAAAACTCACAGTAATCCACTCCAAGTCCACCAGACAGGCTGCAGACTGCCTGTTGCAAGGAGATTATCATCCAACCAACACAATGTACACCTAATTATCTGATGATTTGCCATTAAGCGAGACTCCAGAGCTCCCATATAATATACGAAAATGCCAGTACTTGCCAGCATCATGCCGGCGTTTGAAAAGCTAGGAGATCAGAGTCATAAGTGGCTTGTACTGAATTCTATTTTCATTCAACCAACGCTTTTTTTTGCAGCTATTTCATGTATTCACTGAGTCTGAATGAGAGATTTGCAGTCATTATCCCAGAAAGAAAAGACACTTTAGTTTGTCTTTCGTCTGGCGATCAGATGCTTGTTAAATACGATGTATGAGATGATTATCTCCCATGTTAAACAAACAAAAAAAAAAGATATGAGTAAGAAAATGATATTCATTATTTCTCTGAACGTACTAAAAAGGAAATGAGTGAAAAAAAAAAGAAATTTTGAAGTGGGTCTGTACGTTAAATTGGTGTAATATGAAGTTGCGCAATTCAGGCGAGCTAAGATTTCATATTTGATGGAATATATTGCAAAACTCAGTTTGCTTGGTTATCACTTTTTATACTGACTGCATGCAAAGCATGGGCACTTAACATACCACTAGAAAAGAGAATAACTGCATTTGAAATGAGGTGTTGTAGGACAGTTAGAATATCATGGATAGAAAATCAAATAAAGAAGTATTGACGGGATTAGGCGTCGTAGAAAACTGGCTTGTAAACACCATCAGAGTTAGAAAGATGAGATATTTCGGCCACATCAAGGGAGGTAATGGTTTGGAGGGCGTGATAGCAGAAGGCGTAGTACCCAGCAGAAGGGAGAAGGTGGACTCAGAACATCACAGAAAGTCTGAATATGTCATGTGAGATGTTGGCCAACTTGCTCAAACAGCATTTGCATTCAGGGAGGCAGTGAGAGAGAGAGAGAGAGAGAGAGAGAGAGAGAGAGAGACAGCGCTCTGAAAAGGACAAACGTCACATGACATGACTGACCGCATCCATTTACTTATTGATAAAAATTCCCGTTTCCACGCCATTAAAAGCTGTTAGGCTCGTATTTCCATGAGCTTCGGCAGATGAAAGTGTGGTCACGCCTGGTCGCATTTACCTTCCCAGATTTCTCTGGTACCCATTTACAGAGACTGAGGGCCTTTTTGGTGTGTACCAGGAAAAAAAAAAATCCCCACTGCTGGGATTTGAACCGGATACTACCGTATTAGTAAGCCGAGGGCTTAACAGTTCAACTAACCAGGCCGCAGTTACTTACTGCCTAATAATTTCTTTTCTTTTCTTTTTTTTGTAATATTTTTCTAGTACGTTCAAATCAACTTTTTTGTTTGTTTGTTTGTAAGTAGTGTTTCTTTTATTCACATTTTTATTTGCTGCTTTTTAGTCCTGAATTCGATGATGAAAGATAGTTTAAATCACGTGAAACGAAAATGCGTAAAACGGTGCTGTTACAGTCCAGGGAAAAAAAATGCGAGTTATTGCGGATTGAGAAGGGCCTGCAGATGAAACTCATGAAGGACGTGGGAGTCTGAAATGTTCTATCAGGACGTAACAGGCGTGTGGGAGTAAGTAAATGTCAAAACATTAACTAACATCAATAAAACAAAAGGGGAAAAAAGATACCCTCCTCAAAATTTAAATGTACAAAACGATTCCTTTTAAGAAAAAAAAAATGAAACTCTTAGGGAGCGTGAAACATGAAACTCTTAGGGAACGTGAAACATAGTGAAACTGTTAGGGAACGTGAAACATATGAAATCTTTAGGGAACGTGAAACATATGAAACTCTTAGGGAGCGTGAAACATATGAAACTTTTAGCGAGCGTGAAACATATGAAACTCTTAAGGAACGTGAAACATATGAAACTCTTAGGGAGCGTGAAACATATGAAACTCTTAAGGAACGTGAAACATATGAAACTCTTAAGGAACGTGAAACATATGAAACTCTTAAGGAACGTGAAACATATGAAACTCTTAGCGAACGTGAAAATCTGAAGTGCTAATACTTTCTTGTACATTTTTTCCGTCCTGCTTTGTAAACCATAGAAAGTAGGGCCTCTTTGATTTGTCATTTATGAATGCGTTCCTTATGTGCTGAGCCTGCGTATACATAATTGTAGATTCTGTTTGTGCATTTTTACTTTGTACTATACGTACATACACTATATCTTTATTGATTGCTAAGCTATGGATAATACAGCACATTAGGCATTGTTGTAATGTGAAAACTCAAAAGTCATTTGACAAAGGTATGGAAATGTTTTGTTTTTGTAACAAAGGGGTTGGAGAAAAGTTCTTTATTTCTGTATATCTGCGCAGTGCACGATGGGAGAGTAGGGTTGAAGCGCACCAGTCATGGAGAGCCAGAAAATTGCTTAGAAGTTGCTAGCTGTGTGCTGTCAGGCGGTGGCATGTGTCTTTGTGTTGAGTGTGTGTAGCTGTGTGCTGTGTCAGGCGGTGGCATGTGTCTTTGTGTTGAGTGTGTGTAGCTGTGTGCTGTGTCAGGCGGTGGCATGTGTCTTTGTTTTGAGTGTGTGTAGCTGTGTGCTGTCAGGCGGTGGCATGTGTCTTTGTGTTGAGTGTGTGTAGCTGTGTGCTGTGTCAGGCGGTGGCATGTGTCTTTGTTTTGAGTGTGTGTAGCTGTGTGCTGTCAGGCGGTAGCATGTGTCTTTGTGTTGAGTGTGTGTAGCTGTGTCAGGCGGTGGCATGTGTCTTTGTGTTGAGTGTGTGTAGCTGTGTACTGTGTCAGGCGGTGGCATGTGTCTTTGTGTTGAGTGTGTAGCTGTGTGCTGTGTCAGGCGGTGGCATGTGTCTTTGTGTTGAGTGTGTGTAGCTGTGTGCTGTGTCAGGCGGTGGCATGTGTCTTTGTGTTGAGTGTGTGTAGCTGTGTGCTGTGTCAGGCGGTGGCATGTGTCTTTGTGTTGAGTGTGTGTAGCTGTGTGCTGTGTCAGGCGGTGGCATGTGTCTTTGTTTTGAGTGTGTGTAGCTGTGTGCTGTGTCAGGCGGTGGCATGTGTCTTTGTGTTGAGTGTGTGTAGCTGTGTGCTGTGTCAGGCGGTGGCATGTGTCTTTGTGTTGAGTGTGTGTAGCTGTGTGCTGTGTCAGGCAGTGCCATGTGTCTTTGTACTGAGTGTGTGTAGCTGTGTGCTGTGTCAGGCAGTGGCCTGTGTCTTTGTGTTGAGTGTGTGTAGTGGGAAAGGGGGGGGGGAGAAGAAACAGTTTTTTTGGACAGATCTGATCTTCTACATGAGAAGCGTTATGTGCTGTAGGTGGCCTTGCTGTAGTCCTGGAGCGTTAAAAACAAACAAATAATTGGGATGTTTGCAGTGTCATAAATCTCTTTCAGCTCCACCCCCGCCCCGCGGAGATAGAAAAATGAAGTATTCAGATGAACTAAAAAGTATTAGAGAGACGAGATAGAAAGCAAAAAGGGGATGCCTAGACAGCGTGTGTTTCTCCCATGATCAGTTTTATTTTCGTTTGCACGGACAATAAGGCCACTTTTGGCAGCTCCGATAAACGCGTTATAAGCGGCAAGGATGAGAGGAAATTAACGTGGGCAGATTTTCATTTCATTAGGACGTCTCACAAGATTATCAATTTGGTCAGAGAAGACCACAGAAGGCTGGCACACAGGAGGCAGCGACAAGAATGTCGGACAGTTGGACGTTGATCTCCGAGGTTTTGACCAGCTCTCTCTCGAAACAGAAGCGTACGTATTCGTCACTAGACGGACCGGCGGGGCTGTCTTCCATGTCTGCGAGCGTAGGGAACAACGCAGTGGGGGTTTTTTTTTTTTTAATCCGATTATTGACTGGTTTTGTTAACTGAGCCTTGCTTTACTGAACGTCTTCATTGTAGCCCAGAGAGGGAGAGCGGTTCTTTCTGTGCGTGGTTTGCGTTTAAATGGGGGAAAAAAGGGATCTTTCTAAGCTTCTTTCTTGCTTCATTTCTTTGTTCTACTTTTGGCCGCTGTCGCCCAAGCTGGCAACAAAAAAGCAACAATTCTGTTAGTAATGTGTCTAATCTTCCTTGCAATGATCAGCCCAATTCTCCGCATCAGCTTAGACGGCTGTGAAAATGCCGGGTTTGTTATATTTCGTTGAGTAAGTTTTTAACAGTTGTGATCTCAGTTTTGTAAATCATTCTGTCATATATATATATATATATCCTTCTTCTTCTTCTTCTTCTGTGTTAAAGATTTAATCCAGTTCCTATCAAGTCAGAGTTGTAAGTACGCCAGACTTTCCGCTCTGATGATTCTCCTCTTTTACTGCTCTCCGCAACTCCTCCATAAATGGTGCATGTCTGGGTGCACTGACTCGAGCACAGCCTGAAAGCGTTATCCACCTTCAAGTTTTCTGCTGCCGGACTTAACTCTTTCTTAAATGAAGCTTGGCATCATTTCCGCCCAGAATTGCTTCCTGCTTCAGGATTCTGACTCCTGGTTTGTTTCTTTGTAGCCAGTTCAAGGGTCAGATAATTACCTTCCAACAATCTTCATCATGTCCATCGCCTGCTATTTTCTTCCTGTTTAATGTTACTGTTATGTCCATACTCGCTCGTGCTGTCCTTCACATTTATTTCTAATTGCTGTCCTTGATTCAAGTGTGATGAGATGTTTTATGTTTTTTTTCCCTCGCATCCAGGAAGTGCGACTGGCTTTTCCGTCCTTACGGTGGCGTCCGGGTGTTAAAATTGTGGTAGAATATGATAGTGAGTACATTTGTTTGCGGGAGTGCGATTTCTCTATCTGTTGCCATGACGACTGGCTTTAGCGGTCATGCTTTCCCATAATTCTCTGTTCAGAGTGCTAAGTATAACCTGTGCTGGCCTTCTCTGTCCGTGTCCCAGAATTCTCTGTTCAGAACGCTAAGTATAAGCTGTGCTGGCCTTCTCTGTCCGTGTCCCAGAATTCTCTGTTCAGAACGCTAAGTATAAGCTGTGCTGGCCTTCTCTGTCCGTGTCCCAGAATTCTCTGTTCAGAACGCTAAGTATAAGCTGTGCTGGCCTTCTCTGTCCGTGTCCTAGAATTCTCTGTTCAGAGCGCTAAGTATAAGCTGTGCTGGCCTTCTCTGTCCGTGGTGTTCTTAGCATTGTTGTAAGGAGCCACGTTCCAGTGGCTTCCAGATGATTTCTAATGATAGGATCTGAGTTTGTGTAAGTTTGATTTTGTTTAGAGTGTCTTGAGTTCAGACGCGCATTCAGAGAGAAGTAGACCCAGCATCTTTACTTAGAAATGATTCGTGGCCGACATGATAATGCGGTGTCCTTTCGCGGTTTACTAAGAACTTTTAGACGTGAGAGAAAGAAAAAGAGAATGACCTGGACTCGGATCTACGATCTCTGACAGAACGGACAGCCGCCTAGGCGCAAGAAAACAGCGCACTGCTGCCTCGGCCATCTGACATCCAGTTAAAAGAAATAAAATACCAGGGCTGCTCTCTAGGCACACATTTAATGGGTCTCTGTATTGTTCTGACAGCAAACAAAACTGATCTGTATATACTGAACTTGGCCTCCTTCAAGCGTTTATATTTACTAACGTTCATGTTTCCTTTATGGTTAGCGGTTGCTCGACTTGCTGTGGTCCAGGGTTCAATTCACTGTCATACTATTGCAGTGTTTTTCTTCTTCTTTTTTTTTTCTTTTCTTTTCTAACGTCTGAATAGCTTTTGTCATCAGATTCTGAAGACTAATCATACATACTTCATTTTGACATTTTGCTGGAGCGCAAAGTCTTCAGTTTGTGCTAAAAATGGCATCATTAATATGTTCTGAAGTTTTCTTCCAAAGTGTTCCGGAATATTTATCTCCCTTATGTGGCTCCGAAATCTGTTATTTTCTAAGTTTCCTCACTTGTGCGTTACTCAAGAGTTGTCTTTTCTTCACATATGCGTTACTCAAGAGTTGTCTTTTCTTCACATGTGCGTTACCCAATAATTGTCTTTTCTTCACATGTGCGTTACCCAAGAATTGTCTTTTCTTCACATATGCGTTACCCAAGAATTGTCTTTTCATCACATGTGCGTTACCCAAGAATTGTCTTTTCTTCACATGTGCGTTACCCAAGAATTGTCTTTTCTTCACATGTGCGTTACCCAAGAATTGTCTTTTCTTCACATGTGCGTTACCCAAGAATTGTCTTTTCTTCACATGTGCGTTACCCAAGAATTGTCTTTTCTTCACATGTGCGTTACCCAAGAATTGTCTTTTCTTCACATGTGCGTTACCCAAGAATTGTCTTTTCTTCACAAGTGCGTTACCCAACAGTTGTCTTTTCCTTTTGTAGCTGTTTGTGCGCCTGTCACAAAAACATTATGCAAGAGGTTTTTTTTAATAAAAATATCACTGCCCAGACTTTCAGTCACATCGTCTTCTTTACGGACAACAAGTCTGTCATATAAAGTCTGATGTTCCAGAAAGAGAAGCATTGCAAGAATTATGCTCGCTCCCACAAGAAAAGGCGATCCCGGTTCATTGGATCTTATCACACTGTGTTCTTTTGGGAAACGATGAACCTGACAGACTTGTCAAGTCTTCTAACAGGCAGCTTCGACAACAGGCAACAACACCCCATTCATACACTGAAGCCAAAACAATCAAACATCAATACAGGAAGCTGTGGACAGACCAGCACAATCTACCACATAACGACCAGAAGCCACAACTCTCGCTTCAAGAACGAGGCACCATTTTGAGATTACTCGCGGAAGACTACCGATTGCGAGCACTCCTGTTTCTCTTCAGCCGGTCATACACACCTGACCGCACCTGCGAGACAGGTATTTAGACTCATGAGCACATCCTGCAACTCTGCCAACTCTGCCAACTCTGCCAACTCTGCCAACTCTGCCAACTCTACCAACTCTGCCAACTCTGCCAACTCTGCCAACTCTACCAACTCTGCCAACTCTGCCAACTCTACCAACTCTGCCAACTCTGCCAACTCTACCAAGAAGCCCGAACCCAGCCCTGTCCACAGAGAGCATCACTGGAAGACAAACTCTGGGGTGCAAAGATTGGCCTCCAGAAGGTTACACAATTTACCCGGACAATAAATATAGATGTCTGAGGCAAGAGCCATGGAACGCAGAAGAAGTAGGTCACAGGAAAAGATGGTTCTGCTGGCTTGGTGGTATAGTTGTCATGGGCAACGATCCAGAATTGGTCTAGATCTCCACTACCTCTCTGTTGGCGTTCCTAGTAACAAGCAGAGTCTGGCTAACAAGACACGAGTAATTGGTGTATAGGCACTTCTGTTACAAGTCACAGCC
Organism: Achatina immaculata; assembly: GCA_009760885.1. Lineage (NCBI taxonomy): Eukaryota > Metazoa > Mollusca > Gastropoda > Stylommatophora > Achatinidae > Lissachatina > Lissachatina immaculata. The sequence goes on from CM019718.1 coordinate 12,928,956, forward strand.
TCTTACAAGTCACAGCTTCTTACAAGTTGCAGCCTCTTACAAGTCACAGCTTCTTACACGTCACAGCTAAGTGCTCCATTCATTTTATTTTATACTATTTTTTTTCATTCCTATTTTTTTTTAACATGCTGTGTGAATTTATATTTTATCTTCTCTCTCCATTTCTTCACCCTGTATGTTTATGTATGATTAAGGTTCACGCAATAACGTCACAACTATGTACTCGTTAAGTAATAAAGCTGTTCCTACTTTTTTTTCTCCTAGTTTATTTTGGTTAACAAGATGGATCTTGTCGTGGTCCACATGGTGATGGAGTATCTCGAGAAGGAGACAGCAGCGATACAGGTGGGCGAACAGAAGAGAACAGAGCAAGAAAACAGTGATAAAGATGTGTGAACAGAAGAGAACAGAGCAAGAAAACAACAACACAGGTGGATGAACAGAAGAGAACAGAGCAAGAAAACGATACAGATGGGTGAACAGAAGAGAACAGAGCAAGAAGACAGCGATACAGATGGGTGAACAGAAGAGAACAGAGCGAGAAAACAACGATACAGATGGGTGAACAGAAGAGAACAGAGCAAGAAAACAACGATACAGATGGGTGAACAGAAGAGAACAGAGCAAGAAGACAACGATACAGATGGGTGAACAGAAGAGAACAGAGTAAGAAAACAATGATAAAGATGTGTGAACAGAAGAGAACAGAGCAAGAAAACAACGACACAGATGGGTGAACAGAAGAGAACAGAGCAAGAAAACAACGATACAGATGGGTGAACAGAAGAGAACAGAGCAAGAAAACAACGATACAGATGGGTGAACAGAAGAGAACAGAGCAAGAAAACAACGATACAGATGGGTGAACAGAAGAGAACAGAGCAAGAAGACAACGATACAGATGGGTGAACAGAAGAGAACAGAGTAAGAAAACAATGATAAAGATGTGTGAACAGAAGAGAACAGAGCAAGAAAACAACGACACAGATGGGTGAACAGAAGAGAACAGAGCAAGAAAACAACGATACAGATGTGTGAACAGAAGAGAACAGAGCAAGAAAACAACGATACAGATGGGTGAACAGAAGAGAACAGAGCAAGAAAACAACGATACAGATGGGTGAACAGAAGAGAATAGAGCAAGAAGACAACGATACAGATGGGTGAACAGAAGAGAACAGAGTAAGAAAACAGTGATAAAGATGTGTGAACAGAAGAGAACAGAGCAAGAAAACAACAGCACAGATGGGTGAACAGAAGAGAACAGAGCAAGAAAACAGTGATAAAGATGTGTGAACAGAAGAGAACAGAGCAAGAAAACAACGATACAGATGGGTGAACAGAAGAGAACAGAGCAAGAAAACAATGATAAAAATGTGTGAACAGAAGAGAACAGAGCAAGAAAACAACGATACAGATGGGTGAACAGAAGAGAACAGAGCAAGAAAACAATGATAAAAATGTGTGAACAGAAGAGAACAGAGCAAGAAGACAACGATACAGATGGGTGAACAGAAGAGAACAGAGCAAGAAAACAACAATACAGATGGATGAACAGAAGAGAACAGTAAGAAAACAACGATACAGATGGGTGAACATAAGAGAACAGAGCAAGAAAACAACGATACAGATGGGTGAACAGAAGAGAACAGTAAGAAAACAACGATACAGATGGGTGAACAGAAGAAAACAGAGCAAGAAGACAACGATACAGATGGGTGAACAGAAGAGAACAGTAAGAAAACAATGATACAGGTGGGCAAACAGAAGAGAACAGAGCAAGAAAACAACGATACAGATGGGTGAACAGAAGAGAACAGAGCAAGAAAACAACGATACAGATGTGTGAACAGAAGAGAACAGAGCAAGAAGACAACGATACAAATGAGTGAAGAGAAGAGAACACAGCAAAAAAACAACGATACAGATGTGTGAACAGAAGAGAACAGAGCAAGAAGACAACGATACAGATGAGTGAAGAGAAGAGAACACAGCAAAAAAACAACACAGATGTGTGAACAGAAGAGAACAGAACAAGAAAACAACAATACAGATGTGTGAACAGAAGAGAACAGAACAAGAAAACAACGATACAGATTTGTGAACATAAGAGAACAGCAAGGAGACAACAGCGACACAAATGGGTGAACAGAAAAGAACGGAGCAAGGAGACAGCAGCGATACAGATGAGTGAGAACAGAGCACGAGTACGACAGCGATACGGTTGAGTGAGCAGCATCCATTATCTCATATTGTATTATATGAAAGGAACAACTTGGACATCCACTGCAGAAATTCTTCCAAATGGAGACGGTAATGGATGGCGATAAATGTAAAAAAAAAAAATGTTACCGCATCATTTTCCATGTGGAATTATTCTCTTCCTGGATCTGTGCTGTCATTATCGTTTCACATTTTGTATAACACAGCAAATAACCACTTGGAAACCACAATCTAAAGAAAATAAAATGTTCAGTAACATTGTAAAAACGATCTCACAAGACAAATGCTTATAGTCCATCATTGTGTAGATAGAAATGTCAGAGGACTTCAAATCAATGTTTGTTCCGTGGCCTAATTGTTGGCAGTGTTTTGAAAGTAGTTCTGCATTTTTGTAACGGCTGCAGATTCAACAAATATTATGCTTTTTTTTTGTCTGCTACGTTTCCGTTTCAGTTAAAAATTCAATACAACAAGAGTGGCTGACGTAAAACTGGAAGAGGGAAATAATTCTGAGCAAGATTTCTTGAGTAGCGTTTCTCAACCGTTTAGCCCGTGAAATCTCGAGGTCCTGAAGACCTCCCATATAAAATGATTATGTTTGCAGCTAACGTGCAGTTAGCGTGATCATGTAGTTGTAGGAATAAGAATCTTCTTCTTCTTCTGTTTCTTCTTCATCTTCTTCTTCTTCTTCGTTTCTACCACCAAGAACGCCCCGTGATCCTCCTGAATTTACCCCTGTGGTCCTCGATAGGTCCCGTGGTCCCCGTGTGGTCCCCGAAAGAACCACACGAGATCCACGAGAGGACCACAAGAGGTTCAGGGTATCGCAGAGCTTGAGCCTGTATTCTTGGTGGGTCTCGGAAGCGGGAATGCGTGACACCGTGGTTTTTGTTGCACCAGTTTAGTCTAGAGTTTGACTTTCTCACCGGAAAACCTCAGCGTGATTAGGATACGCATACATCCCAGCCGGGTGAGAGGTGGTTGCCTATCAAGACTGCACTGGTCCAGTGTCTCCGACTTCAGCATTTTGTGGTTGTGGCCGCTACCCTTCTTAGTTGTGACCAAGATGGAGCTTTTGTCCAGGAGAACGAATCCTCGCCACTAGTAAATTTCACTCCTGGGTTGAGCCGGTTTAGGCATATTATCCCAGTATGGGCATGTTTAGGACGTGAACGACCTCTAGAGCGGAGGTACCGTGACATGAGTAGCCATCAAGTTTCACCCCTGGTTTAAGCCGATTTAGGCATATTTCACCAGTATGGGTGTATATCGGATGTAGCCGGCCTCTAGAGCATAGGTGCTGTGGTATGAGTAGCTCTCGTCGCGATACCACTGGACATACCGACTAAGCTTCACTTTATCCTTTCTATCACCTTTTCACATCGGCGCCGCACGGCAATCCTAATTTCTTTTTCGCATTTTCTTCATTGGCCAGGAGGAGTTTCACTCCACTCGCGGCCTCCGAAGAATCTCGCCAGCAGTGTCTTAACCTCTGGGTTAAGCCGGTTCAGGCATTTCGCCCGATATGAGTGCACATAGGACGTGGTCGACCTCCAGACCAGAGGTGCCGTGATTTGACTACTGTTTACTTCGCTTAATCCTTTCTTTCACCTTTTCCTCAGTGGTGCCGCGCGGCAACCCCATTCGCACCTTTCTTCACTGGCCAGGAGGAGCCCCACTCCACGCACGGCAGCTGAAGAATCTTCGCCAGCAGCGGTAGATGAGCTACCAAACATGACTCTCATCTACTTGAAGCGTCTGGTTTTCAGGCGCCAGATATTCGACTTCGCCCTTTCCGTCAGTTTGAACAGTTCCACCACGAGAAGGCCAGGAGCTGGACTTGACTGTCGCAGGCTATTTGAGACGCACGCCTTGGAGACATTTCACTGGAGTGGAAAGCGTATCCCCAACACCACTTCCGGCTAAAACAGTCCTTAGAACCTAGAATCTTAATAACTGTCAGTGCTCAGATAGGGTTAGTCGTGCGGGTGGTAACGTCGTATAGCACGCGAAAGTTTTTAAAAGAGAAAATTCAGATAATGACCTCTCAAGGAACCTCTAGCGACTTCTTTCGAAACCCTAATGACTTCTCACGAACCTCTAGTCACCTTTCACGGAATCCTAATGACCTGTCACACGGAACACCAACGACCTCTCACGGAGGCGTCTGGCTACTTCTCACGAAGCACTAGCTATTCTCACAGAACGTAGCGCCATCTTACGGAACTTCTGGAACCTCTAGCGTCCTCTCACTGGACTCCCAGCGACCTCTTTCGAAAGCTTAATGACCTCTCACGAACCTCTAGTCACCTTTCACGGAATCCCTGACGACCTTTCTCGGAACACCAGCGACTTCCACGGAACCCCTAATGACCTCATACGGAACACCAGCGACCTGTTATGGAACCATGATGACCTCTCACTGAATACTAACAATCGCTAAATAAACCCCCAGCAATCTCGCATAGAATCTGTAACGACCTCTTGCGGAACCCCCATGGCCACATCTCACTGAAACCTTAGCAACCCGTCACCGAACCTCTAATGAACTCTCACAGATCCATATTGTTGCATGGAACCACGGCTGATGAACCCTGTTTAGAGAGACTGTAGAGTTACCAGTGGCCAGTGAACCTTAATTAGCTTAAGATATCGTCCTGCCCCTACTTCTTGTTTCCGATCTAAGATTGATGGGGTGTGTCAGCTTGATTGCCGAAGCAGAGGTCGATATGTGCCCTGCAGTTATGGAGCATTGGTACGGTATGAGAGTCACAACAGCAACCCCTTCACACCCCCCCCCCCCGTCCCCCATGCTGCAAGCCAGACTAAACGCCTTTATCCGGACTTTACATCGGCAGCCAAGTCTTCGGGTTTCCGAAATACAGGCGGGTCTAGCCACACCAGAGCGAGAAAGCCTGATAGATTGACGCTAATGTAGAAAAGGATTACTGTTGCACACTTTGCTGAGTTAAATAGGAATCCTATATCTCGAGAGGCATTTTAGTGTAATCGAATGCCGTTTGTGTTCTCTTTCTTAGAGTTGGGATTTTTTTTTTTCATGGACGCTGATGTTCTTTCATGGTAACTGATGTTCTTTCATGGTAGCTTACGTTCTGTTTTGGGTGCTGACGTTCTTTCATGGTCGCTGATGTTCTTTCATGGTAGCTGATGTTCTTTCATGGTCGCTGATGTTCTTTCATGGTCGCTGATGTTCTTTCATGATCGCTGATGTTCTTTCATGATCGCTGAAGTTCTTTCATGGTCGCTGATGTTCTTTCATGATCGCTGATGTTCTTTCATGATCGCTGATGTTCTTTCATGAGCGCTGACGTTCTTTCATGGGTCGTTGTGGTCCTTATAGTGGTAGAGTCTGTGAGAAGCTGTTTGTTCGGGATTACATTCCGGGTCTTCAGGCCAACATATTTTTCTCCTTATCCGGTGTGATTCCCAGTCTTCGACCTCGCCACGGCATCAGCTGCAAAATACAACTGCTGGTAGTTGCAGAGAGAATCGAGGACAAGGGCAAGTGTAATCCGCTACTCTTTGTTATATATTCCCTTCCTCCTTTCACTCAAAATAGTTGGAGGTACGAAGGTCATACCGAAAGTCGTGAGCATAATTTTTTAAAAATCAGAATTTATAGATTGAGTAAACATAAATGTATTACCTTATCTGCATGCTTTTCTTCACTTTTCAACATAATCTCCGTTTCTCTGTACACATTTTTCCCATCGCTCTGCAAGTTTGAAAATACCCTCCTCCTGGTAGAACTCCGTTCCAGCTGATCGAAGGCACAGAAGCAGCTTTCTGGGCGTTCTCTCCTGTGTCGTAGTGATGGCCTCGCATTTGTTCTTTCACAAAACCGAAAAGATGGTAATCACTGGGTGCCAGGTCGGGGCTATAGGCAGGGTGTGGAAGAATTTCCCAAACTATTTTCTGAACTTCCTCAGTTGTCTGGCGAGCAGAGTTTTTCTCACAGCTTTGTGATCTTCAGGCAACAAACGTGGGATCCAGCGGGCACAAACTTTTCTATAGCCTAGGGTTTCACTCATTTTCTGTACTGCATTGTGTCCTATTCCAAGATTTACAGCGATTTCAGATACTGTGACACGTTTGTCAACCCTTTCCACGTTGCCTTCAGTGGAGGCAGTTCGAGGGCGACCGCTGCGAGGCATATCTTGGATGCTCGTGTTTCCATCTTTGAAATGTTTCACCCACCTCCTAACACTGCTAGCACACATACACACATTTTCATAAGCACGTTGAAGTTTTTTGTGAATTTCAGCAGCGGGGATTTCCTCTTTAACGAGGAACTCAATAACAACACGTTGACGAAACGAAACTTCAGCACCCGCCATTTTGTTTCTGCTCCGCGTGATCACGTAACACATGATGGTGACGTCATAATACTTCTACACGAAGTGCAAAGGATGCAGGGTGATACGTTTATATTTTCTCAGTCTATAAATTCTGATTTTTTAAACAAATAAAAGAAGGAGCTTTCGGTATGACCCTCGTAATTAACAACTCCACCAGCCACATCTGCAGATCACTTTCTCTCAGCCTCTCACTCCACCTCCACCGCAAAACTACTAACCCCTCCCACAGTTCTGCTCAAGTTCTAGTCACAATCCGCCTATCGTGACCGAGCGTTGATAGTCAAAGAGATCGACTTACCAGTCAAGAGGCATTCTTTGTGAGACCATCTGACGTCGTCTTGAAGTATATATAATGTAAAGTTGTATAGGAAATATAAAATATCTGTCGAAATAGTCGACATAGAATAAAGACGAGACGAACACGATGATGGAGGAAAATACGCGTGAGTGGACGAAATTAAAGATTGTTTTCTTCGACGTGTGGTCACGTGACTGAACGATTCAGGCCAGTATCTCATTCATCATCCAGGCTTCGCGAGGTAAACATGCACCGCCTGGCTTATAGTAGTCCCAGACTCGGGCCTGATAAGGCATTCCGCTAGAAGCCAATCTCCTACGAAATGACATAACCTGAATAATGTAACCTGCACTTATCTGGCGTGGATGTATATTTTGATGTTCTGCAGATGGGTTAGGAAATGTCTGAATGTCCTATAGATATGTTTGGAGGTTTCTGAGTATTCTTCATATGTGTTCAGAAGTGTTTAGAAGATGTCCGTGACTTGTGGAAATCTTCCGGATTTATTGGGTCTTTTAGCTTAGGAGTCAGTATATGAGTAAATCAGGACAATAGTCTATCCAATGATTCATCTGTTGTACTTCAGAGTTTCTGGCTAAAATGATGACAGGGCTGTCCTTTGGACCATAAACGTGTTAACCCATGGCAGTGACCCTGTGTATTTGGAGTCTTTGTTCTTATTTTTGTGATGGAGTGCTGGAGAGTAGCTTTACTTTAGCCCATGACATGCGCATGGTTAATATGTCAGATGCACTGCTGGCAGGATTCTTCAGATGCCATGCGTGGAGTGAAACTCCTCCCGGCCACAGAAGAAAATACGAAAAAGAAATTAGGGTTGCCATGCGGCGTCGATGTGAAAAGGTGATGGAAAAGATAAAGTGAAGCTTAGTCGAGTCTCGCGGCGAGAGCTACTCATACCACAGCACCTGTGCTCTAGAGACCGGCCACGTCCGATATACACCAATATTGGTGAAATATGCCTAAACCGGCTTAAACCAGGGGTGAAACTTGATGGCTACTCATGTCACGGTACCTCCGCTCTAGAGGTAGTTCACGTCCTAAACACGCCCATACTGGGATAATATGCCTAAACCGGCTCAACCCAGGGGTGAAATTTACTAGTGGCGAGGATTCGTCCTTCTGGACAAAAGCTCCGTCCTGGTCACAACTAGGAAGGGTAGCGGCCACAACCACAAAATGCTGAAGTCGGAGACACTGGACCAGTGCAGTCTATATAGGCAACCACCTCTCACCCGGCGGAGATGTATGCGTATCCTAATCACGCTGAGGTTTTCCGATGAGAAAGTCCAACGCTGGACTGAATGGGCAACCACCTCTCACCCGGCGGGGATATATTGATATCCAAAACACGTCGAGGTTTTCCGGTGAGAAAGTCCAACTCTAGATGAAACTGGTGCAACGAAAACCACGGTGTCACGCAATCCCGCTTCTGAGACCCACCAAGAATACAGGCTGAAGCCCTGCGATACTCTGAACCTCTTGTGGTCCTCTGGTGTGGTCCTTTCGGGGACCACGGGACCTATCGAGGACCACAGGAGTAAATTTAAGAGGATCACGGGGCGGTCTTGGTGGTAGAAGCGAACGAAGAAGAAGAAGAATATGTCAGATACTGAGGCAACGGACGGGACAAGATGACTGTATAGGGACAATAGGTCAGATATCCCCTAAGAAGATTGAGGCAACGGACGGGACAAGATGGCCACGTAGAGACAATAGGTCAAATACCTCATTATCCCTGAGAAAGCACACGTCTCCCTACTACCATTCTAGGGAGACTTTCGCCGAGAGACGCCACGTTCTACTCCGCCTCACCGCATTTATATTGGTCGCGCGGCTCACCAGCTAACGCCATGTGATTCCAGGTAATCTACTGTAGCTGCAGTTGTGAGGATTGGTTCGGGAGTCAGAAGACATCAGACTGGCTTTGTCTAATGCTCCGACTACCGACCTCCGAGGTGCCGGTGTTAATACAAGAGCCATCAGATGCTTAGAAGCTCACGAGAAGTGACACTAGCCCTGCTCATGTCGCAGTTCCTTCTCCCTGGTATTATCTTGTTATATGTTTATTTCATTGTTAGTTGTTTGGTTTCCTCGACTCTGTTTTAGCGTGCCCCCCATATCCCCCCACTCTGTTTTAGCGTGAGTTTCCCCCCCCCCCTCAAATATTATCCTGCTTAACTGTTTAGTTCAGTGTTAGTTGTGTGGTTTCCCCAACTCTGTTTTAGCGTGAGTTCCCCCCCCCCCCCCCCTCAAATATTATCCTGCTTAACTGTTTAGTTCAGTGTTAGTTGTGTGGTTTCCCCAACTCTGTTTTAGCATGAGTTTCCCTCCCCCCTCAATATTATCCTGCTTATCTGTTTGTTTCAGTGTTAGTTGTGTGGTTTCCCCAACTCTGTTTTAGCATGAGTTTCCCTCTCCCCCCCCCCCCCCCCCTTTATTATCCTGCTTAACTGTTAGTTGTTTGGTTTCTCTCCCACTCTGTTGGATCGTGAATCTCAGAAATTCCTTGCTATAGGATCTATCAAATCTCGCGTCAGATACACGAAACCAACATCGTGCAAGCTTTGGTCCTCGGCCTTTTTAGCTTTAGTATGTATACCTCGATAACAGTCCGCATGTGCAGGTTTTAGTGAACTAAAAGGCAATAATTTACCTACTGAAGTTATGTTTACTAAGAGAATACATATTCCCAGTTGTAACATACGGATGTGAAACATGGACACGTGATAAATCACTAGAAAAGAGAATAACATCATTTGAAATGAATTGTTTACATAATGGCACTTAGAATATAATGGATAGAACGAAAACCAAATAAAGAGATACTGATGGGATCAGGTGTCGCAGAAAACTGGCTAGTTAACGCCATAAAAGTTAGAAAGCTCAGATACTTCGGCCACATCAAGAGACTTGAAAGAGGCTGATAGTAGAAGGCATAGTGCCCGGGCAGAAGAGAAAAGGGACGACCTCCTGCAGATGGACTCAGGACATGACGGAAAGTGTGAATGTGTCACTGCAAGACGCCGGTCAACTTGCGCAAGACCTTATTACATTCATGGAGGCTGAGGGACAACATTCTGGAAAGGACATGTCACGTGAATGAATGAATGAAGAAATATGATTTATTTATAAGTGTATTATACACTTTTATTATTATATAAGTGATGACAGGACACAGATTTCTACCTCTGTATCAGACTGTCTTAATTAAGGCCTTCATTGACATCCCTTCACAGTTAAGATCTTGAGAACCCCTGGGCTTTCCTTGCCATTTATCAAAATCAGTCACCGTATAGCAGCAAAATTGAATCTTCACATACCGAGCATGTGTTCTGTAGCTCTTTATACCATTCCTGAACTTACCTTGGTGTGTACTTTGTCGTGTTTGCTGAAGCAGTGTTTTTCCAGTTCAAGAATTGCCATATAAGGGATCTGCATAGCAGTACTGTATTATGTGGAAAACTAAGAAGGTTTTTATATTGATATCAAGCGGGCGGGTAGTAGGACATAGTCCTGTATTTATGAAAGCCCGCTTGATTTAGTCTGGTGGACATCGTTGAAATAC